>CM067168.1:146643524-146816952 GCA_034093135.1 Erigeron breviscapus
TTTTTTTTTTTTTTTTTTTTTTTTTTTTTTTTTTTTTTTTTTTTTTTTTTTTTTTTTTTTTTTTTTTTTTTTTTTTTTTTTTTTTTTTTTTTTTTTTTTTTTTTTTTTTTTTTTTTTTTTTTTTTTTTTTTTTTTTTTTTTTTTTTTTTTTTTTTTTTTTTTTTTTTTTTTTTTTTTTTTTTTTTTTTTTTTTTTTTTTGGAAACGGATTCTTCATCACTATGCAAGCACCTTGGGTTCGACTACGCGAACCTTTCATAGCTTGACTACAAAGCTGAAGACGATGAATGGAGAGATGGGTATTTTCAACGGGTTGTGGAATCAAGCGGTAAAAAAGATGAATGTTTCTCTTTTATATTTTTTGAATATATGTTTCTGTTTTATATACGAATGTATATATATATATGTATATATGTATGCGAGTTAATAGTTTTATATATATGTATATATATATATATATATATATATATATATATATATATATATATATATATATATATATATATATATATATATATATATATATATATATATATATATATATATATATATATATATATATATATATATATATATATATATATATATATATATATATATATATATATATATATATATATATATATATATATATATATATATATATATATATATATATATATATATATATATATATATATATATATATATATATATATATATATATATATATATATATATATATATATATATATATATATATATATATATATATATATATATATATATATATATATATATATATATATATATATATATATATATATATATATATATATATATATATATATATATATATATATATATATATATATATATATATATATATATATATATATATATATATATATATATATATATATATATATATATATATATATATATATATATATATATATATATATATATATATATATATATATATATATATATATATATATATATATATATATATATATATATATATATATATATATATATATATATATATATATATATATATATATATATATATATATATATATATATATATATATATATATATATATATATATATATATATATATATATATATATATATATATATATATATATATATATATATATATATATATATATATATATATATATATATATATATATATATATATATATATATATATATATATATATATATATATATATATATATATATATATATATATATATATATATATATATATATATATATATATATATATATATATATATATATATATATATATATATATATATATATATATATATATATATATATATATATATATATATATATATATATATATATATATATATATATATATATATATATATATATATATATATATATATATATATATATATATATATATATATATATATATATATATATATATATATATATATATATATATATATATATATATATATATATATATATATATATATATATATATATATATATATATATATATATATATATATATATATATATATATATATATATATATATATATATATATATATATATATATATATATATATATATATATATATATATATATATATATATATATATATATATATATATATATATATATATATATATATATATATATATATATATATATATATATATATATATATATATATATATATATATATATATATATATATATATATATATATATATATATATATATATATATATATATATATATATATATATATATATATATATATATATATATATATATATATATATATATATATATATATATATATATATATATATATATATATATATATATATATATATATATATATATATATATATATATATATATATATATATATATATATATATATATATATATATATATATATATATATATATATATATATATATATATATATATATATATATATATATATATATATATATATATATATATATATATATATATATATATATATATATATATATATATATATATATATATATATATATATATATATATATATATATATATATATATATATATATATATATATATATATATATATATATATATATATATATATATATATATATATATATATATATTTTATTTTTAAGTCATTGTGGTTTTTATGTTTTTTTTTATAAAAAATATGAATGTAATGTTTGTTTTTATTTATTGAATGTTTTAGTATTTATATTTATATAATTATATGTAATAAAAAATGAAAAAGAAAAAGAAATTGGGTAAGTTTAATGAATTGGGTATGTATTGCCTATGATTTGGGTAAGAATTGGGTAGTGGTGAGTTGGAGGGTTTTGATTGGATGATGATTTAGGTAGAATTGGCACTACAAAAAAAATTGTCATTTAGTGGCACACACCTTTAGTGACATATATGATATGTGACACTATATGTTTTGTTTTTAGTGACATAACCTTTTAATATGCCATTAAATGTATTTTAAAAAGTTTTAAAATTCCTTTAAAATTTGGGCGGTTTTTTCAACTTTGATTTCCCTCTTATATCACTTTTCAACTTTACTTTCCCTCTTATATCACTTTTCAACTTTACTTTCCCTCTTATATCACTTTCCTCAATTTATTCCCTCTATATCACTTTTCAACTTTATTTCCCTCTATATCACTTTTCAACTTTATTTCCCTCTATATCACTTTTCAACTTTATTTCCCTCTATATCACTTTTCAACTTTATTTCCCTCTATATCACTTTTCAACTTTATTTCCCTCTATATCACTTTTCAACTTTATTTCCCTCTATATCACTTTTCAACTTTATTTCCCTCTATATCACTTTTCAACTTTATTTCCCTCTATATCACTTTTCAACTTTATTTCCCTCTATATCACTTTTCAACTTTATTTCCCTCTATATCACTTTTCAACTTTATTTCCCTCTATATCACTTTTCAACTTTATTTCCCTCTATATCACTTTTCAACTTTATTTCCCTCTATATCACTTTTCAACTTTATTTCCCTCTATATCACTTTTCAACTTTATTTCCCTCTATATCACTTTTCAACTTTATTTCCCTCTATATCACTTTTCAACTTTATTTCCCTCTATATCACTTTTCAACTTTATTTCCCTCTATATCACTTTTCAACTTTATTTCCCTCTATATCACTTTTCAACTTTATTTCCCTCTATATCACTTTTCAACTTTATTTCCCTCTATATCACTTTTCAACTTTATTTCCCTCTATATCACTTTTCAACTTTATTTCCCTCTATATCACTTTTCAACTTTATTTCCCTCTATATCACTTTTCAACTTTATTTCCCTCTATATCACTTTTCAACTTTATTTCCCTCTATATCACTTTTCAACTTTATTTCCCTCTATATCACTTTTCAACTTTATTTCCCTCTATATCACTTTTCAACTTTATTTCCCTCTATATCACTTTTCAACTTTATTTCCCTCTATATCACTTTTCAACTTTATTTCCCTCTATATCACTTTTCAACTTTATTTCCCTCTATATCACTTTTCAACTTTATTTCCCTCTATATCACTTTTCAACTTTATTTCCCTCTATATCACTTTTCAACTTTATTTCCCTCTATATCACTTTTCAACTTTATTTCCCTCTATATCACTTTTCAACTTTATTTCCCTCTATATCACTTTTCAACTTTATTTCCCTCTATATCACTTTTCAACTTTATTTCCCTCTATATCACTTTTCAACTTTATTTCCCTCTATATCACTTTTCAACTTTATTTCCCTCTATATCACTTTTCAACTTTATTTCCCTCTATATCACTTTTCAACTTTATTTCCCTCTATATCACTTTTCAACTTTATTTCCCTCTATATCACTTTTCAACTTTATTTCCCTCTATATCACTTTTCAACTTTATTTCCCTCTATATCACTTTTCAACTTTATTTCCCTCTATATCACTTTTCAACTTTATTTCATATACTTCATGGATATATATCACAATTCACAAGTAGTAACATACTTTGTTGTAATGTTTCAGGTTTCTAATTTCAAGAGTATGGAATTGTCAATTGTTACCATTTGCTCAAAAGAGACGAGTTCACCATAAAGTCTTGAATGAAGATCATTCATATTTTCTTGAGCTTCACTTTGTCCTACAAGTATTTTGCTTGCTAGTTTTTAGGTGCAATATGTATTTGGTTTGATATCATAGTTGTTGAAGTTATAATCATATATTGTTATCTACTTATTAAGTTTCACAACATTGTCAAAACACAATTTAATGATATTGTTATTTCGTCATAATTCTCTATCTCTTGTCTCGTTATCTTATTTCTTTCTAACATTATACATTGCAATTTGATATTTATGATAACACAAGTGTTACCAAAGTCGATTGGTCTATTGATTTAGCAAAATAATTAGTGTTGCAAATTATGTCTCACAAAAACCAGTTTTATCATTTGTGGCATAAAAAAAGTGCCACAATTGCTAAAATGTTTGCAGTGGCACAAGTTATAAGTGTCACTTTAGTGGCAGCACTTCTAGTGACACTTTTTGTGTGTGTCACCCATTCCCAAATCATACTTTAGTGGTACTTATATGGTATTTTGTGGCATTTTTTGTATGCTACTAAATGGCATTTATTTTGTAGTGTGGGTAAGAATGGAGTACTCCCTCTAAGGAGGGAGATGTTTTTGGGGCGTTCAAGGAGAGAGAAAAGCTGGCAAGAAGAATAGCGAAAGAAAATGGGGCATAAGGAGAGACGTTAATGGGAAAAAAAAACTTCCTTCACCGAGAACCCAAACGTTCAAAACATTTCAACTTTCCATTTTAAGTTTAAAACATTTATTACCGACCCGCAACCCATTAAACCCAAACCCACGCACTTAAAAAACAAAAAAAAAGAAAATTTCATTTTGTGTTCTTTCGATCATCCTCACCCCTCTTTCCAAAATTCAAATCCTAAAACCCTAATTTCACAACCCCACATACAAATAAAAAATCCCCAATTTTAATCTTCTCATTTCTTTACCCCCAAAAATCAAACCCTAGTTTTTATGTGTATATGTATTAAATATATACATACACATGAATATATACACTAGAAGGAAGATGAAGACTGTTTGTAACAACAACAGTAAAAAAAGTAATTTCGATGTCTTTGATTTCAAAGATGAAGCTTCTGATTTTGGAATCAGGATTCAATCCAATAATGCTATTGATAAATATACCTTCCTTGCTACTGGTAAATTATTTTTTTAATTTATTTTTGATTGAATTATCTATATTTTAAAATTATTTTGTGTTTTTATAGTGGACTTTGGAATCTGCAACAAAAAAAATATATTTTTTTTGGTGTTGATCTTTTGCTTGTTTATATATTGTTATATATATATATATATATATTGGTATATAATATGTAGTTTAACTTTTTAGGTCAAATGTAGTTGATAGAGATGCTAGGGTTTATTAAAGTTTGTTGATTTTTTATATGTATTGGTGTATATGTTTTGGTAGGGTATTATTGTATATAGCTTCCATGGAAATATTTTGGTACATGTTTTGGTAGGATGTTAATCTAACTAAATATGCTAGTAGTAAGCGGCAAAGGTAAAAACCGATTATCTGAAAGTTTAAACGAAGGATCGGGGATTACGGACTGTTATATGAAAAGTGATTGCCCTTGATTTGTTTACGGTTTCAAGAAGTTAAGAATTTTAATATCGCTTTGAAGTATCGGGAAATGTTAGAAAATAATCGATAATTCGATATCTTGATGTGAGTTGTTATTCTCATTAAGAATTTCCGTAAAAGAAATGTTTTTCAGAAGGCAAAAAGAGTTTTACGTAGTGTCAAGATGTATGATGGTTTGTGGTAAGTTTCTCATCGGAAATTCAAGTTTCTACTTTGGTACGCTGATGGTACGTGCATAGTCTTGGTTAGCAGAAACGATGCTAATTTGGCTTCCATTCAAGAACAACCAGTTATATGTGTGCTTATACTTGTTAACGGAAGATACTAATTTAGTTTTGTTATAGGTTTCATTATTTTGCGTTTTTTTTTAGTTTAGCTTTCATTCATTTTGACTGTCAATAGCACGAAAGATGGGAATTCATTATCAACATGATACCCCAAGGGTGTAAATAAAGGAAATAATTGCTATTACTTTGTACAAAGCAGTAAGCTGAATGATTTGAATCTAAGCATCTTAAAATCAGAAAAGGTCATCTCAATACTTAATGGGTGTTTGAAGGATTTATATTAGATTATGATTAGACTAGAGGTAGGGAAGCTAATTAGAGGCATGGCTCTAGATTAAGGAAGTACATGCGTATTTTAAAAATGGATATAATTTGAGACTTGAGACCACTTATCTAGTCTGTGTACACCTAAGCTATGTTGCTAAGTGCGATATGTATCTACTGAAGATTACAAATCTAGAAAACGGTTCTGTTGGTTTGCCTGAGGTGGTCTGATTTATCTGAACTTGTTGGACAAGATACTTGTTGAAAAAATTATAATCGGTCATTAATGTTGCTGATACGAAGAAAATAAATATAGCTACAAACAGTAGTCAGGATTTGAAATCTCTTTGATCTTCTCAATAGAAATATAATCGACTTGTACAAAGCCAAATAATTTATTGACACTCCATGCACTATTGCAATAAGCAAGTGACATTTTGCAGTTTTAAGGAATGTCAGACAATCTTAGCTCTATTCGACTCGCATTTACAGATGATTCCAAAAATGATGTGAGCTATTCATGAGTAATATGGTGTTCAATATAATTTAATGAAGTTGCATAGCTTACTTTGTGAACATTTAGCTTGCATTTTGAGTTTGTTTATTTCAGTTTCTTATGTTTACTGTAATTTCTTGTAGCGGCATCAGGAAAGGCTGTTTCAGCCGAGGAGATTAAGTATGTTCCGGTTTTAGACATTGATGCTTTAGACATTAATCACGTGTCTACCACCCTATTAGAAGATGCTTCTGATAGAATCGTGGCTGGTTCAAAGAAAGCGTTTATAGTTACTGAACACCCTTCTGAATCTAGTCCAGAACTCGGAACTTTTTCTGAATCAGCGGTCAGTGCATCTGCTGATGCAGGGGTCAATGTGGCTGTCACGTCAGCTTCATGTAGCAATGTCAAATCAAATTCGCTAATTGTTGATTCGTTGCCCAGTCTACCTGAACATGTATGTTCTTATGATCTATGTTTAACGTCTATATTTCATTTAAAGTTCTCACTTAAGCTGAAATGGCTGCAGGATGAGGCAGGTGAAATGGATCCGTGTGAAAATGGAAGTGTATCTGAGAGATCTCCCTCTTCTTGTGGCGAAGCTGACAGTGATGGTATTGACCGAACTCTCATTTACTTTTCCTTTTCTGCTTTTTATAGTTTTTTCCAACGCCAGGTATTTCTGGTTTTACCTCATCAGACACCTGGGTTAGTCTTTATGTGTCATATCTGTAAGTTCTTGTGTCATCTTTGTAAGTTTTTAAGATGTGGCAAAGGGGAGTTTTAGGAATAATGTTTCATCTCTGGGCCCTTTGATATGTTACTTTAACCAGGAGATTATGCCTGCGCGTTGCCGCGGGTATGGTATCTCCTAATTTAAAATGTAGCTGCACGTAATATAATACTTATAATAAATAATGACACTATTATAAGATAGGCATAATATCATATACGAACGTAACATATGATAATACTTTTAGTCATGCAGATAACAACACTTTGATAACGATGAATAATGTCTTACGAATTGTTACATTAACGAAAATCATGACATTTTGATTACAGTTATATAAAATTTTACTATACGTGAGATAACAACATCACATATAATAATAGTTTTGCTAAGGCAAATACCAAATATGAAAACAATATAACCCAAAAAGAGAAGGTAAAAACCGAATATTCGGAAAAACCCGAAAAGAAAACTAAAACCCAATATTAGAAATGTTAATTGTAACAAGAGAAATGGAAAATAAATATTACAAAGCATGATCTAAAAAGAAAAAAATAAATTAAAAGAATAAAATAGAACAAAGTAAAATAAAAATTTGTTTTGAGAATTAAATATTGAAAATCTAATATTAAGAAACTAAAGATGTCATTTAGGAATAAAATTATACACAAATGGACTTCATATATGAATTTGTAAAACATTTTTTTTTTAAAAAAAGTAGAAGTTGAAGAATTGTTTTTGTAATAAGTGTAATTAATTATATGAGATAACATGTGTATCTTGAGGTGTAGTTGAAGATCAGATAAATAAACCCAAGGTGGCGGTCGAACCTGTGATCAATTGTTTAAGGGGCTGCCTATTTTACCATCCCAACCATCGTATAACATTATCTAAATTTGCTAAATGTTGTATGTATATTAAGATTATATGGTTACTGTTCGTTGAACAGTAACCATGTTTGGAATTGTATATGGGTAATTAGCTTCTATCTACTTATTAAGCTGTTATTTTAACTCTCTAGGTACTGGACCTTCATCAGATCATTGCATTGATGAGTGGGAACCGGTAAGAAATTCATGTTTCTTATTTTTGATTTTTGTTATCTTCATTTTAATGTGTTGGTGTTTGTCAAACCTATGCCGAAGGGACACATTAGCTTTACTTTCTGGCCAAGCATTCTGTTTACATGAAATTACATTTCTAGTGACTTATAGTATTGTTTGTGAGATTTAACATGTGTTGTTTAAGATTGGACTCTCGTTGGTAGAAAGCTTTTGTTTGTTACTGTAAATATGTGCATAATAGTTGTTTGTGAAATGGCAATGCAATGCATGCTATATTGGGTACAGATTTCAATGGTTGCATAGAGATGCTATGTGCTTTAAAGTTTTATAGAATCTCTTGGGTGATTCATGACTTCTGATTTTTTTTACTCTAAACTCAAATATTAACACACAAATCCACACATAGTCCGCAAAGATCTAAATTTGATTTATGGACATACTGTAATTTTCAAGCTTTAATTGAAATATGTAAGCTTCAGTTCATGCACTTCTTATTAATCGTTCATGGGTGTATTTTGGAATATTTCTAATTTTTGTGTGTGCGATTGACAGGAGAGTGAAGATATGGCAACAGTTGTCTTCTATCCTGATTACCTGACATACGGTACTAGTTATTATACAGATTCTATGATATCTTTTACTAGCGATTCCATAGAATTGGAGGGTTCAACCGGAGATGGAGATGACGACACTGTCAAATGCAAATGGGGTATTAATGATATACTCCATATCCGTTCTCATTGGTATAGCCAGGTAAGTCCATTATGTCATGTGTGATGTGTTATGTATTAAATTTTTGCTGGGCTTTTTTGTAATGCCTTTAGATTCCTGCAACTATTCTGGTTTCTGTGCAGCTTGAGTTGGTGAAGATTCATGTAATTACAAAGGATAAATTACAGGCTGAAATTGTTGAATACTCTTCAGGTAATCAAACTTCTATTGCTTTATCCTCAATGTTATGGGCCCACTTCAATTATTTTAAAAGGAGCTACTGTGGGCACGTATTATGAGGTAGTAAGGAATACTTTTTGGCTAACTATCATCTAGTTCCTTGACAGGATTCTAAAAAGCGTTATCTGTTTGATATATAATGCCGCTCTTTTGCAAAACTCAATATTAATAGGCCTTTAGAGTACTTATATTCCATATCTTATTAATACTATGGATCAAATGCGTTTTTACTGCGTCAAATGGTAAATGACCAATTGAGTTGTATCGATGCTAGTTATCATTCTGTTATTGATATGTCCTGCCTCTTATCGTTCAGGCACTGAATTGAAATTTGCAGTTATTGGGCCTGGATGGCACGAGAGATTTGAAGAAATTGTATCTTTGAATGTTATGTACAAAGCTTTATGGAGCAGCATGCTTGAGCCAGAGTAAGTTCATCTACTTTATTGAGTAGTATGCTTATTAGCGAGTTCTCTAATGTGTCTGCTTAATTTAAAGTTGTTATTATGTCAATTATGTCTAATGGGGTGATCTAAAAGTGAGAATATTGAAGACAGCTGATTTTTTTCTTTCGTGTAGAATTTTTATGATAAACATTGTTTCTCATATATGAACATTTTGAAAATGGCACATTTATGGTTGTTGCAGGGATGCAGTAATTAGACACTCTGGAGTATCTTCTTCAAAATATCTTCCCAAGTAAGTTATGGTTGTATGTGTAATAAGTTCTTGTATACATCAAAACCACTTCAAGATGGTCTGTATTTAAGTTGGCATAGTCTAATGCCCTTGCATGACTTGTATTGTATTTTCTGATTGTGTTTACAGATTTGATCCGCCTTTTGAGGAGGTTGTGTATCCAAAAGGTGACGCTGATGCGGTGGTTTTAAGCAAAAGAGACTTTGATTTACTGCAACCAGACACATTTGTCAATGACACCATCATTGACTTTTATATCAAGTATGTTCATCTTCGCCATCTTGTATATCATGAATCTTGAGATTTGAGAACATAAAGTTCTAATTTCTATTAATTAATGACAGGTACTTGAAAAATAAAATCAAGCCTGAAGAGAGGCACAGGTACCATTTTTTCAACAGTTTTTTCTTCCGGAAGCTGGCTGATCCAGATAAAGATCAACTTGATGCTTCTCAAGGGAAGACTGCTTATCAGCGTGTGAAGAAATGGACAAGAAAAGTCAATCTCTTTGAGAAAGATTATATTTTTATTCCTGTAAATTATAAGTAAGGGATGAACCATGTAATCCATTGCTTATTTTGTTAATAATCTATCTCCATCAACCAAGAGCCTGAGATATTGTTCTTTTCTCTTTTTTTGTTGACAGTTATCACTGGAGTCTTATTGTCATTTGTCATCTCTGTGAGGTGGCTACGCATGAAGGTATTTTTGACTTTCATGATATCAGATATGGTTCATGCTTCTCTAATGTTATGATTTGCTTCAGGTGAAGATGCAAATGAGTCAATTAGGGTGCCATGTGTTTTGCATATGGATTCTCTCAGAGGCAGTCATTCTGGTCTAAAAGGTCTTGTTCAAAGGTATCAATAAACTATGATTAGTCTACACTTATAGATCATTTAATATATAAAACTAAAGTATCTTTGGATATGACAATGCAGTTATCTTAGGGAAGAGTGCATAGGGAGGCAACATGTGGCATCTGAAGACATTTGCTCAAAATTTGATAACTTGAGATTCATTTCTCTAGAGGTATGAATCAATCCTCTCTCATTTGGTCTGGGGAGCGGATGCTTTTTCTGTTATTCTAGTAATTCATTCATTCCGTCAACCAACATAAGGTTTTGTTTTTGTGTTATTCATGTGTGATGTGTTATCTGTGCAGCTACCGCAGCAGCCAAATTTATATGATTGTGGTCTATTTTTGCTCCATTATGTAGAACTTTTCTTGGAGCAAGCTCCTCTACATTTTAGTCCGTTTAAGATCATAAATAGCTCCAATTTTGTAAGTACAGTTTTTAAATTTTTAAAATAATAATCATCACATACCATCACGTTCTAGTTTTCTGTAAGATATAACCAAAAGTCACTCAAATTCATACTTTCAGCTAAATGTGGATTGGTTTTCACCTGCTGAAGCATCTCTGAAAAGAACAGTTATCCAAAGATTAATATGTGAACTGCTGGAGAATCCTTATCATGAATCTTCTTCCGCTGCTGGTAATGAAGAGCGGTGCCACCTCAGTTTTCCAACAACAAATGTCTACAAGGATTGTGTTGTAAATATATCTCCAGAGGAATGCAAGCAATCAACCCCTCATCAAAATTCTCATGCTGCTCATGAAATTGGAATCTCTTTAACACCATCATCATCTGTACAATGCGTTGATGATCCTACCATGACTTCAAAGTCATCTTTTCAATCAGGGCTGTATTTAGATACACCTTTTCAAGGCTTCAACGATGCAACTACTTTTGAAAAGTTAAAGGGGTCTGAGGTACTTTTGATCTTCTTTGAATAATCTCATCTAGTTCTTCTCATGTATATATAATAGATCAATAGAATTAGCAAATGGGTGGGTCGCGTGTTGGGTAGCGAGTTAAAATGGAGCAGGAAGATCATGGTTAGTCTTTTTTGATTTAGGGAATTTTTCACATCTTAACTACGTCAATCCCCTCCCTGACTGTCATCATGACCTGACATTATTTAAGTTTTGAAGCAGGAAGATGTGGAAGGTGATGTGCAGTTTGTTTATACTCAAACGGAGTCTGGAATCCAACAAGCAAATGGAATCATACCCGAAGATCTATATTCATCTCAAGATTTTAAAACTCTGGAACCTTGGCAAGTGCCTGGGAACATCAGCCTTGAATTATTACCAGAAGCGTCAACATCTGTGTGTGAGGATTCCCCAGAACTAGTTAATGAAAGTCAACTTGATTCAGAATTTTTTTTGAGGCAAAATATAGATCAAACTAGATCGCCAATACACAACGCATTGTCAGAGCATGTTCATATGGTTGATGTTGATGAAGATGATGATTCTAGATTTCCTGATAGGCAAGGTACTTTTCCCACTGATTCCGTAACTTCCCCAAGGTTAAAATCAGATCTGCAGCACCCCACCAAAAAGATGCGAATGGAATGTGAAGCTCTGTGAATAGTGATGTGGTAACCAGGATTAGGAGTGATGCTAATGTTTCTTTTGGAGGGGGGTCTCTATGGTTTGTGTATGAATGGCGAGTGATCCCGTAACATTTTAGGTCTATCAAACATTTTGGATGCTTTCATGTCGGCTTTAGAGTTTAGAGTACATAATCTAATCGTATGGTTGTAAAAAGGCAAGTCATTTCACAAACACTGAACAGCTGCTCCGGTGGTCTATTTTATGATTATTTTTTTTTTCTGGATATGATGGAAGTAAGTTCATTAATGGGAAAAATCCTTGGAAACTGTATGCAAATTAGTTTTTTATATCTTGTTTAGCAAAATTGATTATTCTAATCAAGTGTTCAGTTAATTGCTGGTGTTATCTTCCTGCTGATGAGTGATGTCTGATGGTGAATGGGACTATGCGAGTTTGGTCAAGAAAGTTTATGTAATAACTTCCAAAATGATATCAAGACACTTGTCATATCTGTTACATCTTACACCATTCATAACCGTTCACCTATTTTACCTACATTTTTTCTTGTCACATGAGCATCACTTTCTCATTTCATTCACTTTCTCTTTTTCCCTTTAACTATTCACATACCATTCGGACCCCACCTTTATATAATTAAAAACACAATACATTTACACAATACATTTTTAATTATAAATAACATATTTCATGAGCTCGTAAAAGATTCCATGGCTCCACAAATACTCCTTTTCAGTAAGTGAATGGTTTAGAATGAACTTTTATTTAACCTACATGTAGGAGGGCTTTCACCTACTATTGGGCATGTTTCACCTTTTCATTTAACCGATCTTTGTAAATGGACTTACGTCTTCCAATTTTATGTTTTTTTTTTTTTTTTTTTTGGTTGATTTTATGCACAGATGACTAGTTTTTAGGCTGATTCTAGTGACTACAATCGTGTTTCACTAGAAATTGTGTAAAAGAATAACTGTACTCAAATAATTTCAGCCAGCCACACTCTTCTTCATAGCTAATTGAGTTAAAATTGACATTTTTAAAGTACGTGTTAGTGTGTTACTACACTTGTGACATCGACTGGATATCCAGGCTTTACATAATTAATTATAACATCACCAAATTTTTGTTAGAATGGTTGAACATTGAGACTCACTCACTACCTAACAAAGTTCCTCAATAATAAAAATAAATCATATCATACTTGTTACCAAGAGGGATGCACAAAACACTGTTCATCAAGTTTGGTTTGTATTATCGGTACAATATGAGAGGTTGGTCATACGTAAGGAAGCGAAGTTACACGTCGGATAAAAAAAATTAAAACAGGATGAGCAAACCTAATCACTGTGACGTAGTCAGTCCACTCAACATTGTCTCACTGTTGTCTTAGCTATGTTTGTGTCAGCAACAATGTTGACTATGTCAAAAAATTAAGTGTAACTTTGCATTTTCACTTAGAACACTTGGGACACCATGACTTTGATGTAATCAATAGTCCTGATGTATCTGATAGACCAAATGCAAGATTTTAGTCGACATATTACAATGTCTCGCCAACGTAATCCGTAATAATAGTGCTTTCAGTATCTAGTTAAGCAGTAATGAAGTTGAGATAGCTCATATGTTGTCCATCAGCATAACATCATTTGTAAATTAACTCCAACTCCATCCGAAAAGGAAACGTCCCAATAAAGTAGAAAACTATATCTCGATCGACCAAGAATGCACATTTTTCAGCCATTATAATCAGGCTTGAAATATGGCCAGAATTCCAAGCTATGATATGGGTGCAACCACTCGCATAATATACACTTAAAAGCTGTTAAAGATGTCAATAAGTTGATTTGGTTTGATTCAGTTTGCCAGTCAAGGCTTGATCTAGTTTTTAGCCTTGTATGGTTATCTTGTATAAATAGTATATTACCTCCAGACAACAATACCCAATCCCACCGTGGACGGGGTATGGTAAAAGTAAGATGTAGACAATTATACCTCTACCCGAGGGTAAGATTACCTCAAGATAAACACAAAAACAATTCACTAGATCTTTCTACAAAAGTAATGGAACGTTGCAATACTACTCCGATTCACAACTTATGTGTTGTGTTCAGTATTTCTCATTAACTAGAGTACTTTCCATGCTCTTTTAAAAAGCATGTTGTTAAAAATAATGCAAACATATAGCTTTAAATGCTAGAGCACATGGTCAAGCCGCAAGACGGATGAGTACAAACACAATAACATGGTCCTGCCTCATATTGCTAGAAAACTGCCAAATTCTCAAGCAAAACTAAGCTACAGTTTCAACCATGAAGTTAATTCAGTAGTTGCACTAACTTAACTGAACATTTCAAATTGGATAGTCACTGGCTAAGACTGAGCCTTGAAATCCAGTAATCTAGTTGACTAGCGACACAATCTGAACCAGTGGAGCCATATGAGCTAAATTTTTTGATGGAATTTTCTACCCCAAGATAATCATACACACCCTCATCAAACACTGGATTAAGACCACGTAGTTCATCAAGACTCAGGTCCTGAAGCTGACATTTTCTGTCAACGCACAAAGCAACTGCCCTACCAACAATGTCATGTGATGTTCTGAACGGTATGCCCTGCATAATATATAACGAATTGTTGTCAGCAATAACAAGGAAAAGATTGTACTGGTTATATATAGGTAAATGGATCTATTTATATAATTATATAGGTATGCATTTAATAATTTTGAGAAGCCAGTAACCCCTTTAATTCTAACTTAATCCAGTGTTATAAAAATCAGATAACAAGGCCAGGTTTACGATAACGCACAGCAAGGTCAGTGACGAAGGCAAGTTAGCTGAATCAGCCAAAAATATTGATATGGTCAAACCTCGGTCAAGTCGTTTTGAAGTATATGAACACTTACTTGTTTTCATGCTTCTAAACAATTTTCTAGGGTCTAAGGAATAATTATATTTCAGTTTGAATTTTTAAGTATTAAATACTATGGAGCTATGAACATGTCATACATATAATTTCAAAATTTATATATATAAAAAATGCTTATCCACTCCTCTTAGGACGATTACTTACTATGAGGTAGCCGACTACTCGAATGCCTGGGAGTTTTATAGCCATGGCTTAATCAAAAATAAGTAACTTAAGAAACTTTAGTTCATCTAAAAAAATGCGAAGAACCCAAATTCCAACTCAGAACCTAAACGAACTCAAGAAACTTTAGTTCATATAAGGCAAATCATATGCGGTAAAAATTCTAGTTACTAACCCAAAATCCATAGATCTAAAAGCTTAAGAACAGACACTGAACCTGAGTAAAACTAGTAAAATAATCAGAACAAACAAAGTAGCAGGTGTATATTGCAGTAACCAACCACCATATCAGAGCTACACTGGTTCAAAGAACATCAATTTCATCAAAGAAAGTTCATATTTAGCACGATTTCTAAATGGTTTCCGGTTACTAGTACAAAATCAGCAGCCTACCAACACATCAGAGCCTTAACTAGTTCAAACAACTTTAGGTCATCAAAATTAAAGCATATGTAAGATGATTTCTCTTTACTAACACCAATCTACATATATAAGCTAAAACCTAAATATATCCATAAAGAGTAGAGAGTAACACTGCTAAGACAATGAAACCATAAACAATTGCAATAACTAACCACCAAATCAGAACCTTAACAGGTTAAAATAACCTACTTCCATAAGCAAACTATATGTAGCATGATTTCTAAATGATTATTAATTACTAACATCAATTCCACAGATCTAGAAGCTAAGAAGCACACCAATGCATACATAGTGAAATTGCTCGAAAAATGAAAACAGATACAATTCAACAGACATAAAAAAGGGTAATGGAGGGAACCCTAGCCCTGGTACCACAATTGGATACCCATCAACTCACCCCGTATGAGCCATATGATGCCGGTACAATACCTCCATCCTAATCCCCACATGATTTGGGCACCCCGAAGGATCGAACCCGCGTATTTAAACTTCACATGTGAGTCTAGGCTTCATTGGTAACGGGTACCTTAAAGGAATTATTTTTTGTGCTAAGCGGGGATCGAACCTGAGACCTTAAGGTCACCAAGTGTTTTCCTTACCACTAGGCTAACTCCTTGTTGGTCAATATGTCAATTCAACAGACATAGATAGTACATAAGAGAGAAACGGGATCAAAGAGACACAAAGCAGTAGGCAGAGCATGGTACTTTTAGTAGGATACAATATTGGTCAAGGTTTCCACAAAAGGAGTTAGTTTTTCTATGTTTCGTTTGTGAAGTTTGATTGAATAATACAGGTTATCAATATAGCATATCTTGAAGAATGCCTTAACTCTTATAAGTATGATAATGAAGAGACTGGGTGGTCTGTCAAAAGCATTCAAGTTTGCGGGTTCCTTATTATTTGGTCTTACCAGTAGAGGTTATATCTGGTCCTACCAATGAAACGGTCTTATACTCTTATTTGGAGCAAAGAAGTATGGAGACATGGACCAAGTACATAGTTAAGAATATGGATGGGGAATGCAAAAATGAAGATGATGAATCCATCATGTAAAGTTGTAACCTAAAAGCATATAATCTTTTTACATGTTATCTGACGAAGTAGCTTAATTTAAACAAAAACAAGCAGATTGTGTTGATCTACAAAATTCTTAATTTTGCACATCTGGTTATATACCCTTGAAGAGGGAAGCATATAAATAGACTTGCCTTATGAACAAGATAATCTGCAAGCGTGGTGGCATCAAGATGACCAGCTGGTAAAGCCTTTTGTATTTTGTCCTGATTATAGGTGATATTTTGTGCGAACTCTGCTGACACTTCTAGCATTCCTATAATTGTTTTCACACTGTCAAATACGGGTTCCTTGTCTTCCTGTCAATGTACCAGAAAACCATTACAGCCATTACATTCATATTCTTAGCCAACATATGCAAAGACCCGTCAATTATCTTTGAAACTTATAATATTATACAAAATAATCAGTCTCAGCTAATCGGTAGTGATAGAGCACTCTTCTTATGTTTGAATTTGTGATAACAAGAGATAATCAACTGTCTGAGAGTTAGGACAAATGTAAAGACAAGACTCGTCCGTTGTATAAGCGACAAAGGATATTGAACAAATGAATGGTACCTGCAGATCACGGTTGTAAGCAAGTGGAAGCCCCTTGCATAACACTAAAAGTGTGACTAAGTCTCCTATAACTCTAGCAGACTTTCCACGAACCAGTTCCATAGGGTCAGGGTTTTTCTTCTGAGGCATTATACTACTACCAGTTGAAACTGAATCACTTGGAGTGATGAATCCAAATTCCTCTGAAGCCCACAACACCCATTCTTCACCAAGCCGAGAAAGATGCATAGCCGTAATTGAATTAGCAGAAAGAAGTTCCAAAACAAAATCACGGTCTGAAACTGCATCCATGCTAATTTAAGTAAATACGTCAGCAAGAGCAACTATTCAACCACATCAACAAATTATATTGTTATAAAAAGTGTACCATGTTATACCTATTCCTCATTGGAGCGGCAAAACCAAGAGCATCAGAAGTCATGAACCTATCTATAGGAAGGCCAGTGCCAGCCAATGCACATGCACCTAACGGGCAGAAATTCAGCCTAACTCTGCAATCCACTAGACGCCCAGCATCACGTTCAAGCTACACAACAAAAAATTCTTTTAGATTTCCAAAGACCGATAACAGACACAATTTTTATATCAAAGAAGGTTAATCGTTACATATTTAAACCTGTTCAACATATGCTAGAAGATGATGCTGAAGTAAAACCGGTTGTGCCCTCTGCAAATGAGTATAACCAGGTACAATCACTCCAGTATTGTTCATTGCGAGCCTCACCAAAGCAGCCTTCGAACCATAAAATACAAAACCGTCTGGTTAAAAGTTTCATACTTTCCAATTGTATTACCATCAAAAAGCTTCAACATTTGTTCATAACCAAAAACAAGTGAAATCAAACTACCTGAAGCTGCTTAATACGTGTAACAATCGTATCAATAGCGTCACGACACCAAAGGCGAAAATCAGTTGATACTTGATCATTACGACTCCTAGCCGTGTGAAGCTTCTTTGCAGGCTCTCCAATCAAATCAGTCAGATGCGCTTCAATGTTCATATGTACATCCTCTCTGTCCGTCCTCCACTTAAACTCCCCGCTTTCAATTTGTTTCTCTATTCGATCCAAACCTTCTATAATACTATCCCTATCACTCTCACTAATCAATCCCTACAACACAATAACCCTAATCAACATTGTAACAAAATAATCACTCCAAAATAATCAACACGGACATGTTTTATATATGTAGACCACGGGCGAAACTACATTGAAGGTACGGGTCGGCTATGTACTTTAAAATTTTATGAAAAATGTTAGTATTCTTTATTGGTGCTACGGGTTAAAATACATATGGGGTACCGATCAATATCGCTAACTCTAAACTTTTGAAAGATTGTCTTAGCAATGAAACTTATTAAGTCATATTTAATAAAACTATCTAAAGTGCCAAAAATCCGAAAAACAGCTAAACTTGTAGCAATCTAGTCGTTATCGTTACTTTTCATGGATACAAACTATTTGTGGTACGAGTCACTTTCAATCCTGGTCCCACCACTAAGACTGAAACTTGAAAGACATATTTTTATAAAATGGGTAAAAAGGGAAATGAAAAAAAAACCTGTTTAGAGAGCATGGAAGCATGAGCCCTGCTGCCCATAATGTCATGTTTATAAAGAGCTTTATCGAAAGAAATGGACTCAGTGAACCGTTCGACGGCGTCAGTGACACCTTCTTCGAACCGGCCACCCCATAACTTGGCTTCTTTGTCAAGTGGGGCGGCGGCGGCGGCGGCGGACATGTTGGGTTGGTGAGAGGCGGAGCAGGAGACTGTGATTGGTTTGGTGAGTGGGTGGCGGAAGGTGGTTATTGGAGAGAAAGAAGAAAGATTGTTGTTGGAATTAGGGTTTTGAGATGAAAAGAAAGCGGCAGGTGATGGCAGGAAATGTGTGATTGATTCCATGAAATGGTGCGGTTTAGAAACGAGGGAAAAGTAGTGAAAGTGGAAAGCAATGGAGAACAATGGAAGGTCTCTATCTTTTCCTTTTTTATTCTTCTTTTTTTTTAAAAAAAAATGACAATAAATTAAGGATAAGAATTTTTGTATTAAAATCAAAGTTCAAGATTAAAAACTAATCTTCTAATCTTGACTTTTGATTTTAAATTAATGGTTAAGATCACAATCCATAAATTACATGAATGTTTGAGTACTTTTAAAAAGTAGTTCAATAATCCATTCACACGACATATATGAAGGTGTCCTCTATATTTAACCTCAAAACTATTTTGGTCATAAAAAGTTAAAACATTTGTGGATGAAGTTTTTAAGATGTGTTTGACTTAAAAATTTTTGGATGTTAAGGTTATATTTATGTCAAGAAAAGTTATAACTTAGATAGAAAAAATAATAACTTTTTTCTGTTACACTTTAGGTGTGAATAAATATTGAATTATGAATTATGATATCTTGACTGTGAAGCATCAATGGATGTCACGATTAATGAGTAAGGATATAACGATCGATAAATCCTTAAAAAAGAAAAGGATGCTCAGGAATAGGTGGACTTTAACACTGAGCATACAAGTCATCCTAATTCTCCAGTCCAGGATTATGAAGTTGTCATTAAACACCAAGATGGATTCGACCACCCCAAAAGATACCCAAATGTGTTAGAAAAGAAGGATTCGATGAACCCTCGTCTTGTATTGAAGCAATTCAAAGTCTTGATTCGGATAAGTGAATAGTAGCCATGATCGAGTAGATAGAATCTGTGCAAAAGAATGCTACATGAAATCCGTGACACTACCAAAAGGTAAAGAAAATAGTTATTGCACAAATCATTGTACGACATCAAGCAAGCACCGGTTTCACCAACTCTCTCATGCCCTCCATAGCATCGGTTTTAAGGAATTCAAAACCAACCCCTCATTTTTCATCCACTGTGCTCGTGGTTTAGTGCTATATATGTCAGTGTACGTTGATGATGTTATTTTGACACATAACTCTTTGGTGCTCGATCATGTTGTTCATAAGCTTAAGCTTAGTTGTGCCTTTGTCATCTAAGACATGGACCATTTGCCTAATTTTCTGGGTGTGAAAATCACATGTGAAAATCACATGACAATCTTATTCATATGTCTAGTGACTAGGTGTTTAAGCCATGTATGCAATCACATTTCATAAACATTTCATCATTTCATAACATGCACATACATAACTTACCTTTGCAACCTGCATAATCATACCATACATCGTTAATGGTAGTCATCATATCCCATATCAACCTCCCATAAGTACCCATAAACATACTTACATGCATTTATAATCATTTGGGAAGTTTACTTATGAAAATCATGTTTTGTTGTACCATCAGGTGACAAAAGATGTTATCTTACCTCGTAGAAGCGTACACAAACGATAACTAAGGTTACCGTGCAAAACAAGTATTCCCAACTACCTATAACAAACATAGGACGAATTAACAAGTATAAACGAGGCTAAACCGGCCTACAGTCTATATACGTGTCGCATACCCTTTAATTACTATCATTCCAGATGATAGTCTCTTTTTGACTATTACCCCGGGTAAGTAGTCTCCTTTTTGTCTACTTCGAGACTATTATCCCATGTAAGTACTCTCCTCTTGACTACTTTCAACTTTTGTAGACTACTTTACTATTACCCCATGGAAGTAGTTTTCAGTTGTCAACTTTCAGACTATTACCCTAGGTAAGTAGTCTCTTTTGTCGACTTCCATACTATTACCCTAGGTAAGTAGTCTATTTCCGTCTACTTTCCCAAAAACGGGTTTTACACCAGAAAACGACTCTTTTAAAATCTAACTGATGGTTTGAAACCATCAATTGTTCCAGGAATGAAATGTTAGCAAAGGTGGATCATTAGGTCACATCAAACAACCCTTCTAACAACAAAAGTAAACCATTTAACCGAAAATGATTACCAACAACTCAATCCATTCTTCAAACGCTAAATACGATAGGTATAAGACCCAATTTATAATTTGATATCATCAATTATTCCAAAAAATCAAGAGAATATTATAACAATTCACTAGTCTACCCGAAAACCTCAATAATCGATGACGAAACGTAATCAAATCAATCCCAACCCTTAAGATCCGAATTGAGATGATATATTGGATCAAAATAGAGGAGATTAGTAGCCCGAGTGAGAACTCCCAAGCCGAATCTGTGCTCTTTCAGTAGTCTTGGTAAATATTCTTTCTCCATGACATGAAATCAAGAGGGAAAATACCTTTAATCCTGTAGATTACAAAAGGGATGCAAAATCTTGATCAAAACTCAACCAAATCACCGATTAATGGAAGAAAACGGTAAGATCTAGGGTTCTTGAGAGAGGGGCGGTTTTGGAGAGGCCAAAGTGAGATTTGGAACTGATTTATGTCAATTAGGTTAACCTAATTGACCCCTAAAACCTGGCCTAATCTTTCAAAAGCTTACAATTTAGTCCCTCCTCTTTACATCTTCACATGTAAGGCTCAAACGACTTAACGAGAATACTTACCGACACATTAAACACATCTTAAACATCCTTAGCATCTTAAACACATTAACAAATACATCATTAAGGCATTAAAGCCTCTCACATATAGCACATTAGACACATAATTCATTTAAGGCACATAAACTTGACGGAACCTAACGTTAACTAACGGAAAAATCAACAAGTCAAACACAAAAAGTTTGGGATGTTACACTCTGCTTTCCGTCCCGGCAAAATACCGGAGTATTGTTGGAGGTCTCCAATATGCTATTTTTTCTAGGCCTGGTATCGCCTTTGCTGTAAACAAAGTGTGTAAATGCATGCATTCCCCAATTGAGAGTCACTGGTATGCTTTTACACGTATTCTTTGTTATATACAAGAGACGCTGTTTTTGGGTTACTCGTCTACATCAACTCAACTACTCAGTTACATGCATATGATGATGTTGACTTTAATGATATTAATGCTTACTCTGATGATAATAGGGCTGGTTGCCCGGGTGACGGTCGATCCACGGGGGAATTTACTATATATCCCGTATCTAATCTTGTTTATTGTTCTGCTAGAAACAATGCACTATATCTCAGTCATTTATAGAGGCTGAGTACAAGGCTATGACTGATACGGTTGCGGAACTTACATGGCTCCAATCTCTTCTTCAATAGTTGCCCATTCTTATAAAAACTACACCAACATTGTGATGTGACAATCTAGGCGCGACTTATCTCTCAGTTAATCCGGTTTTTCATGCTCACACAAAAGCATGTTGAAATTGATTTTCATTTTGTAACAGAGAAATTTGGTTAAGGAAATTAGCCAGTCAAGTTCATATCTTCACATGAACAGAATGTTGATGTTTTTACGATGACCTTACCATATAATTAGTTCATGCCGTTGCGATCCAAGCTAAGAGTTGTACAACGGCCTTAGCTTGAGGAGACGTATTAGAATATAATTATTACTTTCTATATATCTACTTTCCTAAATATGATTGTAATTCTTTATGAACAAATTTAAATTAGCCTATCTATAAAGCCATTTGTATAGGGATGGGAACTTGATGTGGTTGCTTATTTAGCTTCCAAGGAGTTAGATTTTGTGCCTTTGGTTAATAGGGAAGGGGATGTGGTTAATGTTGTGAGTGAGACGGATATCGAGAGGATTAAGGGGTATCCGAAAGTTGGGGCTCCGTCGATTGGGAAAGACGGGGAATTTTTAGTTGGGGCGTCGATTGGGACGAGGGAAAGTGATAAGGTGAGGTTGGAGAGTTTGGTTAAAGCGGGTGTTGATGTGATTGTGATTGATAGTTCTCAAGGGAATTCTATTTATCAGATTGAAATGATTAAGTATGCCAAGAAGATGTTTCCGGATTTGGATGTGATTGGTGGGAATGTGGTTACGATGTATCAAGCTCAGAACTTGATTAAGGCTGGTGTTGATGGGTTGAGAGTTGGTATGGCCGTTTCTATGGCGGCGTTAGGCGGTATAGGTATTGTTCATTCCAACAACTCTGTTTCAGAACAAGTTGGTTTAATTCGATCAGTTAAGTCGAATCGAATTCCTTTCGTTGCGACCGAGTTTCGTTTCGTGTCGCCCGATGAATGTATTTTGGATTCTGATGTTTTTGATACAATGCCTTGTGTTTTTGTAACTGAAAACGGTTATAAAACTGATAAAAAGTTGTTAGGGTATGTTGATAAAATGACTTGGGATAAGGTTTTAAATAAGGAAGATAGGGTTGGGAATTATATGATTAAAAATGTAATGTCGTTATCGAATTCGTCTAGTTTAGAGGATGTAGCTGCTTATTTAGCTTCCAAGGAGTTAGATTTTGTGCCTTTGGTTAATGGGGAAGGGGATGTGGTTAATGTTGTTAGTGAGACGGATATCGATAGGATTAAGGGGTATCCGGAAGTTGGGGCTCAGCAACAAACCGCAGGGGTTAATTCTAATACTAAAACCTCAATATAAATAACCACATAAATAAAACACATGTTGCGTAACTCATTTTTATAACCTCGTTACTATCGAAAGACTAAAACCCTAAACAATCACCGCCACACCACCGCCAACGGGATAGACTTCGAAGACGGATTTCCAGCCACCAAGCTATTCAACCAAGGCTACTCATACACCTACGATGACGTCATCTTCCTCCCACACTACATTGATTTCCCAACAGATCTCATACAACTAACCACCAAACTCACCCGCAACATCACTCTTTCGTTGCCATGTGCGCTTCGCCAATGGACACCGTAACTGAGTCATCTATGGCCGTTTCTATGGCGGCGTTAGGCGGTATAGGTATTGTTTATTCCAACAACTCTGTTTCAGAACAAGTTGGTTTAATTCGATCAGTTAAGTCGAATCGAATTCCTTTCGTTGCGACCGAGTTTCGTTTCGTGTCGCCCGATGAATGTATTTTGGATTCTGATGTTTTTTATACAATGCCTTGTGTTTTTGTAACTGAAAACGGTTATAAAACTGATAAAAAGTTGTTAGGGTATGTTGATAAAATGACTTGGGATAAGGTTTTAAATAAGGAAGATAGGGTTGGGAATTATATGATTAAAAATGTAATGTCGTTATCGAATTCGTCTAGTTTAGAGGATGTAGCTGCTTATTTAGCTTCCAAGGAGTTAGATTTTGTGCCTTTGGTTAATGGGGAAGGGGATGTGGTTAATGTTGTTAGTGAGACGGATATCGATAGGATTAAGGGGTATCCGGAAGTTGGGGCTCAGCAACAAACCGCAGGGGTTAATTCTAATACTAAAACCTCAATATAAATAACCACATAAATAAAACACATGTTGCGTAACTCATTTTTATAACCTCGTTACTATCGAAAGACTAAAACCCTAAACAATCACCGCCACACCACCGCCAACGGGATAGACTTCGAAGACGGATTTCCAGCCACCAAGCTATTCAACCAAGGCTACTCATACACCTACGATGACGTCATCTTCCTCCCACACTACATTGATTTCCCAACAGATCTCATACAACTAACCACCAAACTCACCCGCAACATCACTCTTTCGTTGCCATGTGCGCTTCGCCAATGGACACCGTAACTGAGTCATCTATGGCCGTTTCTATGGCGGCGTTAGGCGGTATAGGTATTGTTCATTCCAACAACTCTGTTTCAGAACAAGTTGGTTTAATTCGATCAGTTAAGTCGAATCGAATTCCTTTCGTTGCGACCGAGTTTCGTTTCGTGTCGCCCGATGAATGTATTTTGGATTCTGATGTTTTTGATACAATGCCTTGTGTTTTTGTAACTGAAAACGGTTATAAAACTGATAAAAAGTTGTTAGGGTATGTTGATAAAATGACTTGGGATAAGGTTTTAAATAAGGAAGATAGGGTTGGGAATTATATGATTAAAAATGTAATGTCGTTATCGAATTCGTCTAGTTTAGAGGATGTAGCTGCTTATTTAGCTTCCAAGGAGTTAGATTTTGTGCCTTTGGTTAATGGGGAAGGGGATGTGGTTAATGTTGTTAGTGAGACGGATATCGAGAGGATTAAGGGGTATCCGAAAGTTGGGGCTCCGTCGATTGGGAAAGACGGGGAATTTTTAGTTGGGGCGTCGATTGGGACGGGGAAAGTTGGGGCGTCGATTGGGAAAGACGGGGAATTTTTAGTTGGGGCGTCGATTGGGAAAGACGGGGAAAGTTGGGGCGTCGATTGGGAAAGACGGGGAAAGTTGGGGCGTCGATTGGGAAAGACGGGGAATTTTTAGTTGGGGCGTCGATTGGGAAAGACGGGGAAAGTTGGGGCGTCGATTGGGAAAGACGGGGAATTTTTAGTTGGGGCGTCGATTGGGAAAGACGGGGAAAGTTGGGGCGTCGATTGGGAAAGACGGGGAAAGTTGGGGCGTCGATTGGGAAAGACGGGGAATTTTTAGTTGGGGCGTCGATTGGGAAAGACGGGGAAAGTTGGGGCGTCGATTGGGAAAGACGGGGAATTTTTAGTTGGGGCGTCGATTGGGAAAGACGGGGAAAGTTGGGGCGTCGATTGGGAAAGACGGGGAAAGTTGGGGCGTCGATTGGGAAAGACGGGGAATTTTTAGTTGGGGCGTCGATTGGGAAAGACGGGGAAAGTTGGGGCGTCGATTGGGAAAGACGGGGAATTTTTAGTTGGGGCGTCGATTGGGAAAGACGGGGAAAGTTGGGGCGTCGATTGGGAAAGACGGGGAAAGTTGGGGCGTCGATTGGGAAAGACGGGGAATTTTTAGTTGGGGCGTCGATTGGGAAAGACGGGGAAAGTTGGGGCGTCGATTGGGAAAGACGGGGAATTTTTAGTTGGGGCGTCGATTGGGAAAGACGGGGAAAGTTGGGGCGTCGATTGGGAAAGACGGGGAAAGTTGGGGCGTCGATTGGGAAAGACGGGGAATTTTTAGTTGGGGCGTCGATTGGGAAAGACGGGAATTTTTAGTTGGGGCGTCGATTGGGAGAGGGGAAGTTGGGGCTCAGCAACAAACCGCAGGGGTTAATTCTAATACTAAAACCTCAATATAAATAACCACATAAATAAAAACACATGTTGCGTAACTCATTTTTATAACCTCGTCACTATCGAAAGACTAAAACCCTAAACAACCACCGCCACACCACCACCAGCAGCTACCATGACCACCACCGCCAACGGACTAGACTTCGAAGACGGATTTCCAGCCACCAAGCTATTCAACCAAGGCTACTCATACACCTACGATGACGTCATCTTCCTCCCACACTACATCGATTTCCCAACAGATTCCGTACAACTAACCACCAAACTCACCCGCAACATCACTCTTTCGGTGCCATGTGTCGCTTCGCCAATGGACACCGTAACTGAGTCATCTATGGCCGTTTCTATGGCTGCGTTAGGCGGTATAGGTATTGTTCATTCCAACAACTCTGTTTCAGAACAAGTTGGTTTAATTCGATCAGTTAAGTCGAATCGAATTCCTTTCGTTGCGACCGAGTTTCGTTTCGTGTCGCCCGATGAATGTATTTTGGATTCTGATGTTTTTGATACAATGCCTTGTGTTTTTGTAACTGAAAACGGTTATAAAACTGATAAAAAGTTGTTAGGATATGTTGATAAAGTGACTTGGGATAAGATTTTAAATAAAGAAGATAGGGTTGGGAATTATATGATTAAAAATGTAATGTCGTTATCGAATTCGTCTAGTTTAGAGGATGTAGCTGCTTATTTAGCTTCCAAGGAGTTAGATTTTGTGCCTTTGGTTAATGGGGAAGGGGATGTGGTTAATGTTGTTAGTGAGACGGATATCGAGAGGATTAAGGGGTATCCGGAAGTTGGGGGTCAGCAACAAACCCCAGGGGTTAATTCTAATACTAAAACCTCAAAATAAATAACCACATAAATAAAAAGACTAGAACCCTAATAAAAAGACTAGAACCCTAATAAACCACCGCCACACCACCACCAACAGCCACCATGGCCACCACCCAAAAAAGACTAGAACCCTAATAAAAAGACTAGAACCCTAATAAAAAGACTAGAACCCTAATAAAAAGACTAGAACCCTAATAAAAAGACTAGAACCCTAATAAAAAGACTAGAACCCTAATAAAAAGACTAGAACCCTAATAAAAAGACTAGAACCCTAATAAAAAGACTAGAACCCTAATAAAAAGACTAGAACCCTAATAAAAAGACTAGAACCCTAATAAAAAGACTAGAACCCTAATAAAAAGACTAGAACCCTAATAAAAAGACTAGAACCCTAATAAAAAGACTAGAACCCTAATAAAAAGACTAGAACCCTAATAAAAAGACTAGAACCCTAATAAAAAGACTAGAACCCTAATAAAAAGACTAGAACCCTAATAAAAAGACTAGAACCCTAATAAAAAGACTAGAACCCTAATAAAAAGACTAGAACCCTAATAAAAAGACTAGAACCCTAATAAAAAGACTAGAACCCTAATAAAAAGACTAGAACCCTAATAAAAAGACTAGAACCCTAATAAAAAGACTAGAACCCTAATAAAAAGACTAGAACCCTAATAAAAAGACTAGAACCCTAATAAAAAGCAAATAACCACATAAATAAAAAGACTAGAACCCTAATAAAAAGACTAGAACCCTAATAAACCACCGCCACACCACCACCAACAGCCACCATGGCCACCACCGCCAACGGACTAGACTTCGAAGACGGATTTCCAGCCACCAAGCTATTCAACCAAGGCTACTCATACACCTACGATGACGTCATCTTCCTCCCACACTACATCGATTTCCCAACAGATTCCGTACAACTAACCACCAAACTCACCCGCAACATCACTCTTTCGGTGCCATGTGTCGCTTCGCCAATGGACACCGTAACTGAGTCATCTATGTGCCTTTGGTTAATAGGGAAGGGGATGTGGTTAATGTTGTTAGTGAGACGGATATCGAGAGGATTAAGGGGTATCCGAAAGTTGGGGCTCCGTCGATTGGGAAAGACGGGGAATTTTTAGTTGGGGCGTCGATTGGGACGAGGGAAAGTGATAAGGTGAGGTTGGAGAGTTTGGTTAAAGCGGGTGTTGATGTGATTGTGATTGATAGTTCTCAAGGGAATTCTATTTATCAGATTGAAATGATTAAGTATGCCAAGAAGATGTTTCCGGATTTGGATGTGATTGGTGGGAATGTGGTTACGATGTATCAAGCTCAGAACTTGATTAAGGCTGGTGTTGATGGGTTGAGAGTTGGTATGGCCGTTTCTATGGCGGCTTTAGGCGTTAGGCGGTATAGGTATTTTAAATAAAGAAGATAGGGTTGGGAATTATATGATTAAAAATGTAATGTCGTTATCGAATTCGTCTAGTTTAGAGGATGTGGCTGCTTATTTAGCTTCCAAGGAGTTAGATTTTGTGCCTTTGGTTAATGGGGAAGGGGATGTGGTTAATGTTGTTAGTGAGACGGATATCGAGAGGATTAAGGGGTATCCGGAAGTTGGGGCTCCGTCGATAGGGAAAGACGGGGAATTTTTAGTTGGGGCGTCGATTGGGACGAGGGAAAGTGATAAGGTGAGGTTGGAGAGTTTGGTTAAAGCGGGTGTTGATGTGATTGTGATTGATAGTTCTCAAGGGAATTCTATTTATCAGATTGAAATGATTAAGTATGCCAAGAAGATGTTTCCGGATTTGGATGTGATTGGTGGGAATGTTGTTACGATGTATCAAGCTCAGAACTTGATTAAGGCTGGTGTTGATGGGTTGAGAGTTGGTATGGAATCAAGATCTATAGAGATAGAAGTAAACGGTTGATTGGACTAAGTCAAAGTGCTTATATTGATAAGATCTTGAAGCGATTAAAGATGGAGAATTCCAAGCGTGGTTTCGTACCCATGCAAGAAGGACTTAACTTATCTAGTAAAAACGGTGCATCTACACCTGAGGAGGTGGAGCGTATGCAAAGGGTTCCTTATGCTTCGGCTGTGGGATCTATTATGTATGCGGTAAGATGCACTAGACCTGACATTGCGTTCGCGCAAAATATCGTTAGCCGATATCAACAGAATCCAGGTGAGATCACTGGACTGCTGTGAAGAATATTCTTAAGTACATGCGTGCTACTAAAGATTTATTTCTGGTGTATGGAGGAAATCCTGATACAGAGCTCAAAGTGACTGGCAACTGTGATGCTGGATTTCAGACTGATAAAGATGATACAAAATCTCAGTCGGGATACGTCTTCGTTTTAAATGGAGGCGCGGTGGATTGGAAGAGCAAGAAGTAAACCACAGTTGCTATGTCTGCTACAGAGTCTGAGTATATTGCCGCCTCGGATGCCGCCATGGAAGTTGTTTGGATTTGAAAGTTTATTTATGGGGTTAACGTGATGCCCTCAAATAACACACCTTTAGATTTGTATTGTGATAATACTGGTGCAATAATCATTGCTAACGAACCCGGAGTTCAGAAGGTGCCAGACATTATCAAAGAAGATATCATTATGTTCGTGAGCAAATCGAACTAGGTGAAATCAATTTACTCAAAGTTCACACAGATTATAACTTAGCTGATCCTTTTACAAAGGCATTGTCAAAAGGAAAGCTCAATAAGCATACCGAGGGCATAAGACTTAAATTAGCTAGTTATATCATGTAAATCTGTGATTGGTATTTGGATAAGGGATGTTGAACAATTATTATTTTTATAAATGAATTAAAATACTTGGTATGTTTGTTTTCATTTCAATATATAAATGTATCCTATATTTGCATGTTTAAATCCATGAATATTTAATATTCTAAATGTCCATTGTCGATTAACTATATGGGAATATAGTTAAACTAAGACAAATCTGAGTGATTGGGAATATTCTTGGGAATATTTGAAGATGGTCCTACCAAACTCACATGATATCCATAAAGATGCATATCGGACTACCCCACTTAACGAATCATCACTTTATGGATCGGCGTCATTAAGTGAAATTCGTAAAATAGTTGATTTATTTATCCTTAGACTTGAGATATGTGACATCCGTCAAAATTTCATTTTATTAACTAAACCTAATTATAAGCAATTGGGATTCGTTTATGCTAATTAAGGCAAATTAAGTTAATTAAGGCATGGTTAGGTGAGCAAGTGCATGTTTAAACTTTCTAATTGATTATATGATTAATCAATCTACTAAATGAACTATCTTGACGAGTTTAAAAACCTTGATGATGAGCAACTAGGAAATAAAAAGTTCAAAAATTCATGAGAAATCGTAAAACGTTTATTTTTCGCGTGAGACTTTCTCGTATGGACTTAAGACTTAGGGAAACCTAATAACTAGTGTTTTAACACTTTAATATGATTTTTATTTCATAAAATAACACACTTGAAAAGTTGGAAGATTTAATTAAATCCCATGAATAGTAAGGAGGTTAAAAATCTAAGTATACTAGACTTTTATGCCACCATGACACCACCATGTTCCACCACCACTTGCCACCTTCCATGAACCTTCCTTCCACCTCCATACCACTCTTACTTAGCCCCCAAGGCTCTAAACCCACGGCCATAAGTCTCTTTAGAGATATTTTATGCTTAAACTTCACCAAAACATCTTAAACTACACCATATCTTTCACTATATATACTAGCCTTATGTAAACATCAATACTTGCTAATTCACACTCTCAACACTTCTCTTCTTAAATCCCTATCATTCCAAGATCCATACTTGTTCAAGTTCAAGCATATCTTTCACAACCTTTCATCATCCCAAGCTTTCGATTCAACCAAAGTTGTTTTGAATTCGTTGGTTTCGAAATTGTAAACACGAAGTTGTTATCGGGAATTCTTTCAAGATTATCAAAAAGCCTAGTTATAATGGCCAAATGAAGTTAGGATTTATTCATATTCTTCAAGTAAACAAGTCCAAGCTATAGTCGATTTTCTCAAGATCATCTTTGGAGCTCATTCCTATATCGTTACTTTGATCTTAGAATTTATAATTCTCCGAACTTGTAAGTGTTTTTATAAAACCTTACTATACTTTGCTCTATGATTTTAGAACTATATGTTATGTATTGAAATGCTTGTCAACTTATTTCTATACTCATTAATACATTTTTGTATTGATTATAATACATACTATCAAAGTATCTTTTCATCTATAATTAATACATTTTTGTATTGATTATAATACATACTATCAAAGTATCTTTTCATCTATAATTAATACATTTTTGTATTGATTATAATACATACTATCAAAGTATCTTTTCATCTATAATTAATACATTTTTGTATTGATTATAATACATACTATCAAAGTATCTTTTCATTATAATTAATACATTTTTGTATTGATTATAATACATACTATTAAGGTATCTCTTTAATTATAATTAATACATTTTTGTATTGATTATAATACATACTATCAAAGTATCTTTTCATCTATAATTAATACATTTTTGTATTAATTATAATACATACTATCAAAGTATCTTTTCATCTATAATTAATACATTTTTGTATTGATTATAATACATACTATCAAAGTATCTTTTCATCTATAATTAATACATTTTTGTATTGATTATAATACATACTATCAAAGTATCTTTTCATCTATAATTAATACATTTTTGTATTGATTATAATACATACTATCAAAGTATCTTTTCATCTATAATTAATACATTTTTGTATTGATTATAATACATACTATCAAAGTATCTTTTCATCTATAATTAATACATTTTTGTATTGATTATAATACATACTATCAACGTATCTTTTCATTTATAATTAATACATTTTTGGTATTAATTATAAATCTTGCCATTTAAGGTATCTCTTCAAATTGTAATTAATACATTTTTGTATTGATTATAATACATACTATCAAAGTATCTTTTCATCTATAATTAATACATTTTTGTATTAGTTATAAATCTTACTATCAAAGTATCTTTTCATTATAATTAATACATTTTTGTATTGATTATAATACATACTATTAAGGTATCTCTTTAATTATAATTAATACATTTTTGTATTGATTATAATACATACTATCAAAGTATCTTTTCATCTATAATTAATACATTTTTGTATTAATTATAATACATACTATCAAAGTATCTTTTCATCTATAATTAATACATTTTTGTATTGATTATAATACATACTATCAAAGTATCTTTTCATCTATAATTAATACATTTTTGTATTGATTATAATACATACTATCAACGTATCTTTTCATTTATAATTAATACATTTTTGGTATTAATTATAAATCTTGCCATTTAAGGTATCTCTTCAAATTGTAATTAATACATTTTTGTATTGATTATAATACATACTATCAAAGTATCTTTTCATCTATAATTAATACATTTTTGTATTAGTTATAAATCATACTATCAAAGTATCTTTTCATCTATAATTAATACATTTTTGTATTGATTATAATACATACTATCAAAGTATCTTTTCATCTATAATTAATACATTTTTGTATTGATTATAATACATACTATCAAAGTATCTTTTCATCTATAATTAATACATTTTTGTATTGATTATAATACATACTATCAAAGTATCTTTTCATCTATAATTAATACATTTTTGTATTGATTATAATACATACTATCAAAGTATCTTTTCATTATAATTAATACATTTTTGTATTGATTATAATACATACTATTAAGGTATCTCTTTAATTATAATTAATACATTTTTGTATTGATTATAATACATACTATCAAAGTATCTTTTCATCTATAATTAATACATTTTTGTATTAATTATAATACATACTATCAAAGTATCTTTTCATCTATAATTAATACATTTTTGTATTGATTATAATACATACTATCAAAGTATCTTTTCATCTATAATTAATACATTTTTGTATTGATTATAATACATACTATCAAAGTATCTTTTCATCTATAATTAATACATTTTTGTATTGATTATAATACATACTATCAAAGTATCTTTTCATCTATAATTAATACATTTTTGTATTGATTATAATACATACTATCAAAGTATCTTTTCATCTATAATTAATACATTTTTGTATTGATTATAATACATACTATCAAAGTATCTTTTCATCTATAATTAATACATTTTTGTATTGATTATAATACATACTATCAAAGTATCTTTTCATCTATAATTAATACATTTTTGTATTGATTATAATACATACTATCAAAGTATCTTTTCATTATAATTAATACATTTTTGTATTGATTATAATACATACTATTAAGGTATCTCTTTAATTATAATTAATACATTTTTGTATTGATTATAATACATACTATCAAAGTATCTTTTCATCTATAATTAATACATTTTTGTATTAATTATAATACATACTATCAAAGTATCTTTTCATCTATAATTAATACATTTTTGTATTGATTATAATACATACTATCAAAGTATCTTTTCATCTATAATTAATACATTTTTGTATTGATTATAATACATACTATCAAAGTATCTTTTCATCTATAATTAATACATTTTTGTATTGATTATAATACATACTATCAAAGTATCTTTTCATCTATAATTAATACATTTTTGTATTGATTATAATACATACTATCAAAGTATCTTTTCATCTATAATTAATACATTTTTGTATTGATTATAATACATACTATCAAAGTATCTTTTCATCTATAATTAATACATTTTTGTATTGATTATAATACATACTATCAAAGTATCTTTTCATCTATAATTAATACATTTTTGTATTGATTATAATACATACTATCAAAGTATCTTTTCATTATAATTAATACATTTTTGTATTGATTATAATACATACTATTAAGGTATCTCTTTAATTATAATTAATACATTTTTGTATTGATTATAATACATACTATCAAAGTATCTTTTCATCTATAATTAATACATTTTTGTATTAATTATAATACATACTATCAAAGTATCTTTTCATCTATAATTAATACATTTTTGTATTGATTATAATACATACTATCAAAGTATCTTTTCATCTATAATTAATACATTTTTGTATTGATTATAATACATACTATCAAAGTATCTTTTCATCTATAATTAATACATTTTTGTATTGATTATAATACATACTATCAAAGTATCTTTTCATCTATAATTAATACATTTTTGTATTGATTATAATACATACTATCAAAGTATCTTTTCATCTATAATTAATACATTTTTGTATTGATTATAATACATACTATCAAAGTATCTTTTCATCTATAATTAATACATTTTTGTATTAGTTATAATACGTACTTTTGCTAGTTGACTTGCTCGCCATCATCGTCATCATCAATCTTTTTACGTTACTAATCAATCACCGAGCTAAGGTGAGTTTCATGGATCCCTATTTATTATTTTGGGACTGAGAATACACAACTGTTTTGTTTTTATGGACACAATTGCTTAAATGATCCATGCTTATATTTTTGTTACAATGCTCTGGCTCGAAATCCCCTATATGGTTGCTTAAATTTAAGGTTGCTTAAATTTAAGGTTGCTTAAATTTAAGGTTGCTTAAATTTAAGGTTGCTTAAATTTAAGGTTGCTTAAATTTAAGGTTGCTTAAATTTAAGGTTGCTTAAATTTAAGGTTGCTTAAATAAGGTAGATGCTTAGAATAAGTGATGCTTATAGAACTAAGGTGCTTAAATTTAAGGTTGCTTAAATTTAAGGTTGCTTAAATTTAAGGTTGCTTAAATTTAAGGTTGCTTAAATTTAAGGTTGCTTAAATTTAAGGTTGCTTAAATTTAAGGTTGCTTAAATTTAAGGTTGCTTAAATTTAAGGTTGCTTAAATTTAAGGTTGCTTAAATTTAAGGTTGCTTAAATTTAAGGTTGCTTAAATTTAAGGTTGCTTAAATTTAAGGTTGCTTAAATTTAAGGTTGCTTAAATTTAAGGTTGCTTAAATTTAAGGTTGCTTAAATTTAAGGTTGCTTAAATTTAAGGTTGCTTAAATTTAAGGTTGCTTAAATTTAAGGTTGCTTAAATTTAAGGTTGCTTAAATTTAAGGTTGCTTAAATTTAAGGTTGCTTAAATTTAAGGTTGCTTAAATTTAAGGTTGCTTAAATTTAAGGTTGCTTAAATTTAAGGTTGCTTAAATTTAAGGTTGCTTAAATTTAAGGTTGCTTAAATTTAAGGTTGCTTAAATTTAAGGTTGCTTAAATTTAAGGTTGCTTAATATTTAATGCTTAGACATGCCTTAATGCTTAAATTTAAGGTTGCTTAAATTTAAGGTTGCTTAAATTTAACGGGTAGATGCTTAAATTTAAGGTTGCTTAAATTTAAGGTTGCTTAAATTTAAGGTTGCTTAAATTTAAGGTTGCTTAAATTTAAGGTTGCTTAAATTTAAGGTTGCTTAAATTTAAGGTTGCTTAAATTTAAGGTTGCTTAAATTTAAGGTTGCTTAAATTTAAGGTTGCTTAAATTTAAGGTTGCTTAAATTTAAGGTTGCTTAAATTTAAGGTTGCTTAAATTTAAGGTTGCTTAAATTTAAGGTTGCTTAAATTTAAGGTTGCTTAAATTTAAGGTTGCTTAAATTTAAGGTTGCTTAAATTTAAGGTTGCTTAAATTTAAGGTTGCTTAAATTTAAGGTTGCTTAAATTTAAGGTTGCTTAAATTTAAGGTTGCTTAAATTTAAGGTGCTTAGATTCAATGCTTAGACATGCCTTAATGTAGAACAAATGCTTAAATTTAAGGTTGCTTAAATTTAACGGGTAGATGCTATCTAGATCATAGTGATGCTTATAGAACTAAGTGCTTGATCGTAGAAAATAACCGCATCAGTATTTTAAACACAGAATATACAAACGAATTGGAAAATCATTATAGTGCTTCGGAGAATGTCCACACTACATTATTGTATCATTATAGTGCTTCGGAGAATGTCCACACTACGTTATTGTATCATTATAGTGCTTCGGAGAATGTCCACACTACGTTATTGTATCATTATAGTGCTTCGGAGAATGTCCACACTACGTTATTGTATCATTATAGTGCTTCGGAGAATGTCCACACTACGTTATTGTATCATTATAGTGCTTCGGAGAATGTCCACACTACGTTATTGTATCATTATAGTGCTTCGGAGAATGTCCACACTACGTTATTGTATCATTATAGTGCTTCGGAGAATGTCCACACTACGTTATTGTATCATTATAGTGCTTCGGAGAATGTCCACACTACGTTATTGTATCATTATAGTGCTTCGGAGAATGTCCACACTACGTTATTGTATCATTATAGTGCTTCGGAGAATGTCCACACTACGTTATTGTATCATTATAGTGCTTCGGAGAATGTCCACACTACGTTATTGTATCATTATAGTGCTTCGGAGAATGTCCACACTACGTTATTGTATCATTATAGTGCTTCGGAGAATGTCCACACTACGTTATTGTATCATTATAGTGCTTCGGAGAATGTCCACACTACGTTATTGTATCATTATAGTGCTTCGGAGAATGTCCACACTACGTTATTGTATCATTATAGTGCTTCGGAGAATGTCCACACTACGTTATTGTATCATTATAGTGCTTCGGAGAATGTCCACACTACGTTATTGTATCATTATAGTGCTTCGGAGAATGTCCACACTACGTTATTGTATCATTATAGTGCTTCGGAGAATGTCCACACTACGTTATTGTATCATTATAGTGCTTCGGAGAATGTCCACACTACGTTATTGTATCATTATAGTGCTTCGGAGAATGTCCACACTACGTTATTGTATCATTATAGTGCTTCGGAGAATGTCCACACTACATTATTTTATCATGGTGTTTCGGAAAGGTCCACACCACTTGGAATGTCTTTACATTTCTATGAAATACACGAGTTTAAATCTGAACTATAATACTATAAATTACTATGTTCAGATTCGAGAACACAGAATAAACTATTATCATACACTCATCTTCTAATGAGATACCTAACTTACTATAATCTTCGAATCCGTAAATTCTCTTGAGTTACTCTTGCACTCACAAATATCATCGATGAACCCACCTAAGAATATCAACAAAGATCAAGGAAGGTTGAACCGCTAGAGAAAAATTCATCCGGAAGATGACCTATCTAAAGACGACCTCAAAGACTCGATTCTCTCGTTACTTCATTAAATCCGGACAAACGAGTCCCGTTACGCTGAGCAAGTTGAACTTAACAATAATGACTTTGATAAAAACACATAATATGATGTTATCTTAAAAACGGTGTACAACGTTTTTACGATTGCATAATACTATGTGGAAATATCAAAATCTCCCATTAGTTTGAAGTGGTTAGTTTAGGTATTGGTATGCCATCAATGTGCTAACGGTGTGGTGGGTTAGCCGATGGTACACCCTATATATAAGCACATTTATTACATTGGAGGTAGCATCAATGCGGGCCGAAAACTAACCATGAATAACCAATGATAATAATCTTACCTTTTATGTTAGCCATCAAATAATACTAGGAATCTTCTCGTAATCCCTTTCTCGAAACAAATAAAAGGAATAAACGTCTTAACAATAATCCGGACTTTAAGTGCACGATGAAGACGACAAACGATAGCAAAAATGGTGGTAATGGAGATCACAACAAGGGAACATTGATATATAATTTAAAGGCTAGAAAAGATGGAAACAGTGAAATTATACAAAGGAGCACGGAGTAAAGGAGGCTTTATGTTCATTAATCAGAAGGATAATGATATGATAGAACACTCAAGGAAAATCTGGAGGTAGAACAAACAGCGCGGATGGCAAATCACAGTAATGAAGAGGCTTGTGGTTAAGATGGATCATGCGAAATTTCTATTGCATATAGTTCCATTAGATGTTAACCTACCAAGACAAGTAATGCTCGGCTAATTTCTAAAATACTTGTGGTTTCAAGGATATCTCTCCTTGACTTGTTTCATAAACAATGTATCAAGTATTTTATGCATATTATGCTATGTTGGTTCCCATCTTACTATTATGTGATGATATTATACGATCTACATCTCATTAATTTATTATGACGATATAGGAAATCATGGCACATCCTAAGAAAGGGGATACACTGAAAAGAACAAAGCGAGTAAATTCTAAGGCAACTAGGAAAACAAAACGAGCAAATCTTAAACCCATAGTTGAAGAGGAAGAAACTATAACAATGACACAAGGTGAATTAGATACACTCATAGCTGAACAAGTCGCTGAAATTCTTGCCATGGAAGCAAGCAAGGATATTAGCAAAAAGACGGAAGGAAACTCTAGTAGAGCAGGTTCTTACAGGATTTCATGTATTGCAAGCCGATATTCTTCAATGGTACTGAAGGGGCAGTAGGCCTGTTGCAATGGTTTGAGAAAACGGAATCTGTATTCCGATTATGTGAATGCACTGTTAAAGTGAAATTTAAGCTTGATTTGTGCAAAAATGGAGTTAGTGTGTGAAAAGGTGAAGTGTGTGTTTTGGAGGTTAGGGATGAAGATGAGAGAGAATTAAAGTTGAATGATTGGGATTAATTATGGAAATGGGGAAAAGGCTTACAAATAATGTGTAGAAGGGGGCTATTTATATCATAAATCTAAGTTTCACTAATGCCCCTTCCACCTCTAAAACATTTACATTTTAACACCATTTTTAGTTCTAACATTCTTCCCCTTGGTGTTGAAATGTAATACATGCATGACGTCATCTTTAAATACGAATGTGTTGATGAAAATCTTTGAAGCTTTCTCTTTGTCTTCAAAACCTTCCATCAATCTTGACCTTGAGCCTTGAATCCTTATCACTTACATTAAAGATGAATCATTTGAGTCTTTAACATGTCATGCAATCTTGAAAAACTTGAATACTCAGAGCATATGCGTTGCGGAAGCTTGATCTTGGCTCTGTAGAGTATATGCATTTGCGGAAGTTGAATTTGGATATGTAAGCATTTTCTTGACAAACTTAACTTTGTCACACTTCCCCTTAATTAATGAATCTTTCTCTTGAAGCCTTTTGAATGAACAAACTTCCCCTTGATCAAATATCCATCTTGATGTACCACCAACGCTTATGTATAGGGTGTACCCGCGGCGTACCCACCACGTTGGCGATAACTATCTTCAAAGAATAATTTTTAGGGATCACTTTAGTCAACAATTTATCTTTCTTCCCCTCAACTGATGAATTCTTCTTTCTCCCCATCAAAATTCAAGAAAGCACACACACTTGTTCGACTTCATTATCCTCTTTCTTCCCCTCATGATGAATGTGTGGCTACATGTTCATCATGTCTCTTTGAAGTCGAAACTGGGGAATCAACCATTATGAAGTAGTAGTCCAATAAACAACATCTTTAGCCCGGGTTATACACTGACATGTGTATAAGCCATATTCATCGAATCACTTATGAACAACCTTTGGGACCCATTTAAGTGTAGGCCCAACGGTTTTTGTCTTGACATTCCATATGTACGTGTCATCGATTCGACGAATAGAATCTGCAGTCCATGGTGGATGAAAACTCGAGGTTGTTGAAAAGTTGAGTTTTTGTGGACGCAGTGGAGATGCAAAGACATTCACTTTTTGCACTGCAAATGGTTTTGGTGCAAGATCAAATAACTTCCAAAATGAATATTTGAATGTCCTTGACTCAGTTGACTTGGGCTTATAAACTGACTTTGACATAGTCTTTGTCAACTGAGCTTTTGCTTCGGAGATGAATTTGGTATTGTCTTCAAATGATAAGAATGGAATGAGAGTCTGTGTTCCATCAATAGTAGGCTTCGAAGAATACTTTCTATCCTTGAATAAGGCATAGTTAGTAAATTGAGAAGCTTTATGTTCAGCAGGAGATGAAACTTTGATCTTTGAGCTCTTTGGGATGGACTCAGTGCAAACTTTCTTTGGAGCATCAAGTTCAGTTGGAAGTATTGGACTTGCATCATGATAAACTGATCCATCATCACTATCAGTATCATCCTTCTCAACTTTGTTGAAGTCTTTGAAGACTTTTCTCTCCGTGCTTAATAAAACAGTTGTCTTATCTTGCAACTCATTTGTCAATTTAGAGATTTGAGATTGCATCTCATTGGTCTTCTTTTGTAGAGTAAAATCGTTGTTCACAAGTTCAATGAGACATTTTGACAACTCATCTGTTAAGTTAGAAACTTTGATCTTTGAGCTCTTTGGGATGGACTCAGTGCAAACTTTCTTTGGAGCATCAAGTTCAGTTGGAAGTATTGGACTTGCATCATGATAAACTGATCCATCATCACTATCAGTATCATCCTTCTCAACTTTGTTGAAGTCTTTGAAGACTTTTCTCTCCGTGCTTAATAAAACAGTTGTCTTATCTTGCAACTCATGTTGAAATTTAGAGATTTGAGATTGCATCTCATTGGTCTTCTTTTGTAGAGTAAAATCGTTGTTCACAAGTTCAATGAGACATTTTGACAACTCATCTGTTAAGTTAGAAACTTTGATCTTTGAGCTCTTTGGGATGGACTCAGTGCAAACTTTCTTTGGAGCATCAAGTTCAGTTGGAAGTATTGGACTTGCATCATGATAAACTGATCCATCATCACTATCAGTATCATCCTTCTCAACTTTGTTGAAGTCTTTGAAGACTTTTCTCTCCGTGCTTAATAAAACAGTTGTCTTATCTTGCAACTCATTTGTCAATTTAGAGATTTGAGATTGCATCTCATTGGTCTTCTTTTGTAGAGTAAAATCGTTGTTCACAAGTTCAATGAGACATTTTGACAACTCATCTGTTAAGTTAGAAACTTTGATCTTTGAGCTCTTTGGGATGGACTCAGTGCAAACTTTCTTTGGAGCATCAAGTTCAGTTGGAAGTATTGGACTTGCATCATGATAAACTGATCCATCATCACTATCAGTATCATCCTTCTCAACTTTGTTGAAGTCTTTGAAGACTTTTCTCTCCGTGCTTAATAAAACAGTTGTCTTATCTTGCAACTCATTTGTCAATTTAGAGATTTGAGATTGCATCTCATTGGTCTTCTTTTGTAGAGTAAAATCGTTGTTCACAAGTTCAATGAGACATTTTGACAACTCATCTGTTAAGTTAGAAACTTTGATCTTTGAGCTCTTTGGGATGGACTCAGTGCAAACTTTCTTTGGAGCATCAAGTTCAGTTGGAAGTATTGGACTTGCATCATGATAAACTGATCCATCATCACTATCAGTATCATCCTTCTCAACTTTGTTGAAGTCTTTGAAGACTTTTCTCTCCGTGCTTAATAAAACAGTTGTCTTATCTTGCAACTCATTTGTCAATTTAGAGATTTGAGATTGCATCTCATTGGTCTTCTTTTGTAGAGTAAAATCGTTGTTCACAAGTTCAATGAGACATTTTGACAACTCATCTGTTAAGTTAGAAACTTTGATCTTTGAGCTCTTTGGGATGGACTCAGTGCAAACTTTCTTTGGAGCATCAAGTTCAGTTGGAAGTATTGGACTTGCATCATGATAAACTGATCCATCATCACTATCAGTATCATCCTTCTCAACTTTGTTGAAGTCTTTGAAGACTTTTCTCTCCGTGCTTAATAAAACAGTTGTCTTATCTTGCAACTCATGTTGAAATTTAGAGATTTGAGATTGCATCTCATTGGTCTTCTTTTGAGATCGTCCTAAGAAGATCGTCTTAGGGTGAATTCTTCAAGAACATCAGAAAAGACAAAATAGTCGAGAAAATCACTATTTTGCTCATATCTCACTCAATTTTGAGAGTTAGAACACGATTCAAACACAGAAATTCTCAGAATTCAATCGCGCACAACCCTGGCAACAAATTCATATCTCAAATCAACTCAAACTTGAAAATCAAAATCTCATCAACTTTCCAAAAATTTCGAATTATGATCAAAACAATGAATTGGATTCTGAAACTTTACAGAATGATTATGGAGATGATTTAGAATGTATTTGTGAACAAAAACAGAAGAATTGAGTGAAAATTGATGGTGAAATGGTTAAGAACAGAGACGGTTTTGACGAAGAACACGAAATTGAAAATTTGAACAAAATTTGCATCAATCTGCATGAAATCAAGCTATGGATCGTTCAGATTAACTGATTTTGCTCTGATACCAATTGTTAAAGTGAAATTTAAGCTTGATTTGTGCAAAAATGGAGTTAGTGTGTGAAAAGGTGAAGTGTGTGTTTTGGAGGTTAGGGATGAAGATGAGAGAGAATTAAAGTTGAATGATTGGGATTAATTATGGAAATGGGGAAAAGGCTTACAAATAATGTGTGGAAGGGGGCTATTTATATCATAAATCTAAGTTTCACTAATGCCCCTTCCACCTCTAAAACATTTACATTTTAACACCATTTTTAGTTCTAACAGCACTGACGGCAGCCGAGTCAAATATGCCACCGGCACACTTCTTAGTGGTGCTCTTTCTTGGTGGAGTGAATATGTTAGTGTTATAGGAATAGACGCAGCTAACGCAACCTCGTGGGACGAAGTCAAGCAAATGCTAAGAGATGAGTATTGCCCAAGGAACGAGATTCAAAAGCTAGAGATAGAGTTCTGGTATCTGGTAGTAAAAGGGAATAATGTGGCAGAATATACTAGGAGATTTTACGAGTTGTCAGTACTGTGTCCAACAATGGTCACTCCTGAGTACAAACGACTCGAGAGGTACATTTGGGGACTTCCACAGTCTATCCAAGGGAATGTGACTGCATCAAGGCCAGTTACACTTTCAAGTGCCATTCGTTTAGCTCATGATCTCATGGATCAAGTGATTCGTCACAATGGAGCGACAAAGACTGCAGAGACAAGAAGCAATGATAATAAGAGGAAGTTGGACGAGAATCAAGAGAGAAGTTATGAACAACACCCATACAAGGAACCAAATGTCATCAAAGCATACTACGTCGGACAAAGTAGTAACACATCCTATCTTGGAACCAAGCCTTTCTGCAACATATGCAAATGTCATCATACCAGGGAGTGTAGAGAAGTGGCTTGGGGCAACAATAGTAGTTGTTTTAACTGTGGAGAAAAAGGACATTTCAGAAGGAATTGTCCAATGTTTTTAGATCAAGAGAATGAACAACAACACGAGGAAATGTATCAAGATACTGAACCAGAACACGAGGAAGTGTTAATGATAACCGATGGTGACGACTATGAGGACCCTATCTTCGATATGGGTACGTCTCTTCTAAATAATCCAAAATTCACTTAATAACGAAAATCTCACATCTAAGGAATTATGTCTTAGATACTAAATACTTCATAGATATATCCAATTAAAAAGGATTTGTGAAGGATAAGAATAAGAAAGGTTATGATACTTAGAATTGGTAACAAGAGTGGTTACACTGAGGTTTATAATGAACAAAAGAATTCGAAACATGAGTTACAATAAAAATAGTGGCAGAAGTAACCAATGATAACAGTAACAATGATTATGATTCAAAGTGCTAGAATGTTAAGTCTATAGAACTTAGTCTTTAACGGATTGATATCATAAATCTAAGAATATATGGTTAAATTAGCAAGAACTACTTGCTGGCTATAAGCTTAAGGTATATTGAGATAGGAAATATTGAATTACAATAAAGTATATATGCATACTGATGATATACCATTAATATACCATTGGTACGGTGGGTTAGCCGTAGGTACACCCTATACATAAGGACCAATGGAATATTAGAGGTAGATCGTCACAATATGTATACACTTTTGTTAATTGAGGTTGAACTTACGAGGACAGAATGTAGTTAGTAATTGATAAGCTTTTATCGAAAATCCCAAACGAACGTATAGCAACTATATCTAATATCTTACTTGGAGGCACAATCTAAATTTCGGGACGAAATTTCATTTAACGGGTAGATACTGTGACATCCGTCAAAATTTCATTTTATTAACTAAACCTAATTATAAGCAATTGGGATTCGTTTATGCTAATTAAGGCAAATTAAGTTAATTAAGGCATGGTTAGGTGAGCAAGTGCATGTTTAAACTTTCTAATTGATTATATGATTAATCAATCTACTAAATGAACTATCTTGACGAGTTTAAAAACCTTGATGATGAGCAACTAGGAAATAAAAAGTTCAAAAATTCATGAGAAATCGTAAAACGTTTATTTTTCGCGTGAGACTTTCTCGTATGGACTTAAGACTTAGGGAAACCTAATAACTAGTGTTTTAACACTTTAATATGATTTTTATTTCATAAAATAACACACTTGAAAAGTTGGAAGATTTAATTAAATCCCATGAATAGTAAGGAGGTTAAAAATCTAAGTATACTAGACTTTTATGCCACCATGACACCACCATGTTCCACCACCACTTGCCACCTTCCATGAACCTTCCTTCCACCTCCATACCACTCTTACTTAGCCCCCAAGGCTCTAAACCCACGGCCATAAGTCTCTTTAGAGATATTTTATGCTTAAACTTCACCAAAACATCTTAAACTACACCATATCTTTCACTATATATACTAGCCTTATGTAAACATCAATACTTGCTAATTCACACTCTCAACACTTCTCTTCTTAAATCCCTATCATTCCAAGATCCATACTTGTTCAAGTTCAAGCATATCTTTCACAACCTTTCATCATCCCAAGCTTTCGATTCAACCAAAGTTGTTTTGAATTCGTTGGTTTCGAAATTGTAAACACGAAGTTGTTATCGGGAATTCTTTCAAGATTATCAAAAAGCCTAGTTATAATGGCCAAATGGAGTTAGGATTTATTCATATTCTTCAAGTAAACAAGTCCAAGCTATAGTCGATTTTCTCAAGATCATCTTTGGAGCTCATTCCTATATCGTTACTTTGATCTTAGAATTTATAATTCTCCGAACTTGTAAGTGTTTTTATAAAACCTTACTATACTTTGCTCTATGATTTTAGAACTATATGTTATGTATTGAAATGCTTGTCAACTTATTTCTATACTCAATTAATACATACTTGCATTTAAATACGTTAAATATCGCTTTTATACGCATAATAAATTGTTGATACTTTTATATAAATGCATGAGCTTTATACCTTTAAATGAATCTCCTTATATACTTCCAATGAAGTATAATCAAATGAATATTCATATAATTATCTATCTTATTCTTATATGTATCGTATCTCAATAAATCGATATATTGCGTATTTCGTATCTTGAATATATATACCAAACTACATATATATGGTATCCTTTTATATATTAAGTACTTCATGATCGCATGCTTGTTATATAGATAGGGGGTGATAAAGGGGTGCAGCCGAGTTTGTGACGGATTTACGATTTAAAGTGTCCTGATCCCCGTGCTCCATCCCTCCTTGAACCCTCCGTATAATTATCCGGGCATGAAGTCGTACTAGTTTTTCGAATACTATTAACGTATCTTTTCATTTATAATTAATACATTTTTGGTATTAATTATAAATCTTGCCATTTAAGGTATCTCTTCAAATTGTAATTAATACATTTTTGTATTGATTATAATACATACTATCAAAGTATCTTTTCATCTATAATTAATACATATTTTTGTATTAGTTATAATTCTTGCTATTTAAAGTATCTCTTCATATATACATATGTATACATATGTATATATATACATTTGTATTCATCCATGAATACATTCCATAAGGATATTGTATTGATATTAATCAATCATATCAAATATACTTTCATTTACAAATAAATGTATTTGCATATTAAGCTAACTACTTAGCTTATTTATGGTATTTCAAAAAAACGATTTATAAAGAAATCTCCAATATATAAACTCATGTATAAATTATAAATATTTCAAAATAAACTACAAAGGTTATTGAAAGAACCCGAGACCAGTTACGTTGACAAGCGTATTAATAAATAACATTATAAGATAATTTAAGTCTAAACCGAGAAGTAAATCAATCACATTATGTTTAGGGATACGTACTTTTGCTAGTTGACTTGCTCGCCATCATCGTCATCATCAATCTTTTTACGTTACTAATCAATCACCGAGCTAAGGTGAGTTTCATGGATCCCTATTTATTATTTTGGGACTGAGAATACACAACTGTTTTGTTTTTATGGACACAATTGCTTAAATGATCCATGCTTATATTTTTATTACAATGCTCTGGCTCGAAATCCCCTATATGGAACTTGGACCGATAAAGTTTACAACGCGAATATTATAAATAGTACTATTGGGTTGACACCCCTATCCTGGTTAGTCGCACTAACACATGCAAGGGATAATTAATATTTGAAATTTTATACGTGATTGCGTTGAGCATTAGCATCACATGAGGGGTAATGTACACATATGGTACGGTTAAGGTATTCGGTTTCCAAGGTATAAGCATGTGATATACGAATTAATAGGTTGAAATAAACCTCGTATACTTGATAGTCGTAATGCATGCGATATCATATTCAAATTTTGTGATCCAAAGGTAAATCCTTATTATAACACTGTGAACTCACCAACTTTATGTTGACGAAATTTAAACGTGTATTCTCAGGTACTTGAGCTAGATGACGCATAAGATAGATGCATACTTTTGGAGTCACAATTGCATACTAATGGAAAACATATGGAGATTTCTTAGTTTATATTATCATGTTTAAAGAATCTCATTTGTACTAGTTTTAAACTCAGTTATCACTTTGTGATCAATAAAGAAAATCTTTCGGATATATTCTAAAAACGTCTCATTCTAGAGGTCGTTTGATTTGTTTACGAATATTGTTCACATCTTTGATTCCGCATTTTGGGGGTGTGTTATTTATTGAGATACAAGCAGGTTATGCATGTGTGGATTGCATTTTCTTGATATAGTTCTAACTATCCTGAATAAGGTAGTAACAAATGACTATTTTCAGAAATGTAGTGAAATGACATGACTAACACGTGTAGTCAAAATATGATTTGTTCCTTCAACTTGCAATTGAAGAATGATACCATTTGGCGCCCTCATTGATTAATTGAGATGTTTGTACGGCCGTACCCAAATGAACTCCAGATGTAGTCTCGATTAATTTGGTAATCTTAATTAGTTATAGAAATGAGAAACAGAATCGTTAAATTATGGAATGACATTGATCCATATCCATAATTAACAAGGTATCTGAAACAAAGGGATAATAAACAATGAAACCGTTTCAAAATACTTTAAGAAACTATACTTAAATATTTCCGGGAGCATTGGGGTGTTGCTAGACGCTAACCAATGTTATTGCCTTTATATAACATGCTCAAGTGGGAGCTGTTGGAATATGATCACGTTAAATAAACGCATGTCCGGAAAGTATTTAAGCCTACGGGGTCACACGAAATGACACGTATACTCTATGTAATTAATTAATATGTTAATGTAATATATTAATTAATATGATCACGAAATGATTAATAAACGATAGTTAAATGTTAAATAAATGTTTATTATTTGAAAGAGAAGGATTAAAGTGTAAATTAGAATTTAAGGAAGTTACCTAATTACACTAAAAGAGAGGGGGCCGGGGGGTGGGCCGATTTTTGAGAGGGTTTCCTAATCCTCATCAAACTTGGTCACCAAGTTAGAAAACCCTTATAATTAATCCTTATAAATAGAGGTTAAGGGTTTTTCATACTTTCAAATCAATTAGATTTGAAAACCCTAACTATCTTCTCTCTTTGTTCGATCTGCTACAAGAAGAAAAAGGGTTTTCGGGTTCTTTGCTTGGTTCGACTTTTAGGTTAAACACAAGGGGTTGTGAGTTCGTGATCGGATACTAGCATACATACGTAGGGGTGTCAAGTGTGCGATCGTAGAGGGGTTTTACTTTAAACCCTAAATAATAATAATCTTATTATTAATTAATTATTGGAAGCTAAGCTAAAAGGTACATATTCGATTCTTTACTTTGTTAATTAATTATATTGCATATGATTCTTTCCGCTGCGTACTCGTGATTATTTATATGATAATTGTTTATGAATCTTAACAATATGTCGGTATGAAAGTTGTAATTCTGTATTTGAGTATATGATCCAAAAACACAAAGATGTCTCTCCTGTCACTTGTATTTTAAACAACATCATGATCTTAAATCCAGTTACCTAATAGTCTAATACCACTTATATATACACACACATTATGTAAATACAAGTTGCTCAACTCATATGTACCGTATTGATGGCTTGTTTGGTATGTTATATCCATTTTTTGTATCTGGCTTTGTCTCCCCATGTGTGTGTGTTATGGTAAAAAAAAAAGTTTTTAAGCTTTAAAAAATTATTAGTTTTTTGTTTGATGACAATTACAAAACGAATGGGTATGTGTAATTTCCTTTCTAATTAATTTCCATGCTGCAAATAACATTGTGCATTAAAGATTGCTATAAGGATCAAAATGTCAGATAACAAATGGAGTCAATTTGTATGGAAGGTTTATGTGTGGGTTTTGCTTTTACGGTTGTAGTATCATTTGATTTATTTATGAAGTCTATAAAATTGCTTAACAAATCAAAATGAATAGACTCCTGCAGGTAAAAAAAATTTAATCATAAATACAACTTTTGATCCACATGTGACACATGGCATGGTTTTAATGGATGATTTTATTTTTTACTAAATAGGTTAAGTAGTAAGAATTAATTGACTACATAAGTAAAAAAAATTATAGGTATCCAAATCAAATCTAGATATACACATTTATAGTTGACCATTTAGTTAAGTCAATATTCAAAGCATAGCAATAGAGTCATGTATGTGGTAAGCGATAGTAATAAAAAGTCACTTGGCATCAAGAATAATGCGAAAACAAGTTTATCTCACCCTTATGTCGAACGGCCAGGCTTTTGCTTTTGACTACTATTTTGTAAATCTCTGTTTACAAGCATTAATAGACTTATGTGAAAACAAGTTATTATAACCAATACTTATACAAAACAAAATCATCACTCGTATTTTAAGGTTAAGTCATACCAATAAAAAAAATGTTATATCACCTTCTTTTCGACTAAAAAAAAAGAAAATGATAAACACAACAAAAAGGTTATGTTTAGATAGCTATTACATGTTATATCACCGTCGTTTCCTATAAACAAGATATTATTAATTTTTTTCTTCAACTCAAAATTTAAAAAAACCTTCTTTGCCAAAACATCTCTTTTATACAACTACTGCATATGTCAAAATGCCCAAATAAGGGGGAGATTTAGTTAAGATTAAAATCCTACGTTAAAAGAAAAAGCTAATAAGATATTCTCGAGCTAAAAATAAATTGATGTCTTTTGTTTTTGGTAGTGTAAGGAGTTCTTTATCAACCTCAATAACTTTTGTTTGCATTTTTTTTCTTCTTCCTTACAAAGAGATGATCACCATGTGTTGGAAAACATATAAAGAAATTGCTACTTTAAGCTAATTTTGGACCGGTTTTCTAAGTCAAGTTTGTTACTTTGATAAGAAAACTTGTCCTAATACCATATATGGATATAGTTTGGTAAGTTCATAACCATCATATGAATAATTAATTTCGTAACGACAATGACTTCTCTTGCTCTATAGGTTGATCATCGAGATTAAAGTTCCAAGTACGTTAGAAATTGTATGTAAGAATTTGAAAGTAATACGTGTTTTATACACTTTGATGACATTTTCTAAACTAGGTGTACTAAAATTTATTGCTACACTATAAAAAAAGAAAATATGAATCATGTGTTAACACCAAAAAGATTTAGCATAATGATAATTTTATTTTGATCTATCTTTATAAAAATAATATGAATACATAAACAGTTTAGCATTACATCAAGACCGCTATATTATTAAAACAAAGTTACATGCTACAGTAGTTATGTTTTATCTATACACTATATTATAAAATAAATAGCCATATGTTATGTTTGAAAGTTACATAAAAGAAAACGTCTAAAATACCCTTAATGATTATATTATAGTCCTTTATCTTTTAAAGTATTTTCATTAATCATTTACATCAATTATCTATACCACTCGACACCGTTTCTATCACCACACTGTCGCCGCCACGAACACCGCCGCATTGTGCAGGTACCGTGCTAGTCAATATTATAACTAAATTGTATGTAAATTGTTATACTGTAGACCAATTGAAAGGGATGTAATGTAGCATAGGATGGTAGCGCCTTTATATTGGGAAAATGATAACAAATTCCTAACTAAAGTTTAATAAGGAGTAATAAAAAGAGAAATGACATTTACTCAACATATTTGATGATTTGGATTTTGACAAAATAAAATAGTAAAATGAGATGAAAGAGTTTAGCGTTGATATTTGTCATCAAAATATATGTATACCAGGATAGGATGTAGACAGGGTCAACTGTAAGGTGGCTTATATGATGTTAGAGAGCCAGACCCATATTTTTTCAACATTTTTCGGGTGATACTTAGCAAACAGGTATATCTTCTTATGCTAGTGTTCGGCTGATAGGTATGAAAACTAAACTCTTCACACTTTTCGATTTTTACCTTTTTGTGGTCAGAAGTCCTTATGGAAACAGTCTCTCTACCTTTGGATAGAGATAAAACTGTGTTACAGCTCACCTCCCCCATACCCGCTCAGGGATTAGGTTGTTGTTGTTGTTATTGTTGTCTTATATATTATTAATATATATAATTTATATATAATATATATACTTTTTAGTACGTAATCTATGAATTGAAAGAAATGAAAGCTAATGCTTTAGACTTTTAACCTGACATCTTTTCTGTCATTTTCTTTTTCCAAATGTTACAATTCATGTCATAATTTAAAAAGTGAAAACAAATTAAAAATCCTTTTGGTCTTTTTGTCAAAGCTTAGCTAGATTTTGCTAATGAAGTAATGAGTATTTGAAGAACTTAACATTACTGTCGAGTACGGTTATCGTTGTAATACTATGGTATTATATTTTGTTATTGACTCGTTATGTTAGAGGCCTATTTTTGGTTTCCGAGTCAGACTCTGAAATTTTTTTACATCTTCAAAGGTAAAAGAAACAAAAGTATAAGGATTGAACACTATAATATTCTCATAAGTCAATTGAAAACTTTGTTTCAAACATCGATTTTTTGTTTTGAACCAAAAAAAAAATGTGTTGTCCACAATTAAAAAATAAAATAAAATTTGTATAGATACTAGATAGTCGACACAAAAGTCTCAACATAATTAACTCTTGAAAACCGTCTTTAAACAAATTTGCTATTAAAAGAAGTGTATCAGGAAAATTAAATTGCTTAAAAGGGAATTAGTGAGTGAGTGGGGGTCGGGTCGTATGTACGAAAGAAAGAAGTAGTCATAGACAAAGAGCCGTATGGTTGACTTTATTGGACCCCCACGTCTTGTCGATATGTCCCCACCAAACCTTTAATCCTCTTTTTTTTTGAAAGGTAGAGAGATGATTTTTATTTATAAACAAGCTACTAGCAAATTGCTAGGTAGTTACATATATACAAGCATGAAGAAATATACAGGAAGAAATATACACATGAAGAACACCCTTTTAACACCCTTTTGTCCGAATCTTAACTGCGAAGGAACTAAAATGGATGAAAAAAACCTGAGAGGACCCAGGAAAAAATCCCCGAGACTAGGGGCCGTGCCACTGGTTTTCACCCTAGCTCGTTTTTGATAGTTCCCCAAACATATTCGGACCAGCATTATACTCCAAAATGAATTGCAAGTACCCAAAAAAGAACATGAAACAAACTCCATGAAATGTTGTGAATCCGCAATAAGTGGCTGGCGAAATGCATCTGATCAACCATGTTTAGAACTTGAACTCGCGCCATCTTTCCCAAGTCAGATCTTGACATTTTGCTCTATTCTTCATCCAAAAAAAAGTGAGGCTCTGAAGATCTTCCTTAAGCTGCTGCCTTGAGGGGGTGATACCATTAAAGCAAGCATCATTTCTTGCTTTCCATAAGCACCAACAAGCCGTGAGGATGATTGCATGTATTGCCGAGCTTTTCCAACATTTGTCTTTCTCAAAGAGGCAAAGAAGATCACGAATAGAGAAAGCAAAAATGGGAGTTACTTTGCACCACGAACTAATAAAACACCATATCATATTGGCAAATTCACAAGAAATTAAGATATGATCTATGGTTTCTTCAAACTGGTTGCATAAAGAACAAAGAGATGAAGAGACCTGGACGTTTCTTTTAGCCAATGCCGATTTAGTTGGTACACGGTCCATTTCTGCTCTCCAAGCAAATATATTCACTTTGCCTGGGACCCATTTGCTCCATTTGAAATGAAATTCTTTTGCCCGAACAGAGGAGTTTATAATGTTATGTCTAACTGAGGCGACAGAGAAGGTGCCTGATGAGTCTCCTTTCCATGACCAAGTGCCATTTTCATTGACGATAAGTTGAGATACATCCAAATTGTATTCCTTTAAATCCTTTTGAACCTTGCTAATATTTATCCATGTGCTCGAGAGGCCCTTTTTGTTGGGAATCATTGAGGAATTAACTTTGCTCTTATGGATCGACCGAATGACCTGACTCCAAACCGCATTTGTTTCTTGATGAAAACGCCACCACCACTTTAACAATAAGCTGGTATTGTGCTGTTTAAGCGATCCCAAACCGAGCCCCCCATCATTTTTTGGTGTTGTTACTCTTGACCAAGAAACCCAGTTTATTTTAGAGTTACTCTCCGATCCTCCCCACAAAAACTGTCTTCTGATCTTTTCAAGATTCTCGATAACTGCAGCAGGAGCTTTGAAAATAGAAAAGTAGTAGATAGGAAGGCTGTCAAGGACAGACTTGATAAGAACCACTCTTCCAGCTATAAAAAGTCTCTTTGCTTTCCAGGATGAAGACCGGCTTTTAAAAATGTCAATTACTTCTGACCAGTTCTTACACCGATTCATATTTGCCCCCATTTTGAGCCCAAGATACTCGAAAGACAATTGACCAACTCTGCAACCAATCTAACCTGCAATTGTACTGACTTCTATAGGATCGACATTTAACCCAAAGATGTTGCTTTTTGCTATATTCATATCAAGACCCGATACCAATGAAAAACATCTCATGATTCTCATTATATTTAGCACATTGGTAGATGACCATTCGCCCAATATAATTAGATCATCAGCAAACATGAAGTGTGTGATAAAGAGCTTTTTGCTATATTCATAGAATTAGATCATCATCACCAAACCTTTAATCCTCTTCATATCGTGATTTAAATCCAAAAATATTTACATTTTAGAATCACCCCTTACTTACAAGTTGATAAGGAGTGTTCCCACTAAAAAGGCTTCAAATCTAATAGATCTCTTTACAATTGGAAGAAAAATATACATTATTATATAAATACATTACAAGTTAATAAAGAAAAACTGGCCCATCTCAGTGACACCATTGAAAGTTTGATTCGTAACAAAATGTAAAACGATATTTCACCAAGTAAAATCCATACACTTGCTGTTAAAAAAAAAATCCATACACTTCAACAAACATTATATGTTGTACACTTACATGTTCTATATCAATCAACTATTCATAAATAGTTTTGTACTTTTTTTCACAAAATGTAACTTATCAAAGCAACCAAAAACATGTCATTAAATTAAGTAAATAAACAAACAAAGTACAATTAAAAAAAACAACAAAAAAGGGGTGACTTCAACAAATAGAAACATACAACAACAACAAGGGTACCCAATCCCGGCATAAGCCGGGCTATGGAGGAGGTATGATGTAGACAGAACTTACCTTTACTCAAAGGTAGAGAGGCTGCTTCCAGATCCACCGAAGTGGAAGGGACCTCCGGCCCGGGTGAAAAAATAGGGTTAGATCCACCGGAGTGGAGGTCTAAACCGGATCTCTACTCCTCTCTGGGAAAGCCAGGGCTCTCAACCAGAGAGAGCTTTCTAACTAACAACAAATAGAAACATAATACTAGTAAAATATAAACACATGTTGGGTATCTCATTTTTCTAACCTGGTTACTGTCGAAAAAGACTCAAAACGCTAAACCACCGCCGCCACCAGCAGCCACCATGACCACCACCGCCAACGGACTAGACTTCGAAGACGGATTTCCAGCCACCAAGCTATTCAACCAAGGCTACTCATACACCTACGATGACGTCATCTTCCTCCCACACTACATCGATTTCCCAACAGATTCCGTACAACTAACCACCAAACTCACCCGCAACATCACTCTTTCGGTGCCATGTGTCGCTTCACCAATGGACACCGTAACCTGAGTCATCTATGGCCGTTTCTATGGCTGCGTTAGGCGGTATAGGTATTGTTCATTCCAACAACTCTGTTTCAGAACAAGTTGGTTTAATTCGATCAGTTAAGTCGAATCGAATTCCTTTCGTTGCGACCGAGTTTCGTTTCGTGTCGCCCGATGAATGTATTTTGGATTCTGATGTTTTTTATACAATGCCTTGTGTTTTTGTAACTGAAAACGGTTATAAAACTGATAAAAAGTTGTTAGGGTATGTTGATAAAATGACTTGGGATAAGGTTTTAAATAAGGAAGATAGGGTTGGGAATTATATGATTAAAAATGTAATGTCGTTATCGAATTCGTCTAGTTTAGAGGATGTGGCTGCTTATTTAGCTTCCAAGGAGTTAGATTTTGTGCCTTTGGTTAATAGGGAAGGGGATGTGGTTAATGTTGTGAGGGAGACGGATATCGAGAGGATTAAGGGGTATCCGAAAGTTGGGGCTCCGTCGATTGGGAAAGACGGGGAATTTTTAGTTGGGGCGTCGATTGGGACGAGGGAAAGTGATAAGGTGAGGTTGGAGAGTTTGGTTAAAGCGGGTGTTGATGTGATTGTGATTGATAGTTCTCAAGGGAATTCTATTTATCAGATTGAAATGATTAAGTATGCCAAGAAGATGTTTCCGGATTTGGATGTGATTGGTGGGAATGTGGTTACGATGTATCAAGCTCAGAACTTGATTAAGGCTGGTGTTGATGGGTTGAGAGTTGGTATGGGGTCTGGTTCTATTTGTACTACTCAGGAAGTTTGTGCAGTTGGTCGCGGACAGGTAGTTTGTCAAAAAAATTTAGCTAATACACTCCATAATATGTTAATATGCTGATTTTTGTGTTGTATACTTGTGTGATGAGTTCAACTAGTTAATTCTTTTTTCAACTGGGACTGATAAATAGTATCTATATTATTATATATTACTATGATGGGTAATTTATGTTCTGTGAAAGTAAAGTATAAACTAAAGAAAGTTGGAAAATTTTAAATTCAAAGTACTTGTTTCACTGTATTGTAGGCGACTGCGGTGTACAAGGTATCGTCGATTGCTGCACAAAGTGGTATTCCTGTTATTGCAGATGGTGGCATTTCGAATTCAGGGCATATTGTTAAAGCTTTGACTCTTGGGGCTTCAACTGTCATGATGGGAAGCTTCTTAGCAGGAAGTTATGAAGCTCCTGGAGCTTATGTGGTCCAGGTAACTTATTTTGAGCTCTATTAAGTGTCAACCGGAACTAATGTAAGTGGCTGGGATAAAGATACTCTTAGTCGCCCAATGGTCTAAAAAATCATTGTTCTTTTTTATAGGCATTTCATACTAGACTAAAAAAAGAAAGAAAGTTAGGGATAGTTACATAATGTTGGCTTTACTTGAATATGAATACCAAATTTTCTTACTTGAACTCGTTACTTGTGTTTTTCGATCTGATTATATTGACTCTAAAATATTAGCAAAATCATAATCATAATCAGGTTCTGCCACACATTTAAAAAGTGAATTGCAGCTGCAAATTAGATACACATCCAAATGCCTTTTAGTCATCTTATATAAGTAACAAGTATTATCATTCCTATTTCTTTTGTGTCTTGTTTTTGAGTCTCTCTTTAATCATTGAAACTCAATGTTATATTAGCACCAGTTACGGATTTATTTTGGGTTATTGGTCTATTGTATTTGTATGCTTATTGCTAAAACAGTGATTAATGGATGATATGGTGGTCTGTATCTCATTTTTTTTCTTTCACTTTGCAATAATGCAATTGCAGAATGGTCGCCGAGTTAAAAAGTATCGAGGGATGGGATCCCTTGAAGCTATGACAAAAGGAAGTGATGCTCGGTACCTTGGTGATACAGCTAAAATGAAGATTGCTCAAGGGGTTGTTGGAGCCGTTGCAGATAAAGGTTCTGTGTTAAAGTTCATTCCATACACTATGCAAGCAGTTAAGCAGGGTTTCCAGGATCTTGGTGCTTCGTCCTTGGAGTCTGCTCATGATTTGTTGAGGTCTGGGACTCTGAGGCTGGAGGTATGGCTTGATGTTTTTTGGTTTAATTTTTATCAAAGTACTTGCTTTCCATATCCATTTCTTTACAATTGCTATCCCACATAAAGTTTGTAGTATTTGATTGTGGATAAATGTCCATTATGTTACAGGGACTTTGAAAATAATGGGTAATTTTTTTAACTAAATAAACATCTAAGGGTAAAATGTAGGGATAGTTAGGTGATTATTGTTTTAATATTGTGGCAATCACTTTAACACACATCCAAGTACCCTCTTTATAGCAAATCCACCAATAGAGACAAGGGCTCCACATTGTTTGAGGTTACAGAGTGGGACAGTGGGTGTTGTGTAACTGGTTGAATTGGAGTTGGGTCAGAATGAGCATTTTTCAGTTGGTTGACTGGGCTATCGATTTTTGTATCTTTTTCCTTGAATGTCACAAATTATCTTATGTGATTAAAGTGATGATTTTTTTATTAAGATAAATTTTTTTAATAAAAGATGTATAAGTGGCTGCAAGCATTTAACTACTCACTTTATTTAAATGTACATCGTTTGACCTTTTCCATTCTTACCTATAAGTTTCAAAAGGTTCACACTCTGACTATTAAGTTATAAAACCACATGTCATTCTTTTTTTCTAAACAAATATGAAGACTGAAGCACCTTGTCAAATTTTTGCTTCTGATCTTTTTCTTCAGGTTCGAACAGGAGCAGCACAGGTTGAAGGAGGAGTGCACGGCCTCGTTTCCTATGAAAAGAAATCCTTTTGACCTCACATCTGTAAACGTTCTCTTTTTCCGAGCCTTCTTCGCTTCTTCCTGGCCTGACAATGGTGTACATATGCATTGTTCGGATGTGCAATGCAGAATCTGTTGTATGGGACAAATACATCATACAAACAAAAACAGATACATGATCGTATTTGCTCTAAACTATCGGAACGAGACAATCTTGTTGCTACCAAATTAAATTAGCTTGTTATTTCTGCTCTGTAGTTTTGTACCATCGAGAATTGAGATTGCTTTTGAAATAATTTGGTGTTTAATAAATTGAACATGTTATATCCTTCATGGCTATCATCCAGTCTGAGATGCATATTTTATATAAAAATCTTGAAGGTTAAATTTAGACATGATGGTTATTTTTATTTATTGTGGTTTGCTAGGACTGTAATTAATATGCATAAATATGAACATCACCGATTTGAGCAATGAAAAGAGGAGTAGACAGGTCTATCTCTATAAAAGGGAGTTTCGACTTTCACATTTTCATGCCAAACATGTCTCTATTTTTATTAAAATGATAAACAGTTTCTGTAAAAAGTTAAAACAAAAAGTATGCAGTAACCCTGATGCAAAAATGGATCATGCATCCACTAAATAGTTTAATTTTATCAACTTTCATTGTCATTAACACCATCCCCATCGGATGTTTAAGAATGGTTCGGTCGGACCTAAATGTGAAAAGAAAATAATAAACAAAGTTAATAACTACCGACTTAGTCGGTGAGGCAACGGAGGTTTGGTCCAAAATTTCAAACTTGCAAGTTGCAACATTTTGTCTTCATTTGTATGTTTTCATTTTCTCAATTTGTTTTATTAACTGAATAACGTGTGACAATATAATGATTTACTAACTTAAAATCTAATTTCTGTATAATAACTAAATTAAATCTAAAATAAATAGAAAAATTCAAAATATGAAATACAGAATAAAGATTGATAGTTTAATATATTGAACTAAAATAGTATTTTAAATGTTTTAAATTAATTTTAAATAAAATATATATTAATTAAAAACATTATTATATATTTAAAAATAATAATTTGGTTGGGTTGTTAGTGGGAGTATAAAAATTGATATAAGTTGGGTTGAGTAGATATAAGAGAGAGATTAATTTTTTAATGAATAGTATTGTTGGGTTGGGTTGTGAATGTGGATGACCTTAGAATGATGCAGATCAACTATCCATCCCGATTTGTTTCCCCATATATTTGTTGCTGCTAGAATAGGGATAGATTGCTCGGTTCTAAACGTTTTTGCTCAGTACTTGGAAGTTGTATTACACATTAGCTCGATCCTGGGTTACTTGTATCTCTAGATCGGTTCTAGTTTACTTGATCCTACATATATTTTACTTGGACATTTTGCATTGTATCCGTTTGAAGGGAAGCTTTTGACCTCAGCATTTTGCTCGGACCTTTTTGCTAGCAGATTCACACTTTTGAACAGTTTGCTCAGCTGGTTATAATTGCTAGTTGCTACATGTGTAACACGCTTGGTCTAGTTACTTGTCTTAATTGCTCAGTCCTAAAACTGCTTTAGTGAGCATTTTGCCCGGCCATTTGTTGTTTGCCCCGTCTTTAAATCGAGTCCAGATTGTTGAGTCTTGGCTCCGCGGGAATTGCTTGGTACTTGTAGTATTTGCTCGCTCCTATAAGCTGGTTGCTTGGCTTGTTACTATCTTGTAATTGTGCTAGCCTCAAATAGTATGCATGGATCTTAAATTAGGGTATACTTTATCTTCTTTCCAAATAACTTATTTTAATATACTTACAGACTAGCTAATCAACCCGGGTTTAACCCAGGCCGTTTAATTAAAATTTTAAACCTATAAATATATATGTAATATGTTTTTCTTCAATGAGGATGATACCCAAATTATTTTATTATTAGCAAAGAATACAGATATACAAAATATGCACTTGTTTTCAAGCATATGATGGGCATACCCATGTAGCAATTCATACAATAACATAGGTACCAACTTAATAAACTAAAACTACAATTCAAATGAGAAGCTACACTATATAACATAATTCGAACCACACATAATAATGTGCAAATTAACTTGTAGCATAATAATTCCCATGATTTGCCATCTATACGAGCAACCAAAATGTGCATATCAAACACTCTCCATAGCTATTACCACCTTCAAAACAATCTGCTCTAATCACAACACCACTGCACAAAAGCTTGCACATACAAAAGGTAGATCCCTTTTTCAAAGCAGCCAAAATTACATTTCCCATTTAGCTTTTAGATCCTTGTAAGCCCCGCAATCTTTAAATTTCAACTTAACTAATCTCAGCTTTACCCTCCACCATTTTATCCTTGACCACCTCCATTGGCACACTAACTTGACTGAACAATCTGCCATTCCTCTCCTTGATATGGAGATATGTATAAAAGTAAATCTGATTTGTAAAACTGTAAAAGTGTTTGAAATAAAGTTATAAAGAATAATTAAAGGCAAAATTAGCAATTATATAAGGTCATAATAATTTAAAACATGCACTAATATACTAATATGTATGAACTTTTATGACACTAACATTCATTATGGCCTTCCTTTATACATTCACCAGACTTTTTAAGATGCATTCCCTTTTGCAATCTACTGTTCTGCCATTTTTTAAGAAGTCTAGAGTCACAATAATGACTTGTAAGGGTACTTTTTGAAAAAGAAAACAACCAATCTAATGAGATTCGAAACTAAAATGTGTATACATCCACTACTATTCAAAGTCTGGTGAACAACCCTACCAGCAGTAGAAGCAGCAATAACACAGGGTCGGTACATGACCATGTTGTCAACGTGGGTAACCTTTAGTGCATCAGCAAAGGGGTCGGGTCATGCAAGAATGCTCTGTGTATAGTTAATAACGTTATATGAAACAGCTTTTCAACCTATCTGTTTCCTACGGTACCAATTGATCCCAAATAACACCATCAAAATCAAGACGCTAGACAAGGTTGGAGACCTTTATAATAAGTTAAACACAATAATATATGACGAGTCATCAATATTAAAAGATAGATAGTCTTCAATTAAAAAACAGTTAAACACGATAATCACATTTACCAAGATTATATCTTATTTGTTTTATCCAGCCATTTGATAAGAACCCTTGGTATGTATGCACCTGGTGTTGGAGCTATTAATATTAAAACGGGGTGATGAGTTCTGATATAAAAAGAATCCCAACATGCTATAAATAAAATGAATACGTTTCATTATATGGTGGTTGTAAAATGCAACCATCAAAGTAGTTCAAGGGTCGGATCAAGATGAACTTTTAAATGCTTCGTAAAGCCTCAACTGAAACAACTCATGACCTCTAATAGGTCAATAAAACCTTAAATAATAAAGCTTGCAAGGAACTTCAAACTTCCTCGTTGGAAGAGTGACTTCCTAGCTTTATATTCCATTTGGATGTGCATAAATGACAAGCACACAAGCTCTCAACTTCTAAAATCACCATATCATATGGGCAAGACAAATGGCAACATGAAATCTATAAAGAGTGTTACCTCTAATCCATAATTAATGGAAAATTGATCATGGATAATGGAAGTATTAGTAAGCATTACCTTGTATTTGAAGTTTGATGCAATGACGTAATTTCTGTAATTGGTCTGGTCACATACATGTTCTGATCTCGAGTCCAAGAACACCATGTTGCGTATCATATTTTCAGCCCTAAATTCCAATACATGGGTTGGTAACTGTAAACTAATGTGTTTTGTCAAAATAAAAGATATCTACATGATCTTGTTACTATGCAAGAAAGACAAGAGTTACCTACTATAAACTTTAGTCAACAAACATATGTTAGATATGTTTCTTTCATTGTCGGCTACAACAGATTCACCAAGCTATTCACCAAGCATGTGTTAAATGTTTACTTTTTCAATTGTAGGCTAGACATGTTCAAATCAGATTTTTCAACTTTGTATGGACATGCAAATTGATCTATATAAAGATCTGCATGGAAATAGAAGAATGCATTCAAGTTTCACAAAAACAACATATCAACTTTCATTATTTTGGAGTATTACGTAATTTGTAGTACTACCTTTTATATATCCAAATTTTAGTCTCCAAGTTTTATTCAATCAAGTGTCATTAATTTTTAAGTATTTTCATCATATTTCCAACATAAATTGGTATCAGAGCTTGTTCAATCTATATTGGGTTAAACGAGTTACAATACTTTTTAACAATCATGGCAAGACAAGGATTTGATCTTAGTCATGTTGTTGTCCCAATTTTCGATGGTGAAAACTACGATTATTGGTGTGTCAAAATGGAGACATTATTTCAATCTTTAGATGTGTTAGATGATGTCCATAACACATTTGAAGAGCCATCATCAACTGAAAAACAAACGGTTGAACAAATGGCAGAATTAAAAAAGAAAAGAAGCAGAAATGCAGCTGTTTTAAGTATGATTCAGCGGGGAGTCATACCATCAATTTTTCCAAAGATCATGCGGATCAAGAATGCTAAAGAAGCTTGGGAAATTCTTAAGCAAGAATTTCAAGGCGATGTAAAAGTGAGAGCTATCAAATTGCAGTCTCTCAGACGGGATTACGAGAATATGAAGATGAAAGAAAATGAATCACTTAATGACTATTCGTCTAGATTAACCGATTTGGTGTAACACCCCGACTATAGCGGAAACACGAGATGCCACAGAACGACATGGTACAAAAGATTTAAGTAATAAACATCAACATAAAGTTTCAAATGCCATTCAAATTAAAAAGGTAACAAGTTTAAGTTGACGTTTAATAATCATTACATAACCAAATTCATAATCAAAATATCAAATGTTTGCGTTACTAGTCCAACATGCAACAAATAAATACATCGTCCAAGGAGCGGTCCAAAAGCTACCTTACTGTCCTAGACCTGAAAAGCATGAAGAAAAAGTGTCAACTACGAGAGTTGAGTGAGTTCATAGGATTATGCTAACAACACACATATATTTAATCCAATTCAAGAAAGCAGAGGTCATAAAATTTCCAAGAATTTCATCATACTGTCCACACCCAAACCGTATGTTCAATCAATAATTTCCATCCATAATATAATATCAATACCTCTGGGTCAATGGTAAGACTACCATGACATAATTCGATGAGTATATGCTTGAGCCACTACTAAGACCGGTTATGTCCCAATAATAATATATAATGTCCCAAATGATAAGATAATGATAAGCACATGCTGTCAATCACGTGCAATAATAATAACCAAGGGTCGTGCCATGGAGACGCCCATAAATATATAGTAGTTAGAGCACCGCGAGGCCAGACTGGCGATGAAGGTGGCCACCAAGGCAGACCAAACATCCCACCGTTACCTATAATAGTGGATAAGGGGACAAGTCCTAGTTGCGCAACCCTCTAACTACAGGCCTCAAATGAGTTAATAGTAGTGTACAGGGGACCACCGTTTGACAGTACTCAAGCTCATCATATAACATATAACACGTTGAACATACAATATAATTCCCATATCGTTATCATTATTTCAAAGAATCATTTCATAAGAGAAAGTCATTTTAATTAATCATGTTTTTCACCCCGCAAGTAAAACATATAAAAGAGTTTGAAAAGGGGCTATGACTCACTTGATTAGAGAGTGAATAGGGGCTGATCAAACGTGATTCCTTCGCTTAGATTTGTTGCGCCTCAAGCAAGCCTAAACCATAACGTATATATTCGCGACGTAAGTTCGCGTGACATGAACTAGTGAGCTAGATCATGAGATGTATACTAGTAGACTTGCCCATATTTGGTTGTCATTAGATTATGGAATTTAAGTGCATTATGATGTTCTCATTGTTTTGGGTATAAGAGATTTGGTGGTAAGAGTCGTTTTCTCATTATACGTTTTTGTACGTTTATTGGAATTTCGGTAGTTTGGCTTGGATTTATATGATTTCCATTGCACACTTTGCTTAGTAATAATATTTGACATTAGTGGTCTTATAATATTAATATTTATGTATATTTTCTGATTTGTAATTATATATTTTAATTTAATATTATTTAATTAATTATTTATTCATTTTATTGATTTATTAATTAAATAATTCCTTAAAAATACTTTTAAGTGTCATAATTGCCTTTGTAAATTATGGATAATTTCATTTGAATTATCCTCTGATATAGATGCTCTTTAATTTATAATTTCATGATTTATACTTTTATTTGTGTATTTTCCATTTATTTTAACGATAATATTTAATTAATTATTTTTACTTAATTATTTATCTTAAAATTATATAACACATGTCTCTTGCCTTTTAGCTATTTTTCTCCAGTAGGTTTTAGTTACTTTTATCAATGGTTAAGATGATTTAACTTCATTCTTGATTTACATAATTTATTTATGGATTTTTATGTCTTTTAATTACTATTTAAATTCAATAATTCATGGAAATTCTTAGAAATCATCACTAAACATTTTGGTCTAAAATCTCAGGCCTTTTAGGCAACTTTTATTCATAAAAAATCATATCCATTCAACCTCTCTTGTGTCTTGCTTATTTTGAGGGTTTTATGATTAAAAATCGTTTACCGAAATAGTGATTCTAGCCTCATTTCTTGAGCAATTAAAGTGCTTCAAAATGGATTTTCATTCTTGTTTCATTATTTCCAGAAGTTCATCATATTTTGGTGTCCAAAATCGTGAGAGTGGTGGTGGTGTGATATGTGCAATTTAGTGCTTTCGGTTAGTGATTATTTGACCCGAAAAGGTGATTTTTGAGCTTGTTGTTGTCATGAACCAATAGATCTGAGTTTTGTGCTTTTATTTCAAAATTTTTCCAGTAGGTTTATCATATTTTCTTGGTCATAAGATTATGGTGCATGTGTGTGCTCAAAATGCATTTTTGCGTGTTTTCGGTTTGTGATTTCTAGCTTATTTTAACATGTTTTGATTCAAGCTTTATATCCTTGATATTTTATCAATTTTTCCAGAATATTAACACTAATATTAACATATTTTTCACTTATACCAAGTCCATATCCATCTCATAATCCAACAAAAGATCCAACTTTCTTAAATCTAGCATATATGCATTCGAATCAACACTTTTTACTATCAACTTTTATAGATCTAACTTTCAACAATACAAAAACATCTTTTATATGAAAAATCTCAGAATATACTCTTCAAAAATATACAAAAACATATAGATCTATCAACAAGAAAGTCACTTTAAAAGCTACGAATCTATAACCACACTTTTGGGTCTTAAACTTGTTGAATCCTTGGATCTTTCTTATTAGATTCGACATGCATGAGCATGGAAAGAAAGATCCTATCAACTTTGCCCTCATTAAGTGTATATTACAAAGAAAACAAGAAGAAAGTATGAGTTTTTGATAAAACCTTTGAATATAAACAAACGAGATTAGATCTAGTAAAAAGGATGAAGATTATACCCTCTTGAACTTGATTTTGGATGATGAAATTTGGGCAGATTTTCGTGGCCTTCAAACCCTCAAACAACCCTTAATCTAAGCCTAAAACAACCCTTGAACCTTGCTTGTATTAACCCTTTATCAATCTAACTTAAAACCCTTATTATTAGTAAGTGTTAATTTGATTTTTGATGGTGTTTTCCCTTGTTCTTGATGTGGCCAAAACTAAAGAGAAGAAGAGAGAAAGGAAGAGTTTTCTTGAGAGAGAAAAGAAGAGTGTAAGAAGTGTAAGTGTGTGTGTGAGTTTCAAGGGAGAAATGAAGAGTGTGAAGTTTGAAATGGCATGTGTATGGTGTAAAAGGGGGGGGGCCTCATTAGGGTATGGGGAAGGGTTTTGTATCTTTTTTTTTTTTATAAAAATGTTGTATATAATGTGTATGTATGTTAGGTGTAAGTGTATATATATTTTGTAAGGTTAAATGTGTTAGTTTGTAGTTATAAGTTGATTTTGTTCTAATATAGTGCATAAATTGTTGTCCGATGCAATAATTCTAAAAGGCTGAGAAATTCGTACATATATGTCTTACGAACTTTAAGTTCGTAAGAACTAATAAGTTCGTAAGTATATGCCAAACGAACTTTAAGTTCGTAAGAACTAATAAGTTCATATGGCCCAGCACAGTTTGTACGAGTTTGACAGCCCAGCCCATGTTCAGCCTATAAATAGAGATCTTAGGTTTAGGTTTTCAGTTGATGATTTAGTTGCAACGTTAGTCATTCACTAGGTTCTCAAGGTAGAGATCTATACCTTGAGATGCCGCCAAAGAATCAGATGTCTACTCGTTTTATGTATTGTAATCTTATGATTAATACAAGATATGAGTTTTTACATCTAATTCTAAAAGGCTGAGAAATTCGTACATATATGTCTTACGAACTTTAAGTTCGTAAGAACTAATAAGTTCGTAAGTATATGCCAAACGAACTTTAAGTTCGTAAGAACTAATAAGTTCGTATGGCCCAGCACAGTTTGTACGAGTTTGACAGCCCAGCCCATGTTCAGCCTATAAATAGAGATCTTAGGTTTAGGTTTTCAGTTGATGATTTAGTTGCAACGTTAGTCATTCACTAGGTTCTCAAGGTAGAGATCTATACCTTGAGATGCCGCCAAAGAATCAGATGTCTACTCGTTTTATGTATTGTAATCTTATGATTAATACAAGATATGAGTTTTTTACATCTGAATTTATCTCCTGTTCTTATTATCATCTTGTGTATTTTCGTGTTCATCACCATTTTCATCATTTAAACCTAAAGACGATTATAGATGGATTCCGCACATCTATGACTGTATAGATCTCGTGTTAAACGATCCGGGAACGTGTTAGTTTGTAGTTATAAGTTGATGTTTGTTCTAATATGTGCATATGTATATATGTCATGTATATGTGTATATATTTGGGTGTTTTAATTTGTTACAAAGCTCATTGGTGGTAATCTTGTATTTGTCTTAAGTATATACGTATATATAAATATATACTTATTATGATTTAAACGCTTTTATGCGCATACGAACTTATAACATATTTTGACATAGAGATTTTATTTTTGTGACCGAATTTACTTTAATTAGCTAAATGATTAAGTTGTTGGACCTTCGTAAGGATTTTTGATGGTTATCTCAACTTGTGAGACTTACATTATTATTCAGCTAATTTGATTGATCATCAATAAATTTCGTTCAATGGTACTTTATAATTCACATTTAGAATTTTTTTTTTTTTTTTTTTTTTTTTTTTTTTTTTTTTTTTTTTTTTTTTTTTTTTTTTTTTTTTTTTTTTTTTTTTTTTTTTTTTTTTTTTTTTTTTTTTTTTTTTTTTTTTTTTTTTTTTTTTTTTTTTTTTTTTTTTTTTTTTTTTTTTTTTTTTTTTTTTTTTTTTTTTTTTTTTTTTTTTTTTTTTTTTTTTTTTTTTTTTTTTTTTTTTTTTTTTTTTTTTTTTTTTTTTTTTTTTTTTTTTTTTTTTTTTTTTTTTTTTTTTTTTTTTTTTTTTTTTTTTTTTTTTTTTTTTTTTTTTTTTTTTTTTTTTTTTTTTTTTTTTTTTTTTTTTTTTTTTTTTTTTTTTTTTTTTTTTTTTTTTTTTTTTTTTTTTTTTTTTTTTTTTTTTTTTTTTTTTTTTTTTTTTTTTTTTTTTTTTTTTTTTTTTTTTTTTTTTTTTTTTTTTTTTTTTTTTTTTTTTTTTTTTTTTTTTTTTTTTTTTTTTTTTTTTTTTTTTTTTTTTTTTTTTTTTTTTTTTTTTTTTTTTTTTTTTTTTTTTTTTTTTTTTTTTTTTTTTTTTTTTTTTTTTTTTTTTTTTTTTTTTTTTTTTTTTTTTTTTTTTTTTTTTTTTTTTTTTTTTTTTTTTTTTTTTTTTTTTTTTTTTTTTTTTTTTTTTTTTTTTTTTTTTTTTTTTTTTTTTTTTTTTTTTTTTTTTTTTTTTTTTTTTTTTTTTTTTTTTTTTTTTTTTTTTTTTTTTTTTTTTTTTTTTTTTTTTTTTTTTTTTTTTTTTTTTTTTTTTTTTTTTTTTTTTTTTTTTTTTTTTTTTTTTTTTTTTTTTTTTTTTTTTTTTTTTTTTTTTTTTTTTTTTTTTTTTTTTTTTTTTTTTTTTTTTTTTTTTTTTTTTTTTTTTTTTTTTTTTTTTTTTTTTTTTTTTTTTTTTTTTTTTTTTTTTTTTTTTTTTTTTTTTTTTTTTTTTTTTTTTTTTTTTTTTTTTTTTTTTTTTTTTTTTTTTTTTTTTTTTTTTTTTTTTTTTTTTTTTTTTTTTTTTTTTTTTTTTTTTTTTTTTTTTTTTTTTTTTTTTTTTTTTTTTTTTTTTTTTTTTTTTTTTTTTTTTTTTTTTTTTTTTTTTTTTTTTTTTTTTTTTTTTATCCTTACCCCCTTAGAAGAATTCCGTCTCGGAATTTGAATTTGCTTAGGGAGTAAGTGCGGATATTTCTCGCGTATAAAGTCCTCGCGCTCCCATGTAAACTCTGGTCCGCGTTTCGTATCCCATCTAACTTTAACAATAGGGATCTTGCTCCTCTTTAGGCGTTTCTCATCGCGATCGAGAACTTCTATTGGCTCCTCCCGAAATTGGAGCCTATCCTCCACACGTAGTTCTTCCAGTGGGACTACCTTCGAATCATCCGCCACACATTTCTTCAAGTTTGACACATGAAATGTGTCATGAACATCTCCCAATTCTTGGGGTAATTTCAACTTATAGGCTACGGGGCCTATTCTAGCAACAATTTCAAATGGCCCGATGTATCGGGGGCTCAGCTTTCCTCTTTTGCCGAACCTTACGGTTCCCTTCCACGGTGACACCTTTAATAGTACTTTGGCGCCAACCTCAAATTCTAGGGGCTTCCTCCTTTTATCCGCATAACTCTTTTGCCGATCTCTCGCGGCTTTAAGCTTTTCTTTAATGATCGCCACTTTGTCCGTTGTCTCTTGGACAAAATCAACGGTAGCTAGGCTTCTCTCGCCCGCCTCTATCCAACACATGGGTGATCTACATTTACGTCCGTATAGAGCCTCAAACGGCGCACACTGTATGCTAGAGTGATAACTGTTGTTGTAAGTAAATTCTGCGTATGGCAAGTGTTCATCCCAACTTCCACTAAATTCTAATGCGCAAGCTCTTAGCATATCCTCCAATGTTTGTATTGTACGCTCACTTTGCCCATCCGTTTGTGGGTGGTAAGCCGTGCTTAATGCTAACGTAGTGCCCATTGCTTCTTGCACAAGACCCCAGAAACGTGAGGTAAACCTACCATCCCTATCGAACCTTGTTTCTACTCCACTCAATGCCTCTTCTTCAATGTTCTTCCCTTCAAAAGCTTTTGCTTGATCTTCTAAGAACCTGTCCCTTAGAGACATTTTCACCTGTAAGTGATAAATTCTTGTCTTCGACACCCTAGTGCTCACCTTCCTACTAAGGGCGTCAGCAACCACATTTGCCTTTCCTGGGTGGTACTTAATTTCGCACTCGTAATCGTTAAGTAGCTCCATCCACCTTCTTTGCCTCATGTTTAACATCTTCTGATCGAAGATGTGTTGTAAGCTCTTGTGATCAGTAAATATGGTGCACTTGGTTCCATAAAGATAATGTCGCCATATCTTCAAGGCAAACACTACGGCTCCTAGCTCCAAATCGTGTGTTGAATAATTCTTCTCATGTGGCTTTAATTGCCTAGATGCGTACGCAATAACTTTGTCTCTTTGCATTAGTACGCACCCTAGCCCTTTATTCGACGCATCACAATATACTACAAATCCTTCCATTCCATCCGGCAACGCTAGTATTGGTGCTTCACACAACATGTCCTTAAGCGTTTGAAACGCTTGCTCTTGTTCTTCACCCCATTCGAATTCCCTTGACTTTTGGGTCAGTTGGGTTAAAGGTACCGCAATCTTAGAAAATCCCTGAATGAACCTCCTATAATAACCCGCCAAACCTAGGAAGCTACGCACTTCCGTTGGTGTCTTGGGTGTCTCCCATTTCTTGATTGCCTCTATCTTAGACGGATCTACATGAATCCCTTCTTCGTTCACAACGTGTCCCAGAAATTGGACTTGTCGGAGCCAAAATTCACACTTAGAAAACTTCGCATATAGCTTCTCGTCCCTAAGTAGCTGCAAGATTATCCTCAGGTGCTTCTCGTGCTCCTCCTTGCTTCTAGAGTATATCAGAATGTCATCGATGAACACTATGACGAACTTATCCAAGTATGGCCTGCAGATCCTATTCATTAGGTCCATGAAAACGGCTGGTGCATTTGTGAGACCAAATGGCATCACTAGGAACTCATAATGCCCATAGCGAGTTCTGAAAGCCGTTTTAGGTACATCTTCTCCTCGTACCCTCAACTGATGATAGCCGGACCTAAGGTCAATTTTCGAGAAATGCGACGCTCCTTGCAGTTGGTCGAACAGATCGTCTATTCGCGGCAACGGGTACCTATTCTTGATCGTCAATTTATTCAACTCTCTATAGTCGATGCACATCCTCAAAGATCCATCCTTCTTCTTGACAAAGAGAATCGGCGCACCCCAAGGTGAAGAACTAGGTTGGATTAAACCTTTATCAAGCAATTCTTGCAATTGCTCCGAGAGTTCTCGCATTTCGGAGGGCGCTAGTCTATATGGTGCCTTAGCCACGGGGGCTGCCCCGGGAACTAAATCGATTGTAAACTCTACTTGTCTCGCTGGGGGAAGTCCAGGTAGTTCGTCCGGAAACACATCTAGAAAATCTCTAACCACGGCTACCTTGAGAGGGTCCTTATCTTTCACTCGCTTATCCACTACTTGTGCCAAGTATGTGTGATATTCCTTCCGTAGGTACTTCCTCACCTTCATGGACGACACCAACTTAGGTTGGACTCCCGCCTTATGGGGGGGGGGGGGGGGGGGGGGGGGGGGGGGGGGGGGGGGGGGGGGGGGGGGGGGGGGGGGGGGGGGGGGGGGGGGGGGGGGGGGGGGGGGGGGGGGGGGGGGGGGGGGGGGGGGGGGGGGGGGGGGGGGGGGGGGGGGGGGGGGGGGGGGGGGGGGGGGGGGGGGGGGGGGGGGGGGGGGGGGGGGGGGGGGGGGGGGGGGGGGGGGGGGGGGGGGGGGGGGGGGGGGGGGGGGGGGGGGGGGGGGGGGGGGGGGGGGGGGGGGGGGGGGGGGGGGGGGGGGGGGGGGGGGGGGGGGGGGGGGGGGGGGGGGGGGGGGGGGGGGGGGGGGGGGGGGGGGGGGGGGGGGGGGGGGGGGGGGGGGGGGGGGGGGGGGGGGGGGGGGGGGGGGGGGGGGGGGGGGGGGGGGGGGGGGGGGGGGGGGGGGGGGGGGGGGGGGGGGGGGGGGGGGGGGGGGGGGGGGGGGGGGGGGGGGGGGGGGGGGGGGGGGGGGGGGGGGGGGGGGGGGGGGGGGGGGGGGGGGGGGGGGGGGGGGGGGGGGGGGGGGGGGGGGGGGGGGGGGGGGGGGGGGGGGGGGGGGGGGGGGGGGGGGGGGGGGGGGGGGGGGGGGGGGGGGGGGGGGGGGGGGGGGGGGGGGGGGGGGGGGGGGGGGGGGGGGGGGGGGGGGGGGGGGGGGGGGGGGGGGGGGGGGGGGGGGGGGGGGGGGGGGGGGGGGGGGGGGGGGGGGGGGGGGGGGGGGGGGGGGGGGGGGGGGGGGGGGGGGGGGGGGGGGGGGGGGGGGGGGGGGGGGGGGGGGGGGGGGGGGGGGGGGGGGGGGGGGGGGGGGGGGGGGGGGGGGGGGGGGGGGGGGGGGGGGGGGGGGGGGGGGGGGGGGGGGGGGGGGGGGGGGGGGGGGGGGGGGGGGGGGGGGGGGGGGGGGGGGGGGGGGGGGGGGGGGGGGGGGGGGGGGGGGGGGGGGGGGGGGGGGGGGGGGGGGGGGGGGGGGGGGGGGGGGGGGGGGGGGGGGGGGGGGGGGGGGGGGGGGGGGGGGGGGGGGGGGGGGGGGGGGGGGGGGGGGGGGGGGGGGGGGGGGGGGGGGGGGGGGGGGGGGGGGGGGGGGGGGGGGGGGGGGGGGGGGGGGGGGGGGGGGGGGGGGGGGGGGGGGGGGGGGGGGGGGGGGGGGGGGGGGGGGGGGGGGGGGGGGGGGGGGGGGGGGGGGGGGGGGGGGGGGGGGGGGGGGGGGGGGGGGGGGGGGGGGGGGGGGGGGGGGGGGGGGGGGGGGGGGGGGGGGGGGGGGGGGGGGGGGGGGGGGGGGGGGGGGGGGGGGGGGGGGGGGGGGGGGGGGGGGGGGGGGGGGGGGGGGGGGGGGGGGGGGGGGGGGGGGGGGGGGGGGGGGGGGGGGGGGGGGGGGGGGGGGGGGGGGGGGGGGGGGGGGGGGGGGGGGGGGGGGGGGGGGGGGGGGGGGGGGGGGGGGGGGGGGGGGGGGGGGGGGGGGGGGGGGGGGGGGGGGGGGGGGGGGGGGGGGGGGGGGGGGGGGGGGGGGGGGGGGGGGGGGGGGGGGGGGGGGGGGGGGGGGGGGGGGGGGGGGGGGGGGGGGGGGGGGGGGGGGGGGGGGGGGGGGGGGGGGGGGGGGGGGGGGGGGGGGGGGGGGGGGGGGGGGGGGGGGGGGGGGGGGGGGGGGGGGGGGGGGGGGGGGGGGGGGGGGGGGGGGGGGGGGGGGGGGGGGGGGGGGGGGGGGGGGGGGGGGGGGGGGGGGGGGGGGGGGGGGGGGGGGGGGGGGGGGGGGGGGGGGGGGGGGGGGGGGGGGGGGGGGGGGGGGGGGGGGGGGGGGGGGGGGGGGGGGGGGGGGGGGGGGGGGGGGGGGGGGGGGGGGGGGGGGGGGGGGGGGGGGGGGGGGGGGGGGGGGGGGGGGGGGGGGGGGGGGGGGGGGGGGGGGGGGGGGGGGGGGGGGGGGGGGGGGGGGGGGGGGGGGGGGGGGGGGGGGGGGGGGGGGGGGGGGGGTCTCGAACTTGATTCACCTCTTGTATACTTCCCACGCCTAACCAAATCGTTCACTAGCCTGGTTGCCAAGCTTATAGCCTGCTCCAGAGTGGTAGGACTTGCTGCAGTGACCATCAACCTAACTTCCGGTGCCAACCCATAGATAAATCTCTCAACCTTCTTAGCCACAGGGGTTACCATCTCTGGCACCAACACGCTCAACTCGTGAAAGCGGATCACATAGGCCTCCAATTCCAGTCCTCTCATGGCGTGGTTCCAGAATTCCATCTCTAGTTTTTGTACCTCTTCTCGTGGACAATACTCACGCTTCAACTCATCTTTAAACTGCTCCAAGTCAAAGCATTGACTGCTGCAGGACCTCTAGTAGTCGCTTGGAGATTCCACCAAGTAAGAGCTCTTCCCTGAAGCTTACTAGCAGCAAACTTAACACGGTCAGCCGGTGCACAGGTAATGATGTTCAAGTTGGCTTCCATGCTTTGGAACCAAGTAAGCAATGCAACAGGACCTTCTGTCCCATGAAACTCCTTGGGATTGCAAGACGTGAAAGCCTTGTAGGCATTCCTGTCAATAGCATTCTCTCCTCCATCTTGTCTTCTAGCCGTGTTGAGTGTAGCGGTCACATTCTCCGCAATTTGGGTGGCAATGTTTGGCATGGCGGCATTGATCTGTTGAGAGATAAGCTCGGCTAACTCGGCTCTTCGCTGGGCCTCTTCACTTGTTTCTCCGCCGGTCCTTCGTGGTGCCATGTCTCTACAAAGGATAATATAGTTTAGTTATTCGTTTATTGAATCATACTATATAAACTCGACTCACGACTTCTTGATCTCACACGAGTATATCTAAAGTTATTTAGTGCATAGAGGGTTCGTTTGCACACATATGTATACGTATATCCCGACTCATATTCCTTTTTATAATTACGGCTCACTTGTCATTATGAGTAAATAAATGGTTAGGAAATTTCTAAAATTAATCAACCATGCTTTCTAGGTTAATTAAGAGAAGTACAGAATCTGTGTACGAACTTGGAGCACGTAAAAGTGGCTTAAGATGGACGATCTGGGAAAAACTCATAAAATATGAAACGTAGCCCTATGAGTTAAGTTTCACTCCAATTGGAATCAGGTCAAAAGACGAAATAGAACTCCAGATATGGCCGTTCTACTAAAAGTGGTCAGAACTGATTTCCTGCTGTAACTATAACTTTTATAATCGAGATAACTTTATCACAACAAGGATAGAACATTATGTAACCATAGGAAGGCATCAAGCTTACATACATATCATTCAATATGAGTTCACAAAATTGCTACATGCCAAATACTATGTGATCATCGTCACACAAAAGCTAGAAAGTTCAAGAAAGTGAAACAAAGTACAAACGTTCATACATCAAATAAGTTCATAAATAAAGTAACTCTTAGGTTTACTTCCTAAGCATGAGAGCTATTACGAGAGTGCAAAAAGCTGTAAGCACACATCCCATAATGAATATCACTTCATTAACTCGTCGAACTTCTGATATCGCCAAGCTCGCATAATCTCCTGTTCGATCCATAACTCCTAAGGCCCTTTCCATCATCACCTCTTGAGTCCTCACCCTTACTCTAGCATCCCTTAATCCGTTAGCTATTCCCCACACCCTCTCCTTTCTTCACGAGTCATACCAATGGGAGGTGGAGGGGGTACTCCATAGACTGGGCGGTGTGGCTCCTCTCCTTGACGCCTATGTCCAAGATGGTACCAGGGATGATCACGAGGAAGACGCGGCTGAAAGTAGGGATCTTGGGCTGGAAATCGCCCATCGCTTAGGTTCATAGGTGCATCTTGCCTCGGCGGAGTAGGTGCTCTAGGGGCAGGTGGTGATGGTGGTGGCGAGGGTGAGCGGCGTTCAGATTGGCTAGGGGCAATACTTCTAGCATTGTCATCCTCCGATGGGCCTTCACTTGGATCGGTCTCTTCTTCCTCTTCTTCATGGAGTGGTTGGGGAGGTTGCTCTTGCTCTAGGCTTCTCCTTTCTTCCTCTTCCAAATAGTCCACAAATCCGTACAAGTTCCTTGGTCTAAGGGCTGATCCGGAAGCTCCACTTGCTCGTGACATGATGTTCCTACACAAGTTTCACAAAGGCGTGAGATGACGACTTGACTCGACGCTTAGACGACCAGGGACGACCGACTTGACCATTGACGACCCATATGGCAACTTACGGACAGCAAGACGACTCGACGGACCATGAGACGACCTTAACCATTTGACAAGCAACCAACCCACTCTACCGACGACTCACAAGCTTGACAACCGAACGACGACATGGCCGTTCACAACCGACGACCAACTCGACCCGCACGACCGATAAAACCAATTATAATTAACGTAATGACTAGAATTCAACTCGTGCATAGCTCTCATGTATAATACCCAAATGGACAAAGTAATGCTAGCCAAGTGGGGGTATTAACTAAGGGTTCTAATAGGTAATGCAAACATTTGATTTGGTTATGTATCTTTTTGCACCAAGAATCGTTTTTAGAGCTTATTTTCAAAAGACTCATTTTGAATATTCCTTAGACAATCATTTCGATCATTCCATATTAAATTTTTAGTTAGGCATAGTTGATCAGGCTATGCATAAGTAAAACAAGAATACTTTATGATCGACTCAACGGTTTAAGAAATATTCGACTCGTTTTGAAAATACGTAGGTTATAGCAAAAATTCTCTATAACCTTGATCTCTGATACCATTTTTCTGTAACACCCCGACTATAGCGGAAACACGAGATGCCACAGAACGACATGGTACAAAAGATTTAAGTATAAACATCAACATAAAGTTTCAAATGCCATTCAAATTAAAAAGGTAACAAGTTCAAGTTGACGTTTAATAATCATTACATAACCAAATTCATAATCAAAATATCAAATGTTTGCGTTACTAGTCCAACATGCAACAAATAAATACATCGTCCAAGGAGCGGTCCAAAAGCTAACTTACTGCCCTAGACCTGAAAAGCATGAAGAAAAAGTGTCAACTACGAGAGTTGAGTGAGTTCATAGGATTATGCTAACAACACACATATATTTAATCCAATTCAAGAAAGCAGAGGTCATAAAATTTCCAAGAATTTCATCATACTGTCCACACCCAAACCGTATGTTCAATCAATAATTTCCATCCATAATATAATATCAATACCTCTGGGTCAATGGTAAGACTACCATGACATAATTCGATGAGTATATGCTTGAGCCACTACTAAGACCGGTTATGTCCCAATAATAATATATAATGTCCCAAATGATAAGATAATGATAAGCACATGCTGTCAATCACGTGCAATAATAATAACCAAGGGTCGTGCCATGGAGACGCCCATAAATATATAGTAGTTAGAGCACCGCGAGGCCAGGCTGGCGATGAAGGTGGCCACCAAGGCAGACCAAACATCCCACCGTTACCTATAATAGTGGATGAGGGGACAAGTCCTAGTTGCGCAACCCTCTAACTACAGGCCTCAAATGAGTTAATAGTAATGTACAGGGGACCACCGTTTGACAGTACTCAAGCTCATCATATAACATATAACACGTTGAACATACAATATAATTCCCATATCGTTATCATTATTTCAAAGAATCATTTCATAAGAGAAAGTCATTTTAATTAATCATGCTTTTCACCCCGCAAGTAAAACATATAAAAGAGTTTGAAAGGGGGCTATGACTCACTTGATTAGAGAGTGAATAGGGGCTGATCAAACGTGATTCCTTCGCTTAGATTTGTTGCGCCTCAAGCAAGCCTAAACCATAACGTATATATTCGCGGCGTAAGTTCGCGTGACATGAACTAGTGAGCTAGATCATGAGATGTATACTAGTAGACTTGCCCATATTTGGTTGTCATTAGATTATGGAATTTAAGTGCATTATGATGTTCTCATTGTTTGGGTATAAGAGATTTGGTGGTAGAAGTCGTTTTCTCATTATACGTTTTTGTACGTTTATTGGAATTTCGGTAGTTTGGCTTGGATTTATATGATTTCCATTGCACACTTTGCTTGGTAATAATATTTGACATTAGTGGTCTTATAATATAAATATTTTATGTATATTTTCTGATTTGTAAATATATATTTAATTTAATAATATTTATTAATTATTTATTTATTCATTTTATTGATTTATTAATTAAATAATTCCTTAAAAATACTTTTAAGTGTCATAATTGTCTTTATAAATTATGATAATTTCATTTGAATTATCCTCTGATATAGATGCTCTTTAATTTATAATTTCATGATTTATACTTTTATTTGTGTATTTTCCATTTATTTTAACGATAATATTTAATTAATTATTTTTACTTAATTATTTATCTTTAAATTATGTAACACATGTCTCTTGCCTTTTAGCTATTTTTCTCCAGTAGGTTTTAGTTACTTTTATCAATGGTTAAGATGATTTAACTTCATTCTTGATTTACATAATTTATTTATGGATTTTTATGTCTTTTAATTACTATTTAAATTCAATAATTCATGGAATTCTTAGAAATCATCACTAAACATTTTGGTCTAAAATCTCAGGCCTTTTAGGCAACTTTTATTCATACAAAATCATATCCATTCAACCTCTCTTGTGTCTTGCTCATTTTGAGGGTTTTATGATTAAAAATCGTTTACCGAAATAGTGATTTTAGCCTCATTTCTTGAGCAATTAAAGTGCTTCAAAATGGATTTTCATTCTTGTTTCATTATTTCCAGAAAGTTCATCATATTTTGGTGTCCAAAATCGTGAGAGTGGTGGTGGTGTGATATGTGCAATTTAGTGCTTTCGGTTAGTGATTATTTGACCCGAAAAGGTGATTTTTGAGCTTGTTGTTGTCATGAACCAATAGATCTGAGTTTTGTGCTTTTATTTCAAAATTTTTCCAGTAGGTTTATCATATTTTCTTGGTCATAAGATTATGGTGCATGTGTGTGCTCAAAATGCATTTTGCGTGTTTTCGGTTTGTGATTTCTAGCTTATTTTAACATGTTTTGATTCAAGCTTTATATCCTTGATATTTTATCAATTTTTCCAGAATATTAACACTAATATTAACATATTTTTCACTTATAACAAGTCCATATCCATCTCATAATCCAACAAAAGATCCAACTTTCTTAAATCTAGCATATATGCATTCGAATCAACACTTTTTACTATCAACTTTTATAGATCTAACTTTCAACAATACAAAAACATCTTTTATATGAAAAATCTCAGAATATACTCTTCAAAAATATACAAAAACATATAGATCTATCAACAAGAAAGTCACTTAAAAGCTACGAATCTATAACCACACTTTTGGGTCTTAAACTTGTTGAATCCTTGGATCTTTCTTATTAGATTCGACATGCATGAGCATGGAAAGAAAGATCCTATCAACTTTGCCCTCATTAAGTGTATATTACAAAGAAAACAAGAAGAAAGTATGAGTTTTTGATAAAACCTTTGAATATAAACAAAACGAGATTAGATCTAGTAAAAAGGATGAAGATTATACCCTCTTGAACTTGATTTTGGATGATGAAATTTGGGCAGATTTTCGTGGCCTTCAAACCCTCAAACAACCCTTAATCTAAGCCTAAAACAACCCTTGAACCTTGCTTGTATTAACCCTTTATCAATCTAACTTAAAACCCTTATTATTAGTAAGTGTTAATTTGATTTTTGATGGTGTTTTCCCTTGTTCTTGATGTGGCCAAAACTAAAGAGAAGAAGAGAGAAAGGAAGAGTTTTCTTGAGAGAGAAAAGAAGAGTGTAAGAAGTGTAAGTGTGTGTGTGAGTTTCAAGGGAGAAATGAAGAGTGTGAAGTTTGAAATGGCATGTGTATGGTGTAAAAGGGGGGGGGGCCTCATTAGGGTATGGGAAGGGTTTTGTATCTTTTTTTTTTTTATAAAAATGTTGTATATAATGTGTATGTATGTTAGGTGTAAGTGTATATATATTTTGTAAGGTTAAATGTGTTAGTTTGTAGTTATAAGTTTGTTAGAGCACATTAAGTGCATAAATTGTTGTCCGATGCAATAATTCTAAAAGGCTGAGAAATTCGTACATATATGTCTTACGAACTTTAAGTTCGTAAGAACTAATAAGTTCGTAAGTATATGCCAAACGAACTTTAAGTTCGTAAGAACTAATAAGTTCGTAAGAACTAATAAGTTCGTATGGCCCAGCACAGTTTGTACGAGTTTGACAGCCCAGCCCATGTTCAGCCTATAAATAGAGATCTTAGGTTTATGTTTTAGGTTGATGATTTAGTTGCAACGTTAGTCATTCACTAGGTTCTCAAGGTAGAGATCTATACCTTGAGATGCCGCCCAAAGAATCAGATTTCTACTCGTTTTATGTATTGTAATCTTATGATTAATACAAGATATGAGTTTTTACATCTAATTCTAAAAGGCTAAGAAATTCGTACATATATGTCTTATGAACTTTAAGTTCGTAAGAACTAATAAGTTCGTAAGTATATGCCAAACGAACTTTAAGTTCGTAAGAACTAATAAGTTCGTATGGCCCAGCACAGTTTGTACGAGTTTGACAGCCCAGCCCATGTTCAGCCTATAAATAGAGATCTTAGGTTTATGTTTTAGGTTGATGATTTAGTTGCAACGTTAGTCATTCACTAGGTTCTCAAGGTAGAGATCTATACCTTGAGATGCCGCCCAAAGAATCAGATGTCTACTCGTTTTATGTATTGTAATCTTATGATTAATACAAGATATGAGTTTTTTACATCTGAATTTATCTCCTGTTCTTATTATCATCTTGTGTATTTTCGTGTTCATCACCATTTTCATCATTTAAACCTAAAGACGATTATAGATGGATTCCGCACATCTATGACTGTATAGATCTCGTGTTAAACGATCCGGGAACGTGTCTCAACACGTTTTCCAACAAGTTGATGTTTGTTCTAATATGTGCATATGTATATATGTCATGTATATATGCTTGTATGTATACATTTTTGTGTTTCTAATTTGTTACATGAGCCTTTGGTGGTAATCTTGTATTTGTCTTAAGTATATACGTATATATAAATATATACTTATTATGATTTAAACGCTTTTATGCGCATACGAACTTATAACATATTTTGACATAGAGATTTTATTTTTGTGACCGAATTTACTTTAATTAGCTAAATGATTAAGTTGTTGGACCTTCGTAAGGATTTTTGATGGTTATCTCAACTTGTGAGACTTACATTATTATTCAGCTAATTTGATTGATCATCAATAAATTTTCGTTCAATGGTACTTTATAATTCACATTTAGAATTGAACAATAGCTTTAGATTGCTAATTTAGGGCATTATCTACTAGCTTTAAGTATAACTATGGCTTGCGAGATCATAGGCAACATAACTAGCTCATATATGATATTTAAAAGTAGGGTTGTTACATTTGGTTAATCAGATGAAAAGTTATGGTGATGAAATTGAAGACCAAAGAATTGTCGAGAAAATTCTCATTACCATTCTAGAAAAATTTGATCCAATTATAGCAGTCATTGAAAACACCAAAGATCTCAAAACTTTGGGTATTCAAGAATTGCTAAGTTCGTTAAAGTCCTACGAGCAACGCATGACACGTCACACAGGCAGGGCGATTGAAAGTGCATTTCAGTCCAGCTTGCAAAGTGATAAAAAGCTACCACAAAGTTACGAAAGAGGGAGTTCATCCCGTGGTGGAAGAGGAGGCAGAAATTTTAGAGGTCGAGGACGTGGCCAAAGCTATGGAGCTTCAAGACCTCGATTCAACTTTGAAAGAAAATCACCCGCAGAAGCAAATTCTTACAAGTGTTCGATTTGCAAGAAAGATAATCATGAAAAAAAAGATTGTTGGAACAAAGGAAAATTTCAATGTTCTTATTGTAATCGATTTGGACACCTTGAAAAATTTTGTCAACAAAAGAACCAACAACAACAAGCCAACTACTCCGAAGAAAAGCAAGAAGATGGAAATGTCTTTTTTTGTCACTCAGCCACCGTCAACAAAAATGACATTTGGTTTCTTGACAGCGGTTGTAGTAATCATATGACCGGTGATGAAAGTATTTTGGTCAATATTGATACTACAATAAAGTCTCATGTGAAAATGGGAAATGGAGCAGTGGTGCAAGTGAAAGGCAAAGGCAAGATCCCGGTGGAAACAAAAAGAGGTATCAAATACATTAATGATGTTTTGCTAGTTCCTGATCTTGACCAAAATTTGCTTAGTGTTGGACAACTTGTAGAGCATGGATACTCTGTTATTTTTGAAGGAAAAGGTTGCAATATTTATGACAAAGGCAAGAACAAAAATTTAATGCAGAAGATAACAATGGGAAAGAACAGAAGTTTTCCCATCACACTCAAATATGGGAAGCACGTTGCTTTAAAAGCAACAGTTGCAGATGAGTCTTTGTTATGGCACAGGAGACTTGGACATCTGAATTTTCAGTCTAAATTTACTTCACCAGAAAAATATGGTTGGAGGTTTGCCACAAATTCAAGAAGTTGAAGGCGTTTGTGAAGGGTGTGCACTTGGGAAGCATCATCGGAAACCATTTCCGAAAGGAGTTGCTTTAAGAGCCAAAGGAATTCTCGAGCTAGTACACACCGATCTTTGTGGTCCAATGAGCAATCCTTCTCATGGTAATAATATCTATTTCATTCTATTTATTGATGATTTTAGTAGAATGACATGGGTTTATTTCATGAAAGAAAAATCACAAGTTTTTGGAATTTTTAAAAAGTTTAAAAGTTTTGTTGAAAAACAAACTGGTCGTTTTATCAAAGTGTTAAGAAGTGACCAAGGCAAAGAATATAATTCAAAGAAGTTTGATAAGTTTTGTGAATGAAGGCATGGAAAGACAGGTTACCACAAGATATACACCTCAACAAAATGGTGTAGTCGAAAGGAAAAATCAAACAGTAGTAGAGATGGCGAAATCAATGTTGCATGAGAAAGGTTTACCAAAAAGTTTTTGGGCAGAAGCAGTTTACACAGCAGTTTACTTGTTAAACAGAAGTCCTACAAAAGCTTTAAATGACAAGACTCCACTTGAAGCGTGGAATGGAAGAAAACCCTCGGTAAGGCATCTTAAAATTTTTGGCTGTGTTTGTTATTCTAAAATACCAAAACAAAAGAGACACAAGTTAGATGAAACAAGTGAAACATGTATTTTTGTAGGCTATAGTAGCAAATCAAAAGCTTATAGATTGTATAGCCTAAATAAGAAAAATGTCATTATAAGTAGAGATGTAGTTTTTGATGAAAATTCTTCCTGGAATTGGGAAGAAGAAAAGAAAGAGGGAACAAGTGTTTCTATGAAAAATATGCAGGATGGAGCTGTTTCAGAATCTGAAGAAGATCATCAAGCAAATAATGAAGTACCAAATGAACCATCCCCAAGTTCACCTCCATCAACACCAACAAACCAAAATTCTCAAGCATCCTCACCATCTTCAAGTCCACCACCAAAATTTCGTGGGCTAACAGATTTATATGACAACACACAAAAGATTATTTGTAATTTTTGTCAGGTAGAACCAGAAAGTTTTGAAGAAGCGATTCATAATGAATCATGGAGGAATGCAATGGAGGAAGAAATTAGAGTCATTGAAAAGAACAAGACATGGGAGCTCGCAGACAAACCGATAGACAAAGATGTCATTGGTGTCAAATGGATCTACAAGGTCAAATTTACCAATCAACTGTAACACCCCAAGCCAAGGCTCAGAATATCACGGAAATCATATAGCACAAGGTGGAATTAATGTAGAACATGATCTAAATGCAAATAAAGGATTCAGTGAATCCATACAATAAAAGAAACAAGTAATCGTCAAGGTTTACAAAACGACATTCGAAAGAATGCTATCAATCCTAAGTACAATGCAACATAAGGCAAATGGATCCTTGATCCATATAAGTCCAGTCCGGGTTCAACAGCAAGCAAACAATCAAACTCCACGCCCTGGAATAACCTGGTTACCTGAAAAGTGTACTAAGCATAGTCAACACAAGGTTGGTGAGTTCGCAGTAATGGTCCATAAGGAACCATCGACAATAATCATAATATACGAGTAGAGGCAAAAACATGACTTACAGTGAGCCTCTAAGAACAACACAACAACATCCACCACAAGATTACACACAACAAATAAAACGCGTAATAAACATTATACCCAAGTAACGTACATAACATCAATTCAAAACAGGTATAATATCCTCTTCAGTGGGATTGATACACAACATAAGTCATATCCTCTTCAGTGGGATAGATACACAACATAAGTCATATCCTCTTCAGTGGGATAGATACACAACATAAGTCATATCCTCTTCAGTGGGATAGATACACAACATAAGTCATATCCTCTTCAGTGAGATAGATACACAACATCCATACATCACAAGTCCATCAATCATCAAACATCAAACTAAAGTAAACTATACGTACATACACTTAGGAGGATTCTACTTTCTTCGAATCCTAGATGCTTATATATAGGGTCACCCGCAGCCTTCCCACCACATCTAGACCCAACGAAGGCATAACCGACTTCCATGTATGCACGTCTATCCTAGCAGTAATAATAATAATAACAATAATAATAATATATATATATATATATCGCAATCCTCTACTAAAATCAATCATAACTACATTGCACATACATTTCATACGACTTTACTTTTAAGGAATCATAGATGCTTATATATAGGGTCACCCGCAGCCTGCCCACCACATCTACAACTAAAGGTATAGTCGTCTTCCATGTATGTACAACATTACTAATCACAATATCAAATCACTACAAGATCATAAGGTGTAAAGCAACCGCGTATAACAAATGAGTACGCGAATTATTAACGTCAGATCATGTATCATACGTATGTAAGGCCATGATGTATATCAAATGCGTATCAATACGTCCTCAATGCAACAATAAAAGTATGTTTGAGTGTGCACCGCACAAGTCAAGTATAACAAAGCATATGAATATCCAACACATTCTCAACATCCATCAATTCCTCTAAACAAATGCGTACATCCACTTCGGAGGGTTTTACTTTCATTAGGTTCTAGATGCTTATGTATAGGGTCGTCCGCAGCCTTCCCACCACACCTAAAATCCTTTGAAAGTAAAGCCGACCTCTATGTATGTACTTCTATCCTAAAGAGTTACAATAACGCAACAAAATCGTAAACCATCACACGATCAATCCAAAACCGTCTACCAAACGACAATTAATCGGGAATCAACTAGACACACAATCAAGTCAACCAACTAAACAAACAACACGTATATGTACACTTTCAGCCCGAATCTCTATTGAGTAGGGAGCTACGAACTCACCTTGATCGGCAAAGAAGCTTAAGTCGAGTAAATGAAAGATTAATAGCGAGTATTGGGTCCCACGTGTTCACAACCTATCAAAGCATGCCATATATCATACTGTCAACTTTATAATCAGAAACAAGTTGGTTTATCACAATTAGGTCGAGTCACAAACCCTAAATGCCTTTACAATTTAAACGAGTAGGAACAAGACGCATTCGACTCGACCTTATTAGAAATGAGAAGAGATTCATGCAAAAAGAGTGTTACCACAAGAAAATAGACTCTCTTACGATTCCAACGATAGGTCATACGACTTATTTGGACTTACGGATCAAAAGTTATTAACGTTTAAAAAAATCGACGCGCAACATTTCCCAGAAACTAACCACTGCGCCGCAGTGAGCTAACCCAAACTGACCAGGCCCTAGCCACTGCGCCGCAGTGGGCTAGCCTAAGCCACTGCGCCGCAGTGGCCCCATACTGGACCAGAAGAGCAGCAGCACCAGCATATGTAGAAAACAAGACCAAAACCCTTAAAAACTCGACCCAAACCAACCCAAATCGATTTGTAGGAACTTGTAACTTAATGTGAAGCATAAATAAACACCATTGACCATAAATAAACATAACCCAATCCACAAATTCGACCCAAAACATCAAAATCATATCAAATCGTTCCAACCCTAATCGAAAACCTAGTTTGACCTAAATCGTCTTTTGACTCGATTCAAGACTTGCAATTGTTCAAGATGACTAGAAATGCAATAACAAACATAAGTAGGTGTAAATGGGATGAATTTGACTTACCAAAACTTCTCCTTGAGCTAGAACCCGAAATTAGGTCAAATGGATAAAAATGCAAGACTTCCACCTTTTGATTCTTCGATATGACGATAATGTGGTATAGATGGCGATGAATCTAGTGTTATAACCTTTCTAAACACTAAGTAGATGGTAGAGAGGAGGGAGGAAATGGTCTTGCTTTGTTCTTGAGAGAAAGAGAGAAAGAGATAGATAGATAGAAATGAGAGAGGGGGAAAAGGGATAGGGGGGTGGGGGAGAAATGGGTCTTGGGGCTGGTAGGTCATAGACTACCCACGGGCCGACCCGTTTCTCTTTTCAAGCCAAGTTACAATCGTTACCCTATTAAACATCGAATAAACATATTAACGACCCGACCAACATACCACATAGTCATATAATCACAAATGGGCCCAATTATTTCATTCAACAAGTTTGTTAGTCAAATTACACAAAAAGTCAATGGGTCAAATTCAATGCAGACGGTACGGTGCAAAGAAACAAAGCAAGACTAGTCGCAAAAGGCTACTCACAACAGCCTGGAATTGACTATGACGAAACTTTTGCTCCAGTTGCTCGAATGGATACAATCCGAGCAGTCATTGCATTAGCAGCTCCAAAAGGTTGGTCTTTATACCAACTTGATGTCAAATCAGCATTTTTAAATGGAGAACTCAAGGAAGAAGTTTATGTGCATCAACCTCAAGGATTCGAGGTTAAAGGAAAAGAAGAAAAGGTTTACAAGTTGAAGAAAGCTCTTTACGGGCTTAAACAAGCACCGCGAGCATGGTATAGCCAAATTGATGGTTATTTCAAAGAAAAAGGTTTTGATCAAAGCAAGAGTGAGCCAACCTTATATGTCAAGAATCAAGGTAAAAACGATATTCTTATTGTGGCACTCTATGTCGATGATCTTGTTTTCACAGGAAACAATGCAAAAATGATTGAAGATTTCAAGAATGAAATGATGAAAAAATACGAGATGAGTGATTTAGGCCTTTCTAAATCATTTTCTTGGAATGGAAATCTACCAAGATGATAGCGGAGTTTTTATTTGCCAAGAAAAGTATGCCGAGAAGATTTTAAAAGTTTTTGATATGTCAGAATGCAAACCGAAGGACACTCCTTTGGTTGTGAATGAAAAGCTCATGAAAGAAGACGGTTCAAATAAAGTGTACGCCACACTTTATCGAAGCTTGGTTGAGAAATTGTTGTACCTCACAGCAACGAGGCCTGACATAATGTTTGCTGAAAGTTTACTCTCAAGGTTTATGCACAATCCAAGTTATATTCACATGGGAGTTGGTAAAAGAATTTTAAGATATTTGCAAGGAACAAAAGATTTTGGAATCAAGTACGAGAAAAACAAAATTTTAAATTTACATGGTTTTTGTGATAGTGATTGGGGTGGATGTACAGATGACATGAAAAGTACATCCGGATATATTTTCTCACTTGGTTCAGGTGTATTGAGCTGGTGTTCAAAGAAGCAACAAACAGTTGCACAATCATCCGCAGAGGCAGAGTACGTAGCAGCAGCTCTAGCCACATCACAAGCAATTTGGACAAGAAGAATTTTTGAAGACATTGGTGAAAAGCAAATTGAGCCAACAACAATTTTTTGTGACAGTATGTCTGAGCAATCGCAAAGAATCCTATACATCACAGTCGCACAAAGCATATTGCTTTGAAACATCATTTTATCAGAGAAGCAATTGAAGACGGAGAAGTGAATCTCAAGTTTTGTGGAACACATGAGCAGTTAGCAGATATTTTTACAAAAGCACTTCCACGAGAAAAGTTTCAGGAGCTCAGAAAACAATTGGGAGTTCAACCAAAACACATTACGGGGAGAATGTAAACTAATGTGTTTTGTCAAAATAAAAGATATCTACATGATCTTGTTACTATGCAAGAAAGACAAGAGTTACCTACTATAAACTTTAGTCAACAAACATATGTAAGATATGTTTCTTTCATTGTCGGCTACAACAGGATTCACCAAGCTATTCCAAGCATGTGTTAAATGTTTACTTTTTCAATTGTAGGCTAGACATGTTCAAATCAGATTTTTCAACTTTGTATGGACATGCAAATTGATCTATATAAAGATCTGCATGGAAATAGAAGAATGCATTCAAGTTTCACAAAAACAACATATCAACTTTCATTATTTTGGAGTATTACGTAATTTGTAGTACTACCTTTTATATATCCAAATTTTAGTCTCCAAGTTTTATTCAATCAAAGTATTTTCATCATATTTCCAACAGTAGCATACCGTAATTGAAAAGAAGGGAAAGCTTACCAGAGTCAAACGATGGTGGAACGGAACTCGAAATCAAATCTGTTATTGTTACTTTTGTTGATGTTTGTTGATCGCTTGTGAATATTTAGGGCACGTAAGTTTGATTTGAAGTATGCTTGATAAATAGGGTCGAACAAAGTGATTTGAGGGTAAACAGATTTGTTGTGAACACTTGGATCGTTATCTCCGTTCTTCTTCGCCGTCAAGGCGTGTTGTTGTGTGCTCCGTTGCTGTATCTGTGTTTTATGGTGTTTTATATCGATAGAGTGCAATTCGGCGTCGGACGAGATGGAATTCGACGCGAATTGACTGTTGGATCGGTGTATCGGAGTCCCGAGCTTTACGCCAAAGTTCGGCGTGATATGGATGCTGATAATTCGACTGCTGATGCGGTTAGTTTGTTTGATTTTAATTAAAAATGTAGTTTTAGGCATTGCATTTAGTAGCTCATATAGTTGTAAGCTCACTAGTATATACTCGTAGTATATATATATAATAAGATCATTTTATATATATATATATATATATATGTGAAAAGATCATTTACAAACTCTTATAGTAGTATAGTAGTATAAATGGATAACTGGCCCATTATTGGTTCCCACGGCTTATACGATAGAGGTAAATTGCGTAACCCTATGGAATTCGAACCACTGACCTATGCTCGTTATATGTTGCGTTTTCCTCATCACTAGTAGAGTACTATTGATTTGACTATATTGTGATGCTATATCTTATTGAATAATATGAACATAAGTTTAAAAATGTTTGAATAACAAATAGAATAGAAAGGATAAGTGTGCCAAATTGTATTGAAGGCTCGAAGGTGTTACATTTTATCATTTTGGGTATGTAACTTTTGACCATCTATTGTGTGTAGTAAACTTCTTAGTACAAGGCTATTTTGGCAGACATATTTTTATTATTGGAACGGCACATGGCAGACATATTAGTTGCCACATTACTAGTTTACTAGTTTTAAGAGGTTGGATATGCTAAAATGTAGAAATTTAAAAATTTGGCACACATAGGATTATAAGAGTAAATGGTATCGAGGTCGAGAAAAGTCTGTGACAAGCGCCCCACATACGAGAGGGGCGAACTGTTCCTGAGGAAGTGTGAGCCTCATGGGTTGAGAGGCATGGTGAGGCCGGTAGTACGGCTGACAGGGAGTGAGTGAGTGGACCACATGCATTTTTAATTGGTTTTGAGTCTTCAAGTGATGAGGGTGTGATAAGTGGGTCTTTGGGTGTGCAGCATTGCTCGGTTAATCAGTTTATGCTTATCGTGTTTTTTTAAAAGCAAATAGCTGTTTTGAGTCTTTGAATTATGGATATTTTGCTTATGCTTATCTGCTTATTTTAAGGTGAACTAAGTTGCTTCCGATAAGCAGTTTGAGATTGTTCATTATGAACCAATTGTTTTTGGTAGTGCCAAGCTTGATAGTTTGTTACTTTAGTCCTGATCTATTTCAACTCATTTTGATAGTTTCTTTGCTTCTAGGTGCAACTCGTTAGTTTCCTGATTAAATATCAGTTTGTATGTGCTAGTTGTTTGTGCAGTAACACATTTTTCTGAAGAATACATTTGTTAAAGCAAATACATGTTTTAATCTGATCAGCTAAGTAGTTTCTAGAGTCGGCTTTACTTGGCTTTTTGCTTGGTCCTTTCAGATCGTTCCTTTAGGCTCGGCCTTTTATCTGAGCATGAAATCTTTTATATTCTTATTGTCTAATGTGACACGTTATAGTTATTAAGCAAACTGTTGTATTAGAAATAGGATATGTAGCTTAGTAGTAGGATTATGCTTGGTTACTTGGATGAATGTCATGGTATAAGAGGTTGGATCGAGACTCATACATATTTAAATGGTTTTAAGTTATAAAGTCAGGCCATTAATCCATTATAATACTCTATGAAGTTTTGTAGTATATAGTCAAGTTTTTTTTCTTTTTTGAATAAGACTCTAAGAACAAGTATTAATTAAATAGTAGTGTAAATTAATCTATCAATTTGTTTAGGTTTGTTATGTAAAAATTTACAAATGCTGATTTGTTTGATGGTGATTGTTATTAACAAAATCTAACCCAGGTACTATGAGTGTGATAGTTATAATGGAGGATAGTCAAATTAAATGTGTATCTGATTTCACAGTGCTTTATTTTCATATTATTTTCTTTTAATAAACATGTTAACATGCTAGTGTACAGTTTATTGTTGTTACTCACTTTTTGTGTGAAATGATTTGAACTATTATAACTAGAGTTTGATTGTTGAAAACTAATTTATAGGTTGGAGATGAGGTTTTCCTTAAAAGCATTCTAAACCCAACGGAGATTGTAGCAAAGGATGGGTGAAGAGCTTGGACCCGAATGAGCCAGTGGGTGGTAAAGAGATTGGAAAGGGATGGTGTGAGGTAAATGCTCAAGTACCGATAAAAAGAGATGAAATGTTGGTGAGACCATATGGATTATTTTCCACAATTGAAGATTGTATTGGTGCAACTATCGCATGACCATGTCCTTTCATCTCGGTGTGTATTTGTTAAGTTGTTTTATTAATAATTTTAGTAACATGTACCTTAATGCTTATACAAGAATGGTTTATTTGTAGGTGGTCCGTGAGGATTGAGGATGCATGATAACATGGGATTCTATGCTAGCTTCTCGTTTTTTTCATTGCTTTTAATTTCTTTTGTTAGATTTTACAAGACTTTATGTTGAATAATGTTATAACTTTTTTATGTTTAATGTGTTTGTAATGAACATGCTTATTTGAAATATAATAAAATTTTATTTCTATTATTACTTGAGGTTATATACATAATAACTATATATTAGTATTTTATATATGTTGGTGGTGTGTTTATTGTTTAATAGAAACCATTATTTGGATGTTCTATTAAACATGTTAGAACATTGTAAAAGTGTCCTAATATGTTTTTATTAGGACGCTAATTGTGTTGTTCATAAACACATTATGCGACCATAAAGTTGGTTTCATAATCTATTTGAGATATTAGGTCTCTTTTCTTGGTACTAAAGTATATATAATGTTACATACCAAGTGTCCTATTATCTAGTTTTTAAGGACGCTTATATGTGTACTAAAAGATTAAAAGTAGGTAAGCACATGTTAGAACATTGTAAAAGTGTCCTAATATGTTTTTATTAGGACGCTATTTGGGTTGTTTGTAGACATATTATGCGACCATAAAATTGGTTTCATCATCTTAATTGAGATATTAGGACTCTTTTCTTGGTACTAAAGTATATATAATGTTACATACCAAGGTCCTATTATATAACTTTTAAGGACGCTTGTATGGGTATCAAAATATTAAAAATGAGTAACCACATCTTAGAACATTGTAAAAGTGTCCAATATGTTTTTATTAGGACCCTAATTGAGTTGTTCATAGACTTATTATGTGACCATTATATTGGTTTTATAATCTTATTTGAGATGTTAGGACCCTCATGACTTTTTACGACCCCCTTACATGAAACGCTTTTACCGTTGGTCCTATTAAATGAAAGGTCCTATAAAGTAACATTATAGGACGTTTTTGGGTGTCCTAAAAGCCATGTTTTGTTGTAGTGATATGGGTAATTAAATATATAATAACATTTTATATATATATATATATCATCACAATTAACTTCTATGCACATTAAACTCTGTACATCATATTTGACTTAATAAACTCTATGTGATATACTCTGCATAACATATGCACTTTAGCAAACTCTGTGTGACATATTTTAGTTATATTAAATTCTTCATATATTAACTTCTGTGACACATAAATTCTCTACTTGCTAAATTCTCTACTATAACTTCTCTACTTTAAACTCTCTACTTTAGTCACAATTATAAACTCTGTGCACAATATATTCGGTATATATATAAATATTAAACTCTTTGCAAGTTAAGTTCTCTGCTTAAATTCTTTGCACCTTAAACTCTCTGCACCACTAGACTCTGTGAACTCATGTAAAGTCTAAACATAATATAACTTATAATCTTTTATTTAAGTTCACATTAACTTGGTGACCATCTAATTCAATCCCTAGAATTGCATTGCGACGGACACAAAACATGCACTAACAGACTCCCCCTTGACCGTTGCAATCAATTCTATTAAGCTTTGATATACATTAGTTATAAAAGAACCTGCACTAACAGACTCCCCCTTGACCGTTGCAATCAATTCTATTAAGTTTCGATATACATTAGTTATAAAAGAACCTGAATCAACAGACTCCCCCTTAACTAATGATATCGGGTCTGTATCAAATATCTCACAATTTAAATCTCATTGAGGCCACCTAAATATTAACCAGAGGTTATCACCGAAGTTAACATGATCAATGATCTCGATGAAATTATTGTAACCTGGTCAATTACCTGAAACAAACAACCTCAATGGTACTACATACATGTTGGACCTGCAAACATGTTGAATCTGTACACTTCAAAAAATTTGATCAGATTTGAAAAGTTCTAAGACAATGATTATGGAAATCTACAAGTATACTAGATAAACTGGATTATAGTATATTGCACTTCTCCACCAATCTGATACCTGTACTTGGTCATTGAATCCAACAACTGTGATCCCAGAAAACATAAACATGTAGATACCCGTTATAGGAAACCTGTATCTACTCACCATCCTCATCAAAAGTCATCATTATAATGTATACACCAACGTACACTATAATCTTGACATACAAACGACCATTTCTTCTCTGATAACTTACAAAATCTGAAAACATGCAAACTTACATAGAAATCAATTCAATGTATAATGCAAATCAGATAAAATCTCATCAATATATCACAACTTCACCCAAACTTCATCGCGTGAAGTCATATAGATCTCGACCTAATCGTTCCAATCTTTATTCCCAAGATGTGAAACGACCCCTTCAACATGCTAAACTAACAAGAGCAGGAAGAATGATTTTGTCCTTAATCGGAATCTGAAATTGGATTTTCCTATTGAAGTTGTACACTTGAAAATATTAAGCTTTAAAAAGAATCAATAAAACACAATATATTCTGGAAATCTACAAAACCTGAATATAATGTCTTTGCACTTTTCCAAATCTTCAAATCCTGTAGAGAAGTCATAAAATGAAATGTATGAAACACAAACACATTCATCTCTTGACTTCATATATCTAAATCATCCAGACCCGTCACGAAGCAAAGTCATTCGAGCCAAATCTGTGACAACACTCATAAGTGTAATATCTACAAAAGCTTGTATAAAAATCACAAATTGTACAAGAATCACGAAAATAAAATCAAAAATACACAAACTCTTTTCCGTCTTTCTTGTTCAAGTCCATCAAATCTTTAGATCAAAATCAGACAAAGAAGATCAAGTGACTGATAATGAAAAAACTTTCTTGGTAACAATTAAGTTCCATCTAAAGCTTAATCTGCACACTTAACAAACTGATTAACGCATCAAAAATTCAATTAAGAATTTAAAAACAACTACCAAGACATACTTCAACAGTCGTAATAACCAACAATCTAATGAAAGATCTAAGGTAGGTCATTATCACCGTCAAGCATACAACCACTTTCAAAATCATTGGAAATCTCAAAATTATAGACTTTTCCAAAACCAAAAAGATCATTTTCCAAACTTAAACAAATTAATGTCCATATTAGAAAACTGTCTTTTAACAAGATACTTCAAGCAATAACGTCCCGTATAATCCAATTAAGGACCATATAACCGACAATATAATCATTAGAAACTAAACAAATCTCTCGTGCAATAAGAACCCATTTGACACAACTGACTGACACTACAATAAAAACATTGAAATGATAGAATAGAAATAAAGATAAAAATTAAATAAAATTTTAAATCTAGAACTACAACTATACAATTTATTAATTAAGAGATTTAAGTTTCTGCGGATTAGATCAGTTTAGCAATTACATAAGCCTGCGGGTGAGGAATTGATCCTCTTATTATTAGTTATGAACAGTGACCCAACAACGATTACCGGTATGTTTGTCCTCTTAAACACTCGGTACTTCCAGTTTCCTTTTAGGTGTAACACTTTCAGCATACCCTGGCCAAGGACAGTCACCATGTAACCCGAGTAGCCTAATATGCCACTTAATCAAGTTTGCGAACTTAAGTGACCCACATTCAGATATACTCTCACAATCGACACAAGCACTAAGATTAAGACATTTGGTGAGTACAGGGAGATAGTCTTTAAGAATCAAGTCAGCGGTGACAGGTCGGCGATTCCTCACACGCAAAGTGACTTAACTTGACTCACGTACGGAAATATACCCAACACTGCATAGTGCCAAGTACTTGCATATATGTGACATCGTTTAAAGCGCTTATGAAAACCCGTGACTTTCGATGAGACCCGTGTAGCGAACTTTCTGACAACCTATCCCAAGTTGGAAGCTTTAGGTAGGCTAGGCATACAAAGACACCCCAAGGACTTACTTGTTCGAATCTCAAAGGCCACATTAGCTCCATAATTTTCAAAAGATTAAAGATATTAGATATCTTGCCACATATATACATCCAAAAAGTAATACATAGATTTCTATGTACCCGAGACCTTCTATATAAAGACCAAATATACAGAATTATAATGCTAGATCTTTCATAAGATTTAAGGACCAGATCTAATCATTTGAAAAGCAGGCATTCTCAGCCATATATCTGAATATGTTTCCCATAAGAACATTGTATATATTAAGTTCAGATTTAAGGAAACCTTGGTACTTTGTGCCTACCGATACATCCTAAATTGTAATCACTGAACTGAGCCGTTATATTACGATTAAGCAGGCTTAAAAGCTAAAATTATCGTCACGTCTAATCTTCTGAATGCATCAACTTATCTCTCTTCATCTATTTCTTTTGTTTTTGATTTTTCCATTTTTTTGATTTTTTTGATTTTTCTATTATTTTTTTTTAATTTTCTGACACTAATTATATACAAACTTAAACTAGACAACTCTTTTTGTATATTTTATGACTCTAGGTATTTACAACTTAAACTAAGACTCAAACAAAAATACAAATACAAATAAAAAATGAAATTCTTTAAGAGATCTATTCAACATTCTTCATACCATTGAGAAGAATTAGCGTTTCAAAGCGAGACTTATCAAACGCTTTAGTATACAAATCAGCTAAGTTATCATCAGATTTAACCTTTTCCAAATGAATTAACTTCTTTTGAGCACAGTCACGTAAAAAATGATGTCTAATATCAATATGTTTGGTGACTTTATGCATGACAGGGTTATTAGTAATATCTATGGCAGACTTATTATCTATTCTTATAGGGGTATCTAGAAAATCCATACCGTAGTCACGCAATTGCTGCTGTATCCAGAGAACCTGAGAACAACAACTACCAGCAGCCATATACTCTGCCTCACAAGAAGACTGTGCAACAGATGTCTGCTTCTTACATTGCCATGAAACTAGACTCCCCCCTAAGAACTGACACCCGCCAGTAGTAGACTTCCTATCATTGTTACATCCTCCAAAATCCGAATCAGTGTAAGATACAAAGTCAAACGTGCCACCTAGAGGATACCATAGACCAAGCCCTTGGTGTCCTCGTAAGTAACGCAAAATGCGCTTGACAGCTACCATATGTGACTCTTTCGAACTTGCCTGAAACCAAAAACTGATAGGCTTCCTTGGTTGTCCGTGCACAATAACCAAAATAAGTTAGTTTCCATAAGGCACCCAAACCTTTTGAGGTCTGGGTTTACCATTCTCGTCCTTCATAATAAGCTCAGTCCAAAATCCATCGCTCCTTGAAGTTGCCTTGGATACATGCTGACTCACCATAGGTCTCTTACCAAACGAGGTAAAATGACCTCTTGGAGGAGAAGACCTAGGAGAGTGAAGACCATACCTAGACTGAGTCTGTAACCGATCATAAAAATTATTAGTATTTTCACTCCTATTCACAAAAGACCGGTTATTAATCACATGATTATTCCTAGGTTGAGACCCACCAGACGAGTTATTAAGGAGTCTACGAGGTGGAGAACTCCTCTAGGGGGTGTGAAATTGACTCGAACTACCATTTGAGTAGTTTCCAGATGAAACACTCCTTGGTTGACCAAGTCTCTGAGGGGTCTTAGATCTATTATCAGAAACTAGGGGAACATGATTCTTAGATTTTTCATTAGATCCAGTTGAACTATCCAACGATTTAGTAGGAGAACTTTCTTTCTTAACATAGCGTGTCTTCCTATGTGGACAACAACTATACACATGTCCCTGTTCATAGCAATAAAAACAAGACCTACTTGCCCGAAGCTTCTTAATCTTATCACTAGACTCTTCTGAAGGCACACCTAAACATTCTTTTAATTTAATGGTGGCAGACTCTTCTTCTGACAAAACTTTAGACACATCATTCCCATTTTCAGAAAAATGAACTTTCTTTTGAATCCGTGGGAGAGTAGAAAACGGTGTCAAAGTAACCCCACTAGAAGTAGACTCACCTTTATTCCAAACTTTGTCAATTTTATCTTGATCAATCTTTTCAAAATCAATTTTCGAAGATGTAAAAACAGTATCACATCCCTTCATTGTAAAACATTTGACAACTTTTTCTTCATGACACACTTGACTTTCAGAAGTTTTACTACTAACTGTCCCAACAAGTACACTAGCATTATAAGTCACATCTTTGGGATCTGATGGTCTAACAAAGGGTTTAACAGACTCAACTTTCTTATTCACAGGTTTACTCGACTTAACTGAACCTACATAAGGTTTAGTAGGCATCGGGAAAGCTTCTGTCTGAGATGGTAAAGGTTGACCAGTAAAAATCTCTTCCTTCTCAGTCAAATGCTCTATAGATTCACTATAATTACCATTAAACGGACCTCTAACTTCTTTATAGTCTACCCCTAATCCACTTTTATCTTTAGGACCACGATGAACAGGTGTTTGTAACTTCATGGACCTAATAAGTTTAGTTCTTCTTATTTGTTCAAGTCTAGTGTTCAGATTAACTATCTCGAGCTTAGCATAAACTAATTCCTTTTCCTTTTGAGCAAAATCTGCAGTCAGTTTAGCATACTGTTCATTTCCTACTTTTTCCATAAGAACTGACTCCCTAAGTTTCTCTTTTAAAACAAGAATATCCTTATCTAAAGCTCGAATTTTATCTTTGTACAAGCTTTCTTGTTTAACTAAACCTGTATTCTTAGCAAAGTAGGAGTCATTTTCTTTTCTAAAGTTTTCATTCTTAGCAGTTAAACTATCTACAGATTCATTAAGGCTAGAGATTTCATCATTCATAAGGGAAACTAATTTACAGACCTTAACAATAGAGAGTAAATAACAACTTACCTTCTGATCAGCAGCTTGACAGTCAGCCATGTAAGCAACAAAGTCTTCAGTCGTCATGCCATCAGGAATCTCAAACTCTTTCATCTGTTCTTCAACACTCTTCTCAACAATTTTCTCAGCAATTGACTCATCTTTCTCAGCCGAAGCAGATTCACTTTCTGACTTCACTGTCTCAGTCACCTTCTGAACACTTTCACTAATTGTCTCAGATGATCTATCCTCGCTAGTATAGACTGCATAGTCAATGGTATCCACAACCTCATCAGCAATATGTGCATAATCATCATAGATTTCAGCTAGGAAAGCATGATTAGTATCATCAGAAGAAGTAGCCAAGTTGTAAGATCCATTTTGTTCCTGAATCAACAGCTCCCTTGAGTTGCTTATCTTTCCATTGTCCAAATTCCCAGAAGTAGATGCTTGAGCATTTCCCTGGAGAACTTGTTCTGAATTTTGAGAAAAATCAGAACTTGTCTCATTAGCTTTCCTCTTCATCTCCAGACTACATAATTTCGAGGCAATCGACTCGAAAGATGATTGCTCATACTCAGAATTATTTTTGAGATCATGCACATAATTCTCCCAAACCTTTGGTAAAGCTTTCAAGAATTTATCAACTAACTCAGTTTGTTCATAAACAACCTCAAAATAAGCCAGCTCGGTTGTTAGATGACAGAATCTAGTGATAATCTCTTCCAATGATTCACACTTCAAACCATTGAAAGCTTCATATTGCCTTTTCAGAAGTTTGATTCTATTCTTTTTTAACAGCGGATCTCTTTCACAATACTTTTCTATAGCATCCCACAATTCCTTCGAAGTTGTATAGTTTTGAAAATGATGAATGGAATCTTGTGGTAACGCCATCTGAATAGTCGAAAGAACTTTGCTCTCAATAATATATTTCTTTTTCTCATCTTCGGGCATTTCGGCATACTTGTATCTCATGGTGAAATTGTTCTTCTCAACAGTTGGCCACTCATAGCCTTCAGTCATCATTACCCACATACTCATATCAGTAAGACGAATATATGATTCAAATCTTCCCTTCCACATCCAATAGTTTTCCAACTTATATAATTTAGGAGGGGAGTTGCCACAAGACCTGATGGTCATACAGAATCATTTGGTTCAGATAAGAATTTTTATTGTTGTTAGCCATTTCGAATAATGCAAATGAAATAAATTCTGTACAATTAAATTCTATGGCTTAAGTTCTCTGGATTAACTTCTATTGAATTAAGTTCTCTGAAATAAATCCTCCGAAATAAATTCTTTGGATTTAAATTCTCTGGAATTAAATTTGGTAGAATTAAACTCTCTAAATAAACTCTCTGAATAAGTTCTCTAAAGAATTAGTTCTCTGAACAATTTCTGTGAACAAATTCGGTCGTACTGTGGATTCAATTCACCAGACAAATTCTTTGAACAAACTCTCTGGATTAATTTTCTGTGGATAGGATCTCTGGACAAGCTCGACAAGTTCTGTGGGAAATAAGCGAAATCAAATAACAGAAACTAAAACACAAGATCCTATTATTTCGAAGAACAAAATAACCCTAAAGAATTATTTCCACTGAACGGGCCACCACAAAACAGTTTCAGTTTTGATTGCAAAAAAACTTGCAAACACAAATCTAAACACGAACAACCGAATATAATCAAACAATCTCGCCCCCGGTGGCTTTGATACCACTTGAAAGTCCCGGTAACGTATAGATCGTTAACGAGATTGTATGGTTATGTTGAGAGTGCGGAATCCTCTCAAGATAACTTTGATTATATTTGTTTAATCAATATTATCAATACGCAATAACACAAACGAATAGCCTTCAAACAATCTGCAAGATGCACTTTGTTTCTAGGCTATAGAGATCGACAACAATGACAAACTCTCTGGATTAATTTTCTGTGGATAGGATCTCTGGACAAGCTCGACAAGTTCTGTGGGAAATAAGCGAAATCAAATAACAGAAACTAAAACACAAGATCCTATTATTTCGAAGAACAAAATAACCCTAAAGAATTATTTCCACTGAACGGGCCACCACAAAACAGTTTCAGTTTTGATTGCAAAAAAACCTCCTCAATTATTAAGGGTTTTGGTTTATATACTCTACACTAAATTCGGTCTAATTATGACCACCAATTTACTCGGCCCATTGGACTTAATGGATCCGTATATATATATATATATATTTCAATCTTATATGTATATATACTTGACTTAATAAACTCTATGTGATATACTCTGCGTAACATATGAACATTAGTAAACTCTATGTGACATATTTTAGTTATATTAAATTCTTCATATATTAACTTCTGTGACACATAAATTCTCTACTTGCTAAATTCTCTACTATAACTTCTCTACTTTAAATTCTCTACTTTAATCACAATATAAACTCTGTGCACAATATATTCGGTATATATATAAATATTAAACTCTTTGCAAGTTAAGTTCTCTGCTTAAATTCTTTGCACCTTAAACTCTCTGCACCACTAGACTCTGTGAACTCATGTAAAGTCTAAACATAATATAACTTATAATCTTTTATTTAAGTTCACATTAAATTGGTGACCATCTAATTCAATCCCCAAAATTGCATTGCGACGGACACAAAACATGCACTAACAGAATGAAAATTAGGGTTTTTATTATGAATGAATGAAATCGAATGATGAAGATTAGGGTTTTGATATCCATCGATTTATAAAGGTTTACAACAGATTAGAAAAGGAAACTTATTGTGATTTGATGATGAAAAAGGAAACAACGATGGTAAATTAGGGGCTTGATTTTGAGACTATCAATTTTTCTGTTTAGAATGACGCGGTCCCTCCCGATTTCGTCTACTAAATAAATAAATATTTTTTTGGTGTACTGAATTATGATTACATAAAAACATGAATTAAAAAATAAATATCAAAGTTTTAACTAACAAAAAGTAACATAATGTGATAAATTCATGTAACATGGAACTATTTGTTCGTATGAAAACATGTAAGACATAAACATTTTATCAGAATCTTATTTAGTTAAATACTCATTTTAGTTGTTTTGCTATTAAAAAATTTAGCCAGCTTATTTTTTGAAAGATAATAATAAATGTCACGAAACGATGTCTTTATAAGTTAAAAGGCGTTTGAATTGTAGCTAGAGTTTACTACATATAAATGAAAGAAGGAGGATTAGAATTATATCTATTTTTACCCCTTCGATGTGTTTGAAAATGGTCCATTTTGATGGCTTTTATATAAAATTTTATTTTATTAGTTGAGAGTAAATATTGTGTTATAACTCTAATGACGTTGATGTTAGAGGTATGTGGAATTGTTTACTCGTGAGCTAAGTGACCGGCATCTTCATGAATGACTTCAAGCATATCAACGTTCTTTTGCCTGATATAAGTTCTTATATATAATGTACAGGTACATAAGATAACCTTGCTGTGGAAACTATGGAGCAATAGCAATAAGTCCAGTTTGAAAAGGATCACACACACAATGTTGAGATATAATCCTCAAAGCCGATAACTGTTTACAACTTACTGATGGATACAACCCTTTTGGTATAGATAATTTCAGTCTGGGAATGTTTTATAAGTTGGTCTGCATCTTAAATCTAGAGCACGATGAATTTGGTGAATCCTCCAGCACTGAATGAGGTCGTTATTTCCTTTAGCTTCTACCTTCGAATTAACAAAATGCTTTAGCAGAAGGCTCGCACGAATGACATTTAAAAAAAAAAAAAAAGGCTTGAATAGTATGATACCTACATCACCCCACAATGAAAGGGGTGAAGTTTAACAAAATATTTAACCAAGAAAATGCAAACTAATATTAGATGAAAAGTTAAATATATAAAACTGTTACGATTATAAAACCGTCTAACAATTCATGTTTCAGATCATTTGATACAGTCTCTTCCAAAACCGTCTAAGATAAAGCCACAATCATACTATATATGATGCGAAAGAACTTTGAGGTGTTTCTTAATGACACATATTGTCAAAGTTTTCTTGTATTGCCATAAGTTGTGTCTCTCTAATGTCAAATGATCAATTTTCAGTCTGTACGAAAACTGAGTTTTTAAGTTTGATAATCCAAACAAATCAATTCGCGATTATTCTAATGTTATCACATTCATAGAAATATCAAAAGAAACTATATTTGGAGAAAGTAAACATTAAATTTATCGTCATTGAAGATAAAATCATTACATTTTATACATATATGTTAGTATATGTATACATTACATTACATTACATTACATGTTTTATACATTGACCTCAAATTAACTATTCACACCCGTGAATACTTGTATAGTGTAGTTTAGATCATGAGTATCATATCACATTCTCAACTTCTTCTACAAAAATATAAAATATTTGTATGCATACACTTATAAAACCCACAAATTAACAAATATATATGCACAAATAATGTATTCTTATTCTTATTGGTTATCAATTTTTACATATATCATTATAAAAAATGAAAGTAGTTGAGGAAGTATGGGCATATAGCAAGAGTGAAGGTTCAAGGAATTAATGTGTACCATCAAGTACTACATTACATGAGTAGACAACATAATCTTTTTCAAGATGAGGTTTTTGATGTTGACTTGATCAGGGTACATGACTTGCATCTAGGTGTTATATTAACAACCAACCCCACTAAATAATTCTATTATCCATATATATTAAATCCTAATAAAATCTCATTTCAATATTTCAAAGAATTAAAGAGTAATATATATTCCTATTTGGTTAGGTAGTTTCTCGTGATCACTTCCAATTTGTATGATGCTTATTTTAACATCAATTTGGTTACTTGGTTATATCAATATAATCAATATATAGATGCACGAAAATTAATTAACGATCGTTAGTCAGAGGGGTGGATAGTAATATAAATGGCAACCAGCCGGGCATCTGATGATATAAATGAACCAGAGGGTAAAAAATGCCAATAATGACTATTATAGAGCACCTAATGAAATTAACTCTACATATAATGTGCTACGTGAATAATATTACTATTCTTTGTGTACGTGCCATGTAAAATTTATATGTAGTTATGTACCAATATGAACTCAAAATGGCTTACAAAAGTTAAAGTATGAAAGCTTGGGGCCACATGGGAAAAGTTCGCTTTGTCTGTTAAAACTAGTGTATTGATATTATCATTGTTCTTTTTTAGGGCCGGGGGTTCTCTAAAGTTCTCCTAACTTGACTAGTCAAGTTGGGAAGATCTAGACCCTTGGATAAAAATCAAGGGTCAAGATTTAAAGATAAGTTTTAAATCTTGACCCTTGATTTTCATCCAAGGGTCAAGATCTTCCCAACTTGACTAGTCAAGTTGGGAGAACTTTAGGGAATCCTTTCCCGATATTCTCATCTTCAAAAGTTACAAAAAAAAAGTACGCAGTGCATGTAAAGTTAAACTTACAATGTGTGTGTAATACAGTATAATGCTATATTATGAAGTGTGGCGTCGATAGTTCATACGGCAAATATGGGTTTTATCCTCTTAGACCTAAAAAATTACATTTTATCACGAACATTTTGAAAAGTTAATAGGAAAACATATCACACTCATGAATCGACAGTAGAGAAATTATTAAAGGAGAAAAGTAATAAACTAATAATAATTGTTAGATAAAACCAATTCTAAATAAAAGAGATACATTCATTTGTTTAAGTAGATGTTGAATCACTCTTAAACCACACGAAAAAAGAAAAAAAAGGGGGTAATATTCGCCATAAACACACCAAAAGCGAATAAACCATATATGTTTTAACATTACAACTTCTAACCATTAATTTCAACTAATGTAAAAATTATGCCGCACAATGTACAACTATTATATAAAGTATACGTTGATATGAATGGCTAAAATTATGGAGTATTATAGATTATCACTTCTCTGTTTGATAGCTCTAAGTCACTAGCTAAGACCATCCCCTAAAAGAATAAAAGTTTTTAATACGAAAACCAGAGTCTTTAAAGACACCAGCTAACGTACATATAGTCCTGATCTCGAATGCAGCCCCCCACTACTTGATATGCAGGCTGCAATCGACACCATAATCCGCTACTTCATCAAAATGATGTGATATACACTCAGATCACGGGATTAGATGAAAAATTGGTCATTTGTTTACTTTTAAAAAGGCCCGGGGAATATGGTTACTAAAATGAAGGAATGTTGGAGTATTAGTGAAGCCAAGGACCAAAGCAAACAAAGTGGCAGGACCCACTTGTATCATCTCCTAGTTACCCGGTGGACGTAGGTCAGACCCAGACCGAACCACGTTAAATCTCTGTGTTGTTCTTTCGATTAATAACTTGTGTTGTGTGTGTTCGTGTGATTCCCTAGTGTTGTTGATCCTAACAACTGGTATCAGAGCCATCGGTTCGGTTGAATCATAGAACAGAAATCGAAGAAGAAGAACAAGAAGATACCTGGTGGTAGAACTCGCGATTAGGGTCTCGTTGATCCAGAAATCGCCACAGATCAACCGCTGCCGTTCACCACCGCAGTAGTTTGCACCACTGCCAGTCACCGCCGCTGTTTCTGACCCTTTATTCCGACCGCCAGTCGCCGCCGCCGCCACTGTTTCCTCTGACCGCTGCTGCACGCCACCTGGTCATCACCGCCGCCGGTGGTGCTGTGGTTGTTGTTGTTTATTTTGGGGGAAGGGGCGGCAGAAACAAGAGGAGGGGAGAAGAAGCAAAGAAGAAGTGAAATAGAAAAAAAAAGAAAGGGGTTCTATTATTTATTTGGAGATTAAGAAAAGTGGCAGACACTTTGTTTGGAGAAAACAAAAGTTGCTCATTTTTGTTGGAGAAAGTAGCAGACACGTGGTGGGAGATTTTTTTATCTCCATTTTTTTTGAAGTTCCAAACTTTGACAAGAATAACCCCTCAAATCAAATTTTCATCAACTCTCATCCATCGCCGTTAACACTTGAAACAAATAAGTTCTTTGTTTCGGTTATTACTTCCGCTCGCATAATTACCACTTTGCAGTACAAACCTGTTTGGTTAGTAGTATTTTGGTAATTCTTTTTTAATGGCAGAAGATAGTAAGATCAAGATTGATAAGTTTGATGGAAGTGATTATGGATTTTGGAAAATGCAAATTGAAGATCTGTTGTACCAGAAAAGTTTGCATTTGCCTATGTTGGGTGAACAACCAGATGACATGTACGATGATGAATGGAAGCTGTTGGATAGACAAGCCTTGGGTGTGGTTAGGCTTTCTTTGGCAAAGAGTGTTGCATATAACATTGTCAATGAAACAACCACATATGGTGTATTTAAAGCTTTGTCCAACATGTATGAGAAACCATCCGCTTCAAACAAGGTATTTCTCATCCGACAATTGGTTAACACCAAGATGAAGGAAGGCATGTCGGTGACCACTCACATAAACGAGTTCAACTCGATTATCTCTCGTTTAGCCTCCGTTGACATAAAGTTTGAAGATGAAGTACAAGCTTTACTCCTTTTATCATCTTTGCCCGACAGTTGGTCAGGCACAGTCACAGCCGTCAGTAGTGCATCTGGTACTACTAAGCTAACTTTTGATAGCATTCGTGACTTGATTTTGAATGAAGACATTAGAAGGAGAAGTTGTGGAGAATCTTCCAGTTCTAGTTCTCTGTTGAATACAGAAAACAGAGGAAGAAGAAATGATAGAGGACGTAATCGAGGCAGGTCAAAGTCTAGAAGAAGGGGACAGTCAAAGAACAGAAAAGATATTGAATGTTGGAACTGCAAAGAAAAAGGTCACTTTAGAAGCCAGTGTACAAAACCACCAGCTGAAAAGAAAGAAGTAAACAGTGTACGCTCTGAAGAATCAGATGATGCTCTCATCTGTTCTGTTGAAGATACAGCTGAATCCTGGATTATGGATTCCGGTGCTTCTTTCCATGCTATCTCATGCCCAGATATAATCAAGAATCTACGAACAGGTAACCTTGGTAAAGTTCGTTTAGCCGATGGTAAAATGCTTGATATTACAGGTATTGGAGATGTAGACTTGAAAACCTCATTAGGAACTATATGGACATTGAAAGATGTCAGGGTTATTCCTAATTTGAGAAGGAAGTTGATTTCAGTTGGGAAGTTAGATGATGAAGGGCTTGATGTTCGCTTTGGGGGTGGACAATGGAAAGTGATCAAAGGCAATTTGGTGATTGCTAAAGGAAAGAAGAAAGGCACTCTCTACATGGTAGAAGTACCTGTTGAAGGTGTTAATGCTATGACACCTGGTCCAAGTCTATCCAATTTGTGGCACCAACGACTTGGACACATGAGCGATAAGGGATTGAAGATGTTGGCTCAGAAAGGGAAGTTTCCAGACTTGAAGAAATTGGAAACTGAATTTTGTGAATCGTGTGTCCTCGGGAAACAAAAGAGGGTTACTTTTGTGAAGACAGGAAAGACACCAAAAGCTCGAAAGCTGGAGCTTGTTCACTCAGATGTATATGGACCAACAAGTGTTTCATCACTAGGAGGCAAAAGCTACTATGTAACTTTCATTGATGATTCAACACGCAAGGTATGGGTCTATTTTATTAAACATAAATCTGATGTATTTGATGTTTTTAAGAAATGGAAATCTGCTGTTGAAAATGAAACTGATTTGAAGGTGAAATGCCTGAAGTCGGATAATGGTGGTGAATACATAAGCAAGGAGTTTGTTGACTACTGTGCTAATCAAGGGATAAAGATGATCAAGACTGTTCCAGGAACTCCTCAGCAGAATGGTGTAGCTGAAAGAATGAACAGAACTCTGAATGAAAGGGCTAGGAGCATGAGGTTGAATGCTGGGATGCCCAAGACATTCTGGGCTGAAGCAGTTAACACTGCTGCCTACTTGATCAACCGTTCACCATGTGTTCCCTTGGATTTCAAATTGCCAGAAGAAATGTGGCAAGGGAAGGAAGTAAGTCTCAAACACCTGAAAGTCTTTGGTTGTAATGCTTATAGTTTGTTAAAAGATGATGACAGGGATAAACTTGATTCAAAAACCAAGAAGTGCACATTCGTTGGTTATGGGTCAGACGAAATGGGTTATAGGCTTTGGGATAAAGAAAGCAGAAAGATAATCCGAAGTAAGAATGTCACCTTTAACGAAGCTGAGCTGTACAAAGACAGAAACACTCAAAGTCCAGAAGTTCAGAAGGAGTATGTTGAGTTTGAAAGTGATGAGAAGAATAAAGAAGTTTCAGTTGAAATCCCTGAATCTGGGGATGATACAACTGATAGTGGGAGCTCAGGAGGTAATTCCAGTAATGACTCTGAAGATGAAGAAACTACTCCTCCAGCTCCAGTATCTCCAGTCACGCCTCAACCAAGAAGATCTTCCAGAATTCCTAAACCAACACAAAAATACTCACCATCAGTCAACTACATTCTTTTGACAGAAAATGGTGAACCCCAGTGTTACTCTGAAGCTATGGGGTTGAAAGATTCATTGCAGTGGGAGCTAGCAATGAAAGATGAAATGAAGTCGCTTGAGAAGAACAAGACCTGGGTTCTAACAAAGCTTCCATCTGGGAAGAAGGCTCTTCACAACAAATGGGTTTTCAGGGTCAAGGATGAACATGATGGTACCAAACGGTACAAAGCCAGATTAGTAGCCAAGGGGTTTCAACAGAAAGAGGGAATTGATTTCAATGAAATTTTCTCTCCAGTGGTGAAGATGACTACCATTCGGCTTGTTCTCAGTATTGTAGCAGCAGAGAATTTGCATCTAGAGCAACTAGATGTAAAGACAGCTTTTCTACACGGTGACCTAGATGAAGACATTTACATGACACAACCACAGGGTTTTCAGATTAAAGGTAAAGAAAACTTGGTGTGTAAACTGAAGAAGAGTTTGTATGGTCTGAAACAAGCGCCCAGACAATGGTACTTAAAGTTTGATAACTTTATGGGGAGAATTGGTTACAAGAGATGTGATAATGACCATTGTTGTTACATCAAGAAGTTTAAGGGTTCTTACATCATTCTACTGCTCTATGTAGATGATATGTTGATTGCCGGGTCAGACATGTCAGAGATCAAGAAATTGAAGAAGCAAATGTCTGAAGAGTTCGAAATGAAAGACTTAGGAGCTGCAAACCAAATACTCGGGATGGGTATTTTCAGAAACAAAGATGGTTCTTTGACACTATCTCAAGAGAAGTACATTGGGAAAGTGTTAGAGAAATTCAGCCTTAAAGATGCCAAGATCAGAAGCACACCTTTGGGAAGTCACTTTAAGCTTTCTAAAGATCAGTCACCCAAATCAGATGAAGACAAGGAAGAAATGGCTAAAGTTCCTTATGCATCTGCAGTTGGTAGCCTCATGTATGCAATGGTATGCACAAGACCAGATATAGCTCATGCTGTGGGGGTAGTTAGTCGTTTTATGTCTAATCCAGGGAGAGAACATTGGGAAGCAGTTAAATGGTTGCTGAGATACTTGAAGGGAACTTCAAAACTGGCATTACATTTTAAAGGCAAAAATGTCATTCTGAAAGGTTATACAGATGCAGATCTCGGTGGTTGTAAAGAGTCTTACAAAAGCACCACAGGGTACGTCTTTACAGTGGGAGGCACTGCTGTGAGTTGGATGTCTAAACTCCAGAAAAGTGTTGCTCTCTCAACCACAGAAGCAGAGTACATGGCAGTTGCTGAAGCAAGCAAAGAGCTTATATGGTTGAAGAATTTTCTCAACGAACTAGGCAAAGAACAAGATGATTGTGCACTATTCTGTGACAATCAAAGTGCAATTCATCTTGCAAAGAATCCAGTCTTCCATTCGAAGACAAAGCACATACAGCTGAGATATCACTTCATCAGAGAAAGAATTAATGATGGCACTCTGAAGTTGAATAAGATCAAGGGAACTGAAAATCCAGCTGATATGTTGACTAAGGTTGTCACCTTAGAGAAGTTGAAGCTTTGCATAGCTTCAACTAGCCTTCAGGTTAATTGAAGAGAAGGCAGGGTAACTAGGAACGAGCTAAAGTCAAAAGTTGTTTACAGAAATACAGATGCACAGTTGAAGCACAGGTGAAGACGTTCCGTGGCTTCAAGTGGGAGATTGTTGGAGTATGTGTGAAGCCAAGGACCAAAGCAAACAAAGTGGCAGGACCCACTTGTATCATCTCTAGACTTGTATCATGTCTAGACTTGTATCATATCTACGCTTACTCTCCTTTGTAAGCTAGCTATCTCAATCTCTATATAAGAGATATATCTGTATTTGTAATATTTGTACCCCAAGCCAGAAATAAATAAACATCTCCTAGTTACCCGGTGGACGTAGGTCAGACCCAGACCGAACCACGTTAAATCTCTGTGTTGTTCTTTCGATTAATAACTTGTGTTGTGTGTGTTCGTGTGATTCCCTAGTGTTGTTGATCCTAACAGGTAAATGGGTGGGAACCCTCTGGTCCCATGTACCAATGCGGTGTACTCAGAGTGCACACCGCATAGAACTCATCCCCGGTAAGTCATCATCCTCACACATGAGATCACAAGATATAGGTTCTCCACTTGCCTTTGACAAGTTTTGAACCTATGACCTCTAGCCTTCATCTGTGGGCCCATGTGGTCACATGACGGTGGTACCACTGGGGTTTCACCCCATTGGTATATGGTTACTAAAATGATATATGTATGTATGTAGTTGAAGACTGTATCTTAAAAGCTAAATGAGAAGATCATGTGTTTAGCAAGAGAATGTTGGTGCTAATATAGCATATACATCAGAAAGATTAACTTTATGGCAGGCCACCATGTTAGATTCAAAGTTGCATGAGATATAATGCGACTTTGATTACCATGGAGATTACCATCAGTAACTAGAACACTCAAATGACCCTGGATCATATGGTTGTGATAAAACGTGTAGATTCTTAGTTGATCTTTCTATCTCTTAGTAAATCACATAAGATAATTAAAAAAAATGGGTAGTTAACGAATTTATGGTCTCCTTGAAGTGATAATTCTGATCTCTCTGTCCGATGGGATCAGCCTGGAGTATAAACCAATCTTTTGCATCACCTCTTTACCCTGTTGATCTTCATTGTTCTTTGAGGTTTTGCTATCTGCTTTGAACTTTTCCAAATCACCACTTGAAGGTTTGAAACGCCTGTAATTGGGTCTGCACCATTAAATCAGTAATTCAGTATACATGGAACATGGCCAGTTTCCTCTTAGATCAACTTGTGATATAGCATACAAAAACCTAAAAGATCAAGCAGAAAGATTTTATAATAAGATAGGTAAACAAAAACCATTAAAGACAAAATACTATATGGATCTGAAAGGAACTATGACAACAAGTCAACAACGGTCCCAATCTCGGCATAAGCGGAGTATGGGGAGATGAGATGTAGATAGTCTTACCTCTACCAAAGGGTAGAGAGACTGCTTTCAGAAGGACCTCCGGCCAAAAGTGAAAAAGTATTGAAAGGAACTATGAGATGACCCGAATGACAAGGTAAGGAATAAAACTTCATCGGGCTATGGCTCACCATGCTTGCAATAAAAAGTTAACAGAATAAATAAGTTTATCAATCAATGTAACCAAATTATAAAAATAAAGACAGAATTAAACTGTGGATCATGCAGAGTTATAAGCAAATATATAAAGAAAACTCTCTAAACAAAGTGAACTCAATAAACAAATGTGGTACTAGTCAAGATCAAGTACTTTTTAAATAAGCAATTCTTAAGTAGTAATCTAACAAAAGATTTAACATTTGAATATGAATTGAGTTATTAAATGCCAGGTGTTACATGTCCCTTGAAACTGATTACAAATTTTCAGATTCGAGTTCTTACATGGCAGAGGTAACATGTTGCTTCTATGAGAATGGTGCGAAAACATCGTATCTGTAAATCATTGACTACGCTACAGAAGGTGTGTTGCTGAAAACCACAGGCTCTCTTTCTCCTTTCTGTTCAATCAAGTCTACAAATGAAGTAAGTATTAGAAAAATTTTCCCAATGTCTCATAGCTTGTACATAATCTAGCTTTGAGAAGTGCATACAAACACCCACTTATTACAACAAATCAAAACAACTTTAATCAAAAAACGTAGAGGATGCCATTATATTAGATCACCTGCTAGAAAAATAAAAACGCATGTTGAATTGAATGGAAAGCATTTACAATTTCAACTGAAGAAATCACGGATCCCCAACCCAGTTTGGAAGCTCTATTCCCCCATAAGATACGACTTTGTAAGCTTTCAGCTCATTTAAGACCTCATTCTCAACCATTTCTTTCCTAGAAACATCAAACACATTACTCCATTCCAGTTTTAACTCAGTAAGCCTCTTCCCCGAAAAATTCGCCTCCCGTGCATGAATTGAACTTTGCACTTTATCCAACCCCTGTATAGAAAAGTTCCCACATAGTTGCTTTAAATTTTTAATCTTGGTTATTTCAAATCCATTTTCACCTTCAATAATGATCTTGGTGAGAGTTTGTAAGTTAGTCAAGTCACCAATCCCTAATGGCAACATTTTCAACCACCAAGTTCCTCGAAAGTCAAAATGCCTCAAATTTTTCAGATTAGAGAAGCTTTTGGGCAACTTATCCAGTAAATAACAACCAAAAAGCATCAATACTTGTAAGTTGTAGAGATTGCATACGCTCTCTGGTAGGTAGATGTGTGATCTTTGTTCGAGATAGATTAAGATACCGCAAGTGCCTTAGACTAGCAATCGACTCTGGTACTTGACTTATCTCAAAATGACTCAAGCATAGAACCCGTAACAATGGTAACTCCGGAAGTAGGTCAACAAGAATCTTATTAGATAAGTGGAAACATGCACGAAACCAATCATCACAACTTTCACTCCATACATCATCTTCCGACAAATGATAGATGACGGTACTTTTCCAACACTTCTTTCCTATTATCCTTCTCTATATCATTGTCTAACCTTAAAAAGAACTCTCCCGCAACAAATGTAGCCAAGTCATTCATCAAACATATAGTCTTTGGGGAAAGAGGAACAATATGCAAACAACCGTTTTAAAGGTGCAGAAAGATCATGGTAGCTTACTCTAAGCTAGACTCATCAACACCTCTTCCACACTGCCACATCAGCTTTTCTCTCTCTTCATCCACCTCTTCCACACTCACTCCCTATAACCCCTCTTCCACACCTCTTCCACAACTCACAAAAACCCACATCTGACCCCACATCTTGGCATTTTCCTCCGCTCCCACTTCGTCTACGCTCTTCGGTGGATGGAAACGGCTCGAAGGATGAGGCGGTCGACGAGATGCTCCCTAAGTCTTCTTGGTCGAAGAGGTGTCGATGAGGTGGTCGACGAAGGCTTAGGGAGAGGCCTTAAGAGCTATTCTAAATCATATCTCACTATTTAAAACTTCGTTCCAGTATTCTTCTTCATCTAGTTTTGTCCTCAAGAGTCTACCAAGTGCTTTTAAAGCCAAAGGCAAGCCATTACATTTTTTCACAATGCCTTCACCATGTGGTCTGAGCGTCGGATGTGAATCAAAGTTATTTTCACCCAATGCATGCTGACGCTGAGCGAATAATGTCATAGCATAATTATGCTACAGACTCTGCAGCTGGTTTAAATGATTGTAACCCAACTTTTTGAGCAGTTTCTCCTTTCGCGTTGTCATTATGATTTTACTTCCGTGAGCACATGCACGAAACCAATCATCACAACTTTCACTCCATACATCATCTAATCTAAAACTAGAAGAAGGTTTAAATCTGCAAAATCCTTATTTTCACCCGTGACAGATTGAAAGATAACTTTACTTATTGCAAAGCTATCAAAATCGTCCGATACACAAACCCACGCCTTGAGTTGGAAACGGTCATGGACTCAAGGCGTGGGTTATCCAGAAGCTGGCCACTGAAGCTAAGAGTGTCACGTTAGGATAACGATGGACCCACATGCCACGTTCGACAACAATTTGCCAAAGACAAACTTTGAGGCACAAAGAGTTGCACTTGTACATCAACACAAATTAAACATATGTACAATTGTCAATAAAGCTAAACCTATCATTGACGTACAAGTCTTCATTGCGCAAATCTCCACGTCTTTGAATGCATCCATCCACACTCCTCTCCATTCCCATATAAATATCAATATTTTTATTTATTGCTACAACATACACAATACCCCTTAATCTATAAAGAATGCTACAAGTAAGTTGAAAATTTTGTGGTTCGAGTTAAGCATGGCGTGGCTGTTTTCGAGTTGAAAAGTATTTAGACGGTTACCTAACCATTGTTGTTACGTTAAAAAATTTGTATGGTACATGCCCAAGTAATATATCAAATTATAAGTCTACAAAATATTTTTGTACTAGTAGCATTATAGCATTATGTAACATTTCTTTTGAGAACTTGCAAATTTTATAATACACAAAAACCTGTATACTTTATGAACGCCTCGATAGATGTTCATGATGTATTGTAAGTTGTAACATATATACGTTTTAAAAAAATGTCATAAACATTCACGATACTAAGTTTGTGTTCATTCAATTTAATCAAAGTCTTGTGAGTTTTATATAAAGTTGATCCCAAATGATCTTCTTATATTATGATTTACAAGACTTGCTATAAACTTTAGATCTCATATTTAACAGACTTACAAACTATCATTTATTTAAATCATAATAAATTGCCATTCATTTCCTATAAGTCGAATCTCAAATCATGATTACATATACAATCATTCAACCTACTTTAAACATAAGATTCGCCTAACTTGTTAAGAGTACAAATTAGCAATACCAACACAAGCGATAACTTTATAACTTAAACATAACAACAAGGCGTCAAAATGAAACTATCACGATATAAAATAGGGCTAATTACTTGGAAAGTCATCCAACTTGTCACAAATACCTTTTTCGGGGTCCCAACAAAAAAAAGTAATACCTTTTCCGGGGTCCAACAAAAAAAAGTTTTAATGTGGGGTATTTGAAAATTAAATTGTTACCTGCAACTTACAAAAAACCCCTTAATACGTTTTTTAGCCGGGTTTTTACCCCACATTAAAACTTTTTTTTGTTGGGACCCCGAAAAAGGTATTTGTGACAAGTTGGATGACTTTCCAAGTAATTAGCCCTATAAAATAATAACAATAATATAATAAATAAATTTAAATTTAAAAAATGGTTTGTTGATGAATTATTAAAGGAGAAGGAAGAAAGCATATCATCGAAACACACACGGCTCCGAATACAATTACAATTACAATTACAATCATCATAAAACCGCCGCATAATAAATAATCATAAACATTATTATTAAATTAATAAAACAAAATTCCTTAAAATCACATCCAATTTTTTTTTCAATTCTCAGCAACACTTCTTCTTCTTCTTCTTGATTCACTCTTTTCAATTTTCCGGTATTTTTTTTTTTTTTACTTTTATCTATAATTTTTCTGATTTAATACTTGTATTTAGTTTACGATACAATTTAGTTTATATATTTTTGTTATTATTGATTCACTATCAAACCCAATTTGACAGTAGATTTAATACTTCTTTCTGTGTGTGTATTTATATGAGATTTTGATCCTTTTTTTTATATATATTATTATATTTGTCTTAAAAATTACTACTTTTCATAAAAGAAAGCAGAGAACTTTGGATTTAGGATTTGACCCATGAGGCTGGAAACAATTTTTTTTTTTATTATATATATATATATATATATGTACTAGCAGTATCTCCGCGCAATATGCAAATAATGCAAAATTAGTATATACTTTGTACTAGCAGCATATATTGAATTTATGATTTTTAGTTATACTTGTAAGTTATACATGTTTGGTTTTTTCTAATGCATTCGTACGTGTATTTAAAGAACTCGATATTTTCTTAAATGTAAGGAATGCATTTATTTATTGTTAAAATCTATCTTGTAATTGTGTTTTTAGTATGAATAATTTGGAAAGATCTATACTTTATGAACTCTCGGGTTTACTGCATGTATGTAATACGTTCCCGGGACAGATTTTTGCAAGACCCTTAATACTTGTTAGTACTGTAATAGTTTTATGTGTAGTTCGCAGATGAAATTTATTGAATCGAAAATGTATTTAGTATATTATGACTGGTTACGGAATCTAGCTCAGTCGATGTTTAAGATTTTATAAATTGAGGCCTTGAGGGTGCTAAATGCTTTGTTATATAGTAGAGATAGAGATATTGGCTATAGGTTTTGTAGTTAAGTTACTTATGTTCATGTGTTAAAGACCATTTAATCTTTTATTACTAAGTTAAATTTTCCTGTACAAGGGTGGTGCTAGGTAAAAATGGCGGTGGCGTTTTCACAGCTTTCATGGTGGTCATGGAGCGGAAAGCATCGAGATGCAAAGTTGCCTAGCGGGTCTTCCAAGAATTCCACATCCACAACTGATGTAAATAAGTTGGAATTTGAAAACCTAAAATTCCCAATAGTAAATGTGGCACCATCAAATTCTAAAAGGGTAAAAAGAAAGTGGCATAGTCGAAAAGAGCGTGAAGTGGATAAAGAATATGATGTTGTCTTGGTTCCATCAGATGGTGGTTGTTTATCAGGATCTGAATCTGATGATTCTGATTGGTCAATTGGATGGTTGGAGCCTCACGGTGCTGGGTTTTGTAGCGATGATGATGATTCTTCAGATGATAGTTTTGCTGTGTTGGTGCCTTGCTATGGCCGTGGACGCAATGATGTTGTTAATGCAAAGAAAGCTCCAAATGACAATTTCTTAGAGACTATTGGACGAGTTCCTGACTTATATTCTGCTGGTAAGGCTTCTGTTTATGCTAAATAGCCATAATAGATATTGCATGATAATTAGGTGCATATTTGTGTGATATTTCAAGAATATAGCATAAGTAGTTTCATATTATGTTGGCAAATAGGGTGCGTATCATACAAATTAAAAACCAAAGAAACGAGAGAATGATATTTACCTTATACGATTCCCATATTAGATACGGGGTAGCGTAATTGCCTACCTAATTTTTATTTGTTGATCATGAAAATGGAGCTAATCCCTTATCCTGGATCTGGTCTGCATTTTATCGTTTGATCACAAAAATGGACGTTTTGAAATGAAATCATTTGATGAGAGATTTTCTGAGAAAGTTATGCTCGTACATGTTATTAATGACGATATGTAGACTATACGCATTGCTTATTCTTTAGTGATCCGACCCCTTACCATTTGAAACATGAGCAACAAACAAGCCATTCCTGAAATTAGTTGGCGTACACGTATTGAGATGTTGCTTGAAAGAATAATCCTGTAAAATAAGAGAGATGAATAAGGGAAGTCTGTACGCATGTATATAAGAAGGGTGGGAGGTTGGCGGTGAATAGCTGACACGTGGAACGCGGTGACTTTATGTAACGTCATCTCTCATGACTTGATTTCAAGGGCACTTAAGTATTTTCTTACAATCAAATTGGGGCAAAATAGGCAACACAGATAAAAACTTAGTTATGTATGGTCATAGAAAGTATATTCAAGAGTTAGGTATCGTTAGTCCAGAGTAAATGTTAACTTACCATTTATCCATCACTAAAACTTCATGAAACATCACATTACAGATTCAAGATATCAATATCAGTTTTTTCTTTCTATGTATGTATTTTAGCTCGAGTGATATCTTTTTTGAGTTATCAATATGTGCCTTTACATTTTTGACTGACCAGTATTGTGGAAATGATGATAAATAAACTTGTTTGCTAAAACGAGCAATATAAAAGATTTGTGACATCTAAATATAAGGGGAGTATTCATGTTTCAAACCACTGAACTAGGTTTCTGTTACAGAAATCCATTGTTCTTGCAAAACTGCGAAGAAGACTATGATTAGCCAGAATGAACAATTTTGGACAAAATATGTTTTTTGATCTAAGATACCCAATTTGTTCAAAGTTGGTTACTGTTGTCAACGGGATGGATCACTGTCATAAACTTATAACCCATTTATTTGAAAATCGATTACAATCTATCTCTTATGGGTTGAATGGCTTAAGTATAAAAACTTGCCTAAAAATGAAGTAGGTTAATTGGTCTGAGTTGGCCAAATGGTTTGAAGATGCACCATGTGTTATTGATATATCTTCATCCTATGGTTTGAAAGTCACCCAAAGTCTTATCTCATAGTAGTTTGTTCACTATACCTTAGTTTGCTTTGTGTCTTGTTTTGATGTCTTATGAACAATGTGACTATTGTTTGCAGAGAACGAAGTTTACATGGAGCAATGGCTGTCATCTTTGCAGCACAACTGAGCGTCTATCTTAGCTGATTAACTGTAAATATGTATCTATATGTAAAGCTGTTTATTTAGTCAATGTGGTGGTGGTGCTGCTGATACTTTATTGTTTCGGGTTTAAAATGTCCTGATTTGTGACGACAAGAAACAACCTGATGTGTCAAGAAGACCATATTTATTGAAGATTGGATCCTTTTGTCTTGAATTGATCTGATCTGGTTAAGAATCAAGATGATGAAAATGAAGATTTGTTTGGTGATCTATGAACTAATGTAAATAATCTGTATGATGTAAATATTTATTGGAAGTGAGGGTGAAAAAAGAAATTTCTTGAAAAGCTAAAAAGAGTGATAAAACTGATAATAATTCTTGTAAATTGGATTCTAAACTGATATTAATAATTTAATAGGACTGTTTATTGTTGTAAAGCGATTGATTGTGCTGATTTGGTTTACTTCATGTATTTTCCTATTAAGATGCAAGTATATATGGTGACCGTAACGATATGTATTGTTCATTATAGCACATTGTCAAATCTGGGCATGGTGACAGGTGTTAAAAACCCCAAACCAAAAATATCGAAGCAATAGATGATGCCGCAAACTTGCTTTTGATTCTCATAATGCTTTAAGGAATTATGAATAGTTGGTGAAAGAAATGTTAATCAAGGGAGGAATGGAGGATATAGTTGTCAAAAAGCCGGTATTTGGATGGGAATGACGAGTAACGTTGTACAGAAACTACTACATATCTGAAGACCTCCTCCTTAGCCTGGTTCTGGCAGTTGCAGTACTCAACATGACCTGGAACTATTCTTGAAACTGACACACATAAATGGATTATTATGGTATAATCCTGACCTCAAAAAATCATATTTGAAATATAACTGGGTTGACTGTTTGGGTCAATGAATAATCCACCCAAGAGTAACAAAGAATATAAATACTGATAACATAAAATGTTTTATGCCTCTTGCAATCTCTTCGAAAACATTACTTGCTCATAACTTTTTAAAATGTGGACAAAAGTATTTTTAGGTCAATCAGAAGCGTGTCTTGCCCATTCTAAAAATACCTATAAAACTGTGATGTTTGTCTTTTAGATTATAATAAACTAGTGTTATACCCGGCCGTTGGCCGGGGATAACGATCGAACACAGACTTGAATACCGGTCAACATGTCAACCGTTACCGTTATAAAAAAATCCACATTCTTAAACAATAAGTAAATCTTAAAACATAAAACTTTGACGACGAAATAAAATCGTGCGAAACACTAAAATTAACATCACCCTAAAAATAATGATATATATCAAAATAAAATATAAAAAACCCAAGAAGGCAAGTTGATATCTACACAACACGCTAACTAAAAAACGAAAAATAAAATAAAATTAAGCAGGCAGGCTGCTGAGCCAGCAGCCAGCCTGCTATGCTTCACTATTCACGCGAAAATACTTTAAATAGTATATATAATATAATATAATGTATGCTTCACTATTCACACCAAAATACTTTAAATAGTATATTGTGAGTCCCAAATATAGAATATAGATGATTAACTAATCCCGACTGACAAGTACAACTGATCTTGATGGACAAGTTAAGTTTACGATCCAGGTATGGATAACAAGAAACAATTGACTTAAAGTAAAATGCAAGAACTAAATGACAGAAACTATATAAAGATATATATATGTATAATCAAGTATGTAGCATTGAGACACGTTGTTTTCTTTCTAATGTATTTGATTTATTGATATATAAACAAATACAAGGATTGTTGCGGAACAAAGATAAACACCCAAGTGTAAGTATCTAAACAATCCCGAAAAACAAGTGATCTAAATAACTTGGAAATACTCGTAAGTTTACTTAGAGTATATCTCACAAGTTGCAATGCTAAAGTTTCAAGCGGTTTACAAGTTGTGAGAAGACTTCATATTTATAGACCAAGTTCATGATGACATGGACAAGATCGTATAAAAGTGGTTGTGAGCATTTAAGGAATTAAACTTAATTCCTTACATGCTTGTACTAGGAAGAGTATATAAGTCAGTTGATGTGACTTATAGTACTACGTTCCAAACCTATACTTTTACCTTGTACCTTTTATTAATAGATAAATATATTAACTGGGTAAAGGTATGTAAAGTAAAAAGTCTTCCTCGTAATCAGTGTAAAGTGTTGTAAATACTTTATACTGAGATGCTTCAGTCTTCGATCTGGTAGAATCACTCTTTGCTCGCTTCTGAGATGATTCTCTTCTTCATACTTCAGTCTTTGACTTCAGAATGAATGCTTCAGATTTATCTTGATCTGAACTGAAGTGAAGCTTCAGTGAAGTAATTCTGAGACGGCTCAGAATTCTGTACAAACGTTTTCACTGAACTTCAAGCTATTTCTGAACAAATTATACTTGGTCGATTTCCGACCTAACAAATTCCCCCTATTTGTTATGAAATAGTGCATGCATCTCAGACTTCTATCTATACATGTTTGTAAGTCTGAAATGCAAGTTTTTGTTTAAGTTGTAAAAATTCTCTAAGTACATCTTATAGATCATTGATGTCTCAGAATTTTACTTGTGGTTTTTTCTAACTTAAACTTACCATCTACTTATTGGTTACAATTTGCAACATATATACAAACTGAAATGTTTGTCACAAATGTAAATATATTACAAGTACATGATAAACTGAAAAAGGAACTACTTCTTGGCAGGCCTTGAACCAGAAGGTGCTTCAGTAGGTTTCCTTTTCAGTGGAGAATGATCCTTCTTTCCAAACAATCTACCTTCAATTTCTACCTTGGCCTGCATCTTTTGTTGTATTCTTGATAACCATGCACCAATCAAGGCAGATTTCGGCTTCCCCCTCAGAATTTGGATCATCTCCTTATGCTCAGAAATCCCAAACTCGTGAACTGAAACTTGATTATATTCTTCAGCTGCCCTACCTTCTATATCAATGATTTTGGCCTGATGCGATCGATGATTTATGTAATGATCATACTGATCCTTCTCATGTTTTCTTTCAAGTTCAGCAGCATCATCAGATGGTTTGAGGGAAGTAAAGACAACATCACGAGAATTCTTTCTTGCAGACCTTGTTCCAGTTACTTTGGGCTTTGTGGTTGGTCTGAACAACTCTTTTTCAACCTTCAGAACTTCGGCCAGAATTTCCTTCCTTTTAATTGCCATTTCCTTTTCTCTATTTTTCTTCAAGTCTTCAATAGACAACTTGAAGGTTAGACTCTCTAGCTTTTGTTCCAGAGGTGAGTAATTCATCCCACATTCATACTCGAGCATTTCAACAACAGACTTCTGCACTCTTGGATCATTTTTGATTTTCAAATATCTTTCCAGTGACAAACAAAGAGCTGCAGCATCTATATGATCAAGGGTCCCCATCTTCAGATGTTGTTCCCTTTCTCTTTCTTTGTTTTCCCTCCACATAATGAATTGATTTGAGACCTGCTTCTGCAAAGCCTCCAATTTCTTACTATCAGCATCAAGATCATGCAGGGGATAACCATGCTCATCCACATTGTCACCAACAATAATCCCAGAACCCTTAGAACTTTTCTTTGTTGGTTCTTCCTCTAATGGGGCCTTGCCCTTATCTTTCTTACCAGATTCAGATTCAGTTTCCCCCTGAACTGAGGCACTACCAGATGGCACCTCAGTTTGCTTCTTGGTTGCTTCAATGATTTCTTGTGTACTTGCAAGCAGACCAATAGGCACACCTTTTCCCCCTTTGGGGACCTCTGAAGGCAACTTAGCGAATTCTTCAATGGCCATTTGCATGCCTTTCAGTGGTTCCCAACTTTGTTGTTGTAAGCATTCAGAAATACCTCTAGAAAGCTGAGCAAACTGAGATCTTAATCTGAAATTGGAGTTCAGATTCAGCGTCTCTTTATCTATCATTTCTTTCAACTGCTTTCTATCTTCTTCAGTGAATGAGGGAACATGAGGAGTTTCCTTCTTGAGATGAGTTAGAATTTCTTCTAACTGTTTGGATTGGTTCTGAACTGAGGCACTACCAGATGGCACCTCAGTTTGCTTCTTGGTTGCTTCAATGATTTCTTGTGTACTTGCAAGCAGACCAATAGGCACACCTTTTCCCCCTTTGGGGACCTCTGAAGGCAACTTAGCGAATTCTTCAATGGCCATTTGCATGCCTTTCAGTGGTTCCCAACTTTGTTGTTGTAAGCATTCAGAAATACCTCTAGAAAGCTGAGCAAACTGAGATCTTAATCTGAAATTGGAGTTCAGATTCAGCGACTCTTTATCTATCATTTCTTTCAACTACTTTCTATCTTCTTCAGTGAATGAGGGAACATGAGGAGTTTCCTTCTTGAGATGAGTTAGAATTTCTTCTAACTGTTTGGACTGGTTCTGAACTGAGCATTCAAGTTTGGACACTGAATCTTTTACTTCATTCACAGCCTTGTCCACTTTGTCATATGTGTCTTTGGTTAGTTCAGCAATCAGCACTCTAACCTTCTCACCAACCTTCTCAGAAACGGATTCTGAAATCTGAGTAACTAGATTCTGAGTTAGCTCAGACTTCAGATTATCCAAAATACCAACACTTATAGAAGCCCCAAGTTCTTTCTCATTTATACTTGGCTTCTTAACCAACTCATGTACTTCTCTTCCAACAGCCATAAAATCTTGCTTCAACAACTGAACACAAGATGTCAAGTTTGCAACCACCGAAGCTTGCACATCTCTTTTTGTTAGCTTGAAGGCTTCTTTGATTGCAGAGCTCACCTTGTTGCAAGTCATCACCAGCTCATTCAGCTTCCCAACTACTAGTCCTTCGTTTCCAGCAACCTTGGTTAACTCAGTTCCAAGAAACATCTGAGCTCCTTTCATTTCAGCTACAGAACTAGTATTAGCAGTTAGAGACTTGGTTAAGTCCTCCACCCTTAGAATAAGGCTTTGGACTTCGGTTTGAGTCTTTTCTAACTGTGCTTCTACATTTAAAGGTGGTGGAGGTTGTGCAGAAGCAGGAGCAACAAATGGTAGATTACCAAGCCCTTTAAGAACATTTTTCAGTTGTAAATCAGTTGGACTCTCAGATTCTGTATCAGAATCCAAGTTCGTCTCCATTGGGGGATCATAATTGATAGGGGGTGGGATTTTATGAATTTGGGGGTGAAGAAATTGAAGTGATGGATTAAAAGTACCGGCTGTAACATAGGCAGGATTAGTGCCCGGTGGAAAAATTGGATGTTGATGAGATGGATGTGGTGGAACATAAGGATTAATATCTTGTTCTTGTTGGTCTGGTTGAATTTGGATTTCTGGAGGAGGAGGAGGGGCGTTTGCGAGGATGGTGGCTGGCTCAGAATCAGATTGATTCGCCTCCAATAATCCCTCGTCAAACTCAAAATCAGCAAGGGAATCGAGATTCCCCTGAGGTAGCTCATCGTCATCCCAGAAAGCATTCACCACTGCATTCTGGTCAGATATGCCCTGGTTTGGGTCACTAGTACCCGCACCAGTTTCTGGTTCAACATCTGCAGAAGCAGGTGCATCGTTACCAGATTTAATGATGTTCAGAAACTTATCTTTAGGTCGACTAACGGGTCCCACATTCTTTTGTGGCCCACTTAGTGACCTTTCTGAACCAGCTAGTGTGGCTGAAACAGTTTTATTAAATACCTGAAGCATAGTAGTGGATAGTTCAGGCTCATTTTCAGCAGTGGATGCCTTTGAGAAATCTCTGCTATATTCAGGTACTGAAGCTTCAGGTCCAGCTTGATTATAAGCTTCACCAAGAATATCCATGAAACATAAGCTCAGAAATCTTGGAAAGGCAATATGCAGACTTCTCTTTCCTTTTAGTTTTGTAATTAGCTGAGAAAAGAGAATCTCAGCAAAGTCTGCTTGTATCCCATTCCAAATATAATACCCCATTTCAACTTGGGGTAATGAAAGTTGGTCCAACCCTCCATGGTTGCCACCAAGACTTTCCATAATCTGGGTCCAGAAGAACCTCCAGCAATTGCCAAATCCAGACATAAATATGTGTCCGGAGGTCTTCAGATTACCATCAGCATCCTCCATATCGCCATGACCGGTGGCGACTAGAACTTCCCTGAAATTGACTCCTTTGAGTCGTTTAGCATATACCTGGGAAGGTTTGAGGTAGTTCAGATGAAGGGAATTTCTGAACCCCTCAAGAGTGATAACACACTGCTTGGTGCCCTCATTGAGAGTGAAGGAGATGGATTGTTCATCTTTGCTCACCACAGCAGTATACCAGAATTCAAGCAAGTATCGATGATACAATGCCTGAGGATTAGCGGTCAGAGCATAATGGAAAGGGGATTGCTCCCAAAAATTATTAATTCTTCCCATTAGTGTTTTGGATTTCACATTTAATTAAGCCAAGAAATTGCTCATGTTAAATCGGATTTGAGAAGGAGTGAAATTCTTTGGCCATGTGGCAGATGTTTTCACATCATTCGATGGAGTATATTCAAAATTTATGAGCAATTTGTGTTGTGAAGAAGATGATGATTTAGACATTTTTAAGAATCGAAAGTTGAAAGTGAAAAGAATATGAAGAGTTTAAGGAATTTGAGAGTAAATATGAGAGAGATTGATGATTGGGAAGTAAATGAAAGAATGAAAAGGAATTTGAATTTAAGATGGAATACAAAGTGATTTTCCAATTAAAAACAATTTCTGGGGTCAAGTCCGCATTAAATGCAGAGACGTTTGAGTGACCCCACCCTGCAACACTTTTTCAGAAAAAGTACTCATTTCTTTCCCTTTTACGGCGCAACTTGTGTGACACATAAGCATGACCAACGTAAGTTAAAAAACATAGTATGCAGTAGGCCACGTGTACACACAATTGACCAAGTATCAAAAATATCTTGAAAGGATTGTTGTCTTTCAGTGATAACAAAATAAATTCTGAGCATGGTCAGTTCCAAAGAGATCTGAACCATCTCAGTTAATAAAATTCAACTGAAATAATTTTGATTTTCTGAAGTGCTTCAGTTAAATACGTTTTTCTGAGTAAAAGGTTCCCCCTCAAAAATGAAGGTTTATTTTAAAGTTAGAAAAATATTTAACATTCCCCCTGAAGTGATGATCCATGAATTAATAATTGCCAAGATAGTATCACAAAGGCGTTCGATAACTAGGCGAGCAAAAATTACATGGATCGCTCAGACTGGTGAATCAGATCAGTGTCACTGAGGCGTTCATAACAAGATTACCAGTCTAAGGATTTAACATACCCAACTCACTGACCAGATGTTTAAAGGTTTTGACATCTAAAGGTTTTGTAAAAACATCAGCGAGTTGCTTATCAGTGGGAATAAAGTGCAATTCAATATCTCCTTTCAGAATATGATCACGAATGAAATGATACCTGAGATCGATGTGCTTGGTTTTCGAGTGCATCACAGGATTGTGAGATATGGCAATGGCACTAGTGTTATCACAAAAGATTGGAGTCTTTGTGTAAGTAACACCATAATCAGTCAGCTGGTTTTTCATCCATAGAATCTGAGCACAACAACTTGCTGCAGAAATATACTCAGCTTCTACAGTGGATAGTGATACTGCAGTCTGCTTCTTACTGGTCCAGCTTACTAATTTGCCACCAAGGAAATGACACCCACCTGTGGTACTTTTCCTGTCTATCTTACAACCTGCATGATCAGAATCTGAATAACCCATTAGATCTAGACTGGAGCCTTTGGGATACCAAAGACCCAATCTGGGGACACCTTTAAGGTATCTGAAGATCCTTTTAACAGCATTTGCATGTGCTTCCCTGGGATCAGACTGAAATCTAGCACAAAGGCATGTTGCAAACATTATGTCTGGTCTACTTGCAGTTAAATACATCAGTGAACCAACCATACCACGATATTTTGTATGGTCCACTGGTTTTCCATGTGGATCAGAATCCAAAGATAATGGAGCAGAAATAGGAGTATCTTTTGATGAGACTGAATCAAATTGATATTTCTTTAATAAATCTCTGACATATTTTTCCTGGTTTATGAAAATATCATCTTCAGTTTGTTTTACTTGAAGTCCCAGAAAATATGTCAGTTCACCCATCATACTCATTTCATACTCAGAAGACATGATTTTAGAAAATTTTTCACACATCTTCTTATTTGTAGAACCAAACACAATATCATCAACATAAATTTGTACTAAAAGGATATCACTTTTATCATGCAATATGAACAAAGTATTATCTATTGTACCACGTTTAAAACCATTTTTAAGAAGATGTTTAGTAAGAGTATCATACCAGGCTCTGGGTGCTTGTCTCAGACCATATAAGGCTTTGTTCAGTCTGTACACCCAATGTGGTTTTTCTTCATTGATGAATCCTGGTGGTTGATACACATAAACGACTTCTTCTAGTTCTCCATTCAGGAATGCACTTTTGACATCCATTTGATAGACTTTAAACTGATGATGAGCTGCAAAAGCTAAGAATATTCTTATAGCTTCAAGTCTAGCAACTGGTGCAAAAGTTTCATCAAAGTCTATTCCCTCTTCTTGTGCATATCCTTTTGCAACAAGTCTTTCTTTGTTTCTGATGATATGACCATCTTCATCCATCTTGTTTCTGAAGACCCATCTTGTCCCAATTGGTTCCTTCTTCAGGTTACTGGGACAAGGAACGAGTTCCCATACATCGTTTCTTTTAAACTGGTTGAGCTCATCTTGCATGGCTTCAACCCAGCTTGGGTCTTGCATAGCCTCGTTAATCTTCTTGGGTTCAATTAGAGATAAGAAGCTGACGTTTAAGCATTGATCGCTTGTGGCTCTTCTGGTCTGAACCCCTTTACTGGACTCTCCAATAATTTGCTCGATTGGATGTGCTTTTGTCCATTTAGAGTATTGACCAGGATGAACAATGATATCAGTGCAAGAACTTCTCTGAGTACATTCAGGAGGAGCTTCAGAAAATACATTTTCAGCTTCTTCTTCTTCCTACAGATCATGACTTGCATCATGAAATTCTTCAGATTGAGGTTGCTCAGTGGAGCCTGATATCAGAGGAGAAGCAGCATGTACATCTGATCCAATAGTCAGTTCAGAAGGTAGTTTGAAACTGACTGGAGGATAAAATGGAATGTTGTTAGGCTTGTTTATTACTGGTTCTGAACGGAGATGTTCAGAAGCAGGTTCAGGTGACTGATCAGTTTCAGCAATAGGATCAGAATCACCAAAACTTATTGGACTTTCTGAGGGTGGTACAAGAATGGAATTTTTAAAGATTACAGAATTGGATTCATCAAAGGTAACATGAATTGACTCATCAACCTTTTCAAGTCTCTTGTTAAAGACTCTAAAGGCTTTGCGATTTGATGAATATCCTAGGAAGTATCCTTCATCAGCCTTTGCATCAAATTTTCCAAGCTGATTTGAATCATTCAGAATGTATACTGGACACCCAAATACATGGAAGTATCCAATATTAGGCTTTCTATTTCTGAGTACTTCATAGGAGGTCTTCTTGTGTCTTTTGACATAAACAGATCTGTTCTGAGTGTAGCAGGCAGTTGCAACAGCTTCAGCCCAGAAATTCTTGGGAAGACCAGATTCATTCAACATACTTCTAGCAGCTTCAATCAGCGTACGATTCTTTTTTTCTACAACACCATTCTGCTCTGGTGTGTGAGCTGAGGAGAAGTTCTGAGATATGCCAATTTCAGTGCAGAAGGACTCCAGAGTAGCATTTCTGAATTCAGTGCCATTGTCACTTCTGAGCTGACAAACTTTTCGCTTGTGCTTGAGCTCAATTTGTTTGATGAGAGCAATGATTTCAGCAGCAGCTTCACTTTTGGACCTGAGGAAAATCACCCAGCAGTATCTTGAATATTCATCAACGATAACAAGGGTGTACTTCTTTCCTGCTCTGGTCTGAACATTCACTGGTCCAAAAAGGTCCATGTGAAGCATGTGAAGAGGTTCAGTTATACTAAAGCTTTGTTTTGTCTTGAATGAAGCTCTTTTCTGCTTACCCATTTCACAACCTGGACATGGCTTGTCTTTATTGAAAGACATAGAGGGTATCCCATCAACAAGTTGTTTTCTAGACAACTTATTAATATTTTTGAAGTTCAGATGGGATAATCTCTTGTGCCACAACCAGTTTGTATCTTCATCTGCCTTTGAGTAGAAACATTTTTCAGTGGTAGAAGGATTCATATCAATGACATAAATGTTTCCCTTCCTTGGTGCAATCAGTACCACCTTTCCATCTCTGTTGAATATGGTGCCTTGTGAAATATCAAATAAAACCTTGAAGCCATCATCACACAGTTGACTGACACTGATCAGGTTATATTTCAAACCGTTCACATATGCAACACGTGTGAATTTGACTTGACCATTATTCACCACACCATATCCCTCAGTTTTTCCATTACCATCATTTCCAAAAACTATTGAGGGCCCCTCTTGCACCCTATATTCCTCTAGCAGGGTCTGATAACCAGTCATGGTTCGGCCAGCAGCACTGTCCAGAAACCATATATTCTTCTTTCGGTCTCCCTGCACACAAACAAAGATTAGTTCTTTTTGGGAACCCATCTTTGGATGGGTTCACTAGACTCTCCGTTAGCAGTCTCAGATTTCTTTGGTTCATAAGGAACAGAAGGATCAAAGGGGATTTCAGTCATTATTTCAGATGACACAAAAGTAGTTGGTTTGATGGGGTTTTCAACCTTTTTCTTTTCAGATTTCTGCTTGATTTGCTTAGAAAAAGGTTTTGTATTTTGTTTAGGTTGAAGAGAAGGAGTTTCAACATTTTTTAAACGTGCATTACAACTCTGCACTTGTCTAGCCAATAGTTGAAATTGACTTTCTAACCTTAACAAAATTGATTCTTCATTAGACACCTGAGCCTTACCTGAATCTGAGGTAGGTGGCTCAGTAGGGGAGAAGTTTTTCTTCTTCTTTAGGTCTTTAGGAACCTTAGATGAAGTCTGAGGGGATGGCTTTTTGGATTTAGCCTTCCTTTCTGAAACAGTTGTCTGAGCTGTTTCAGATTTACCCTCAGATTATTCCTGGGCTTTATTAGTTACAGTTTTCTGCTTGCCAACTTTAGGAAAAAAAATTTCAGGCTTTATTTCCTTTGGAAGTGCATCTAAATCAGTAATTATGGATGCCAAATGAAGATCACCAGACTCATATGCTGCTCTTTGTGATGCAAAGTATTTTTAATTGCAGCATCTGGTCTTGGTGCTTTCATCCAAGATTTAATAATTGCTTGTTCTTTTTAAAGGATGGATTTTAATTCTTCCTTTTCCAATTCTAAAGTTGCAACCATAGACTGATAACTTTTTAGAGCCAAATGAACATCTTTCAGTTTTTTCAGTCTGACATGACTGGCGTTTAGTTCAGATGCATTATTTTCAAACATTTTTAGGCTTTCTGAACGCACTGTCTCAACAAATGAGATGTCAGCCTCTAAAAGAACCAAAAGGTCCAGTTTGTGTTCCTCATTATTTTCAAACATTTTTAGGCTTTCTGAACGCACTGTCTCAACAAATGAGATGTCAGCCTCTAAAAGAACCAAAAGGTCCAGTTTGTGTTCCTCATTATTTTCAAAGCCAAAATTACTGACCTTTTTCATTACAATATCCACCCAGCGACCAGATTCAACATCGGATTTGACCAAATGACCTTGATCTTCTTGTGCCATGAAACACATGTCCCTAACTTCTTCTTCATCATCAGATTCTTCCCATTTTTCAGTTTTGGCAATCATACAACTGTTGCTTGAGTTGTCTTGTGCCAGAAGAGCCATATGTGCCTTTAACTTCTTGTATTTGGCCTTATAGCTGTCATCAGATTTCTGAAAAATAGAATGGTTAGGAGCAGATTGTGATGATGATGGTTGACTAGATCTGCATTCCTTCATGAAATGTCCTTTCTTGCCACATTTAAAGCATTCAAGATTAGACTTGTCAATAGAAGCGCTGGAAGCAAAAGGTTTGCCAAATCGATTTGATTTGGCCTTAAAACGATTAAACGTTTTAGCCAGCATGGCAACCAGATCATCATTGTCATCCTCATTACAATCATGAGTAACATTACCAGAGACACCAGTCTTTAACATTTCAGAAACCATCTTCTTCATTGAGTCAGAAATGTCACTCTCAGAAGATAGTAGAGCAGTACTATGTGGTTCAGAATACTGAACCATACCCAGACTGGTAGAAACATGATTCTTGGCATCCTGCTCAGCCAAAGCTCTCTCAGCTTTGTTCTCTTCAGTATATCTGAAGGCTCCATAAAGGGAAGCAAGAGTGTGACTGTGCAAAGTTTTGCCTTGTCTCAAGACCAAGATTAAATTTTCCCATTTAGAAGGTAAAATGTCACAAAATTTTTCCAACAGAATTTCTTTATCTTTGGTTACACCCAGGGCTTTCAGTTGATTTACCAGATTTGTAAATCTGATGTAAGTTTGAGTTAAAGTTTCCCCAGGGACAGCAAAGAAAGAATCATATCTTTTGTTTAAAGCAACTTTTCTTGTGACAATTGTCTCATTTGTGCCTTCAAACTGTGTCATTAGTTCCTCCCACATTAATTTGGAATTTTCAAGTAAAACAAGAGTGGGCATAAGGGTTTCAAGAACTGCATATAAAATCATATTTTGTAACTTAGTGTCAAGGTCTACAAGTCTATGATCTTCCTCAGACCAATGATCCTTCTCCTTAGGTGACTGCCTAGGAGTCCCATCGGTATTTCTGACAACAGTAGAAGCATTCATGGGGACAAAGGGTCCTTCTTTTAAGATATCGGGCAAATGTCTTTCAACACCAGCAATATACTTTAGCATGCATGCTTTCCATGTTTGAAAGTTTTCACTGTTCCCATCAAACTTGGGAACAGGATTATTTGGAAAGTGTACGTGTACATTATGCGATGGTATATTGTTGTTGATGACAGGGGGTGGAGTAGTGTTATTAGGGTCAGGACGTTCTTGTTGAAAGTCAACCATCTATGCAGATCAAAGGTTAAAGAATTGATATAATTCAACCTTGCTGCTCTGATACCAATTGTGAGTCCCAAATATAGATGATTAACTAAACCCGACTGGCAAGTACAACTGATCTTGATGGACAAGTTAAGTTTACGATCCAGGTATGGATAACAAGAAACAATTGACTTAAAGTAAAATGCAAGAATTAAATGACAGAAACTATATAAAGATATATATATGTATAATCAAGTATGTAGCATTGAGACACGTTGTTTTCTTTCTAATGTATTTGATTTATTGATATATAAACAAATACAAGGATTGTTGCGGAACAAAGATAAACACCCAAGTGTAAGTATCTAAACAATCCCGAAAAACAAGTGATCTAAATAACTTGGAAATACTCGTAAGTTTACTTAGAGTATATCTCACAAGTTGCAATGCTAAAGTTTCAAGCGGTTTACAAGTTGTGAGAAGACTTCATATTTATAGACCAAGTTCATGATGACATGGACAAGATCGTATAAAAGTGGTTGTGAGCATTTAAGGAATTAAACTTAATTCCTTACATGCTTGTACTAGGAAGAGTATATAAGTCAGTTGATGTGACTTATAGTACTACGTTCCAAACCTATACTTTTACCTTGTACCTTTTATTAATAGATAAATCTATTAACTGGGTAAAGGTATGTAAAGTAAAAAGTCTTCCTCGTAATCAGTGTAAAGTGTTGTAAATACTTTATACTGAGATGCTTCAGTCTTCGATCTGGTAGAATCACTCTTTGCTCGCTTCTGAGATGATTCTCTTCTTCATACTTCAGTCTTTGACTTCAAAATGAATGCTTCAGATTTATCTTGATCTGAACTGAAGTGAAGCTTCAGTGAAGTAATTCTGAGACGGCTCAGAATTCTGTACAAACGTTTTCACTGAACTTCAAGCTATTTCTGAACAAATTATACTTGGTCGATTTCCGACCTAACATATATAATATAATATAATATAATATAATATTAGGTCAATATTCATAGTATACCTCTTAATATAATATAATATAATATAATATAATATAATATAATATAATATAATATAATATAATATAATATAATATAATATAATATAATATAATATAATATAATATAATATAATATAATATAATATAATATAATATAATATAATATAATATAATATAATATAATATAATATAATATAATATAATATAATATAATATAATATAATATAATATAATATAATATAATATAATATAATATAATATAATATAATATAATATAATATAATATAATATAATATAATATAATATAATATAATATAATATAATATAATATAATATAATATAATATAATATAATATAATATAATATAATATAATATAATATAATATAATATAATATAATATAATATAATATAATATAATATAATATAATATAATATAATATAATATAATATAATATAATATAATATAATATAATATAATATAATATAATATAATATAATATAATATAATATAATATAATATAATATAATATAATATAATATAATATAATATAATATAATATAATATAATATAATATAATATAATATAATATAATATAATATAATATAATATAATATAATATAATATAATATAATATAATATAATATAATATAATATAATATAATATAATATAATATAATATAATATAATATAATATAATATAATATAATATAATATAATATAATATAATATAATATAATATAATATAATATAATATAATATAATATAATATAATATAATATAATATAATATAATATAATATAATATAATATAATATAATATAATATAATATAATATAATATAATATAATATAATATAATATAATATAATATAATATAATATAATATAATATAATATAATATAATATAATATAATATAATATAATATAATATAATATAATATAATATAATATAATATAATATAATATAATATAATATAATATAATATAATATAATATAATATAATATAATATAATATAATATAATATAATATAATATAATATAATATAATATAATATAATATAATATAATATAATATAATATAATATAATATAATATAATATAATATAATATAATATAATATAATATAATATAATATAATATAATATAATATAATATAATATAATATAATATAATATAATATAATATAATATAATATAATATAATATAATATAATATAATATAATATAATATAATATAATATAATATAATATAATATAATATAATATAATATAATATAATATAATATAATATAATATAATATAATATAATATAATATAATATAATATAATATAATATAATATAATATAATATAATATAATATAATATAATATAATATAATATAATATAATATAATATAATATAATATAATATAATATAATATAATATAATATAATATAATATAATATAATATAATATAATATAATATAATATAATATAATATAATATAATATAATATAATATAATATAATATAATATAATATAATATAATATAATATAATACTATACTGTTGACACCCAATTCTAATATAACAAGATATAATATAATATAATATAATATAATATAATATAATATAATAGTACAATGTAAAAGCTAACATCTTCTACTATAATATAATCCTTTTCGAAGTATCTTGTAAAGTTTCACCTTTTGCCGTGATAGTAGTAGCCTGATCTTCTTGGACCACTTTTGACGAGTTTGCTGAGCTGGAACTTGTGACACCATTTGTTTCTTGAGTAGTGCTGACTGGATTAAACTGTACCGGGGGTCCCACAATTGCATTATGATCTTGAGGCCGCAAGGCAAGTGGTGAAGGGAGATTACGGAAGTTCGTAGTATTTGTTTTGATATGAATGGCGGACTTCATACGTTGCTTTAACATATCTGCAGCAGGGGTCTGGGTTGCAATGCGGGCTCCAGCAGCAACTGCAGCAGCTTTTATTGGATCTGGGCCATCGGTTAGAGATTTCGGTGATGTCTTGGGTCGAATTTTATGAAATGTTTTTTTTTGGGCAGAAGTGTCTTCACAGGGCTGATCATGAAAAAGGGTGGAAGTAGATGGTGTGTCGGGGAAAATAGGACGCATGGGTGTAATATTGGTGATGCTCGATTTTGTCCTACCTGTGTACATTACAATCAGTATCATATTATGTGGAAAGATAGCCATGGTCAGGCGGGGTAACAAGCTGAAATTAAGTTCGGTCGGATTGGGTGACAGCAAAACACTTTGTCTCTATAAAATTAATGTATTAATTATGATTATATAACACTGCTACAAAGATGTTGGAGGCCGTTGTATAAACGACTTATGAGGTTTTATGATTTAACAACAGACTTTGGACGAATTTCGACCCGTTTAGCTAAAGACAATAATTTAACCCATTTGAGGTTAAACCCAAATTGACCATCTTAAAAGTAAATGACTGATTTTGACCTCTGATTAGCAGTACAATACAAAGGTATCTAAAAAACCAATAACAATACCATAAATCATATAATGATGATAGTGGCAAATTGGTAATTAATATGAAAATATTCCAGTTTAAAAGAAGAAAAGTTGAAATCTTCACGAAACATTCATGAGCGATGCAATAAGTTTTTAGACGTGTAGTTTTAGAAAACTATTTGACTATGTGTTGTATATCTAAGGACTAAGATACATGTCAAAAAACAATGTTAACAATATTATGGACCAATAAGAATATGTGCTTCTAATGAAGTAAAAGTTGTGATTTTCATTTGCTGGAAAGAGTCGTGACCAAACAAAATAAGCAAAAAGTATAAATGGATTCAAGAAATACAAAAAGTTGTACCAAGTGTAGAAGATGTCTTCAAACTATCCCCTACAGGTGGATCGAGGGCCATGTTAAGCGCCCGTCGAGCTGCCAATTGTACCTCAGAAAGTTGGGTATCAGGCTTCGCATATGCGTTGGCATTCCGCTTCTTGATAATAGCCCATCTCTGAAAATGTTCACAAATTCATGATATCAGCATAAAAGTAAAAAAAAAAATTGGCCTGCTTAAGGAGATAAATGATTAGCTTATATAATGTGATAATTCTTTGTTGGTTGGAAAGACATCCAACCATAATAGATAACGGATGCCAATTAAAGAAAAATGGTCTCAGTTAACCAATGCAGAATCCACAAACATTGACTTTATTTAATTCAAGTTTCCAAGCAACAAATATTTATGGAATGTTTTAGTTACATTCCATTTTCATGTTTGATTACAGTATTATTGGGGATGATTCAAGTTCCAAAAACTTCACAAAGATCATATAACTGAAGATTGCAGAGAAAAGAGGCAACTTGTAACATTTCAATGGGAACAAGATGAAACAAAAGAAGTAGCCCTTGCCCATGGAATTTAAATAAGTAAAATGGAAGAAACAGCTCATTCCAGCCCTATGCGGTAAACAAAGTAACAAAACAGATATGATCTTCATATTTACAGGGAAGGTAAGCAAACCTGAGAAAGCTGTGAAGCAGTTCTATCACTCTTAAAATCACCTTTTAAAATGGTAGCCCAATTCCCTTCACCACATTTCTGAACCGCAGCAAACAGTTCCATGTCTTCAGCTGCAGACCATGGCTTTCTTTTCTTACGAGGAGGAAAGCTGCTATTTACAGGACCGTTTTTATCCAATTCTTCTGTAGATGTTGCAACTATAGGGTGTGGTTGTCTTTGAACTGAAACTGGAACTGTAATGTTGGTCCCTCTTACACTTAGTAGATTTTCTGATGAATTTTTAGTTGACTTGTCATCAGGTATATTTATAGTCAATGGAGCTTCAATGGTCAACCCCTTATCTAAGCCAGAATGAGATGTTGAACCAGAAGCTATCAGTACCTGAAGAATGCAATCAGTGTAACACTTGGTCAGATGATATGATGATAAAATTTTTAATGGAAGCGATCATGTCATTGCATAGTTAAAATCAGATTAATTGATTGTAAATAAGAGGATGTAGAAAATAGTTTTTGAACAAATGGATGTGCTTCAGTAGTTTAAGGTCTCTTAATCAGATAATCAATTCCCAAGTGTTTCACATACTCGGACTATTTTTAAAATAAAAAATAACCAAACAGGACTCTTTTGTGGAGATTAGTAGACTCTTGGCGAAACAGAAATATGTGAATCAAATTCGCGTAAAAGAAGTGAATGAGTTAATTTATTTCATCATTAAACAAGCAATTTCACGAAACAGGTACAAAACTGATATTAATAATAATAATAATAAATTAATCATTTGACCCTTAAAAAATGAGATAATCCGAAACAGAATCTGTTTATCCATGCATGGAACTCATTAGTTAAAATAATCGGATACTAGATTCCAATAATGACTATGTGTACCTCTCCTCAACATCACCAAAATACGAATTCCCTAATAATATCACATTCATTGTAATTAACCCTAAATTTTTTTAACTTCATACATTGAAACATCAACGAAAGTAATGATTGTGCCGGATTTAATACAAATTATTAATGAACTTACTATTTCTAATTCGCAATCCAATAACAGGTGATCAAATCAATTTTTTGTCAAGGAAATTTATATAATGGCGTTTTTATAACAACATTTGAAACGGAACAAGAAATCTGAACCTGATAAGGGTGGGCATAACCGAATCTACCAAAAATCAATCCATTAGAACTGACCCACGATAAACCCAATGGTTCGGTATGTTAATTATTGATTAAGCAAGCTTATTGATGTTCGGTTTCGGTTACATCCCATCTACATGGGCTTGAAGTTTTAAGTATAATTGGTTTTCATTTATCTTTAGGGCTTTTAACTAATTGTAAAAAACCACCAGCCCGTTAGGTGGCTTCCTGCAAATGTTTCCAATCTTTCCTTTTGATGTTAAGTGTTATAAATATAGAAATCGAAGGTTTACAAAAACAAAAAAAAAAAAGAAAAGAAAAGAAAAGAAAACCAAAAATAACCGAAATCGGAAGAAAACAAGCCAACCTAAACCCCAGCAGATGCGGTTTTTGATTTTTAGAAACTGACACTTTCGGTTTGGATTCGATTTTGGGCCAAAACCGACCCAAAGCCTCAACCCTGGAACTGGCATTATGAAAGTAACCAATATTTCTATTTCCATCAGTCATAATAACTTCAATACTCTTGCTTACCTTCACACATGCCGCAGCCTCCGATGAAGCCTCGTTGTTAATAGGTGGAAAAGCTTCCAGCTCATATTCTAAATCACTGTCATCATCCTGCCAATGGGTATTCAACAAATTAGATGCTTTTTATAAAAAAATTAATTAATCATGTGCAAACCACATTTATTAAACCTACGTCTGGCATAAGATCATTAACAAGCTTAAAAAAAGTTAATGCAGAGTAGCATGGTCTAAGCTGAGAAGATAGACATAGGAACTCCGTATGGATATGATATAAACGTAAATGTCACTTAAAATAGTCAATAATCAATATAACTCTGTAAGGATATAATTCATTAAGAGTGCTAGTCTTTTTCAACTTAATAAAATGTATCCCCTGAGACACACGGAGAGCAAATGCAAAAGATTTCATTAATTGCATATGCACCGAATAAGAACACTACAACACTAATAAGGTACAATAACAAATCTAGGGCAATTATGTAGAACTAATACTACGTTTCGTTAACCAATTTTCGTGAAAAATGTACTAACATCCCATGAACGTTAACTACGACATTACCTAGTTAAAAAGATATAAACTCGACAAAATCATAATCAAAGCATATAATCATATAAGTTGAAAATACCAACACTAACCAAAGGTTTAGCCTCAGTTTCTAACTTTTCGGCTAAGTCGTGACGATACGCCAAATGTCGCCACAGCATTTGGTATTCCCTCGGACTCTTTATACCGGTAGCGGTCCGTTTAACCAACGCTTTCCAATCGAGTTTTGCATCATGAACTTGAGCCACTTCTTGTAACAATGCCAGCACCGTTGTAGCTGTATACCTTCAAAAACAATCAACAAAGCACCTTCCTTTATCAACAATTATATACGTACATACATATATATATGTATATATATTTATATATAAACCCTTACATAAAAAAAGTGAAAAAATATATAAAAAAAATGAAACCTTTGTAAGATGGTGGAAACATCTTCTTCAGTGATGATGCCTTTTTGATGCTTATTTAATTTGTCACTCATTTGTGAAAATTGACTGAAATATAATTGGATGAAATTTTATGCAGAATTTGTGAAATTAGGGTTTCGTTTGTATTATTATGGGTGATTATTACTGTTGTTGTTGTTTCGGAATGGGAATTGGGATGGATGGATTTATGAAAGAAAAAAAAATGGGAATGGAATGAGGAAAACAATCAACGAAAGAACAAAGATGCTATGGAAATATGGAGTCGAATATGTTGTCTTCCTTAAACTGAAACGTTTTTATGGTTAACGATTTCATTTAAAAATTACATAATCGATTTACATACGACTGTGTGTTTAATGATTTAATAAAAAAAATCGTCATTTAATTAAAATATTTAGTTTATTAAGTGATTAAAAATGTTATATTTTAACTAAATAAATAAATAATAATTGTATTCATTTATACACATATTATTTATTCATTCAATCTTTTTATCAATTCAGTCCGTTAATAACTAATATAATCAAACAGAACCTTATTTTCTCAAGATTTTTACAAGTCATGATATGAACTTAAACCAAGTCAATATAAGTCGCAAATTTATAATTGTTGTAATTTGAAAATAGTCGCGAGTAAAGTAGTAGGGGTTTTTTGATAAAGGTAGAGGTGCTCGCTATTATTCTTTTGGGATAATGGCACCAGAATGTAACCAACTATGACCAAATAGTTATGTAATGTAGTGTACTACTCGACTAGCTATGTGATGTATCTATCTTTGTTTTTGGGTTATGTAATGTATACTACCGGGTTACTGCCTACTTGTATTAGGTAATTGTCATGTCATGCGACACTACTTGCCACGTCATTTGCCAAGTCAAGAGTTAATACCTACGTGGACTATTAAATAAATTACATCTCTATTGAATTTCAAATTAAAATAAAATAAATGAGAAATTGTTGGAACCACGTTAGTGTGACCGTCACTGATCATCTATCCTTCCTGATATGATAATTGACGATAACTGAAATCCCTATGTCTAGTAAATATTCGATGGACGTATTTACTCTTAAAGACGTATTATAGGGTTTCCCATTAGGTGATTGGACTTAAGAGGACTAATGAGGCACGAATTAAACACCAGAGGGACTAAATGTGAAAATACTCTCCTTATATAAATAGAGAGTAATTAACCTAATTTTAGGTTAATCAACACATAATCACAGCCTCCCTAAACACCCCAATTCGTCCTTAATCCTCTGATGAATTCCTTAATCATGAATTCATCAATCCATCCTAAATCAATCATCTTGTTATGGGAACCCGAAATCAATAGCAATAATGCTTTATGCTGTTACAGGTTCCACAGGACGATCTGGATTCCCCGGTACGTGTTTATTACGAATTGAATCATGTTATATTCCAACATGTGGTATCAGAGCCAGGTTACGAAGTTAACCCTTGATTTGATTCGTTTTCGTACCCTAAATTCGCGAACTGAAGAATGCAGAAACTTAAGTTCGTACGCTTCTTACGAACTTAAAGTTCGTTTGAACTCTAAATTCGTTTAAACTCTAAATTCGTTTGAGCTCTAAATTCGTTTAGCTTCTTACGAACTTAAACTTCGTTTGAACTCTAAGTTCGTAAGGCTTATTTGTGTACGAAATTTCTGCTCATCTTCGCACTTACTTCCTCACGAACTTTATCTTCGTAAGCTATTTTCGTAAGCTATTTTCGTAAGCTATCTTCGTAAGCTATCTTCGTTGCTTATGTTCGTAAGCTATCTTCGTAAGTTACTTACGAAGATAGTTAACTACTTACGAATTTACTTTTATTACGAAGATAATCACTACTTACGAAGATAATCACTACTTACGAAGATAATCACTACTTACGAAGTTAATCCTTATTACGAACTTAACTATCTTCGTACCATGCTTATTTTTCATGGATTACTGATTAACTTAGTTGATTATCAAGTTCGTGCTTATGTTTTACCTTAAAGTTTAAATGAAAAAAAAATGACCCTTATTTTCGGAAAATAATTTTTTCTGAGGCGTTTTTACCACAGCACTTTAAGGGAAATAAAAAATTTCCAAGCTGACCCCAGCCAGGGGCTCTGCCCCTTGGACCCCGCCAGGGGCTGCCGCCCCTTGGACCCCGCTTTCCAGGGGCGCTGCCCCCGGACCCCCGTAATGTGTGGGGGCTTCGCACTAATGTACATGGTTTCATCATTTGCGCCCAAAGGTCAAATGTGATTCTCATGTTGCGCTCTTTTCTCTTTTGCATAATTAACACTTAGTATATTAATTCTGCCCAAAGGTGATTTAATATGTTTTGTGTAGCAAAGGGATTCTTTTCATGCCTAAAATACACGATTCTTAATTTTGTGCCCAAAGGTCAAAAGATAAGCGTTGTGTTGCATGACCTAATGCTCATGTTTGCTTAGATCTTAGTTACTTCTGCCCAAAGGTGATGTAACATCTAAGTAGAGCCTTACTTTAGCTTATTGTTTTGGTGTTTACAATAGGCTTACTTATCACTAGCTTCATTAGTATAATGGTTTTAGTCTCATTACCTTTTGAAATCTAATTATGTTGCTATAAGGAACATTATTATTAGCCCTTAGTTAGTTTTAGGCATTACTTTAGTTCCCTTACTTTTATAGACATTACTTAGTTTGCCTTATATAGCTAATCATGTCACTATAATTTCATTACTATTAAGCCTACTTATTTTAGGCATTACTATTATAATCTTCTATTGCTTGTATCATAAATTAATATCCTCCTTATTTCCACTGAAGTACCTAACTTAGGCATTGAGCCACTTACTGATGCAAACTTTGCTTTATGAAAGGATTAATTACCTCTAATTCTGTAGATGATAGACCTTGACTATGTCATTCACCATAATGAACCCACTGCTTTACTGCTAACTCTTCCGCAGCTCAGAAAGCGAATTTTTAATAAAGTGGGATAGGGCGAATCACTTGTCAATAATGATGGTCAGAAACTTCATCAATCATAGTTTCCGAGGGAATGTATAAGGCATTTGCAAGTAGCTTAAATACAAAGGAAATAGCAGTGCTTGTGAACACATAATGTAAATGACTGACATGACTCATAAGCTTAAGAGTCCAAAAAAAATGGAAGTCTATGACAATTTTCTTTTGCATTTTAATGACCTCATTGCTTGCTCATTTCGACTCCTTCAAAATTAATTTTAGCGCTATGAAGGATAAATGGTTGATGAGTGAACTAATAGCAATGTGTGTGCAAGAAAATGGTCGCCTTAAGTTGGGCCAACCTTAAGTTGTTCATCTTAGTACCACTGCTAATTCCATTAAGAGGAAAGATAAAAACAGTAATAAAAACTGCAAATAAAGTTCAAAGGCTAATCATGGTGCTACTACCTCTAGCATTAAGTCCTTGACAAGCAATCCTAACTGCAAATTATGATTGTGCCTAGATTGCCCTAAAATCAAGGAGTAGCTAGCTAAGAAAGGTAACTTAATTTTTTGTAATATTTGATTCTTTTATGTTTGATGTACTTATCAATACATGTGTGAGTGATTCTAGTTTTATACAAGGATTCCATGCAATCTAGAAACTATCAAATGACCAGAGAAAGCCTAGAGTTGGAAGGGTTGATCTCTTATATGTCGAAACCATGGAGACTTATGATTTACATATAAACAATGGAAAGTGTATTAGACTAGTAGATACCTTATGTGTATCGAGAATTTCTCGAAACCTTGTATCTGTTTTTTTGTCTAAGACCTTGAAGGTTATGTAATAATTCATGGTTATGACGAGATTGCCATTACTCATAATAATGCATTACGTGGTCCTAGTTTCTTGAATGGAATGTTGTATAAGTTAGAACTAGATCATAATTTCTCACAGTCTTTGTTGTCTCCTGATATTGATGACATAACTAAAACAAAGACAAAATCACCTAAATAATTAGAGAATTCCTCCATAATGTGGCATAAATATCTTAGCCACATATCACGAGTTCGCGTGATGCGACTCATAAAGGATGAAATATTACATTCTCTTGACTTTAGTGATTTTGAAACATGTATTTACTGCCTCTAAGGTGAGATGGCTAAAGGGAATAAGAAAGGAGCTACTAAAAGTTCCAACTTGTTGGAAATAATTCACTCTGACGTTAAGTGGCCCCTATCCCGCATTCATTTCAGGACATGCATCATTTATTACATTCATTAACGATTATTTACGTTATATGCACCTAAATCTGATCTGAACCCTTAGAGACTTTTATTGATCTTAAACCTTTGGTTTAAAACAAACTTGATCGTAAAAATAAAAGTTGTGAGATCAGATAAAGAAGGTAAGTATTATGGTAGACATACTGATATTGGTGAAGCTCATGGTCTTTTTCCATAACTTTTGAAAGGAACAAGACATAAGTAACCAATACACCATGTCAGGTTCTCCTCAACAAAATGTTATGTTGCTAAAAGGAGAAATAGAACCTTAATGAACATGGTGAAGAGTATGCCTTTTCAACACTAACTTACCAACTTTCCTTTGGACTAAGGCCTTAAAACAGCTTTTCATATACTCAATAAAAGTTCCATTAGAATCTGTCCCTAAGAGTCCTGGACAGAAAGGAATCTGAGTCTAAAATATATGAAAGTATTAGGCTGTCATGCCGAAGCATAAGTCTGTAACCCTAACTTAAAGAAACTGGATCCTAAATCCCTTACATGTTTCTTTATCGGTTATTAGTTTTACTGTCTTTTCTACACTACTAGCATTATTGACACGCATCATGCCACGTTTCTCGAAGACTAAGAGATCAGTGGGAGCACGACAAATCATAACTTAAGATTTGCTATAAGTACAAGAAGCGGGGGGAACCACTCGTCGGTTCGGTTATTATTACTCCTCCGATAACTCCTCTTGTACTCAACGCTGCTCCTAAACTCACTGATCCACCTTCTCCAAATCAGAATCCTAATCCTCCTAATTATGATACTACTAATGATAAAGCATCTTATTAAATAATGCTAAAGCAAAGCATCTTACTATTAATGCTATTAATGCTAAAGCATCTTCCTTACTCAACCTGAAAATCAACTCAGGAGATCATCTAGGTCACGCAAGGCCATAACTTTTGATGATTTCATAACTTATTTAACTGAAGTTGAGGACATTGGAAAGCTTACTGATCCTACCTCTTATTAAGAAGCCATTATTAGCGATCAGGCCACATAGTGGAATGAAGCTGTAATTTGAAAGCTCAATTCCATATAGCATAATGACGTTTGGGACTTGGTTGAATTTCTTGAAGAATCCAAACTTATAAGTTGTAAATGGATCTTCAAAACCAAATTAGACCCGAAAGGAAACGTCAAACGCTATAAGGCCATAACTAGTTGCGAAAGGGTTTTACTCAAAAGGAAGGAATCGATTATCAAGAGACTTTATCTCCTGTCTCATAAAGATTCCTTAAGGATTGTCATGACATTAGTAGCTCATTATGATTTAGAGTTACATCAGATGGATGTCAAAACCACTTTCCTGAATGGAAACTTGCAATAAGACGTATACATGTGAACCTATAATTCCAGAAGGTAAATGGCACATGGTCTGCAAGTTGAATAAGTCCATATACGGGTTGAAGCAAGCATCACTTAAAATGGTACCTTAAGTTTAATAAAGTCATAAAAGGACAAGACTTCCTAAAGAATCAAGTGGATCTTTGCACCTATCTCAAGATCAGTGGGAGTAAATTTACAATCCTTGTTTTGCACATGGATGATATTCTTGCAAGTAACAACTTGGATATGTTGCATGAGTCGAAGCGTTTACTTTTTCGCAGAATGTCGACATAAAAGATCTTCGTGATGCCTCTTATGTTATAGGTATCGAAATACATCGAGATAGGCGTAATGATGTTCTGGTTCTTTCTCAAAAGACTTATATTGAACACATCTTAGAACGCCATAACATGCAGCACTACACACCCACTATAACTCTAGTAGTAAAAGGAGACGTATGTGATTGTTTCCAAAGTCCAATCATTGAGATAAAATAGGAGCAAATGAGGATGATACCTTACTTATAAGTAGTTGGGAGCATTATGTACGCTCAGGTCTGTACTCATCTAGATATCGCTTATATCGCCGGTATGCTTGGGAGTTACTTATCTAATCCCGAATTAGCACACTGGAAAGCGGCTAAAAGGTTTTACGATATCTGCTAAGGACCAAAGACTACACATTAACTTATAGAAGAGGTGACAACTTAGAAGTAGTAGGATGTTTTAATTCCAATAAGAAATCTACTTCTGAATGTATATATTTATGGTTAGTTGGCAAACCTATCTTTTGACGGAGTCATAAGTAGAAACTGACTGCAACGTCTACCATGATGTCTGAACGTTCATAATTCATGTCATGGGATGTTGTTAAAGAACTTAGTCAGTGGACTCGAAAAAAAATCGTCAACTTTATTTATAGACCATTGAAGCTTTACTGTGATAACTCAGCTACCGTAACTTGCTTGAACAGTAACAGTTCAACTGGCGCTGAGATGTATCTTGATACAAAGTTTCTGTTTGTATGTAAACAGATTGAGGAAAATGTTCTTTGTATTGAGTACATAAGTACACATAAGATGCTACTGGATCCAATGACCGAAGGTCTTCCTCCTAAAAATCTTCGTAGGATACGTATCGAAGATGAGGCTTACTAAAGGACCTATTATGATAGCATGTTGTACTTGTTGGTCATTATTATTATTATGTTAATGAAAATTTTCCTCCTTATTCAGATTTTGTTTGTCTATTAGTTACACTTCGAGCTCATAACAGTGTAAAGACATTATGCAACAAAATTTGTCTCAGTCAATTGATCATTGCTTATTAGTTTTAAATTTGAGTCATAGTTTGACTAGTGGGGGTCCTGAGTTGATGTTCTTCTCTACGACTGTACTTATTGGCTATGATTTCGGTTTAAAACAAAAATGAGTATTATCCCGGCCGGACTTATTAAATACTCATAGATAAATGATCGCTCGGTCAAGTGGGAGAATGTTAGAACCACGTTAGTGTGACCGTCACTGATCATCTATCCTTCCTGATATGATAATTGACGATAACTGAAATCCCTATGTCTAGTAAATATTCGATGGACGTATTTACTCTTAAAGACGTATTATAGGGTTTTCCATTAGGTGATTGGACTTAAGAGGACTAATGAGGCACGAATTAAACACCAGAGGGACTAAATGTGAAAATACTCTCCTTATATAAATAGAGAGTAATTAACCTAATTTTAGGTTAATCAACACATAATCACAGCCTCCCTAAACACCCCAATTCGTCCTTAATCCTCTGATGAATTCCTTAATCATGAATTCATCAATCCATCCTAAATCAATCATCTTGTTATGGGAACCCGAAATCAATAGCAATAATGCTTTATGCTGTTACAGGTTCCACAGGACGATCTGGATTCCCCGGTACGTGTTTATTACGAATTGAATCATGTTATATTCCAACAAAGCTTTCAGTTTTCAATATTTAAAAACATAAAACTAAATTCAACAAAAAATCATGGAAGAAACATCTCTTTTTTTATTACAATATTAGTATTATTAAAAAAGAACCGCAGATCTATTGAACTTGACTTTCCAGATTCCGGTTAAAGATCCATTACACTAGCAGACTCTCCACCAGATTCCGATGACTTTGCAGATTCCGGTTAAAACATTGAACTTCAAACATTGAATATAACCCAGTGATACACAAGTTCAATTTCCGGTTACATAAATCCTACTTCTTGAAACATAAAGTACCAAACTTCAACACAGATCTTTTCCGGATCTGGATCGCGTCGGGTTCTCACTACAACCCACATCTTTTCCGGCTTCTCGTCTCTATTAAGTATTAGCCACCCAATAGCCACCGCCACCATCCATATCTTTCAACCCTCAAAACCCCTTCACGAATCCCTAATAATGGTCGGAACTGTTGCAACAGTTTGTGTGTGTGAGTATATATATATATATATATATGTGTGTGTGTGTGTGTGTGTGTGTGTGTGATTAGGTTGTAGGTGACGGGTGTAGGTGACGGTGGTAATGGGGGCTGAAGGGTGGTGGTCGTGGCCGGAGGTGAAATAGAGAAAGAAAGGAGAGATAGAGCAGAGTTGAAACTCCGGAATTTTTTTTTGAAACGGACGTATTTCAAGGGTGTTTTGTCAAACAAGTTTTCGATTTTTTTTTTGTGGAAGTGGGTAATCCGGTAATGGAAATACCGGTTTCAAAATTTTGACCCGAACCCGGTATTTCCATTACCGGTTTCAGAAAAAGTAGCTCGAAACCGGTATTTCAATTACCGGTTTCAGAAAAAGTACGCATCCAACAGTAACATTCAGAGCATGGGTCAGTGATGGGACTAAAGGCTGCGAACCCGGTTTTTCCAATACCGGGTTCGAGGTAAAAGACAAAAAAAAAAAGCCAGTCGAGCAGAATATAATTCACACAAACTTTGATATATATATATATATACATTCATATATGAATTTATATATATATATATATACACACAATCTTAGCATTAAAAAAAATATACAGCAACGAAAATTTCCAAAAAAAACATATCTAAAAAAATGGCAGGTCAATCATCTTCTGGTGGTGATTCATTCCCAAATATCACACGGTTTGGAGCCTCAAACAACGTTTGGAATCACATGAGTGATGATAGCGAGCGTAAAAATGCGGTGACAGCTTTAATTGATCGTTTGAAGGCGAGAAAGTCGGACTATGAGGCTGAGATTGCAGAACGGGCAACAGTGGTCCAACCGACCAAAATAGACAAGAGGTACGAGGCCTACCTGCAGCAGAAGGTCCAATGGTTGCAACTAACCATTAACCATCTTACTTTTGCCCAGTCCTCAATAACCAGCACGATGCAGCACGCGTATACCTTTAGTGCTGAATTTCGCTCGGTTGGTACTCGGCCTGATGGTTACGTGACTGACCCGGGAGAGGAATACGCAACAGAAGACCCCGAAGCTGCAGCCCCTGCCTATGAGCCCGGTGAATACATTCACCGTAATGATGGTGATAGTTCATTCGACTCCACTGATTCCCGTTTTCATGATTTGGATAATTTTGGCTTATTTATGTAATCGTTTTTATGTAATGGTATTTATGTAATGGCCTTTCGGTTTTCAATAAATTAAGTTGTTTCGCCATATATGTTTTTTAATATAAAGTGACAAACATACCTAATAAAAAAAACAAACATAAAATTCATATTGAAACTTGCCATGTTACATGAAAACACCTAGGAATTCAGGAAAAAACGGATAAAAACATCACACAAAAACGACAAGATTATTGCAATATTCAAAGTTGAGTGCATGTTTTCCTATTATGACCCAATCTGTTGCAAATGCCACACCTAGCTTGTTATCTTGAGGTTGAAGATCTGCTGGTAGAACTCTCATCCATCTCGTTCCTGTACCGTCTGGTGCGTCTCCTACCCCTATGCGTGACCAGTTTTGCCGGGTCTCCCTGGATCTTCCAATCTACCTCCGCCCAGTAATGCACGTCTCGGAGGGGGGCAAGTGCAGCATTATACTGATTTATCCACGTCCTAGTTGTGTACCTCTTACTAGGAAGATTAGCAGCTCTCTCCTCTCTATATCCGCAAACAGCAATGGCATGAGAACATGGAAACCTTTGATGCTGCCAAGCTCCACAAGAGCATTTTTCCTATTCTCCGCCATGACAACATTGTATGTGTACTTGTGCATTTCTTTGGTTTGTTCTGACCGTGTAATTTCCTGTTCGTTCATCATACACTTCCACCCTATGGCTTGTTGAGGCTCTTTCACGCATCTGAAAAACCTCCCACATTTTGCGAGCTAGTGGTGGGTTCCAATTGGTGGCCTTCCGGTATTGCTTGACAAAATGGTCTCTTGTCCAAGTAAAAGTCGACTCAATTAAAGCTCTAATAGGTAGCATACGAGTCTTTCCAAGGATATTGTTTTGGCATTCGGCAACGTTTGTCGTTAAGTTACCCCAACGACGAAGTCCCGAGTCGTACTTTAGAGTCCACTTATCCAAACCAATGTTTCTCAAATACGGCCAAACCCCCTCTGCTTCACCTCTGACTTCATCCACCGCCCAAGAATACTTGGATTGTTGGGATGTGGAACCGATAACCCAAGCCAAGTTTTTGATTCTCTTGTCCTTGAAGTGCGAGTTGACATTGCTACAAACGTGCCTCAAACAATACCTATGATGCCACCCAATTTCGTTCACTGCATTAAATATGCCTTGGTGACGGTCTGAAATGATATACAAATCACCCTGCCGCTGGGATCCGACATGCTCTTGAAAGAGATTTAAAAACCATCCCCAACTTTCGTTAGACTCTTCATCAACCAAGGCATAAGCGACAGGCAATAATTGTCCATTGGCGTTCTTCGTCACTACAGTTAGCAACTTACCCTTGTAGCTGCCTTTCAAATGAGTGCCATCGACAAAGATCACTGGAATACAATGTTGGAATGCCCTAATTGCCGGTCCAAATGCCCAAAATACAAACTTGAATGTTTGTATATGGCTTGAACTGGTTGGAGAATGGAGCCATTCTACAACAGTGTCTGGATTAGCACGTTGTAATTCAGCAATATACTTGGGCAATGCATCAAAGTTACTCGGCCAAGTTCCATACAACCTTTCAATAGCTATCCTTCTTGCATTCCACGCCTTGGTGTAGGTCACATCGACATTGAAAGTTGTTTTTACTTGCACCTGGATGTGTCTGACTTTATAAGTTAAATCCTCCCGCACCTGGTCCAAATTTTCAGAAGCTATCATACTTGCTGTTGTAACACCATTCGTTTAAAAATACGGGTTTCCAAAATTTTTCGCCTAACCGCGTCAAAATAAAGCGGAAGAAACATTAAAAGTCCAAACCAATAAAAATCTGTTTGGTTTACTTATTCAATGGTGTTACTAATCGCATCATCAAAACAAGTTTAATAGAAACCCGTCGGCTGCCCAACACAAAACAACTGACTACATAATAATCCAACTCCATTAAAGACAAACATAAACAAATGTCTATAACAGTTCAGCATCTATGGGTAGCTAAGGACTTCATCGAGCATCCTACCCATTCCTCACTCATCTTCATCGACAACCTCAGCTACGCTAAACCTGAGGAAACAACATATTTCAAAAGATAAGTGTTAGCTAACGAATTAGCTAAGTAAGATAACACTCAAGTTATAAAACAATTGTCCATTTCAAACATTATGGATTTATATACTTCATTAAGGCACAACACACATCAAACATACCACGTCATCAACATAACATATTAGGATGAGCCACCCTAAATGTGCCTATCCTGCTTTACTTCATTACACACATATAACCACATAACTGCTTTCAATATTTAACTGCTTTTCTACGTTTTAACTGCTTTACTACATTTTAACTGCGTCAATGTGCAACATAAGTTACACCCGACTAGATGACAACCATTCAGTTGAACATCAAACGTCGTTAAGGAATGGCAAGCCAATCCCCGAGTAATCCGTATGTACAAGATAAATGAGGGTGGGTCAGACCCCTCGTATTACTCAACTGCATCTCAATGACCATGTTTCTAGGAGCCACCCAAGCAACCTACGTCAACGCACTTAGCCGGGCTAGGGCAAGTACGGGTTAAGCTTAACACTTTCCTGCATCAAAGTTACGAGCTAACCATACAACCTTAATGCTATCCTCTTTACTTCATTACACACATATAACCACATAACTGCTTTCAATATTTAACTGCTTTTCTACGTTTTAACTGTTTTACTACGTTTTAACTGCTTTACTACGTTTTAACTGCTTTACTACGTTTTAACTGCTTTACTACGTTTTAACTGCTTTACTACGTTTTAACTGCTTTACTACGTTTTAACTGCTTTACTACGTTTTAACTGCTTTACTACGTTTTAACTGCTTTACTACGTTTTAACTGCTTTACTACGTTTTAACTGCTTTACTACGTTTTAACTGCTTTACTACGTTTTAACTGCTTTACTACGTTTTAACTGCTTTACTACGTTTTAACTGCTTTACTACGTTTTAACTGCTTTACTACGTTTTAACTGCTTTACTACGTTTTAACTGCTTTACTACGTTTTAACTGCTTTACTACGTTTTAACTGCTTTACTACGTTTTAACTGCTTTACTACGTTTTAACTGCTTTACTACGTTTTAACTGCTTTACTACGTTTTAACTGCTTTACTACGTTTTAACTGCTTTACTACGTTTTAACTGCTTTACTACGTTTTAACTGCTTTACTACGTTTTAACTGCTTTACTACGTTTTAACTGCTTTACTACGTTTTAACTGCTTTACTACGTTTTAACTGCTTTACTACGTTTTAACTGCTTTACTACGTTTTAACTGCTTTACTACGTTTTAACTGCTTTACTACGTTTTAACTGCTTTACTACGTTTTAACTGCTTTTCTACGTTTTAACTGCTTTACTACGTTTTAACTGCTTTAATACGTTTTAACTGCTTTTCTACGTTTTAACTGCTTTACTACATTTTAACTTCGTCAATGTGCAACATAAGCTACACCCGACTAGATGACAACCATTCAGTTGAACATCAAACGTCGTTAAGGAATGGCAAGCCAATCCCCGAGTAATCCGTATTACAAGATAAATGAGGGTGGGTCAGACCCCTCGTATTACTCAACTGCATCTCAATGACCATGTTTCTAGGAGCCACCCAAGCAACCTACGTCAACGCACTTAGCCGGGCTAGGGCAAGTACGGGTTAAGCTTAACACTTTCCTGCATCAAAGTTTTACGAGCTCGAAACTGCATCATTTAGTTTAGGTGACTAAATTACCTAAACATTTACTACGTTAACTGCTTTTACGTTTTGGGCCCTTAAACATGCATGTGACATGGCAACTTAGCAAGTCTAGTGAACTAGATGAGCAAGCCATACAAACATGCACCACATCAATCAATATCAACATATACTGCATCATATAACATCACAAGCCACTGCATATCATAACACTACATCATACTTCATACATAGCACTACATCCTACGTCATATCATAACATGCACTACAATACATATCATGGGGGACTACATTTCAGGTCTCAAAGGTCAACTACATAACCCATATTACCTCCCGTGTAACCCATATACCCATAAACAACATAAGTTACCAATTGGGAAGTTATAATTATGAAACCATCATTTGTTGAACCCTCAGCATGTCAAAAGTAGTGTATCTTACCTCAAAGAAGCGCACGACAATAGGCAACTACGTTACCGTGCAAAAGCAAATAGTCTCGTCTACCTATATATAGTAAACGACCATTAGACACGCTAATACTCACGTTATTAAAGTCATATCTCAGACCTCAACACCTACAAACAAGACCCACGACAACGACTACGCATTGGAGGTTCAAAAGTTAAACTCATTTCAAAACTGACCCTATTGCGCCGCAACATACCACGTTGCGCCGCAACTTATCTTTCTGTAGTATAGTTGCGCCGCAACCTACATGTTGCGCCGCAACACCAGCCCTCAGTTGCGCTGCAACCTACATGTTGCGTCGCAACTTAACTTTCTGGAAACCAGTTGCGCCGCAACCAGCCTCGATTCTGCACAATCTCAATCGATTACTGTAAAGAGTAGAATTTGAGCTTTTGTGTGTGTTTTAGTGTGTGTCAATGGCGGTTTCTAGAGAGATAAAGTAGAGAGAGAAAGCAGAGATATCAGGGAAAGATTGGTTAGCATTATGGGGTAAAAGGTTACAAAGTTCATTATGGAGGGGGTTTATATACATATGACTAATTTACACTAAGCCCCCTTCCAAACTTAGACATTTACATTCTAAGTACAAATATACAACAAGGAAACAAATCACCTACTACATTTATATTTCTAACAATCTCCCCCTTAGTAGTGATTTGTAAAAAATATCCAGTCTTTGTTTATCTTCAAGCTCTTGTATTCGGTCTGTCTTTGTTTGGATGCCAGAACCAGTTTTCTCCTTCCGGTCTGTCATTTGGAACAATCATATTAGCTTCAAAGTTTCTTGGTGGAATATTCTGTGGACCTGGAAGATGACTGGGCTCGTACTTGATCCAACAACCTCCTCTTCGACGTACGACGTACTTAGACTTCTGAACATTCTTTGCTTCTCTCATCATTCTGATGTTGTCTCTGTACTCGAGTCTTTGATTAATCTTGGAGATTGCTTTATCAAATACTTCCTTTTTCTTTTTATCTTGCTCATCTTCTTTCAAACACAACAAAACATTCTTACAAAACTCTAATGTTCCATCTGAATAAGAAGCAAGTTCATCCATACGAATGAAAATCTTCTTCTTTCTGCTATTCAACAAGACAACACCGAAGGATGGTTCTTCTATGACATGACCAATACTGAGCTGTTCGATGTCTCCGGTGTAAAGACTTTGATCTGGATATGGTACATTAATCTTTCTCTTAACAACTTCAAAACCAATTTGAAAGTCTTCCAATGAAGCGTATTGAATGCAGCTTGACATGTATCTTTTAACAGCTTCAAAGGCAATAACATCTTCTTTGTATCTTTGCATTGCATTCAAGAAATGGTTATAGAGAAAAATAATGTTATCTACAGGCAGCAGCTTGAACTGAGCTTCTGTGAATCTGTACATCTTATTGTTGTCTCTTTTCACATGGTAACAAGGGACAGAGATAGAAACCCTTTTAACCAAGATTACTCTGACAAGCACCAAAATCTTGTGGTTTCTTTGTTCTTCGAGAAGCTTTGGATTGTATTGCTTAGTGAGTTTAAGAAGCTCTTTGTATTCTTCAATTTGCCTTGCTTCCTTAAACTTGTACATCGAATCCAACTCTGGTCTCTTCGTTTTGGTCACTTTGGTAGCTCCACAAAAGATCGGATAAGCTCTTTCTTCCAGAAATCTAGACTTCTTAGCTGCCTCCTTTGGCTTAACACCCAGAGAAACCATTCTTTCTTTATCCCTCAAGAAGTATCCCCGATTAATAAACCTCCTTTGTTCTTCAGTCAATTCTGTTGGAAAGTAATCAGGAAGAACTTCCTCGGATATGATTGCTTCTTTCAACACTTGTTTATATGTTGACTTCTTGAAATTCTGAGATGCAGCTTCAGGAGTCTTTCTCAATTCATTAAAACTATTGAAGTCTTCAAAAGTGTAATGTTGTGGAGTTGTGAAACCATGAGTAGATGATTCTCCAACTTCTTTTCTGCTTGAAGAACCTGTTTCAAAATAATCAAGGTCTGGAAATTCTTCAAACATTGGTTCTTCATCAGCTTCTACATTTGCTGGAGTCTCAACTATTTCTGAGCTCATCCAATATTACATTATCTTTTCTTGCCTCAACTTCTGCTTCGTTTTCAGCATATTCCACAATTTCATTTTCTATGACAAACCCTTCTTCTTCATCAACTACAACATTTTCATTTTCTTCTTCTTTTTCTTCATCACTATCTGCTCCAAAAACTTCATTAAACTTTCTTTTGATTTCAGCAACTCTTGCAATCTCCTCTGGATCATCTTCATTGTTTCTTTCATTAAATCTTTCAGTGAAATCTTTAACTATTTGATTAACTTCTCTTTGAGTTTCATCAGCAAGTTCTTTCCATCTTTTATCAGATCTAGCTCTAACAGCAGCTAATCTTTCAATTTCAGCTTGATCCTCTTCTATATCATCTTGGTTTCCACCCTCAGTTCTTTCTTCCATTACTACATCCTCAACATTCACATCAACTCTTGCCAAAGAATTATCAATATTAGTTTGACCTTCTCCTTGGTTCTCCCCCTCGGGGTGATCATCAGAATCAGGATCATCCCGTCGAGAAGCAACCGAGGCCGGTCGGTAAGATTCTAACGCTAACAATCTTAACTCAAATGCAGCTTTCTGAGATTGAACTTGATCTTGTAAAGCTTTAACTCTTCTTTCATTAGAAACTTCTCTTTCTCTTACCTCAAGAGCATTCAACACGCCTCTTTCAGTTACAGTCAACAAATCACCCTCAGACCGTAAGATATTCAACAAAACTTCACATGCAGAATCTTTGGTTGGTTGATTTGTTGATGTTGATGGAATTTGATTTGGTGTTGGTGTTCTTTGTGTTGGTGTTTGAGATGGAGGAACCAACCCGGAGGTTGTTTGCACACTTGTAGTGTGACCTAAATTCAGCGAAGCTGATTCAGGATTTCCTGCGGATCCTCGGGTTACACCCTCACCAGCAGTTTCAGATTCATGGGCTTTGCAACCCGAATCAAGTTGTGTCCTAGATTGTGATAAATCACTGTCCGGGACTTGTTGTTGTTGGGCAAGACCTCTAACAACACCGGGGTCACTGAGAATGGCCGTTAATACAGTCTCAGGTTGATCCTGAGGAACAGCAGTGTCACTACGGCGTTCATACTGTCCCCCAGTCTCGGTTTGAGAACTGTTACCTGCGGCTAAAGCTGGCGTGATGTTAGCTAAGGCAGGATTTCCAAGCTGTCCTTGAGGGTCACACAAAGTGGGTCCCTCTCCGCTTGTTCCGGCAACAGTACTAAACTGTGCTTGTGAATCCGTGTGCCTAGGAGATCTAGACTCTTGTGCACGAAATGAAGTCGATAGGTGGGGCTGTTCCTCTCTATTTTCAACACTCTCATCCTCCAAATGAGGAGAGTGTGGTGAACGTGGCTGTTCCCCGTGCGTTTGTGAGACTAACTCCTGTTGTGAGGAGTCAGAATGGCGAGGAAAGTTCGGTGCAAGCGAGAATGGGGAGTTCTCGACTTCTACCCTAGGGTTGACATCCCGGTTAGACACATTGGTTTCAACTATCCGAGGGCCAACGTTTTCTTTATGCCCTTGTCCTAACCCGGACCTCTCAACCTCTCTGGTATTTTCAACTCCTCCCTCATTCCCTCCTTGTTCCTCCTGCACATCTGCATCTCCTGTGCTAACATTCTCAGATTGCAATTCAGATAATACATTATCAACAATTCTTGTTACTTGTTCAGCATCAAATTCAGTTGAGGCACCAACTTGTTCATTCAAATCTGCTGAGGTAGATTCATATCTTTGGCTTGCAGATTTAGACGACTTATGTTTCCTTTTTGATTTCTTCTTTGATGATGACTTTCGACCAATCATTTTAAATCGTCTGCCTGGTGGTGGAGTTGGTTCATCCGGTAATGCTGAAGCAAGCGGTGTAGGATTAAGTACAGGTGATAAACGAGGTGGTGTTAGAGTTGGTGGATTTGGTGAAACAACGGATGGTATTGGTGTAGATTGTGAAGGTGAAGATTGTGAAAATTGAACGGGTGGTGGAGATTGTGTTGTTTGAATGGGTGGTGTTGATTGAGAAACAGGGGAAGAAATAGGTTCAGGTGTAGCAACTTCTTGCTCAAACATAACTCTTTTGGATTTCCTTTTCTTCTGCTCAGAAGTCCCCTCATCACTAACCCCTCTTTTTCTTTTAGATGACCTAGGACCCTCACTTGGCGACCTATTCACAGCTTGGGTAGGAATCTGTCGGTTTTCAGATCCCATCGCTGTGGCTAACCACTCTCTATAAGCCCTAAGGTGAGGACTCTAAGCAGGAACCAAGTTAAGCAGAAATGGTGGAATCGGAAATGGTCTTGCAATTTCACTTCCTATGCCTCGTATTCTCATGTTTGACTTATACATTGCAATGACACATTTGAAACTGTCTTCCAACTTTGGAATCTCTTCAACATTATCAAGTACGTCTTCGATTATCAAAGTGAAAAATCGAATATAAGGAATGTATTTTCTTTCTTGAACATCCTTTCCTTTCACAACTTGTCTCAATTTGTCCTACACAATCTTTGCAAAATCACATTTAACATTATGTGTGACAGCATAGTATATTGACAGTGAGTGCTTTGTCATGGTATCAATCCCCTTCTGAGATGGCATCAGACAGGTGCTTAAGACATTGTACATGGTATGCCATAATGTAGCCACATTCATCCGTTTAAAATCCCTCATGGATGTCAATTCCCCTTCATATCCCAAAGCATGTATAGCAGACAACATTTCATCAACCGATGGCAACTCTTCATACTCTTCTTGTTCAGGAAAACCAATGATCGATCTGAATTCATCTAGTGTGAATTGGCAGTTAAACTCATTCTCATCTGATTGAAGAGTATATCTAAAGTATTCTTCTTGATTATGTCTTTTATTGCCTTTCACAAACTCAATTGATTCCCACAACTCAAATATGTACTTTTCGGGAACAATTGCACCACTAGTCAAAGCAGTTTCCAATGGATGATGGCTTAGAATCTCCGTTATAATTGGGAATTTGGATGTGAATGGTATATGAATAGATTGATTGGCTTGCATCTTCATAGTTGCACCTTCTTGGAACATCACCATCTTTATATTTATTATTTTTCTGAAAAGACAAACTGACCAAAATTTTGACCAGGAAAATACACTTTAAACACAGAAAAATAAAAACACAATAACATTTAATAAACACCTTTATAACACAAAGACAATGTTTCGCACATATATCAAAAATGAGAAAACAAAGTAGTACACAAAGGCGTTCGATACCTTGCTTCTCACCCTAATATATATACGAAACATGACGATATATAGAATCACATAAGTATTACAAGATAAGAAAACAAAGGTAGTACACAAAGGCGTTCGATACCTTGCTTCTTACCTCAACACTTATGAAATACTATATAGACAAACACAATACACACATACATACATACATACATACATTTTAAAAACAACACAAATAAAAAAAACTTAAAAAAAAAAAAAAAAAAAAATTCAAGTTTAACTGTTTGCCGAGAAAAAACCTCGGCAAATGGGGTTTTTCAAAAAAATTTTCTCAAAATTTTGCCCAGAAAATAATAAGGAACAAAAATTGATTTTGGCAAAAACTTTGAAAAATTTCATGATTTGCCGAGCAAAAATCTCGGCAAACACGAGAATGAAGCAGATCAGGGTCCAAAAATTCAAGTCATCGGGTATCGAAGTGAAGTCTCGTAAACGCCGAGCAAAAACCTCGGCAAATGAGCTTTTCAGACTAGACTTCCTTGAATATATGAAAATTCCTTTGATTTGATCAACAAGAGTGTTGACAAATGTTAAAGAAATATTTCAATGACAAAATGTGCATTTGCCGAGATAAAATCTCTGCAAATGGCACATATAGAATTCAAGACTTAAGAAAAATTTTCACAAAATGCAGATTTGCCGAGATAAAATCTCAGCAAATAGACAATTTAGGACTTTGAAAATTTTGACTTGTGAAAAACATGCATTTGCCGAGCAAAAACCTCGGCAAATGGCCTTTTTGATCTGAAATTTTGTTAAGTCAAAATATGGATATGAGCAACCAAAGCATTTGCCGAGATAAAATCTCTGCAAATGGCTTCTTTATGTCTTAGAAAATCTTGATTTGAGAAAAACAAGCATTTGCCGAGCAAAAACCTCGGCAAATGGCCATTTAGACTGAAACATCTAATAAGTCAAAATTTGGACAAGATTTTCAAAACATAGCATTTGCCGAGATAAAATCTCAGCAAATGGCTATTTCATGACTTAGAAGAATTTGAACATTTTGAGAAAACGATCATTTGCCGAGATAAAATCTCTGCAAATGACCTTTTTGAATCAAATGGTTGACAACAACATTATGAACAAGTTTTGCCAGTTTTATGAAGATTTGAAGAATGATATGAACAAAATATAGCATTTGCCGAGCAAAAATCTCGGCGAATGGCACAAACCTTCAAATGTTCAAAAATTACCCAGCCCTTCATCAAATCAAACCCAGAAAAACAAGAACAATGCAGATTAAGGATTTTAAGCAGATAAACAATTTACAACAACCCTAAACATGCATCTAAACTCATCAAATATTCACATTCAATCATCACATAATGTAAAACAATCATGGCAGTTCATTCATGCATTTAATCAAACAATTGATATGCAATATGAACACAAGAAATCTAACCTCAAATTGAATGAAATGATCGATGAACAGTGATGATTATCAACCCAACTATGACAATAATACTACACCCACTTTGATTCTTACACGATGGATGAAATGGTTGAATGAATGATTGATAGTTTGATCGGTTTTTGAGAGAAAACAAGAAGATATTTTGATTTGAATTTTGAAATGAATCACTTGGCCCGCCCAGTTTCCTTTTAAACCACGAATCCGGGTCGTGGGTCTGGGTTTGACCCGCGTGTCAACCCGGATCCCAAGCTGGTCTTGGGCTTAACAAACACTTTGGGCTGAAAAAATTTTGGGCTCTTATTGGGTTTTTCACAAAAATAATAAAAAAAATAAAAATAGAAATAAAACTAAAAAAAAATAGAAATAAAAAAAAATTAAAAATAAAAAAAACTTATTAAAAAAATTTAACAACATTTAAAAATTTTTCTTTTATAATTTTATAATTTTGTATTTGGTTTTTCAGATTTTAAAAACAAACACACATACAAAACAAAATTAAACAAACAAAAAAAAATATTCATATGCATTTGCACACTCCCCCTCAAATTAAGCATGTATCAAGACAATAAATTTACAAACTCCCCCTAAAATCATGCATTCTACCCTTTTTCTCCCCCTCAAACATTGCATGTAATATCAGATAAGAACACATCAATGTTTGAAACAAAAAATCAACATAGAATACATGGCATGAAAGCATTTAAGTTTGTAAATCTAGCATTCCCAACTTGGTTTTAAGAAAATTGAACCTTTGTTCATCCAAAGGCTTGGTGAAAAGGTCAGCAAGTTGGTAGTCTGTTGGGACAAAATAGAGTTCGATGTTACCTTTCTCGACATGATCTTTAAGAAAATGGTACCGAACATCTATGTGCTTGGTCTTGTGTGCTGTACAGGATTGCAAGAAATAGCAATAGCACTCTTAGAGTCACAGTAGATGGGAATTCTGTTGAGCTGAAATCCATAATCAGTCAACTGAGTCTTCATCCAAAGAACTTGTGAACAACAGCTTGCTGCAGCAACGTACTCAGCTTCTGCAGTAGATGTAGATACACAATTCTGTTTCTTTGAAGACCAACTGACTAATCTATCCCCTAAAAATTGTACGCTCCCAGAAGTACTCTTTCGGTCAAGCTTACAACCTGCATGGTCAGCATCCGAATATGCAATCAACTGAAACCCAGTATCCCTTGGATACCAGAGACCAAGGTTCACAGTGCCTTTCAGGTATCGAAATATCCGTTTGACGGCCTGGAAATGACTTTCCTTAGGATTGGCCTGGTACCTGGCACACATGCATGTGGCAAACATAATATCAGGGCGACTTGCAGTCAAATACATGAGTGACCCTATCATACTGCGATATTTCTTTTGATCAAAAGATTTTCCATTTAAGTCAGCATTAATCTTTGTTCGAGCTTCCATAGGTGTCCTAATTGTTTGACAATCCATCATATCAAACTTTTTCAACATGTCAAGAATGTACTTAGATTGACAAATAAAAGTACCATTTGACAACTGTTTTACTTGAAGGCCAAGGAAAAAGTTTAATTCACCCATCATGCTCATTTCAAATTTCTTGATCATTAAGGCTGAAACATTCTTGCAGTATTTAGGGTTAGTTGACCCAAAAATTATGTCGTCAACATAAATCTGGATTAGAATGATGTCACTCCCTTGTCGTTTGATAAACAAGGTAGTGTCAATCGAACCTTTGCTAAAACCAGATTTCACAAGATAAGAAGATAGAGCATCATACCATGCACGAGGCGCTTGTTTCAGACCATATAAAGCCTTGTCTAACCTATAAACATAGTCCGGATGTTTAGAATTCACAAAACCTTCTGGTTGTTCAACGTACACTTCTTCTTTGAGAATCCCATTCAAGAAGGCAGTTTTGACATCCATTTGGTAGACTGTGAAGTTCTTGTAGGCAGCATAGACAAGAAACATCCGAATAGCCTCAATTCGTGCAACTGGTGCGAATGTCTCATCGTAATCAATTCCATCTTGTTGGCAGTATCCCTTAGCAACCAATCGTGCTTTGTTACGTACAACAACTCCAGTTTCATCCTTTTTGTTCTTGAAGATCCATTTGGTCTTAATTGGCTCCTTATTCTTGTAAGGATTGGGAACCAATTTCCATACCTCAAGACGTTCGAACTGATTAAGTTCTTCTTGCATTGCTTTCACCCAATTTGGACAACTTAGAGCTTCATTCACTGTCTTTGGTTCAACAATACTCATAAAATTCACAAACAGACATTCATTCGCGGATGCGGATCTTGTCTGAACTCCAGTTTTTGGATTACCAATGACTTGAGAAATTGGATGAGCTCTTGTCCATTTGGTTGTGTGAGGAATTGGATCAAGTGGATCACCAGATTCTTCAGAATCAATAAAATCAGGAGAATGTTGTTCTGTCAATTGTTCAAACGAAGTAGCAATTGTTTCAACAAAGTCGTCGGGATCATAAACTTCAGGATTGGTTGAATGATTTGTCACTTGAGAGAAATTATGAGGTTGAGTATGCAACTCTGAATTATCGGTAGGTGTATGATTGATCTATTTTGAGTGAAGCAGGCAGTAGCAACAGCTTCAGCCCATAGATTCAGAGGCAACTTAGAATAAGCAAGCATTGTCCTAGCTGCTTCAACAAGAGTTCGATTTCGACGTTCAACTACTCCATTCTGTTGAGGTGTCCTGACAGCGGAAAATTGATGAGTAATACCCATGGACTTGAAGAAAGAATCTATTGTTGAATTCTTGAATTCAGTGCCATTGTCTGAGCGAACAAGTCTAACCGATGATTTAAGATTTACTTGGGTCTTCTTAATGAAATCAATAATCACACTCAGAGTATCACTCTTTGCATGAAGAAAGAATACCCAAGTATAACGAGAATAATCATCGACAATCACAAGAATGTATCGCTTGCCATGGATACTTTGAACTTTCATGGGACCACACAAATCCATATGAATAAGGTGCAAAGGACCTTCTGTACTTAGAAACTTCTTTGGTTTGTGTGAAGCTTTCTTCATCTTTCCAATTGCACAAGCTGGACACACATGTTCACTTTCATACTTGTAGTCCGGAAGACCTTCAACAAGTTGTTTATCCACGAGCGCATTAATCGTTTGAAAATTAAGATGAGAAAGACGGCGATGCCATAACCAAGAATTTTGTGCAGTTGCTTTAGAAAGAAGACAAATATCTGAAGAATGAGATGGAATGTTGTTGAGATCAATTTTGAACAAACTGTTGTCTCTTGTTCCAGTAAGAATATCCACTCCCTCTTCAGTCTGCACTTTGCATTCATATCTCCTGAATAGTACTTGAAGATCATTGTCACAAAATTGTCCAACACTGAAAAGATTGTGTCCTAGTCCTTCAACATAGGAAACTCTCTTGATAGTGACACCATTTTTAACAATGTCTCCATAACCGAGAATAGGAGCAATATGATCATTTCCGAATCTTACGGTTCCCATAAACTTTTCAACAAAGTTCGAAAGAATGGACTTGTTTCCAGTCATATGACGAGAACATCCCGAGTCAACATACCATACACAAATTAGATATTCCTGCAAGGACAAGGAATATGTTTTAGGTACCCATTTATATTGGGTCCTTGCAGGTTAGAGGGATAACATGCAAGTACACATTAAAAATAATAATAAAATAACACACAAACAAACATTTTATTCAACAAAACAAACAAGCACACATAATTGTTCAAAACACAAATACGAATTACAAGCAAAGAAATGTAATGGTTTATTCACAAGTTTTGATACAAGCGGGACTAGTCCTAGATGTATTAGCATTATCTAATGTATTTGATCTACGGACAATCCACACTTGTTTGACATTAGCTGTATTCCCATCAAGCTTGACTTTACTAGAAGCATGCAAAAATCTATCCTTAGGAATCCATCTACTGCTACTAGTTAAGCACAAGATACCTGAAACACGAACAGTCTTCTTGTTAGCAAACAATTTGTTATTTTCGATCTTAACAGGTTTCTTCTTGATGGGTTCTGTGGTCTTGTTCACTTTCTTGATGTTATTAGGCGACAACCAACCATACTGATCTTTGTATTTAGTTGTTCCTGAAATTGTATCTCTAACTCTCTGTAACGTGCACTTAGAGGTCGTCTGAGAATACCTAGGAAAACTAGAATACTTAACATTCTTTGGTTGTTTGTTACCTAATGAGAACGATTCATTCTTGACAATCTTTGGACCACTACTTGTTTTGACTTCTTTTTGAATCTTAGGTTCAGTTTTAACCTTATACATCTGTGGTTGTCTAGAAGTCTTTGAAATCTTAGAAACTTTGGGACCTTTGTTTGGTTTCGTTCTTGAATCAGTCTTGGGTGATGGTTTGGTCTTTGGTTGTTGGGTGGTCTTTGGTCTTGAATCAGTCTTGGGTGATGGTTTGGTCTTTGGTTGTTGGGTGGTCTTTGGTCTTGAATCAGTCTTGGGTGATGGTTTGGTCTTTGGTTGTTGGGTGGTCTTTGGTCTTGAATCAGTCTTGGGTGATGGTTTGGTCTTTGGTTGTTGGGTGGTCTTTGGTCTTGAATCAGTCTTGGGTGATGGTTTGGTCTTTGGTTGTTGGGTGGTCTTTGGTCTTGAATCAGTCTTGGGTGATGGTTTGGTCTTTGGCTGTTGGGTGGTCTTTGGTCTTGAATCAGTCTTGGGTGATGGTTTGGTCTTTGGTTTGAATCAGTCTTGGGTGATGGTTTGGTCTTTGGTTTGAATCAGTCTTGGGTGATGGTTTGGTCTTTGGTTTGAATCAGTCTTGGGTGATGGTTTGGTCTTTGGTTTGAATCAGTCTTGGGTGATGGTTTGGTCTTTGGTTTGAATCAGTCTTGGGTGATGGTTTGGTCTTTGGTTTGAATCAGTCTTGGGTGATGGTTTGGTCTTTGGTTTGAATCAGTCTTGGGTGATGGTTTGGTCTTTGGTTTGAATCAGTCTTGGGTGATGGTTTGGTCTTTGGTTTGAATCAGTCTTGGGTGATGGTTTGGTCTTTGGTTTGAATCAGTCTTGGGTGATGGTTTGGTCTTTGGTTTGAATCAGTCTTGGGTGATGGTTTGGTCTTTGGTTTGAATCAGTCTTGGGTGATGGTTTGGTCTTTGGTTTGAATCAGTCTTGGGTGATGGTTTGGTCTTTGGTTTGAATCAGTCTTGGGTGATGGTTTGGTCTTTGGTTTGAATCAGTCTTGGGTGATGGTTTGGTCTTTGGTTTGAATCAGTCTTGGGTGATGGTTTGGTCTTTGGTTTGAATCAGTCTTGGGTGATGGTTTGGTCTTTGGTTTGAATCAGTCTTGGGTGATGGTTTGGTCTTTGGTCTTGAATCAGTCTTGGGTGATGGTTTGGTCTTTGGTTGTTGGGTGGTCTTTGGTCTTGAATCAGTCTTGGGTGATGGTTTGGTCTTTGGTCTTGTTGGTTGGTCTTTGGTCTTGAATCAGTCTTGGGTGATGGTTTGGTCTTTGGTCTTGAATCAGTCTTGGGTGATCACAATCATTTACATGATTCTTGGGTGGGTCAATGACATAGTGATTTTGAGTCTTCAAACTTTCTATCAAAGATTGCTTTTCATCAAGAGACTTTTGCAGATCCTCTATTACCTTTTCCAAAACTTTTTGTGGAACATACGGTCTCAAGTTTTCAGCTTTTGGAATTGGAAAAGTTTCTTCTAAAGGTTTTTCTTTAAAACACTCAAGAATTTCAGGAATTATAGCCTCATGATTTTCTTTTTCGTCATTTTGTTTTTCCATTTTATGTGCAGGGTGACTGAAAAAATCATATGACTCATCCATTAACTCATAGTTAAAATAGACTTTTGCACCCTTCTTTAGAAAATCATCAGCCTCAAAATCACTATCATTCGGTCTCATAAACTGGTCAGTCATCCCACATCTCAAATAAGATTCCTTATATAATGATGGACTTCTTCTTGTGCTTCGAGCAAAAGTTTTGGATTGTCATAACCCAACCTGAAGTGAATATTGTTTTCGAATTTCTTGGCCTATTCAAAAAGATTTGTTGATATGAACGATTAATCTTGTACAATTTGTCTTGATAAGTCTTGATTTCAGCTTTAAGCTCATCATTTTCTTTATCAAGTTTTTGTTTAAGAGAATCTTTTATACAACAATCATATTTTAGGTCAGAAATTTTATCTTCATATTCCTTCAAATCAGGGATAGATTCTTTCAGTTTCACATTCAAAGACTCAATGTCCTCAGCCAAAGCATTTGCTCGAAACATCTCATTGGTCTTTTCAACTTGAAGTTGTCTGACGGTCTTACTCAGTTCAAGAACTTTGGTTTCAAGTTCTTGTTTTTCAAGATGCAATTTGGAGTTCGGAGTAAACGTGACCGCAACTTTTTCAGATTTCAAATTGTCAAAATCCTTTTGAAGTAAATCAAATTTATCTTTAGAATTTTGAAATTTGATTTCTTTGATTTCCAAAACTTTTGATAATTTAGAAATCTGTTTACTCAACCCTCTCCCATATTTCATTGTTTCGGCACATTTATTCATATAATAATCTAAATCTGACTTAGTAAAAGTGATTACCTCATCCTCGACCTCAGAAGAACTTTCATCAACTTCCTCCAACTCCTTTGACTTCTTGATCTTCGTCATGAAGCACACGTTTGCTGCAAGTTCGTCTGTCTCCTCATCAGAAAGATGTAACCACTTGTCATCCTCAGCGAGAAGAGCAATTCCACTTTCCTCTTGTCTTGCCAGCAAAAGTTTGTACTTATAGTACTTGGAGTTCTTTTGTCGAGGTTTAGTGCAGTTAATGGCAAAATGTCCAGTAAGACCACAGTTGTAGCATTTCTTGTCTTCATTCCTTTTCTCCATGACCTTCTTCTCAAACTTCTTCTGATTATCAAATTTCTTCTCACCACCAACATATTCCTTCTTTGATTCAAACTTAGGAGCATTCGAATTCTTTGCATACGAAGATACTGATGAAGTCCTAAGCTGATTGTTGGTTGGTTTCTTCTTGAAGAATTTCTTCTTGAAAGCCTTTGTGAAATAAGCGAGTTCTTTATACATCTCTTTTTGTCTTTCATCCAAGTCAGAATCACTCATTTCACTTGAATCAGAATCTGTTTCAACAAAGCTCTGTTTTGAAACTCTTGAAGTCTTCTTCTCAGCTACCAAGGCCAATGGATCTGAATGAGAACTTTCTTCTTTCTTATTTTGGATCCTCTGAACATCCTCAACATTTAGCTTCAGCTTTTCATACAAGGTGTGAATGGTAAGTTTCCCAAAGTCTGATTGTTGGTTGAGTTGGGTTCCATACACTTGCCATTCCTCTTCCAGATTTTTGATGAATTTGATGTTCAGTTCCATATTGGTTCTTTTCACATCATTCTTTCTAAGCTCATTGATGACATTACAGAATCTGATGTATACTTCGTTCAATGGTTCACCCTTCTGTTGCTTGAAAGTTTCATACATGTTCAAAACAGTCGACAATCTTATGGTGTTTGACACATCAGATCCTTCCATCTGCTTCTCCACTTCATCCCATATGTCTTTTCCTGTTTCATAGAAGTCCACATTACAGTAAATGTCATCAGGAAGTGCTTGGTAAAGATAAGCAATTGACATTTGATCAGCTTCAACTCTATTTCTCTGATCTGTATTCCAACTCTCTTCAGGTAAAGCTTCTCCATTAACAGGGTTCTTTGGAATTTCAGGACCATCTTTGTATGATTTCCTCAGAAGTTTTCCATTCTTCTGTCTGTCTATCCAGTTCAGAAACCTTTTCTTCCATTGAGGATAAGAACCTCTAAACAAGACAGGAGGTCTTCCTTCAGAACCAAGTGCTAAAGCTTCCCTTGAAGCCATTTCAATCAATTAAAAGACTTAGAAAAAAAATTTGATTTTCTACTTGTGAAGAATGCCGAGCAAAAATCTCGGCAAATGGACCAAAAATTTTTGAAAAATTTTATTTTCTGCCCACTTGAAGAATATTGATCGAAAATGATATTGAATTAATTTTCTTGAAATTGAAAATTTTGACAAGTCTAAATGAACTAGGTGCCGAGGTTTTTCTTCGGCAAATAGAACAAGTAGCCAATTCACAACTCGAGCACACTGATCAATCAACTTCAACAGTTTGCCGAGCTTTTTCTTTAGCAAATAGAACAACTAGAACTGGATCACAAATACACTTGGTGGATTTTTGTTGAAATAACTATTTGCCGAGATAAAATCTCTGCAAATAGTATAAGTAGAATCAGTCCTTAGCCAAAATTTGCTCAAATACGTATTTGCCGAGATAAAATCTCTGCAAACAGAACAATGAGCACCACACTTAACCAACTTTTCTTGAAACACCTATTTGCCGAGATAAAATCTCTGCAAATAGAACAATGAGCACCACACTTAACCAACTTTTCTTGAAACACCTATTTGCCGAGATAAAATCTCTGCAAATAGAACAATGAGCACCACACTTAACCAACTTTTCTTGAAACACCTATTTGCCGAGATAAAATCTCTGCAAATAGTACAAGTAGCTTCAGTCCTTAGCCAAAATTTGCTCAAATACGTATTTGCCGAGATAAAATCTCTGCAAATAGTACAAGTACGATTAACCCTAGCCAAAAATCTCTGCAAATAGAACAATGAGCACCACACTTAACCAACTTTTCTTGAAACACCTATTTGCCGAGATAAAATCTCTGCAAATAGAACAATGAGCACCACACTTAACCAACTTTTCTTGAAACACCTATTTGCCGAGATAAAATCTCTGCAAATAGAACAATGAGCACCACACTTAACCAACTTTTCTTGAAACACCTATTTGCCGAGATAAAATCTCTGCAAATAGAACAATGAGCACCACACTTAACCAACTTTTCTTGAAACACCTATTTGCCGAGATAAAATCTCTGCAAATAGAACAATGAGCACCACACTTAACCAACTTTTCTTGAAACACCTATTTGCCGAGATAAAATCTCTGCAAATAGAACAATGAGCACCACACTTAACCAACTTTTCTTGAAACACCTATTTGCCGAGATAAAATCTCTGCAAATAGAACAATGAGCACCACACTTAACCAACTTTTCTTGAAACACCTATTTGCCGAGATAAAATCTCTGCAAATAGAACAATGAGCACCACACTTAACCAACTTTTCTTGAAACACCTATTTGCCGAGATAAAATCTCTGCAAATAGAACAATGAGCACCACACTTAACCAACTTTTCTTGAAACACCTATTTGCCGAGATAAAATCTCTGCAAATAGAACAATGAGCACCACACTTAACCAACTTTTCTTGAAACACCTATTTGCCGAGATAAAATCTCTGCAAATAGAACAATGAGCACCACACTTAACCAACTTTTCTTGAAACACCTATTTGCCGAGATAAAATCTCTGCAAATAGAACAATGAGCACCACACTTAACCAACTTTTCTTGAAACACCTATTTGCCGAGATAAAATCTCTGCAAATAGAACAATGAGCACCACACTTAACCAACTTTTCTTGAAACACCTATTTGCCGAGATAAAATCTCTGCAAATAGAACAATGAGCACCACACTTAACCAACTTTTCTTGAAACACCTATTTGCCGAGATAAAATCTCTGCAAATAGAACAATGAGCACCACACTTAACCAACTTTTCTTGAAACACCTATTTGCCGAGATAAAATCTCTGCAAATAGAACAATGAGCACCACACTTAACCAACTTTTCTTGAAACACCTATTTGCCGAGATAAAATCTCTGCAAATAGAACAATGAGCACCACACTTAACCAACTTTTCTTGAAACACCTATTTGCCGAGATAAAATCTCTGCAAATAGAACAATGAGCACCACACTTAACCAACTTTTCTTGAAACACCTATTTGCCGAGATAAAATCTCTGCAAATAGAACAATGAGCACCACACTTAACCAACTTTTCTTGAAACACCTATTTGCCGAGATAAAATCTCTGCAAACACGAGTAAACACTAAACGACAAAACAGTCGGTTACTGTTCTTCTTCTTCGTTCAGCTAAGTACCCAAACGCCGAGGTTTCTGAAAATCATTGATATCTTCTTCATTTTTGAGAGTTACAACTTGAAATTTATATCAAAATTCTCAGAAAATGATCGCGAACAAATCCTCGAACAAAATAACAACTAATTTCAATCAGAATGAAATCCCACTGAAACCTTGATTTGCCGAGCTTTTACGAAATGTGATCAAATGATGAAATTGAAATCTGAAATCGATACAGAATGATGATATACTAACAACTAATCGATCGGTGAACAAATTTCAACAAAAAACACACTAATTTTGCAGAAATTACTCAAACAGTAATCTCGGCAAATGGCTATTTCAGTAACAAACTCAAATTCCAGAAAATAAGCACAAAATAAGCCTTAATTGAAGCTTGTGGATCGTTCAGCAACTCTGATTGTGCTCTGATACCAAATGTAAAGATTAGAATTTGAGCTTATGTGTGTGTTAGTGTGTGTAACAATGGCGGTTTGATGAGAGAGAAGGTAGAGAGAGAAAGTGTGTTTGGCAGGAAAGATTAGTTTGCATAAAATGGGGTGAAAGGTTACAAAGTTCATTATGGAGGGAATTTATATACATATGACTAATTTACACTAAGCCCCCTTCCATACTTAGACATTTACATTCTAAGTACAAATATATAACAAGGAAACAAATCAACTACTACATTTATATTTCTAACACTTGTTAAGTTTTTGTGAAACTGCATCATCAATTCGGACATGGCTTATTCGGAAAGGTTGGGCACATATCATGGAAGGGTCTTAAAGATATGACGCCAACAGATTTGGAATTAATCTGGCGTATAGTGATAATCATTGTAGAGTTTTCTTGATGCGTCAAAGGGTGTGTTTCATGGGCGCACAAGATGGGAAATGAGAGTGTGACATTGATGTAAAAAGTGGTTCAAAGAGAAAACAGCTAAGCATACGGAAGAAGAAGTACACAACAAAGATGATCGCTGGAGCTATTGAGTATGCAGCAAAGAAAAAGGCCAAAAGCTTTTGTGGATGGTTTAGTTAGTATTTTCTTAAGTATTAGTGAATCAAGTCAGTTACCTTTTGCTGTGGTGGTTTTCGTTTTCTTTTTTTTATTTATTTAAATTTTATGGGGTTAAACAAACTTCATGCTATTTATGATTACCAGATTTCCTTTCTGCTAAGGTGTTTCTTATGTTAATCCAATTGTTTTGAACTTGTATGTAACCAATTAAGTTGCGAAATACAGTAGTTTTTATGTTGGGGTAATTTGTTATGAGCGCATACAATACTATTTTGTGAAGCATGCAAAGCTTTGACAAACAAATATTGAGATATATAACAGGGCAATAAAAAAAAGTATCATTGACGAACACAAAATGTAGTCCCAATTGTATACAAGAAATTAAAATAAAAGCAAATAACTGTTAAGCAGGAGAGATATTCATGGGATTTAAAATATCTAATTTTCTTTTAAATTAAATATTGATTAAGAAAATTACTTAATTACCCTTAATTAAATTGGTGGAAAAAGGTTCTTAAGGGTTCTTGCATTTTTTTGGTTCTAAAATAATTTTCACTATACTATATTATCTATATCTATATCTATACTATCTATATATATTATAAAGCAAATAGCCCTTGTCTAAATTTTAAGTTTCAACATTTTACCAAAACCAAATTATATCAACAACCTACACTACTCGCCATCGCCGCCACCGCCGCCACCACCAATCTCCGCCGCCACCGCCTCTCGCCACCACCACCCGTCGCCACCACCACTGGCGCCGCCATTACATCACCACCGCCGCCTCAATCGCCGTCGCAACATGTGGGTACCATTCTCGTATTAGAAAGCAAATTAGAATTTTTTGAATTTTAAGTTTCAACATTTAATTTTAAATTTCAACAATAAATCAAAATCACATTACATTAATAACCTACACCATCCACCAATCGCCACTGCCACCATCACCAATCATCGCCGCCACTACCGTCGTGCGCCACCACCACTGTCGTCGTCACCACCGTCGCTACCATTACATTGCCACCACCACCACCATTACACCGCCGCATTGCACGGGTACTATCATTTAGTGATTTTCCAAATTATAGGTTGAGAAAGAAATGGTAAATTACACACCAAACAATTAGGTGATCCCCAAATTATTGCTTGTCCAAATCACTAAATTATATCATTTAAAATTCTCAAATATGGTCCGGTTTAGGTGGAGAAACACAAACGATTAAGGTTTGATTGCTTATTTTCTATATATTTGCTAATTTTCCTTGAAATATATTCGATGTTAAAAGAATAATTTAACAAAAATTTCCAAAACATTTTCAGGCTACCCAACTATAAAGACGTCTAATGCGGATATAATGTACATACTACTCTATCTTGGGTATAGATGCCTTTAGAATGATTAGCCCTATTAAATACTATCTAAAGATCTTATTGCACAATAGCGTTTTAGCAAGTCTCCATCCAAACGGCCCTAAGTCCCCTTGAATTTGTTTTATTTTAGACAATTATTGATTATCAATAGGGTTTATTAGTGATTTTTTGGTCTTAGATCATATTCCCAGGTAATCTTTCTCACAAATCTAGTTTGAGTTACATAACTTTCTAACTTATTTTTAGTGTATTCGGTGAAAATACTACCGTATATAATATTATATGTATATATATATCTATTAAAACAGTAGTTAACCGGACGATTTTAAAGCTTCTTCAACTCAAAACTAGCCTTCTAACATTGCCACCTAGGATTAATCTTACGTGACATCTCCATGTTAAACTAGTGAAGTTTGGGCCCCGCTTTGCGGGGCTCCGATTGTCGTGTCGATCCGGATCCGTTATATTAGTTTATTTGCGTTGAACCTACTTAGAAATCCAAAAGAAGTATGAAATAACCAAGAAATAACTTGAAAAAAACAAAAAATGTTTGTTCGAGAAAACTACGAAAACCGCATCAAAAAGTGTGCAATATCAAATACATACATTTAGTTTGGGTAATAAAAACAAAAATCAAAAACGATAAAAAAAAATAAAAAATAAAACGTTGAGTAAAAGTTTTCAATATATTAGTTGAGAATACAAAAGCGAAAAAATTATGAAAAAAACCAATACAAAACCGAAAGAAAAAACCTGAAACAGAATCCGATATGGCAATCCAAGTAATGATGTGGGGTATAAGATGAACAAATAAAAGAAAACACAAAAGCAAGAAATATTGTGCAGAAACCAAGAAGAACCGAAAGAAAAAAAACAGATATGGCAATATCTGAGTAGTAACGCGGGGGTGTAGGTGAACCAATAGAACAGTGTCACGTGGAGGTGGCTGAGAACACAAAAGAAAAAAATTATGAGAAAAATTGAAAGAATTGAAAAAACCCCAAACGGGATCCGATATGACAAAATTCAGATAGTGACGCGGGGTATAAGATGAACCAATATAAGAGAACACAAAAGAATAAAAATTGTGCAAGAAACTAAGAAAAACCGAAAGGAAAAAAAAACCAAAATGGGATCCAATATGACAAAATCCGAAACCGAAAGAAAAAACCTCAAACGGGATCCGATATGGCAAAATCCAAATAGTAACGCAGGGTATAAGATGAACCAATAGAAGAGAACACAAAAGCAAAAACTTACCAAGAAAACACACTCAATAGGGATCCGATATGACAAAATTGGAATAATAACGCGAAGTGTAGGTAAACTAATAGAACAGTGCCACGTGGCCAAGTTTGACCGTCTATATTTTTATTTGTCTTATGTGTAATACTTGATGTAAAATATATGAATCGATTGGGTTTTAAATATATTTTACATTGATATAACTTTCACTAAGTATTATAATAAACAAACAATAATATTAATGGTCAAAGTTGCGAAAGAAAGACCCAAAATGTCAAACTTGGACATTTAAATTGGGACGGAGGGAGCTATATATAAAATCTATATATCTATTAAAACAGTAGTTAACCAGACGATTTTAAAGCTTCTTCAACTCAAAACTAGCCTTCTAACATTGCCACCTAGGATTAATCTTACGTGACATCTCCATGTTAAACTAGTGAAGTTTGGGCCCCGCTTTGCGGGGCTCCGATTGTCGTGTCGATCCGGATCCGTTATATTAGTTTATTTGCTTTGAACCTACTTAGAAATCCAAAAGAAGTATGAAATAACCAAGAAATAACTTGAAAAAAACAAAAAATGTTTGTTCGAGAAAACTACGAAAACCGCATCAAAAAGTGTGCAATATCAAATACATACATTTAGTTTGGGTAATAAAAATAAAAATCAAAAACGATAAAAAAAAATAAAAAATAAAACATTGAGTAAAAGTTTTCAATATATTAGTTGAGAATACGAAAGCGAAAAATTATTAAAAAAACCAATACAAAACCGAAAGAAAAAACCTGAAACAGAATCCGATATGGCAATCCAAATAATGATGTGGGGTATAAGATGAACGAATAAAGAAAACACAAAAGAATAAAAATTGTGCAAGAAACTAAGAAAAACCGAAAGGAAAAAAAAACCAGATATGGCAATATCTGAGTAGTAACGCGGGGTGTAAGTGAACCAATAGAACAGTGCCACGTGGAGGTGGCTGAGAACACAAAAGAAAAAAATTATGAGAAAAATTGAAAGAATTGAAAAAACCCCAAACGGGATCCGATATGACAAAATTCAGATAGTGACGCGGGGTATAAGATGAACCAATATAAGAGAACACAAAAGAATAAAAATTGTGCAAGAAACTAAGAAAAACCGAAAGGAAAAAAAAAACCAAAATGGGATCCAATATGACAAAATCCGAAACCGAAAGAAAAAACCTCAAACGGGATCCGATATGGCAAAATCCAAATAGTAACGCAGGGTATAAGATGAACCAATAGAAGAGAACACAAAAGCAAAAAAATTGTAAAAAAACCAATACAAAACCGAAAGAAAAAACCTGAAACAGAATCCGATATGGCAAAATCCAAATAGTGGGGTATAAGGTAAACTAATAGAACAGTGCCACGTGGCCAAGTTTGACCGTCTATATTTTTATTTGTCTTATGTGTAATACTTGATGTAAAATATATCAATCGATTGGGTTTTAAATATATTTTACATTGATATAACTTTCACCAAGTATTATAAAAAACAAACAATCATATTAATTGTCAAACTTGCGAAAGAAAGACCCAAAATGTCAAACTTGGACATTTAAATTGGGACGGAGGGAGTATATATATATCTATATCTATATATCTATTAAAACAGTAGTTAACCGGACGATTTTAAAGCTTCTTCAACTCAAAACTAGCCTTCTAACATTGCCACCTAGGATTAATCTTACGTGACATCTCCATGTTAAACTAGTGAAGTTTGGGCCCCGCTTTGCGGGGCTCCGATTGTCGTGTCGATCCGGATCCGTTATATTAGTTTATTTGCTTTGAACCTACTTAGAAATCCAAAAGAAGTATGAAATAACCAAGAAATAACTTGAAAAAAACAAAAAATGTTTGTTCGAGAAAACTACGAAAACCGCATCAAAAAGTGTGCAATATCAAATACATACATTTAGTTTGGGTAATAAAAATAAAAATCAAAAACGATAAAAAAAAATAAAAAATAAAACATTGAGTAAAAGTTTTCAATATATTAGTTGAGAATACGAAAGCGAAAAATTATTAAAAAAACCAATACAAAACCGAAAGAAAAAACCTGAAACAGAATCCGATATGGCAATCCAAATAATGATGTGGGGTATAAGATGAACCAATAAAAGAAAACACAAAAGAATAAAAATTGTGCAAGAAACTAAGAAAAACCGAAAGGAAAAAAAAAACCAGATATGGCAATATCTGAGTAGTAACGCGGGGGTGTAGGTGAACCAATAGAACAGTGTCACGTGGAGGTGGCTGAGAACACAAAAGAAAAAAATTATGAGAAAAATTGAAAGAATTGAAAAAACCCCAAACGGGATCCGATATGGCAAAATCCAGATAGTGACGCGGGGTATAAGATGAACCAATATAAGAGAACACAAAAGAATAAAAATTGTGCAAGAAACTAAGAAAAACCGAAAGGAAAAAAAAACCAAAATGGGATCCAATATGACAAAATCCGAAACCGAAAGAAAAAACCTCAAACGGGATCCGATATGGCAAAATCCAAATAGTAACGCGGGGTATAAGATGAACCAATAGAAGAGAACACAAAAGCAAAAACTTACCAAGAAAAACCAAAAGAAAACACACTCAATCGGGATCCGATATGACAAAATTGGAATAATAACGCGAAGTGTAGGTAGACTAATAGAACAGTGCCACCGCACGTGGCACTGTTCATTAGCACCGTTCTTAATGATATTGTAATGTAATGTAATATTGTAATGTAACTAGCATTTTACCTGCGCAATACGGCGGTGGTGTAGCGGCGTGTGTGGTGGCGGCGGTGGTTAGTAGTGGTGGTGGCGTGATGGGTGGTGGCATGACGGGTGGTGGCGGTGTGGTTATTATTGTAAAAATAAATAATGTAAAAAGGGTTGTGTAGTTATTTTAGGAGTTGATGAGTCTATGTTGTAAATTATTTTATTAAGGTATTATAGGTATTTTAAGTGGATGTTTAAATTAATGAATAAAAGAGATAGAATTAATTAATTCATTAAGGGGAGAATGGTCATTTCTCATGGGGACATTTTATGAGAGAGAGTGTTGAAAAGTGTTAGGAGAGAGTGTGTGATAATTTTTATAAAGTAGTAAAGATAATTACAAAGAAAAACAACACGCGGACCTAAGTCCGACCCGCTTAAACAACCTTTCTTCAACCCGTTTTTGTTTCACACCCTAATCACTATTCACTACCCTGGTTTCTTCAACCTCTACAACAACAACAACAACTGTACCCAATCCCTGAGCGGGGTATGGGGGAGGTGAGCTGTAGATAGTCTTACCTCTACCCAAAGGTAGAGAGACTGCTTCCATAAGGACCTCCGGCCACCAAGATGTAAAAGCCGTAAAAGGGTAAAGTGTTTATACCTGTCTGTCGAGAACATGATAAGACGATATACCTGTCTTGAAGGTTAGACTCTCTAGCTTTTGTTCCAGAGGTGAGTAATTCATCCCACATTCATACTCGAGCATATCAACAACAGACTTCTGCACTCTTGGATCATTTTTGATTTTCAAATATCTTTCCAGTGATAAACCAAGAGCTGCAGCATCTATATGATCAT
>CM067168.1:146817952-146868417 GCA_034093135.1 Erigeron breviscapus
GGAGAATGTCCACACTATGTTATTGTATCATTATAGTGCTTCGGAGAATGTCCACACTACGTTATTGTATCATTATAGTGCTTCGGAGAATGTCCACACTACGTTATTGTATCATTATAGTGCTTCGGAGAATGTCCACACTACATTATTTTATCATGGTGTTTCGGAAAGGTCCACACCACTTGGAATGTCTTTACATTTCTATGAAATACACGAGTTTAAATCTGACTATGTTCAGATTCGAGAATACAAAATAAACTATTATCATACACTCATCTTCTAATGAGATACCTAACTTACTATAATCTTCGAATCCGTAAATTCTCTTGAGTTACTCTTGCACTCACAAATATCATCGATGAACCCACCTAAGAATATCAACAAAGATCAAGGAAGGTTGAACCGCTAGAGAAAAATTCATCCGGAAGATGACCTATCTAAAGACGACCTCAAAGACTCGATTCTCTCGTTACTTCATTAAATCCGGACAAACGAGTCCCGTTACGCTGAGCAAGTTGAACTTAACAATAATGACTTTGATAAAAACACATAATATGATGTTATCTTAAAAACGGTGTACAACGTTTTTACGATTGCATAATACTATGTGGAAATATCAAAATCTCCCATTAGTTTGAAGTGGTTAGTTTAGGTATTGGTATGCCATCAATGTGCTAACGGTGTGGTGGGTTAGCCGATGGTACACCCTATATATAAGCACATTTAACACATTGGAGGTAGCATCAATGCGGGCCGAAAACTAACCATGAATAACCAATGATAATAATCTTACCTTTTATGTTAGCCATCAAATAATACTAGGAATCTTCTCGTAATCCCTTTCTCGAAACAAATAAAAGGAATAAACGTCTTAACAATAATCCGGACTCTAAGTGCACGATGAAGACGACAAACGATAGCAAAAATGGTGGTAATGGAGATCACAACAAGGGAACATTGATATATAATTTAAAGGCTAGAAAAGATGGAAACAGTGAAATTATACAAAGGAGCACGGAGTAAAGGAGGCTTTATGTTCATTAATCAGAAGGATAATGATATGATAGAACACTCAAGGAAAATCTGGAAGTAGAACAAACAGCGCGGATGGCAAATCACAGTAATGAAGAGGCTTGTGGTTAAGTTGGATCATGAGAAATTTCTATTGCATATAGTTCCATTAGATGTTAACCTACCAAGACAAGTAATGCTCGGCTAATTTCTAAAATACTTGTGGTTTCAAGGATATCTCTCCTTGACTTGTTTCATAAACAATGTATCAAGTATTTTATACATATTATGCTATGTTGGTTCCCATCTTACTATTATGTGATGATATTATACGATCTACATCTCATTAATTTATTATGACGATATAGGAAATCATGGCACCTCCTAAGAAAGGGGATACACTGAAAAGAACAAAGCGAGTAAATTCTAAGGCAACTAGGAAAACAAAACGAGCAAATCTTAAACCCATAGCTGAAGAGGAAGAAACTATAACAATGACACAAGGTGAATTAGATACACTCATAGCTGAACAAGTCGCTGAAATTCTTGCCATGGAAGCAAGCAAGGATATTAGCAAAAAGACGGAAGGAAACTCTAGTAGAGCAGGTTCTTACAGGGATTTCATGTATTGCAAGCCGATATTCTTCAATGGTACTGAAGGGGCAGTAGGCCTGTTGCAATGGTTTGAGAAAACGGAATCTGTATTCCGATTATGTGAATGCACTGACGGCAGCCGAGTCAAATATGCCACCGGCACACTTCTTAGTGGTGCTCTTTCTTGGTGGAGTGAATATGTTAGTGTTATAGAATAGACGCAGCTAACGCAACCTCGTGGGACGAAGTCAAGCAAATGCTAAGAGATGAGTATTGCCCAAGGAACGAGATTCAAAAACTAGAGATAGAGTTCTGGTATCTGGTAGTAAAAGGGAATAATGTGGCAGAATATACTAGGAGATTTTACGAGTTGTCAGTACTGTGTCCAACAATGGTCACTCCTGAGTACAAACGACTCGAGAGGTACATTTGGGGACTTCCACAGTCTATCCAAGGGAATGTGACTGCATCAAGGCCAGTTACACTTTCAAGTGCCATTCGTTTAGCTCATGATCTCATGGATCAAGTGATTCGTCACAATGGAGCGACAAAGACTGCAGAGACAAGAAGCAATGATAATAAGAGGAAGTTGGACGAGAATTAAGAGAGAAGTTATGAACAACACCCATATAAGGAACCAAATGTCATCAAATCATACTACGTCGGACAAAGTAGTAACACATCCTATCTTGGAACCAAGCCTTTCTGCAACATATGCAAACGTCATCATACTAGGGAGTGTAGAGAAGTGGCTTGGGGAAACAATAGTAGTTGTTTTAACTGTGGAGAAAAAGGACATTTCAGAAGGAATTGTCCAATGTTTTTAGATCAAGAGAATGAACAACAACACGAGGAAATGTATCAAGATACTGAACCAGAACACGAGGAAGTGTTAATGATAACCGATGGTGACGACTATGAGGACCCTATCTTCGATATGGGTACGTCTCTTCTAAATAATCCAAAATTCACTTAATAACGAAAATCTCACATCTAAGGAATTATGTCTTAGATACTAAATACTTCATAGATATATCCAATTAAAAAGGATTTGTGAAGGATAAGAATAAGAAAGGTTATGATACTTAGAATTGGTAACAAGAGTGGTTACACTGAGGTTTATAATGAACAAAAGAATTCGAAATATGAGTTACAATAAAAATAGTGGCATAAGTAACCAATGATAACAGTAACAATGATTATGATTCAAAGTGCTAGAATGTTAAGTCTATAGAACTTAGTCTTTAACGGATTGATATCATAAATTTAAGAATATATGGTTAAATTAGCAAGAACTACTTGCTGGCTATAAGCTTAAGGTATATTGAGATAGGAAATATTGAATTACAATAAAGTATATATGCATACTGATGATATACCATTAATATACCATTGGTACGGTGGGTTAGCCGTAGGTACACCCTATACATAAGGACCAATGGAATATTAGAGGTAGATCGTCACAATATGTATACACTTTTGTTAATTGAGGTTGAACTTACGAGGACAGAATGTAGTTAGTAATTGATAAGCTTTTATCGAAAATCCCAAACGAACGTATAGCAACTATATCTAATATCTTACTTGGAGGCACAATCTAAATTTCGGGACGAAATTTCATTTAACGGGTAGATACTGTGACATCCGTCAAAATTTCATTTTATTAACTAAACTTAATTATAAGCAATTGGGATTCGTTTATGCTAATTAAGGCAAATTAAGTTAATTAAGGCATGGTTAGGTGAGCAAGTGCATGTTTAAACTTTCTAATTGATTATATGATTAATCAATCTACTAAATGAACTATCTTGACGAGTTTAAAAACCTTGATGATGAGCAACTAGGAAATAAAAAGTTCAAAAATTCATGAGAAATCGTAAAACGTTTATTTTTCGCGTGAGACTTTCTCGTATGGACTTAAGACTTAGGGAAACCTAATAACTAGTGTTTTAACACTTTAATATGATTTTTATTTCATAAAATAACACACTTGAAAAGTTGGAAGATTTAATTAAATCCCATGAATAGTAAGGAGGTTAAAAATCTAAGTATACTAGACTTTTATGCCACCATGACACCACCATGTTCCACCACCACTTGCCACCTTCCATGAACCTTCCTTCCACCTCCATACCACTCTTACTTAGCCCTCAAGGCTCTAAACCCACGGCCATAAGTCTCTTTAGAGATATTTTATGCTTAAACTTCACCAAAACATCTTAAACTACACCATATCTTTCACTATATATACTAGCCTTATGTAAACATCAATACTTAGCTAATTCACACTCTCAACACTTCTCTTCTTAAATCCCTATCATTCCAAGATCCATACTTGTTCAAGTTCAAGCATATCTTTCACAACCTTTCATCATCCCAAGCTTTCGATTCAACCAAAGTTGTTTTGAATTCGTTGGTTTCGAAATTGTAAACACGAAGTTGTTATCGGGAATTCTTTCAAGATTATCAAAAAGCCTAGTTATAATGGCCAAATGGAGTTAGGATTTATTCATATTCTTCAAGTAAACAAGTCCAAGCTATAGTAGATTTTCTCAAGATCATCTTTGGAGCTCATTCCTATATCGTTACTTTGATCTTAGAATTTATAACTCTCCGAACTTGTAAGTGTTTTTATAAAACCTTAATATACTTTGCTCTATGATTTTAGAACTATATGTTATGTATTGAAATGCTTGTCAACTTATTTCTATACTCAATTAATATATACTTGCATTTAAATACGTTAAATATCGCTTTTATACGCATAATAAATTGTTGATACTTTTATATAAATGCATGAGCTTTATACCTTTAAATGAATCTCCTTATATACTTCCAATGAAGTATAATCAAATGAATATTCATATAATTATCTATCTTATTCTTATATGTATCGTATCTCAATAAATCGATATATTGCGTATTTCGTATCTTGAATATATATACCAAACTACATATATATGGTATCCTTTTATATATTAAGTACTTCATGATCGCATGCTTGTTATATAGATAGGGGGTGATAAAGGGGTGCAACCGAGTTTGTGACGGATTTACGATTTAAAGTGTCTTGATCCCCGTGCTCCATCCGTCCTTGAACCCTCCGTATAATTATCCGGGCATGAAGTCGAACTAGTTTTTCGAATACTATTAACGTATCTTTTCATTCATAATTAATACATTTTTGGTATTAATTATAAATCTTGCCATTTAAGGTATCTCTTCAAATTGTAATTAATACATTTTTGTATTGATTATAATACATACTATCAAAGTATCTTTTCATCTATAATTAATACATATTTTTGTATTAGTTATAATTCTTGCTATTTAAAGTATCTCTTCATATATACATATGTATACATATGTATATATATACATTTGTATTCATCCATGAATACATTCTATAAGGATATTGTATTGATATTAATCAATCATATCAAATATACTTTCATTTACAAATAAATGTATTTGCATATTAAGCTAACTACTTAGCTTATTTATGGTATTTCAAAAAAACGATTTATAAAGAAATCTCCAATATATAAACTCATGTATAAATTATAAATATTTCAAAATAAACTACAAAGGTTATTGAAAGAACCCGAGACCAGTTACGTTGACAAGCGTATTAATAAATAACATTATAAGATAATTTAAGTCTAAACCGAGAAGTAAATCAATCACATTATGTTTAGGGATACGTACTTTTGCTAGTTGACTTGCTCGCCATCATCGTCATCATCAATCTTTTTACGTTACTAATCAATCACCGAGCTAAGGTGAGTTTCATGGATCCCTATTTATTATTTTGGGACTGAGAATACACAACTGTTTTGTTTTTATGGACACAATTGCTTAAATGATCCATGCTTATATTTTTATTACAATGCTCTGGCTCGAAATCCCCTATATGGAACTTGGACCGATAAAGTTTACAACGCGAATATTATAAATAGTACTATTGGGTTGACACCCCTATCCTGGTTAGTCGCACTAACACATGCAAGGGATAATTAATATTTGAAATTTTATACGTGATTGCGTTGAGCATTAGCATCACATGAGGGGTAATGTACACATATGGTACGGTTAAGGTATTCGGTTTCCAAGGTATAAGCATGTGATATACGAATTAATAGGTTGAAATAAACCTCGTATACTTGATAGTCGTAATGCATGCGATATCATATTCAAATTTTGTGATCCAAAGGTAAATCCTTATTATAACACTGTGAACTCACCAACTTTATGTTGACGAAATTTAAACGTGTATTCTCAGGTACTTGAGCTAGATGACGCATAAGATAGATGCATACTTTTGGAGTCACAATTGCATACTAATGGAAAACATATGGAGATTTCTTAGTTTATAATATCATGTTTAAAGAATCTCATTTGTAATAGTTGTAAACTCAGTTATCACTTTGTGATCAATAAAGAAAATCTTTCGGATATATTCTAAAAACGTCTCATTCTAGAGGTCGTCTGTTATAATGTCTGATTTGTTTACGAATATTGTTCACACATTCGATTCCGCATTTTGGGGGTGTGACAAGATACAAGCAGGTTATGCATGTGTGGATTGTATTTTCTTGATATAGTTCTAACTATCCTGAATAAGGTAGTAACAAATGGCTATTTTCAGAAATGTAGTGAAATGACATGACTAACATTTGTAGTCAAAATATGATTTGTTCCTTCAACTTGCAATTGAAGAATGATACCATTTGGCGCCCTCATTGATTAATTAAGATGTTTGTACGGCCGTACCCAAATGAACTCTAGATGTTGTCTCGATTAATTTGGTAATCTTAGTTAGTTGTAGAAATGAGAAACAGAATTGTTAAATTATGGAATGACATTGATCCATATCCATAATTAACAAGGTATCTGAAACAAAGGGATAATAAACACTGAAACCGTTTCAAAATACTTTAAGAAACTATACTTAAATATTTCCGGGAGCATTGGCGTGTTGCTAGACGCTAACCAATGTTATTACCTTTATATAACATGCTCAAGTGGGAGCTGTTGGAATATGATCACGTTAAATAAACGCATGTCCGGAAAGTATTTAAGCCTACGGGGTCACACGAAATGACACGTATACTCTATGTAATTAATTAATATGTTAATGTAATATATTAATTAATATGATCACGAAATGATTAATAAACATAAGTTAAATGTTAAATAAATGTTTATTAAAGGATTAAAGTGTAAATTAGAATTTAAGGAAGTTTCCTAATTACACTAAAAGAGAGGGGGCAAAATTTTGAGAGGGTTTCCTAATCCTCATCAAACTTGGTCACCAAGTTTGAAAACCCTTATAATTAATCCTTATAAATAGAGGTTAAAGGTTAAGGGTTTTTCATACTTTCAAATCAATTAGATTTGAAAACCCTAACTATCTTCTCTCTTTGTTCGATCTGCTACAAGAAGAAAAAGGGTTTCCGGGTTCTTTGCTTGGTTCGACTTTTAGGGTTAAAACACAAGGGGTTGTGAGTTCGTGATCGGGTACTAGCATACATACGTAGGGGTGTCAAGTGTACGATCGTAGAGGGGTTTTACTTTAAACCCTAAATAATAATAATCTTATTATTAATTAATTATTGGAAGCTAAGCTAAAAGATACATATTCGATTCTTTACTTTGTTAATTAATTATATTGCATCATATGATTCTTTCCGCTGCGTAATCGTGATTATTTATATAATAATTGTTTATGAATCTTAACAATATGTCGGTATGAAAGTTGTAATTCTGTATTTGAGTATATGATCCAAAAACACAAAGATGTCTCTCCTGTCACTTGTATTTTAAACAACATCATGATCTTAAATCCAGTTACCTAATAGTCTAATACCACTTATATATACACACACATTATGTAAATACAAGTTGCTCAACTCATATGTACCGTATTGATGGCTTGTTTGGTATGTTATATCCATTTTTTGTATCTGGCTTTGTCTCCCCATGTGTGTGTGTTATGGTAAAAAAAAAAGTTTTTAAGCTTTAAAAAATTATTAGTTTTTTGTTTGATGACAATTACAAAACGAATGGGTATGTGTAATTTCCTTTCTAATTAATTTCCATGCTGCAAATAACATTGTGCATTAAAGATTGCTATAAGGATCAAAATGTCAGATAACAAATGGAGTCAATTTGTATGGAAGGTTTATGTGTGGGTTTTGCTTTTACGGTTGTAGTATCATTTGATTTATTTATGAAGTCTATAAAATTGCTTAACAAATCAAAATGAATAGACTCCTGCAGGTAAAAAAAATTTAATCATAAATACAACTTTTGATCCACATGTGACACATGGCATGGTTTTAATGGATGATTTTATTTTTTACTAAATAGGTTAAGTAGTAAGAATTAATTGACTACATAAGTAAAAAAAATTATAGGTATCCAAATCAAATCTAGATATACACATTTATAGTTGACCATTTAGTTAAGTCAATATTCAAAGCATAGCAATAGAGTCATGTATGTGGTAAGCGATAGTAATAAAAAGTCACTTGGCATCAAGAATAATGCGAAAACAAGTTTATCTCACCCTTATGTCGAACGGCCAGGCTTTTGCTTTTGACTACTATTTTGTAAATCTCTGTTTACAAGCATTAATAGACTTATGTGAAAACAAGTTATTATAACCAATACTTATACAAAACAAAATCATCACTCGTATTTTAAGGTTAAGTCATACCAATAAAAAAAATGTTATATCACCTTCTTTTCGACTAAAAAAAAAGAAAATGATAAACACAACAAAAAGGTTATGTTTAGATAGCTATTACATGTTATATCACCGTCGTTTCCTATAAACAAGATATTATTAATTTTTTTCTTCAACTCAAAATTTAAAAAAACCTTCTTTGCCAAAACATCTCTTTTATACAACTACTGCATATGTCAAAATGCCCAAATAAGGGGGAGATTTAGTTAAGATTAAAATCCTACGTTAAAAGAAAAAGCTAATAACATCTCTTTTATACAACTACTGCATATGTCAAATGCCCAAATAAGGGGGAGATTTAGTTAAGATTAAAATTGGAAACGGAATCAGTACCCTTTTTTGGCTTGATGTTTGGAATGGAAACGTCACTTTAGCTTCTAAATTCCCGAGATTATTCAGTTTAGAACTCTCTAAATATGCTCTCATTTCCGATCGATGGAAGGATAATGCTTTAGTTTCTAACTGGAGAAGACAAGTTCGTGGCGGGGTGGAAACTAGCGAGTTGATTCAGCTTACAAATTTGTTATCTACTACTGTTCTTAATGATGATTCGGATAAATGGGTATTTTCTAATCAAAGCATGAAAGAGTTTACCGTGAAAGGCATTCGTAATGCGATTGATGAGACTTTAGTGACTAATATTCACGGAGTGACTAGATGGAGTAAGTTGGTACCTCGCAAGGTCAACGTTCTTGTTTGGAGAATCCTTATAAATAGAATTCCCACCCGTATTAATTTGGTTAATAAAGGGGTGGATATTCCATCTTCTCTTTGTCCATTATGTGGAAACTCGGTAGAAAATTGCAATCATATTTTTGGACAATGTGGGGTTGCTTCAAGATTATGGAGTTTAGTTTCTAAATGGCTCCAAATTGCGCCTATTCCTCTGCATGGTCCTACCGATATCATCACTTATATCGATAACATGCATGTCTCCAAGGATAAGAAAGATATTATTGAGGCTATAATATATTGTGTATGGTGGTCGATCTGGAAATATAGAAATGAGGAGGTTTTCAACAACAGGAAGCATCGCAAGGAGTTTCTGTATGATCTCATTGTTACCCAGTCATATATGTGGTACTCGTGTAGATGCAAAAAGAAACGAATTTCTTGGGTCGAATGGCTTCACTGCCCTCTCCTTGTTCCGTAGTTTTGTCGTGTTCCTTTGGGGCTTATATTTGTAATTTATTTGTACTCTTGTACTTTTGGGCTTTCTAGTACTTTGCTGGTGGCCTTTTATTTTAATATATTGCCGTTCTAAAAAAAAAAGAAAAAGCTGATATGATATTCTCGAGCTAAAAATAAATTGATGTCTTTTGTTTTTGGTAGTGTAAGGAGTTCTTTATCAACCTCAATAACTTTTGTTTGCATTTTTTTTCTTCTTCCTTACAAAGAGATGATCACCATGTGTTGGAAAACATATAAAGAAATTGCTACTTTAAGCTAATTTTGGACCGGTTTTCTAAGTCAAGTTTGTTACTTTGATAAGAAAACTTGTCCTAATACCATATATGGATATAGTTTGGTAAGTTCATAACCATCATATGAATAATTAATTTCGTAACGACAATGACTTCTCTTGCTCTATAGGTTGATCATCGAGATTAAAGTTCCAAGTACGTTAGAAATTGTATGTAAGAATTTGAAAGTAATACGTGTTTTATACACTTTGATGACATTTTCTAAACTAGGTGTACTAAAATTTATTGCTACACTATAAAAAAAGGTATATCAATCATGAATCATGTGTTAACACCAAAAAGATTTAGCATAATGATAATTTTATTTTGATCTATCTTTATAAAAATAATATGAATACATAAACAGTTTAGCATTACATCAAGACCGCTATATTATTAAAACAAAGTTACATGCTACAGTAGTTATGTTTTATCTATACACTATATTATAAAATAAATAGCCATATGTTATGTTTGAAAGTTACATAAAAGAAAACGTCTAAAATACCCTTAATGATTATATTATAGTCCTTTATCTTTTAAAGTATTTTCATTAATCATTTACATCAATTATCTATACCACTCGACACCGTTTCTATCACCACACTGTCGCCGCCACGAACACCGCCGCATTGTGCAGGTACCGTGCTAGTCAATTTAATTATAACTAAATTGTATGTAAATTGTTATACTGTAGACCAATTGAAAGGGATGTAATGTAGCATAGGATGGTAGCGCCTTTATATTGGGAAAATGATAACAAATTCCTAACTAAAGTTTAATAAGGAGTAATAAAAAGAGAAATGACATTTACTCAACATATTTGATGATTTGGATTTTGACAAAATAAAATAGTAAAATGAGATGAAAGAGTTTAGCGTTGATATTTGTCATCAAAATATATGTATACCAGGATAGGATGTAGACAGGGTCAACTGTAAGGTGGCTTATATGATGTTAGAGAGCCAGACCCATATTTTTTCAACATTTTTCGGGTGATACTTAGCAAACAGGTATATCTTCTTATGCTAGTGTTCGGCTGATAGGTATGAAAACTAAACTCTTCACACTTTTCGATTTTTACCTTTTTGTGGTCAGAAGTCCTTATGGAAACAGTCTCTCTACCTTTGGATAGAGAAAACTGTTATACAGCTCACCTTCCATACCCGCTCAAGGGATTGGCTTGTTGTTGTTGTTATTGTTGTCTTATATATATATATATATATATATATATATATATAATATATATATATAATATATATACTTTTTAGTACGTAATCTATGAATTGAAAGAAATGAAAGCTAATGCTTTAGACTTTTAACCTGACATCTTTTCTGTCATTTTCTTTTTCCAAATGTTACAATTCATGTCATAATTTAAAAAGTGAAAACAAATTAAAAATCCTTTTGGTCTTTTTGTCAAAGCTTAGCTAGATTTTGCTAATGAAGTAATGAGTATTTGAAGAACTTAACATTACTGTCGAGTACGGTTATCGTTGTAATACTATGGTATTATATTTTGTTATTGACTCGTTATGTTAGAGGCCTATTTTTGGTTTCCGAGTCAGACTCTGAAATTTTTTTACATCTTCAAAGGTAAAAGAAACAAAAGTATAAGGATTGAACACTATAATATTCTCATAAGTCAATTGAAAACTTTGTTTCTTAAAAAAAAATTTACAACACAAGTCGATTGAAAACTTTTGTTTTGAACCAAAAAAAAAATGTGTTGTCCACAATTAAAAAATAAAATAAAATTTGTATAGATACTAGATAGTCGACACAAAAGTCTCAACATAATTAACTCTTGAAAACCGTCTTTAAACAAATTTGCTATTAAAAGAAGTGTATCAGGAAAATTAAATTGCTTAAAAGGGAATTAGTGAGTGAGTGGGGGTCGGGTCGTATGTACGAAAGAAAGAAGTAGTCATAGACAAAGAGCCGTATGGTTGACTTTATTGGACCCCCACGTCTTGTCGATATGTCCCCACCAAACCTTTAATCCTCTTTTTTTTTGAAAGGTAGAGAGATGATTTTTATTTATAAACAAGCTACTAGCAAATTGCTAGGTAGTTACATATATACAAGCATGAAGAAATATACAGGAAGAAATATACACATGAAGAACACCCTTTTAACACCCTTTTGTCCGAATCTTAACTGCGAAGGAACTAAAATGGATGAAAAAACCTGAGAGGACCAAGGAAAAAATCCCCGAGACTAGGGGTCGTGCCACTGGTTTTCACCCTAGCTCGTTTTTGATAGTTCCCCAAACAGATTCGGACCAGCATTATACTCCAAAATGAATTGCAAGTACCCAAAAAAGAACATGAAACAAACTCCATGAAATGTTGTGAATCCGCAATAAGTGGCTGGCGAAATGCATCTGATCAACCATGTTTAGAACTTGAACTCGCGCCATCTTTCCCAAATCAGATCTCGACATTTTGCTCTATTCTTCATCCAAAAAAAAGTGAGGCTCTGAAGATCTTCCTTAAGCTGCTGCCTTGAGGGGGTGATACCATTAAAGCAAGCATCATTTCTTGCTTTCCATAAGCACCAACAAGCCGTGAGGATGATTGCATGTATTGCCGAGCTTTTCCAACATTTGTCTTTCTCAAAGAGGCAAAGAAGATCACGAATAGAGAAAGCAAAAATGGGAGTTACTTTGCACCACGAACTAATAAAACACCATATCATATTGGCAAATTCACAAGAAATTAAGATATGATCTATGGTTTCTTCAAACTGGTTGCATAAAGAACAAAGAGATGAAGAGACCTGGACGTTTCTTTTAGCCAATGCCGATTTAGTTGGTACACGGTCCATTTCTGCTCTCCAAGCAAATATATTCACTTTGCCTGGGACCCATTTGCTCCATTTGAAATGAAATTCTTTTGCCCGAACAGAGGAGTTTATAATGTTATGTCTAACTGAGGCGACAGAGAAGGTGCCTGATGAGTCTCCTTTCCATGACCAAGTGCCATTTTCATTGACGATAAGTTGAGATACATCCAAATTGTATTCCTTTAAATCCTTTTGAACCTTGCTAATATTTATCCATGTGCTCGAGAGGCCCTTTTTGTTGGGAATCATTGAGGAATTAACTTTGCTCTTATGGATCGACCGAATGACCTGACTCCAAACCGCATTTGTTTCTTGATGAAAACGCCACCACCACTTTAACAATAAGCTGGTATTGTGCTGTTTAAGCGATCCCAAACCGAGCCCCCCATCATTTTTTGGTGTTGTTACTCTTGACCAAGAAACCCAGTTTATTTTAGAGTTACTCTCCGATCCTCCCCACAAAAACTGTCTTCTGATCTTTTCAAGATTCTCGATAACTGCAGCAGGAGCTTTGAAAATAGAAAAGTAGTAGATAGGAAGGCTGTCAAGGACAGACTTGATAAGAACCACTCTTCCAGCTATAAAAAGTCTCTTTGCTTTCCAGGATGAAGACCGGCTTTTAAAAATGTCAATTACTTCTGACCAGTTCTTACACCGATTCATATTTGCCCCCATTTTGAGCCCAAGATACTCGAAAGACAATTGACCAACTCTGCAACCAATCTAACCTGCAATTGTACTGACTTCTATAGGATCGACATTTAACCCAAAGATGTTGCTTTTTGCTATATTCATATCAAGACCCGATACCAATGAAAAACATCTCATGATTCTCATTATATTTAGCACATTGGTAGATGACCATTCGCCCAATATAATTAGATCATCAGCAAACATGAAGTGTGTGATAAAGAGCTTTTTGCTATATTCATAGAATTAGATCATCATCACCAAACCTTTAATCCTCTTCATATCGTGATTTAAATCCAAAAATATTTACATTTTAGAATCACCCCTTACTTACAAGTTGATAAGGAGTGTTCCCACTAAAAAGGCTTCAAATCTAATAGATCTCTTTACAATTGGAAGAAAAATATACATTATTATATAAATACATTACAAGTTAATAAAGAAAAACTGGCCCATCTCAGTGACACCATTGAAAGTTTGATTCGTAACAAAATGTAAAACGATATTTCACCAAGTAAAATCCATACACTTGCTGTTAAAAAAAAAATCCATACACTTCAACAAACATTATATGTTGTACACTTACATGTTCTATATCAATCAACTATTCATAAATAGTTTTGTACTTTTTTTCACAAAATGTAACTTATCAAAGCAACCAAAAACATGTCATTAAATTAAGTAAATAAACAAACAAAGTACAATTAAAAAAAACAACAAAAAAGGGGTGACTTCAACAAATAGAAACATACAACAACAACAAGGGTACCCAATCCCGGCATAAGCCGGGCTATGGAGGAGGTATGATGTAGACAGACCTTACCTCTACTCAAAGGTAGAGAGGCTGCTTCCAGATCCACCGAAGTGGAAGGGACCTCCGGCCCGGGTGAAAAAATAGGGTTAGATCCACCGGAGTGGAGGTCTAAACCGGATCTCTACTCCTCTCTGGGAAAGCCAGGGCTCTCAACCAGAGAGAGCTTTCTAACTAACAACAAATAGAAACATAATACTAGTAAAATATAAACACATGTTGGGTATCTCATTTTTCTAACCTGGTTACTGTCGAAAAAGACTCAAAACGCTAAACCACCGCCGCCACCAGCAGCCACCATGACCACCACCGCCAACGGACTAGACTTCGAAGACGGATTTCCAGCCACCAAGCTATTCAACCAAGGCTACTCATACACCTACGATGACGTCATCTTCCTCCCACACTACATCGATTTCCCAACAGATTCCGTACAACTAACCACCAAACTCACCCGCAACATCACTCTTTCGGTGCCATGTGTCGCTTCACCAATGGACACCGTAACCGAGTCATCTATGGCCGTTTCTATGGCGGCGTTAGGCGGTATAGGTATTGTTCATTCCAACAACTCTGTTTCAGAACAAGTTGGTTTAATTCGATCAGTTAAGTCGAATCGAATTCCTTTCGTTGCGACCGAGTTTCGTTTCGTGTCGCCCGATGAATGTATTTTGGATTCTGATGTTTTTTATACAATGCCTTGTGTTTTTGTAACTGAAAACGGTTATAAAACTGATAAAAAGTTGTTAGGGTATGTTGATAAAATGACTTGGGATAAGGTTTTAAATAAGGAAGATAGGGTTGGGAATTATATGATTAAAAATGTAATGTCGTTATCGAATTCGTCTAGTTTAGAGGATGTGGCTGCTTATTTAGCTTCCAAGGAGTTAGATTTTGTGCCTTTGGTTAATAGGGAAGGGGATGTGGTTAATGTTGTGAGGGAGACGGATATCGAGAGGATTAAGGGGTATCCGAAAGTTGGGGCTCCGTCGATTGGGAAAGACGGGGAATTTTTAGTTGGGGCGTCGATTGGGACGAGGGAAAGTGATAAGGTGAGGTTGGAGAGTTTGGTTAAAGCGGGTGTTGATGTGATTGTGATTGATAGTTCTCAAGGGAATTCTATTTATCAGATTGAAATGATTAAGTATGCCAAGAAGATGTTTCCGGATTTGGATGTGATTGGTGGGAATGTGGTTACGATGTATCAAGCTCAGAACTTGATTAAGGCTGGTGTTGATGGGTTGAGAGTTGGTATGGGGTCTGGTTCTATTTGTACTACTCAGGAAGTTTGTGCAGTTGGTCGCGGACAGGTAGTTTGTCAAAAAAATTTAGCTAATACACTCCATAATATGTTAATATGCTGATTTTTGTGTTGTATACTTGTGTGATGAGTTCAACTAGTTAATTCTTTTTTCAACTGGGACTGATAAATAGTATCTATATTATTATATATTACTATGATGGGTAATTTATATTCTGTGAAAGTAAAGTATAAACTAAAGAAAGTTGGAAACTTTTAAATTCAAAGTACTTGTTTCACTGTATTGTAGGCGACTGCGGTGTACAAGGTATCGTCGATTGCTGCACAAAGTGGTATTCCTGTTATTGCAGATGGTGGCATTTCGAATTCAGGGCATATTGTTAAAGCTTTGACTCTTGGGGCTTCAACTGTCATGATGGGAAGCTTCTTAGCAGGAAGTTATGAAGCTCCTGGAGCTTATGTGGTCCAGGTAACTTATTTTGAGCTCTATTAAGTGTCAACCGGAACTAATGTAAGTGGCTGGGATAAAGATACTCTTAGTCGCCCAATGGTCTAAAAAATCATTGTTCTTTTTTATAGGCATTTCATACTAGACTAAAAAAAGAAAGAAAGTTAGGGATAGTTACATAATGTTGGCTTTACTTGAATATGAATACCAAATTTTCTTACTTGAACTCGTTACTTGTGTTTTTCGATCTGATTATATTGACTCTAAAATATTAGCAAAATCATAATCATAATCAGGTTCTGCCACACATTTAAAAAGTGAATTGCAGCTGCAAATTAGATACACATCCAAATGCCTTTTAGTCATCTTATATAAGTAACAAGTATTATCATTCCTATTTCTTTTGTGTCTTGTTTTTGAGTCTCTCTTTAATCATTGAAACTCAATGTTATATTAGCACCAGTTACGGATTTATTTTGGGTTATTGGTCTATTGTATTTGTATGCTTATTGCTAAAACAGTGATTAATGGATGATATGGTGGTCTGTATCTCATTTTTTTTCTTTCACTTTGCAATAATGCAATTGCAGAATGGTCGCCGAGTTAAAAAGTATCGAGGGATGGGATCCCTTGAAGCTATGACAAAAGGAAGTGATGCTCGGTACCTTGGTGATACAGCTAAAATGAAGATTGCTCAAGGGGTTGTTGGAGCCGTTGCAGATAAAGGTTCTGTGTTAAAGTTCATTCCATACACTATGCAAGCAGTTAAGCAGGGTTTCCAGGATCTTGGTGCTTCGTCCTTGGAGTCTGCTCATGATTTGTTGAGGTCTGGGACTCTGAGGCTGGAGGTATGGCTTGATGTTTTTTGGTTTAATTTTTATCAAAGTACTTGCTTTCCATATCCATTTCTTTACAATTGCTATCCCACATAAAGTTTGTAGTATTTGATTGTGGATAAATGTCCATTATGTTACAGGGACTTTGAAAATAATGGGTAATTTTTTTAACTAAATAAACATCTAAGGGTAAAATGTAGGGATAGTTAGGTGATTATTGTTTTAATATTGTGGCAATCACTTTAACACACATCCAAGTACCCTCTTTATAGCAAATCCACCAATAGAGACAAGGGCTCCACATTGTTTGAGGTTACAGAGTGGGACAGTGGGTGTTGTGTAACTGGTTGAATTGGAGTTGGGTCAGAATGAGCATTTTTCAGTTGGTTGACTGGGCTATCGATTTTTGTATCTTTTTCCTTGAATGTCACAAATTATCTTATGTGATTAAAGTGATGATTTTTTTATTAAGATAAATTTTTTTAATAAAAGATGTATAAGTGGCTGCAAGCATTTAACTACTCACTTTATTTAAATGTACATCGTTTGACCTTTTCCATTCTTACCTATAAGTTTCAAAAGGTTCACACTCTGACTATTAAGTTATAAAACCACATGTCATTCTTTTTTTCTAAACAAATATGAAGACTGAAGCACCTTGTCAAATTTTTGCTTCTGATCTTTTTCTTCAGGTTCGAACAGGAGCAGCACAGGTTGAAGGAGGAGTGCACGGCCTCGTTTCCTATGAAAAGAAATCCTTTTGACCTCACATCTGTAAACGTTCTCTTTTTCCGAGCCTTCTTCGCTTCTTCCTGGCCTGACAATGGTGTACATATGCATTGTTCGGATGTGCAATGCAGAATCTGTTGTATGGGACAAATACATCATACAAACAAAAACAGATACATGATCGTATTTGCTCTAAACTATCGGAACGAGACAATCTTGTTGCTACCAAATTAAATTAGCTTGTTATTTCTGCTCTGTAGTTTTGTACCATCGAGAATTGAGATTGCTTTTGAAATAATTTGGTGTTTAATAAATTGAACATGTTATATCCTTCATGGCTATCATCCAGTCTGAGATGCATATTTTATATAAAAATCTTGAAGGTTAAATTTAGACATGATGGTTATTTTTATTTATTGTGGTTTGCTAGGACTGTAATTAATATGCATAAATATGAACATCACCGATTTGAGCAATGAAAAGAGGAGTAGACAGGTCTATCTCTATAAAAGGGAGTTTCGACTTTCACATTTTCATGCCAAACATGTCTCTATTTTTATTAAAATGATAAACAGTTTCTGTAAAAAGTTAAAACAAAAAGTATGCAGTAACCCTGATGCAAAAATGGATCATGCATCCACTAAATAGTTTAATTTTATCAACTTTCATTGTCATTAACACCATCCCCATCGGATGTTTAAGAATGGTTCGGTCGGACCTAAATGTGAAAAGAAAATAATAAACAAAGTTAATAACTACCGACTTAGTCGGTGAGGCAACGGAGGTTTGGTCCAAAATTTCAAACTTGCAAGTTGCAACATTTTGTCTTCATTTGTATGTTTTCATTTTCTCAATTTGTTTTATTAACTGAATAACGTGTGACAATATAATGATTTACTAACTTAAAATCTAATTTCTGTATAATAACTAAATTAAATCTAAAATAAATAGAAAAATTCAAAATATGAAATACAGAATAAAGATTGATAGTTTAATATATTGAACTAAAATAGTATTTTAAATGTTTTAAATTAATTTTAAATAAAATATATTAATTAAAAACATTATTATATTTAAAAATAATATTTGGTTGGGTTGTTAGTGGAGTATAAAAATTGATATAAGTTGGGTTGAGTAGATATAAGAGAGAGATTAATTTTTTAATGAATAGTATTGTTGGGTTGGGTTGTGAATGTGGATGACCTTAGAATGACGCGGATCAACTATCCCTCCCGATTTCTTCTACTAAATAAATAAATATTTTTTTGGTGTACTGAATTATGATTACATAAAAACATGAATTAAAAAATAAATATCAAAGTTTTAACTAACAAAAAGTAACTAGTAAAATTCGGCCCCGCGTTGCGGGGCTTCAACTTTCCGTTGAAACAATTGCATTATTTTAGTATAATTTCGTTAAACTTTCAACCGCCTAATTAAAAATAATTATGTCATTGATAAGTTTGTTTCAAATATATATTTATTTAAGGTCAAAACCACGTTAGGTTACTTCTGCGCATCGCGGGGTTTCCACTATTTTGATTAAGTTTTGTTATTGATGATGTGTCGTTATATATGTTACTTAAAAACTTTGACATATGATATACATATTTGCCTAAAGTCAAAACCACAAACGTTTCTAAAAGTTTGTAGTAACGAATACATATATTTTATATGTGCAATAAACCAAAAATCAAAAATGAAAATTTTAATATATTAGTTAAAAATACCAAATGAAAAAAGTGTGAGAAAAATTAAATAGTGATGCATTTTGGTATGTGGTACATAATGGTACGGTGTATGACGACGAAAAAGTTGCAATATATTAGTTGGAAACTCAAAAGGAAAAAAGTGTTTAAAAAACCAATAAGTAACCGGCGTTTAAAAACCCGAAAAGAATACGATATGGCAAAATCCGAGTAATAGTTAGTGATGTGTGGTGGACGAATAGTAACTCGCCACGTAGGCAGTTACTATTCATCACCGTTACTGTTCATAATTGAATCCCTATTAATATAAGGTTATAATATAATATAATTATAGTACTGATATTACTATTACTATTCGGTTTGTTGGATTTGTTTTGATTCTTAAACTTATGTTTACTACTTGTTTAACACGGTTTCCTTATAAACCTTTTTTAATGCGATGGTGGATTAGCAATGAATCTTGTTTTGTGATAACTCCGCTTTGTTTTTGCAACATGTTTAATATAGATAAGTGAGATGAGATTAAAGGTTATGATACATTTAATAACCAGATAACGATAATGTTAATACAACATTATGAAAATAGAAAGTGCAAGTTGATTGACGATGTACCCCTCCGAGTCACTATACGAAGGACATACAATACGAAGCACTCCCACGAAGGGCACGAGCCCGGAGGTGCTTAAATTAAGTAAACGGCTAAAGGATCATTATAAATCCTTTCCAAAGATAAGAAGATATTTATTAAGAATATATATATTGCCTAGTCCGAATCATTCTAGGATTATCTCCTAAGGAAACTAAATCGGATAAACATGGCAATAAGATTTCGACTCAAAGAAGGAAGGGAAAAACCCTAACCTTCTCCTCCAAGAAACCTCCCCCTATAAAAGGAGGAGGATTTCTCCACATTAGGCACGATTACTAATCGGCCGAAAACCCTAAACACACATAGTTGGCGTAAAGTGGCATTGCTCCTACCTTCGGGGAATCGCCAACAAAACCTAAAACCCTTTTAGTTCATTCATAAATCACTCCTTTGCTAAAGAACCCTTCGACGCGGTTTGGTGCACAATCATTTGGCGCCATCCGTGGGACCTCATCATCTCACATAAGAAACCCACCGTTAAACCACGACACCGATTCACTGAAACCATGTCGAACGCAGGGCCAGAAACCCCACTTAGCGTGGTCGCCTCCCAAATGGTCGGAGTTTCATCTCCATCGTTCAGCACACCAGCGAATGGGACTCAAAGCCAGCCCGAGTTCGCTGCCGCCTCCCAATCACCGCTTGATCTAAACCATACCTACCGCCCAGATCCTTCCATACTTTATCAAAGAAGAAACAATAGGGCAGAATCCTCAAGACGAACCGAACCAATCAGCGAAGAACACCTCCTGGAGAATAGGGCTCTGCTTGACGAAGCCCTAAGGTTCATTAACAGGCAACGGGCGGCGGGAGAGCACTGAACTTGAAGACGAAACCGATGAAGAGTGGGAGGTGGAGGACCAAGACGGGAGGCCGACAGGGAACAACGCACGCAATGTACCAAGCCCAGAAGCTACTCCCCAGCCACGACGAAGGGCCCCGGAATTCGCGGATGGTGCGAACTTCACTTTCCCTGACTTGACAAGACTTCCCAGGTCTCGAGCGATGGCTAGCACCATCCCCGGAGTCCCTATCACTACAGATTCCACAATAATTACCCCTCAGGGAATTCCCCACCCATATGACTATTATTCATACTGGGGAATGCCACCTCCGATGCCTCCAAGGTATGGCCCAAGGCCTCCAGGATATCCGCAAGGCTACCCTATGACTCAACCTCAAGTCTCCGAAGCCCCATCCTCATACGCGATGACCGGAACATGACCTCCTCCGTATCACCCACCATGGTATTTGAATTACGGAGGATACCCTTGGGGAACCAACGCCCCTCCGGCAGTAGCGCTTAACATGGGAGGAGTTGACATGAGCCAAGAACAGCCTTTCCCCCTCGAAGATGAATCTAATATCTCACCTTTGGCTGAATGGATACAAAAGTACCCGCTACCCAAAAATATGAAGTGCCCGTCTCATCTAGGAACATATGAAGGAAAGACTGATCCCGATGACTTCTTGCAGATATTTAGAGGAGCGGCAGCAATGCAACAATGGAACGATCCAGTAGCTTGCAGAGCCTTTGGCTGGGTACTAAAAAGTGATGCTAGGGAATGGTTCAACAACCTTCCGAAGGGCTCGATTACTGGCTTCTCAGATCTAAAAGAAAAGTTTCAAGCGCACTTCAGTCAGCAGAAGAAGCATAGGAAAACCCACATTGTAGCTCACAATATCAAACAAGGAGAAGCCGAAGGGACAAGAGCCTTCATAAACAGGTACACTAATGAAACTCAGGAGATACCCACCTTACCAGAATCTCAAAGAATATCAGGCCTCATTCACGGATGCCGAAGCCGAGCCCTAATCGAACATCTAGTTGAAAAGCTCCCCGAGACTTTTAAAGATACAAAAGCCAAGGCATACGCATGGCTAGATGCTAGGGATACAGCTGCCAACAGCATAGGAGGGCCAACACAAGACGGGGAGCCCTCCGGAAGCAAATGGAAGCAAAATTCGTTTAATAGGAAAGATAGCCGAGTAAAATATTCCCCTTATAACAAGGAGGATAAAGGTAAGGAAAGGCCAATCCTTCCAGAACTCACTAAGACTCCTAGAGCGATCTTAGCAACTGAAAAAGTAGCAAAGACCTTCGCACCCCCTCCGAAGCTCAGTGGTAAAAGCAGAAAGAATTATGACGAGTACTATGAATTCCATTGTGATCACGGTCACGATACTAATGACTGTATCAACCTAAGGAAAGCCATAGACAAGGCTATAAAGGAAGGAGAGCTAGGTCATCTACTAGTGGGAATTCGACAGAATGCTAAGGTAAAGGACGAAGATGGAAGCCAAGAAAAGAATAAAGCTCCGGAATCAACCATCTTTATGATCCATAAAAAAAAGGATGAATTGTCGGATGCCGAAGGTTCCCAAGAAAGCGAAGAATCAACTTCGGACTCGGCCAAGCCTCCAAGAAACCGTGACTCAGAGGAATCCACTGGATCCTTTGGGGAAAAAAAAGGAGGACACTGATTGAAGAACATATGGAACTAGCACAACGTGCTAGGATTGCTTCGTAACTCTTATTTTTTCACGAAAGTGATTAATGTAACAGGGTTGCACTCCTTAGATGAATAATAGCAATCCTATTAGGAATTTATGTAATCACAAAGTGATTAATAAAATTTTTCGTTTTTTAGGTCACAAAGTGATCCCCTATAAATTACATATGCGAAGGGTCGCTCCCTATCGCATTATTATTTCACCACGTACGTACAAATCAACCTACTAAAGACATGCTACCAAGGCTTAAATGTATGTTCAAAGGGACGCCTACATAACATATAGCCAAATCGCAAGTAAAAATTTTTTACTACGAAGCATGCAAAAAAAAAAGACATGGAAATTATGGAGGAAATCACCTTCGAAACCATGCACGAACTCTAAAATGTGAGACACGGAGCAATCAAAGGGGGACACCCCCGGAACTGTGCAAATTTGTTATACTATATAGTTGTTCTAATAATTATTTGCTGTAAAATATTCTATAATTATGATACATGTACCACATATATTTGTATGAAATTTTTAACCAAAGATACATACTATATCTTTTAAGACTACCCGTCCATCGGACCACTATATAATAGAGAATATGTGGCTGTTAGATACCTAAGTTTGGGTATAGATCCCTTCACATATTATATGAAACCTCATGAATTGTATAATATATTTGTTTAATTGGATGTTTAAAACTTAGCATATATCTTATCTTTTATCTTTTAAGATAGTTATATTCCGTATTGATATATTAGTTGTTAACATTATTAATTTTTTTATAAATCATATATATGGAAACTTAGTATAATAATAATAATAAAATATATAATGATATATCTTAACTATATATATACATATAGGGTAGAGATCCTGGAAGAAGGTGTCTTAAGGAGAGAAGGGAGAGAAGGTCCTATGGGCCAATCAGAACGCGTCGTGTGTCAAATTAAATTAAAACACGCGGTGACAATTTTGTAAATAAATCAAACTTTTGTGAAGCTTGGTCAGCTTGGGTTCTGGGTCAGCTTGGTCGCGTTGGGTCAGCTTAGGTTGGGTCAGCTTGGTCAGCTTGGGGTTGGGTTGGGTCAGCTTGGGTTGGGTCAGCTTGGGTTGGGTTGGGTCAGTTTGGGGTTGGGTTGGGTCAGCTTGGGTTGGGTCAGCTTGGGGTTGGGTTGGGTCAGTTTGGGGTTGGGTTGGGTCAGCTTGGGGTTGGGTCAGCTTGGGGTTGGGTTGGGTCAGCTTGGGGTTGGGTTGGGTCAGCTTGGGGTTGGGTAAGCTTAGGGTTGGGTTGGGTCAGCTTGGGGTGGTTGGGTCAGCTTGGGTTTGAAGTCAAAATATTTACAGATTTGCCACCGTGTTTTTTTTTTAAAAGCCACATGTCAACTTCTGGTTGGTTAGAAAAACCTTCTCTCCCTTCTCTCCTTAACCCAACTTCTCATTTGATCTCTCTTATATATATATATATATATATTAAATCTAAAGATTAGTATTTGATTACAATTAGGTAATTATGAATTAGGAATTTTTTTTAGTTACACCAAAGTGACACATGTCGTGCAAGGAATGCGCCAAGTGTCGATCAAAAAACCTTTTTTATATTAAAACTAAAAATTAGTATTTGATTACAATTAGGTAATTATGAATTAAGAATTTTTTTTAATAACACCAAAAGTGACACATGTCGTGCAATGAATGCACCAAGTGTCGATAAAAAAAATACACAATCCTGTTTTAGTATATTGGTAGATTAGTTGTTATATAGATACAAAATTTATATGAATAATTAAATAATATAATAAATAAATAACTAATATTGAGTAAAATGAGGTGTGCAACTTAAAATAAAGATTTTTATCTACAAATGGACGACTAGGCAAAAATCATAGTTAGTTGTCTTTTAAATGAAAGTGAGATCAAACATATCATCTTTTAGTTATATAGAGAGATACGTTGTGTTGACATGCGACTCTTCGCTTGGTTTCTTATTTTATTTGTTTCGTTTTCAGCTTTGTTTTTTTTATTTTCTCTTTTTAGGTTATATTTTTAAATAAAGTGAATATCTTCTTTTTTTCTATTTTTTGCTTCATATAGTTTAATGGTTTTTATATAATTATATGTTAATGTGGGATAATTTATCTTTATTTTTATATATATTAAAAGACAACTGATCTAACCATTTATTGACCAATCACAGCTCTCCAATCTTTAAAATTGAAAATTTATGATGTCATTATTAATATAATTCTAAATTAAAAATCTTAATAATCATTATCCAAATATATTATTATGTTAGTATTTATATTAATTTGTAGAAAAAGTCTCATTAATTTACACTTTTTTGTTTTATCAATAATTTACACTTTTTAGTCTCACTAAATACTTAATTTATAATTACATATTAATAACTTTTTATATTAATAATTCAATTGTTATTAAAATTGTTATTAACTATTATTATCAAAAGTTGGTTTGTAGTTACGACGTCCGTTTTAAGTAAGGACAATTGTATTTGCGATATCTCAAGTTAAACTGAAAAGTATCTTAAGGTGATAATAAGCGAGAAATGTCAGATCAAAAAATATAAACAAATATTGTGTACAAAAAAATATTATTAAAGATGAAATACAATATATGCGTTCAATGGTTTAAAATTATATTTGTTTAATTTGATTTTACCTACAATTTTCACTTTTAAATTTACATATTTAACAATTACCATATCTTGAAAATGTCATAACTAACCCGTGTATTTGACACGGGCATAAATCTAGTACTATATTATAAAGCAAATCTCATTTTCAACTTTCAATATTCAGCATTCAAACAATTAATCAAAACCACATTACATCAATAACCTACACTACTCGCCGCCACCACCAATCGCCGCCGCCACCATCGCCCACCGCCACCGTCGCCACCATTACCGTCACCACCATCGCCACCTCCACCACCACCACCGCACCACTACCGCCGCCGCCACCACACTACCGCGTGCCACCACCACCCGTCACCGCCACCAACGCTGCCACACCGTCGCCGCTATCGTTGCGCGCCACCACAACTCGTCACCGCCATTACACCGCTGCATCGTACGAACATAACTCTAGTATCTATGAAAAGTTGATATATATGTTATGTAAATTATTGTTATATTATGCTGGTATATGTCCATTATTAAAAGTATACATGCATATCTAGTATAAAGGTTATGCATATACTGATATACAAATTTACATTTATTTAGTTTCTTGGTATGAATACATATATTTAATTGGTAAAATAGCTAATACTGTGTTTTATATTTTACTAGAAATAATACCGGAGCATTACGCGGTAATTGATGGTGAAGTCTAAAGGTGATGGTGTCCGAAAGTTGGCTTCGTCGATCGCCGATTTTGAATTGTCTAGCGCATGTATAAATAAATATTGTATTTGTTGTTATAAATGAATATATTTATAATTAAAAATTATGTAAATCAATATATGTATATAATAATCTTAATATAAATATTAAGAAATAAGTTAAAAATGGTAAAGTTTAAAAATTTCAAAATTTAATACATTTTTTATCTATTAGACAAATGTGTCATGACTAAAAGAGTATATCTATATTCCTTTATAAAAATTATACCTCATCTCATCTAAAAATAGTCACGTGACAAAAGTACTAAATTGCCCTAATAAACACCTCCTATGAAAATGGTTATTAGAGATTACCAATTTGTCTTTAATGAAATAATTTACACCTTAAACACCTATCTTACTAATTTACACTCTAAGTCCTTACCTTCTTTTATATTTCAACCTATATCACTCGACGTTTCCACCACCATTAATTGTCGCTGCTATCAACACCCGTCGCATTCAGCACCATCGCGCATTGTGCGAGTAACGTGTTAGTAATATTAAAACATTGTTAATAGCACAATTAGGGGCGGAGCCAGGATTTCCGGTTGACAGAGGGAAGCAAGATATTATGACATTTTTAACGAAGTTGGTTTGTGGTTACAAAATATAGACACTCTTTTTATAAAGGATATTAACAAATCAAACTCAGAGGATGATGATATTTGAAAAAATCAAAGATAAGATTAAAAAAAAGACTTAGTTAAATAAAACACGTCACGTTCTTAAAGTTTTAGTTTGATTTTTGGACTAATGAGTTAGTTTTTATCATTTCCCTTGTATTAAGTGTAATACAGTAATACTTAAAATTTAGTGCTTTCAGGAGGTGATAATTCGGATGTAAATTTATGCAACTAAAGATGTAATCGACTTTGTTTTAGAAATATATAACAAAAACCGTATTAAATAAAGTAAATTATTTCTCATCTCAAGGTATTTTCCATGAGGAGGGGGTTGGAGGTCCAGCAAATCGCTGGTTAAAATTGCCTCCAGCACGTCTGAATCAAAACTAACTTTACAAAAAAAAAAAAAAATTATGTACTATAATATAAAGAAACAAAGATACAAAAGTATAACAGTTTAAAAGATGTCATGATTTTATATACCTGACAATATAAACAATTACATTAAAAATGTAGGGGCTAAATTTGCCACTTTAAAGATATATAAAGAATCTAAATTAAAATACTACAAAATCATTATCTTCTTCTTGAATATCGTCCTGCAACTCTTCAACTGTTCAAGAAAACCAACTTCGACTAAATATACATAGAATTCAGTCAATCATGGACGAGCCTTATAAGAGAAAATATAACTGGTAGGGGCCGGGGGGGGCGCGAAATTTTTTTTGCGATGTAGGGGTATATTGTTTTCGTGTAAAAATTTCGATATATTCGGTTTCGACCCCCCATTTTAAAATTGATCCATTACATTTTACATAAGCCCATCTACTCAAACCCAAATCCATTACATAATAATTATTTAGCCCAATTAAAAAAAGAAAAAGAAGAAACGGGGCAGGGGAACAAAACAATTACAATCCAATTTTCCAAATATCCAATCCCAAACATAAGAACAATCCCCCCCTCCCAGTCCCGACCTCCAGCCACCGAGAGCCGCCGACCACGCCAGCCACTGCCAGCGGCCGACCAGCAGCCCTTCTCCGCCACTGTTACCCCAATTTCAGGTTTGTTGTTTGTCTACTAATCTACTTGTCTTTTATTTAGCCATTTAGGGATTTAGTAGAAATTAGGGATTTAGTAGAAGTTAGGGATTTAAGTAGAAATTAGAAATGATTTAACTTGAGAATTGAGAATTTGAGATAGTGTTTTTGTTATCATATTAGGTAAGCTTGTAATTGAAATTGGGGTTGATTATTTGATTTATTTGCAATTTTTGTTGGTGTATGACAGATTTTAAAAGAAAGGATGAAGAACAAAACCATAACTGCATTTTTTAAAAGAAAGAATGAAGAACAAGTAGAAGGAATTGATGATGAAGAACAACAAGAGAGTAAACGTCAAAAGGGTTCAACAAGCGAACTGGTTATTGGTCTTGATAGTTGCAATGAACAAGTTCCTGAAATTCCACAAGCTAATATCAATGAAGTGGATGTTAGTAGCCTAGAAAGAGATCCTGCTAAACGACTTGAAATGTGGAAATATCCGGTTAAGGTACGTGAGCAAGTAAGGCTAGCATATATATCATTAGGAGTGTATCAACCTAAGCTTGAAGTGTATAAGCCTAGAGGTCCAAAGAATAATCTTCGTCGATTTAAATATGCTTGGTTTGGTATGTTCCCTAATTGGTTAGAGTATTCTCCAACAACACACAAGGCTTATTGTTTTTTATGTTATTTGTATAAGGATAAACCAAATGAGCAAAGTGGTCATAGTGCATTTAGTTGTGAAGGATTTGACAATTGGAAAAAGGTTAATGATGAGAATAATTGTCCTTTGTTGAAGCACATTAAATCTTCAACACACAAAAAGGCATTTGCTAACTCTAATTTCTTCAGTGAATCGAACCAGGTACCAACCGTTTGTCTCCTTTTTAATGTTTACTTGTCTTGGACAAATGTTTAGTTTTTTAGTGATTGAAACTTTTTTTTATAATAATAGTATTTAATTTTTGACCCGACCCGAATCGAATCACCGACCCGAACATATTACCCGAAAAATAGCGTTAGGGAAAAAAAATTTAGATCCCGACCCCCCACTGAAAATTTTCAAGCTTCGCCACTGATCATGACGAACCTTATAAAAGAAAATATGACTGGTTGGGGGGACCAAGCACCCGCTAGTCCCCCACTAGCTCCGCCTGCATAATCGTCTTATTCACGATATATCATAAATGTTATATGACAGCTTTTCTGAAAATCTATTTCACTTTCGCCTATAAGATGAAATTAGAAAACAACATTGTCACCGTGAATCGAGCCAGTGCATTTGTTATACAATTAAAAAAAAGTCGGTTCATAACTTTTCAATTTAGTTATTATATATAACTAGATTTTAGACCCGTGTCAAATATGCACGGGTTTTACAACATTATCAATATAAGAATTAGTATATGGAACAAAAAAATACTTATACGTTAAATGTAAAATATACTTAAGGATTTGAGATATTCAAATGTAAATACTGAATGCTAAATCATATCATGGTTGGATGATGTATCAGAGTTTCTTTTATACAAACTCTTCCAGAGAAGCAATATCTTAACTTTGATTACACAATTGACCGAGTTCTCATTGATGTTTTGCAAAAAAATAATTTTATTTTCGTTAGCCATGATTGTTAAGAACAATAAAAGTAGCAGCTAGTTCGTGAGGTTTTCAATGATTTCGTGTGTTGTGATTTTATTTGTAGGGTTCAGTTTATATAAGAAGAATCTGTATCCTAAATATAGTTTGATTCCAATTACTAATAACAACAATGATTATCCTAATTATAGTCTGATTACAATTACTAATAACAACAATATTATAATTAGTTTGATTACAATTAATAATACAAAAAAAAATATTGATATAAACATTAATTCGTATTAATCCAAATGTGGTAACCTCTCTAACTTTTAGCTATATTTTGTTATTAGATAGACATTATGTAATAAAGTATTAATTATTTTTAAATTGGGTTAAAGTGTAAATTGGTGATGGAAAACCAAAAAGTGTAAATTAATTTAGACATGTGTTGATTTAATTAATTTTGAGAAATTGAAAGCTGTGATTGGTTAATTGAGGTTAGGTCAGTTGCCTTTTAATATATACTAGATTTAGACCCGTGTCAAATACACGGATTGTTTATTACATATTAAACATAAAATTAAACATGTGTAATCCAAAAAAGGTTGTAAAAGAACAAACCACTGAATTCAAATATAAAGAATGTAAATAAAGTTATGAAAGAACAAAGAGGAACATAATGTAATACTGGAACATTGACGAAAGCGTTATAACTTAAATAAGTTATAACTTATAATTATAGTTGGATGAATACTAATTGTAAACAAAGTTGGTTTTTTTTATTTATTAAAAAGATATTTTTTAAATTATTTAATTAGTTGGATATTTGGATAAACATGAGTTTTATATTTTATGTATTTTATTTCAATAAAATTATTATTTTAAGAAAAGGGGTTAAAAGTGTAAATTGATGATGGAAAACAAAAAAGTGTAAATTGATGATGGAAAACAAAAAAGTGTAAATTATATTATGACATGTGCTAATTTAATTAAATTAGATAAATTGAGAGTTGTGATTGGTCAATTGAGGTTAAGTCAGTTGTCTTTTAGATATATTAAGATTAAGTATGTAAGATAAATACTTATAAAAGAACCTCCTCCCAAAATCTCAAAAGATAAATTGATATACCTAAAATATTATCTCCTTTATTTCATTAATTTAAAAATCTCCATCTAATATACTTATAATACCCTTAATGAAATTGTAACACCCCAAGCCGAGGCTCAAAATATCACGGAAATCATATAGCACAAGGTGGAATTACAATAGAACAAGAACTAAATGCAAATAAAGATTCAGTGAATCCATTACAATACGAAACAAGTACCAAAATACATAAGGAGCAAATAACCATCAAAGTTAACAAAATAACATCCAGAAGATGGCAAATCGATCCTAAGTATAATGCAAAAAGAAGGCCAATGAATCCTTGATCCATAAAGTCCAAAGCCCGGGTTTTACAGCAAGCAACAATCAAACTCCACGTCCGGGGATAACCTGATTTCCTGAAAAGTGTACTAAGCATAGTCAACACAAGGTTGGTGAGTTCGTAGTAATGGTCCATAAGGAACCATCGTCAATAATCACAATATACAAGTAGAGGCTAGACATGACTTACAGCGAGCCTCTAAGTAACACAATAACGTCCAACAACAAGATTACACAATTATCAGTAAATGTGTAATAAGTATGCACAAATGATGTAAATATCAATGTAAGTGCTGAATGCATAAATAAGCCAACATGCCTATCTTATGCGTGAACTCAAGTCACCTATGCAACGATACCCGCCTGCCATCACAATGAACAAGGTTGTATCTCAAAATCATCGAGATATATATGTCTATATACTCGGAGTCATGTCACCAACATCTCACAGATTAAGTGTATACATCTATACACTTGGATGTTTGAGTCCTCAACCGAGGGACTATGTAACTACGTATGCATGCTTACAATCAATCGTATATGCATCATGTTGGGATTTTTGGGTTTTTATCAAAGTAATATTATCCTTATAATATTAAAACGCAGCGGATTATTGAACCATTTCAATGTGATATATGTGGTTAAAACCAAAGTTTAACCTTTTAAAAGAAAAACCCAAACAATAAGGATCCATGTATATGAATAGCATACATACAAAACAACAACCATAGGGTGTTTTAGAAGACTACCTTCTTCCAAGCTTATGAGAAGGTTGAATGAAGGAGATGATGTCTTCAAATGGCAAGTCTTCAACCTAGAAGAACCTCAAGCTAGTATACCCCAAGCTTCCAACAAACACCCAAATGTGCTAGGATTTCACCTTGAAAACCCTTCCCTTTTGCTTCCCCTTTGGCCGAAATCAATGGAAGAAAAAGAAGAAGAATATGCTTGTTGAGTTTGAGAGAAAAATCTTCTTACAAAAGGCATGTGTGTGGTGATGATACACTCTATGTGTGTTATATATGCATACACTCCAAGTCCATGTGCTCTTGAGTAAGAAACACACTCAAGACCACATGGGGTGGGGGGGGCCGGCCTCCAAGACCAAAAATGGAGGGAAAACCATTTTCATTATCTTATAAAATATATCCTTATATATTCTGTAGATAAAATTGTAACATAACTTGTTACATATCTTATGTAACATATTACATATTATACACAACACACATAGGGTGTTTTAGAAGACTACCTTCTTCCAAGCTTATGAGAAGGTTGAATGAAGGAGATGATGTCTTCAAATGGCAAGTCTTCAACCTAGAAGAACCTCAAGCTAGTATACCCCAAGCTTCCAACAAACACCCAAATGTGCTAGGATTTCACCTTGAAAACCCTTCCCTTTTGCTTCCCCTTTGGCCGAAATCAATGGAAGAAAAAGAAGAAGAATATGCTTGTTGAGTTTGAGAGAAAAATCTTCTTACAAAAGGCATGTGTGTGGTGATGATACACTCTATGTGTGTTATATATGCATACACTCCAAGTCCATGTGCTCTTGAGTAAGAAACACACTCAAGACCACATGGGGTGGGGGGGGCCGGCCTCCAAGACCAAAAATGGAGGGAAAACCATTTTCATTAATCTTATAAAATATATCCTTATAATATTAAAACGCAGCGGATTATTGAACCATTTCAATGTGATATATGTGGTTAAAACCAAAGTTTAACCTTTTAAAAGAAAAACCCAAACAATAAGGATCCATGTATATGAATAGCATACATACAAAACAACAACCATAGGGTGTTTTAGAAGACTACCTTCTTCCAAGCTTATGAGAAGGTTGAATGAAGGAGATGATGTCTTCAAATGGCAAGTCTTCAACCTAGAAGAACCTCAAGCTAGTATACCCCAAGCTTCCAACAAACACCCAAATGTGCTAGGATTTCACCTTGAAAACCCTTCCCTTTTGCTTCCCCTTTGGCCGAAATCAATGGAAGAAAAAGAAGAAGAATATGCTTGTTGAGTTTGAGAGAAAAATCTTCTTACAAAAGGCATGTGTGTGGTGATGATACACTCTATGTGTGTTATATATGCATACACTCCAAGTCCATGTGCTCTTGAGTAAGAAACACACTCAAGACCACATGGGGTGGGGGGGGCCGGCCTCCAAGACCAAAAATGGAGGGAAAACCATTTTCATTAATCTTATAAAATATATCCTTATATATTCTGTAGATAAAATTGTAACATAACTTGTTACATATCTTATGTAACATATTACATATTATACACAACACACATAAGTGTTTATTTCTCCAAATAAACATATTCACATTTCTCTCAAAATAAATCATCCATATAATTTATTTACATATCTCAAGTGCAATTATTTAGAAAACCACTTTCTAAATTTTTCAAGTATTTATATTTATTTAAAGATCATATCATATAAATAGTGTTAATAAATACAAGTGTTCCGATATCCAAATACATAAAATAGATCAAATCCAATCACTAGAATATCGAAGTCCCATGGCACAAGTATGACTCTCATGCTTAGGCCTTTCAAGGAGCTTCGTGAGTGGGTCCGCAACATTTGATCGGTGTGAACTTTGTGAATACATATCTTTCCCTTTTCAACTTCATCCCTTATGTAGTTGAATCTCCGCTCAATGTGCCTAGTCTTTTGATGTGCACGAGGTTCCTTGATTTGAGCAATCGCACCCTCGTTATCACAAAGAATTTCTAGGGGTTCTTGAATGGAAGGAACAACCCCTAGATCGGCAATGAATTTCTTCAACCATGCAGCTTCTTGTGCTGCTAAAGAAGCGGCGATGTATTCCGATTCTGTAGTGGACAATGCAACCACATCTTGCTTTGAGCTTTTCCAAGAAACAGCTCCTCCATTTAGAATGAAGATATACCCCGATTGTGATCGAGAATCATCTCGATCAGTTTGGAAACTCGCATCCGTGTAACCCTTTACAACGAGTTCCTCCTCACCAGATCCATATATTAAGAACATATCTTTAGTGTTTCTAAGATATTTCAATATATATTTGACAGCCATCCAATGACTATCTCCTGGATTTTGCTGGTATCTACTTGTCATGCTTAAAGCGCATGACACGTCCGGTCTCGTGCATATCATAGCATACATGATGGATCCTATAGCAGATGCATATGGGATTCCACTCATTCTCTCTTGCTCAACTTTTGAGCTGGGAGATTGAGAAGTACTCAATATAGTTCCTCTTTGAATAGGCACCAAACCCTTTTTGGAGTTTTCCATCTTGAACCTTTTCAAGATTTTGTCTATGTATGCACTTTGATTCAAACCTATTAAGCGCCTTGATCTATCCCTATAGATCCTTATTCCCAAAATATAGGCGGCTTCACCAAGATCCTTAATGGAAAAGCAACTTCCAAGCCAGGCTTTTACACCTTCCAAGGTTGGAATGTCATTTCCAAATAGTAGAATGTCATCGACATATAATACTAGAAAAGTAATGATGCTCCCACTAGCCTTCTTATACACACAAGCTTCATCGGCATTTTTGATGAAGCCAAATTTCTTGACTTCTTCATCAAAACGACGATTCCAGCTTCTTGATGCTTGTTTCAATCCATAGATTGATTTCTTTAACTTGCATACTTTATTAGGATGCTTAGGATCGACAAAACCTTCAGGCTGATCCATATAGACATCTTCCTCAAGATATCCATTTAGAAAAGCGGTTTTGACATCCATTTGCCATATCTCATAGTCATAATGTGCGGCTATGGCAAATAATATCCTAATAGACTTTAGCATTGCCACAGGCGAAAAAGTTTCATCATAATCGACCCCTCGAGTTTGAGTGAAACCTTTTGCTACAAGTCTAGCTTTATAAGTACTCAAGTTTCCATGCATATCGTGTTTCAATTTGAACACCCACTTACTTCCAACTACCTTGGAATTAGGAGGTTCAACAACCAATTCCCAAACTTGGTTGTCATACATGGATTGCATCTCGGCGTTCATGGCCTCTAGCCATTTGTCCGAATCTGATTTGGACATTGCATCATGGTAGGTGGTAGGTTCATCAGAAACTACCATATAGCATTCATCCACGAGAAATCCATATCTCTCAGGTGGATAAGTAGCTCTACCAGATCTACGAACGTTTTGTGTGTCTTGATCAACCCTTTGATCATCTTCAACATCCTTTTGTTGAATGCTAGTGTCACCCAAGTGTGTATCTGTCAGTGGCTCTTGATCTTCTTCAAGTTCCACTGTTCTGGAACTAGTTCCTTCCATAAGGAATTTAGTTTCCAAGAACTCAGCCTTTCGAGCAACAAATACATTTTGCTCATTAGGATTGTAGAAATAATATCCCAAATCATCTTTAGGATATCCTACAAAGATACATTTAGTGGATCGGGGCTCTAATTTGTTTGAGGCATCATGTCTTACATAAGCCTCACAACCCCATACCTTTAAATATGATAAAGATGGAACTCTTCCATGCCATATTTCAAAAGGTGTTTTCTCCACTTTCTTGGTGGGAGCCATATTTAAAATTCGGGCAGCAGAGATTATGGCATATCCCCAAAATGATAGAGGTAGTGAGCTTTTGCTCATCATGGAACGAACCATATCTAATAGAGTTCGATTCCTCCTTTCAGACACACCATTATGTTGTGGTGTTCCAGGTGGAGTTAGTTGTGAGACAATCCCACAACTTCTAAGATGATCTTGAAAGGCATCACTTAGGTATTCACCTCCTCTATCAGAACGAAGAATTTTAATTGTCTTACTGAGTTGGTTTTCTACTTCATTCTTGAAAATTTTGAACGTTTCAAAAGCTTCACTCTTATGTTTTAATAAGTATACATAACCGTAACGACTATAGTCATCGGTAAATGTAATGAAGTATCTTTCACCATTCCTAGTCATTGGCTTAAAAGGACCACATACATCCGAATGTATGATACCTAATAAATCTTTTGCCCTTTCATTAGTGCCTTTGAAAGGTGCTTTAGTCATCTTGCCTTGTAAACAAGATTCACATACATTAAATGAATCACTTGATTTTGTTTTCAAAAGACCATTCTTTTGAAGTGTTAGTATGCGATTCTTATTTATATGGCCAAGACGACAATGCCAAATATAGGTTTCACTTAAATCTAATTTAAGTTTCTTGGTGGTAGCTTGGTACATTGAGTTATCATATGTTTGGTTTTCATGAACTAATTCATAAATACCATTTAAAGGCATAGCTTTAAAATAAAATACATCATTCATAGAAACATGGATATCATTGTTAACAAAATTAAAATCATATCCAACATGTCTTAAACGGGAAACAGAAATAATACTCCTAGTCAAACTAGGTGCATACAAAACATTGTTTAATACAATTTCCAAACCATTTGGAAGTTTCAAAAGATAGTCTCCTTGGGCTTCAACATGCACCAATGCACCATTGCCCATAAAGAGACTAATGTCTCCCTTCTTGATGTGCTTCTTTCTTATGAACCCCTGTAACATATTACAAATATGAGTTCCACATCCGGTATCCAATACCCATATGTAAGAAAAAACCGTATTAAGCTCAATATATATCATAAATATTGTACCTGAGATTTGCCCTGCATCCCTCTTAGCTTTTAACTCTTTGAGATAGGTTGGACAATTACGTTTCCAATGTCCTACCTCCCCACACTCAAAGCATGGGTCATTGACAGCAACCTTTTGCTTCTTCGCTTTTGGGGTATCCATTTTTCCCTTTCCTTTGCCTTTAAAATTCCCTTTGTTGTTACCCTTTCCCTTAGCAACATTTGCCTTGGGTCCGGAGTAAGCCCTTTTCTTTCCGCCTTCATTGATCATGAGAACGGGTTGAACTTTTCCTCCCATACTAGCCTCGGCCGTTTTGAGCATCCCATGGAGCTCGGAAACGGTCTTGTCCCATCCGTTCATGTTATAATTTAACACGAAAGTTTCAAATCTCTTAGATAATGAGTTAAGGATCATATCCGTAGCTAACTCATTTGAGACGGGACAATTAAGCCTTTCGAGGCGATCAATGTAGCTTTTCATTTTAAGAACATATGTTGAGACGGGTTGTGAATCATCCATGCGACATGCATGAAGCGCTCGAACCGTTTCGAAGCGTTCAACCCTTGCCTTTTGTTGGAACATTTCCTTGAGTTGGGTAATCATGTCGTATGCCCCATGGTGCTCGAACTCCTTTTGGAGTTCGGGAGTCATACTCGCTAGCATTATGCAACTAACTTGCACGGAGTCCTCGACATATTTAGCCCAATCATTATAGGCTTCAACATCAGTTTCTTCGGGCTCATCAGGAATAGGATCGTCTAACACATAGGATTTCTTTTCGTGCCTAAGAACAATTCTCAAGTTACGAAACCAATCCACAAAGTTGTTTTGGTTTAGACGATCCTTTTCAAGGATGGATCTTAGTGAAAAGTTATGGACGTTTTGGTTGGGGTTTATTGCATTGTTAGCGGCCATCTACAAGATTAACAAAGTTCTTTATTAGTATTTCCGATATCAAATATAAATTTTAATTGTTAATACCCTTTTATGTCTCATAGACAATTAATAATTAAAATCTAGAATCCAACGTTACATTTAAATGATGGTTAGGTGACCTTTATCCCATGATCTAAATTAACAAGGTAGTCAACGTTTGACAATTGCAACACTTTGCAATTTCTAGTGGTATGGGACCGGTTTAATATCTTATATTAAGTTGGCATGTTTAATCCCATCAACGTCTTTGGTTACCATGCTTCGGTGACCCTAATCACATGGCTTCCAAATCAAGTTGTCCTACTTATATACACATGTAAATTTATCTTATACTAGTGGTTAGGTGACCTTTATCCCATAAGTACAATAAATTTACCTTAACTTATAAGTTCCCTCAAAGTAGTTAGGTGACCTTTATCCTACAAAGAGTTCCCAAATAATTAAGTGTTGTATAAAAGGATGGCGTTTAACTTGTTTTTAAAGGGTCGTTTGAGTTTTTATATTCTAGTTAAAAACTATGTACCATAATGAATCTTGAAATCCAAATTTCAAGGTTCTTTTATAAAATCCATTTTTATAATTGTGACCATTAACTTTTAATAAAACCCATTTTAATTTACCAAGTTAATGTCAATATTAAAACCAATTTTAATCTTTTATGTAGTCATCAAGTTTGTTGGTTTTGAGCATCCATATGACAAAATAAACAAACAACCACATAAATATAATAAGTGCACAACATTAGCCAACTAATTTTGACCACACTTGTTAGCCGAAACAAGTGGGCCAAAAGGTCTCAACCTAAGGGACAAAGTAACACAAAATATTGTGTTAGTTGAGCTCCCACTTGATCTTGCATCCAAATGCTTCAAGTAATCCTTTTGTGATGTGTTTTGACAATTTTCTTCATTTTGATAACCCACTGCGCCGCAGTGGGTCTAATACACTCCGACTGCGCCGCAGTGGTAAGTCACTGGTCTCGGCTGCATTATCCCCCACTGCGCCGCAGTGGGTTTGACATACTCCCACTGCGCCGCAGTGGGAACTTACTGTCTTCGCCACATAATCCCCACTGCGCCGCAGTGGGTTTGATATACTCCCACTGCGCCGCAGTGAGAACTTACGGGTCTTCTCATTAGCCTCCAACTTTTAGCCCCAAACCTTTTGATGCCTTCTTGGAGATTACATTTATAATGAAAAATGCAACTAATCTACTTATTACATACCAAATGAAATAAATAGATTACATAACCAAATGAATGAATAAAATCCTATTTAACTATTACAACCATTGAATAATTAAACAAACACATCCACACATCACAAACATTCACAAGGTCTCTTGGCTAAGTTGTGACACTAAAATACACAAGAAAAAGGAACCTCCTTTTTGTGTATTAATTTTGGCCATAATCAAAATGGCCAAAACATTGGATTTTGTCCAAACAAAATATCAACTTTTGATGTATGTATCCATATAACCGGCTCTAGATGCCATTGTTGGGATTTTTTGGGTTTTTATCAAAGTAATATTATCCTTATAATATTAAAACGCAGCGGATTATTGAACCATTTCAATGTGATATATGTGGTTAAAACCAAAGTTTAACCTTTTAAAAGAAAAACCCAAACAATAAGGATCCATGTATATGAATAGCATACATACAAAACAACAACCATAGGGTGTTTTAGAAGACTACCTTCTTCCAAGCTTATGAGAAGGTTGAATGAAGGAGATGATGTCTTCAAATGGCAAGTCTTCAACCTAGAAGAACCTCAAGCTAGTATACCCCAAGCTTCCAACAAACACCCAAATGTGCTAGGATTTCACCTTGAAAACCCTTCCCTTTTGCTTCCCCTTTGGCCGAAATCAATGGAAGAAAAAGAAGAAGAATATGCTTGTTGAGTTTGAGAGAAAAATCTTCTTACAAAAGGCATGTGTGTGGTGATGATACACTCTATGTGTGTTATATATGCATACACTCCAAGTCCATGTGCTCTTGAGTAAGAAACACACTCAAGACCACATGGGGTGGGGGGGGCCGGCCTCCAAGACCAAAAATGGAGGGAAAACCATTTTCATTATCTTATAAAATATATCCTTATATATTCTGTAGATAAAATTGTAACATAACTTGTTACATATCTTATGTAACATATTACATATTATACACAACACACATAAGTGTTTATTTCTCCAAATAAACATATTCACATTTCTCTCAAAATAAATCATCCATATAATTTATTTACATATCTCAAGTGCAATTATTTAGAAAACCACTTTCTAAATTTTTCAAGTATTTATATTTATTTAAAGATCATATCATATAAATAAATATCGTAAGTGTTTGTCTAGCTTGTTATTGGGTATGACCCGACTTGGATCATCACGTACTAGCCACGTCAATTTAATATGTGTCTTGGGCAGACGAATTCCAACACATCAATCACAAATCGTCTGTCATAAACCAACAATCAATATTCGTCAATCATAAACCAATAATCACAATTCAAACCAACTATACGTACATACACTTAAGAGGATTATCCATTCTTCGAGTCTCAGATGCTTATATATAGGGTCACCCGCAGCCTTCCCACCACATCTAAAACCCAATGAAGGCATAACCGACTTCCACGTATGTACGTCTATCCTAATATTAATGAAATACTTAACAAACATAAACCAAATCAATCAAACATAATAAACCGTCTCGTCAATCCAACATTTAAACCAAATCAATCAATCAATCGACAACGTAAGTAAACACGCAAGTTTTACACTTTTCAGCCCGAATCTCAAAGGAGTAGGGAGTTACGGAACTCACCTCGATTGGCTATGAAAAGCTAAGATTGATATAAAGTCAAGTTACTGTCGTACAATGTTCACTTCACGTCCAACACCTAAATATCGATCATATACATTCATATCAACATACATAAACACATATACGTAGCTATCAAATACTCGGCAAAACCCTAATTAGGTTCCCAAAGTGGTTCTCGACATTAGGTGACTTCTAGAACTCTTAATCATTGTTAAATAAGTTAAGAAGTGATTTAGAACGATGCCCGAAGCGTTATTAGGGTTCTGGAAGTCAAACTAGGTCAAACAGGAAAATTCAGCAACAAAGGGGGCGTAAGCTACGCCCTACACTGGCGTAGGTTACGCCCTTTGTAAAATTTTAGGGTAAAGGGGGCGTAAGGTACGGTGCTCCAGAAAGTTCAATTCTTTTGGCGTCTTGAGTGGCGTAAACAGAAGGTTTTGGCGTAAGGTGGGGGATTCGGCGTAAGCTACGCCCAAACCTGGCATAACTTACGCCCCAACAGAATAAGCCTGGCGTAACTTACGCCCCACAGGGCCATAGGTTACGCCCCTTACTGGGCAAACCCACGAACAGCAGCAGTTTGTGCAGGAAAAATGACCCAAAACTCAATTACCTCAAAACCTAAGACTCCAAATCGACCCATAATGCTATGAACTGGTTTTTGAAGCAAGTTTAGACATTCCAAAGCCTAAATACACATAACCCATATCAAATTTCCATTCCAAAACATCAAGAACACTTCCAAATCATCCAACCCAATCCAAAACCCTACTTCAACCCTAAATTCAATTTTACCCAATTCAAGACTTGGAATTACTTCAAATTGACCAACAACAAGTAAATAAACATGAATAGGTAAATATGGGATGAATTTGACTTACCAAAACTTCTTCTAGAGCTCAAACCCGAATTTGGTCAAAATGGGTGAAAGTCTTGTACTATGAACTTCAAGCTTATGATTCAATGAAGATTATGTTAGGTCCAGATTTACTGGACTCGCTTCAGACTCGACTACTGGAGCCTTACTGAAGATCTGTCCAGAAACGTGTTCTACTGGACCTACTCCAGACTTGGAATCTGGAGTCCCTCTGAAGATTTGTCCAGAAATAATGGAAGACCAGTGAGCAAATACTTGTATAGGAAATCTGGAGTATTCTCCAGATTAGCTCACTGGACTTCACCCCAGTCCAGATCTACTCTACTGAAGACGTTCTCACTGAAGTCAAAGACTGAAGTCAGAATAAAGAAGACTGAAAAATGGCGGAGTCCACTGGAAGTCTTACCAGATCTGTACACTGGAGGATTGTCAGTGTTCTAGACCTTACAAGTCTGAACACTGATATCGAGGAATTGACTTTTGCCTTTACACACTTTCCAAAGAACAATCCACTTGTTCTTTACCAAAGTTTATACGTGTGTAAAGGTGGTTGGTTAAAAGAATAAAATCATATCAATATGACTTTATCCTTGTACCATTAACCAATGCATTTAATGTTCTTGTCGGATCATTAAATGCATGCAACCACATTTGTACGGCACAAAATTCACCAGTGAATTTTGTTGCCTATAAATACAAAGTCATTTCTTTGAGAAAATACTTTTAAGCATACATTTTGCATTAGAGTGAATTTGTCTAAATACTCTCGATCTTAAACAGGGATACTTCATAACTTTAAGTATCTCGATCCAAAAGAGTTATTTGACAAATATAGATTATTTGTAATTCATAGGTTGTTAGGATACATACTTATTTGTATTATCTTGATTCCGCACAACCTTGTATTTTATTTAACATCATAAATAAAATACACCATTGAAAAATACATAATGTTCCACTTTACTTGTTTATTGCTTTAAGTCTTGTATTAATTTGTTTATATATTCTTGCATTTATTTACAAGTAATACTAGTCCATTCTAGTGATTATTAGACTTGTTGTATTTTACACTTTCTAGGTTAACCATCGTATTTCAGGGACTCACATTTGGTATCAGAGCAGAAGGCTAAACATTGCCTAGATCTGTTTCTTTGATGGCCAACCTAGAAAATACACAAGGAAGTTTTAATTTTGGTCCCGATCCTAATGTTAATGTTAATGTTAATGATCAAAATAATGAACCACCTATTGTTAATAACACTAATCCACCACCACCTCCTCCTCCTACTCCTGCTTCTCCACACGTGCATGTGCACTATTCAAATAATCCTGTTCCTAAATTCAGTGGGAACAGTGATGAGTTTGGTACGTGGAAGGCTAGGATGATATTGCATATCACTGGTATTGAGAGGAACATGATGAAAATCTTAAATGAAGGTCCTTATGTCCCTACATCACCTCTCAATCCCTTTTTGCTCAGCCTAATGAGTCTCTCACTGGTACTTACACCAGATTTATGAGTATCATAAACCAGTTGAGAGGTCTCGGGGTTGAGAAGGACAAGGATATACTTCTGGAGAAATTTTGTGATATTCTGCCCACCAAATGGTCTCACATGATCCTGGTCTTACGACAAGGTAAAACTCTGCACACACACACTCTCTCAACTTTATATGGAGCTTTCAGGTACACTGAAGAAAATCAAGCTCAGAGAGTGGTGGCAGAACAAGATGCTTTTAACCATGCCTCCAGTAGTCCTAATATGGTTAGTCATACTGAACCACAAAGTACAGCACTGATATCTTCTGAGAATGTATTTTCTATGAAGAAGATGGTGTCTGAACTCATGGATTCTGGAGAGTCCAGTCAAATCTCTCCAGACTGTTGTGATGAAACTGATGATGATGACCTTATTGCAATGATTGCTAAAACGTTTACCGTTTCAAAGCAAGAGCAAATAGGCCATCTGGACAATTTGCATCCAGTTCTTCAACTGATAAGACCAATTTGACATGCTTTAAGTGTGGCAAAAAGGGTCATTCATGAAAGATTGCAGGTCCAGCCAGTTTGTATCCAAGCCTGGTCCATTTTCTTCAAATAATAAGCCTGATGATAGCTATAAATTGAAATATAAAAAGCTTAAGGCCCAGATTGCTCTCATGGCACAACAAATTGAAAACAATAATAAGTGCATGATCGCAACAACTGAAGAGAAGTGGGTTCCTTCTGATGAATCATCTGCTGATGAAGAAGAAGAAAGAGATTGCTGTTACATGGCTCTGGCAGACGAAGAGCACCTGGTGAAGGAGGATGTCACATCTGGACGATGGGTGGATATTGTTATTAAAAAGGTTAGTGATTATGATACTGCAACTGACCAAGAATTAAAACTGGACATAGCTGAAGCTCTTAATTCTGATTTGATATTTGTAGAAACTGTTAGATCTGATTGTGTAAATGGTCTAGAAACAGATTTTTCTGAAATAACTATCTTAAAATCAAAATTAAAAGAACTTCAAGACATTGAACTGGCATTTCAAGCCCAGGTTCTGGTAACTGAACAATTGATTCAAGAAAAACAAGATCTTGAAGTCATTTTAGAGAAAGAAAAACTGGTGATTAAATCATGGCTAGAAACCAGAAAGCCATATGATGTTGGAGTAAATCAATTTCCTGCTCAAAAACGTGCATATTTAGATGGAAATACTCATGTAGCATCATTAATACTAGTAATCGATCGATTACCAGAGGGGTTCAGGCCCACCACTATTTATGATGAGCCTGTAACTCCCAAGGCCAATATTTTCCCAGTTCAATCCCCAGAGGTTAAGACTGGAGCATTCCAGATGACTGCTCCAGTTAAAGAGGTTTATCGGAATAAACCTTGCCTCAGACCAATCCCCTACCTAAGCCTAGGACTGGAAAGGCTAAGGTATCATCTGATGAAAATGTTTTGTCCAGGTTAGAGAGCCAGATTCAAATACTGACTCGTCAATTTCAAAGTTTTAATGCAAGATTAAACTTTATTGAGGGTACTTCATCTGGCCCTAGACAAAATACAAAACCTTTTGCAAAGAAAGTTAAATCTATTTCTCTAGTTGAGAAAAAGAAAAAGGTTTCAAAACTATCAACCTAGTGGTCTTTTCAACTAAGACCACTGTTGAAGAAAGTGAACTAAACCAGATTGCCCAGGGACCTATAAGGGAGGGTCCAGCGAACCCATCAGTCGATGGGTTCCCAAATCTAACTGATAATATCTGGTGGATGTGCAGGGCGATCAAAAGAAATATATCTGGTATCTTGACAGTGCTGCTGGCAGGACGATGACCGGATGTAAGACCCTGCTGGAGGAGTTCACCATTTCTGATGGACCCTCCATTACTTTTGGAAATGATGATTGTGGAAAGACTGAGGGATACGGTGTTCTGAACAATGGACAAGTCAAATTCAGACGTGTTGCATTTGTGAATGGTTTGAAATATAACCTGATCAGTGTAAGCCAACTGTGTGATGATGGCTATCAAGTTCTATTCAATATTGCTCAGGGTATCGTATTCAACAAGGACTGGAAAGGCTAAGGTATCATCTGATGAAAATGTTTTGTCCAGGTTAGAGAGCCAGATTCAAATACTGACTCGTCAATTTCAAAGTTTTAATGCAAGATTAAACTTTATTGAGGGTACTTCATCTGGCCCTAGACAAAATACAAAACCTTTTGCAAAGAAAGTTAAATCTATTTCTCTAGTTGAGAAAAAGAAAAAGGTTTCAAAACTATCAACCCCAGTGGTCTTTTCAACTAAGACCACTGTTGAAGAAAGTGAACTAAACCAGATTGCCCAGGGACCTATAAGGGAGGGTCCAGTGAACGTTCAGACTCATGCTGGTAAAAGATACACCCTGGTGATCGTAGATGAATTCTCCAGATATTGTTAGGTGATCTTTCTGAGGTCTAAAAGTGAAGCTGCTGCTGAAATCATCAGTCTTATCAAGCAAATTGAGCTCAAGTACAGTCGAAAGGTGTGTTAGTTAAGAAGTGACAATGGAACAGAATTCCAGAATGCAACTCTGGAGTCATTCTGTACTGACACTGGCATCTCCCAGAATTTCTCATCAGCCCGCTCTCCAGAACAGAATGGAGTGGTGGAAAGGAAGAATCGAACGCTGATAGAAGCTGCCAGGAGTATGCTTGCTGAATCTGGTCTGAAGCAATTGCTACTGCTTGCCACACCCAGAACCGGTCAGTGTATATGAAGCGACACAAAAAGACAGCCTATGAAGTCTTAAGAAATAGAAAACCAAATATTGGTTATTTCATGTTTTTGGATGTCCAGTTTACATCCTGAACGACTCCAGTCAGTTAGGCAAATTTGATGCCAAAGCTGATGAAGGGTATTTCTTAGGCTATTCAGCCATTCGCAAGGCCTTCAGAGTCTACAACAAGAGACTGGAGAAAGTCCATGAGTCAATTCATGTCACATTTGATGAATCAAATGCTGCAATCAACAAGAAGCCAGCCCTTGACACTCCCCCAGTAACTCCAATTGTCTTTTATGAATCTGATCCTATCAACTACAATAAAGAAGATTCAGAAGACACAGTTTCCAATCATCCTGATCTGGAACCTGTTCAGAAAAAGAAACGCTCCAGTGGTACTCCATTCTATCCTTCTATTATTTTCAAACTACCCTCTGAAATTAATATTGGATCAGATGTTCGTACTACTCCCCCAGTATCAGTGTCAGTTGAGAATATACCAAAAATGTCTTCTTATGAAGAATTTCATGATGCAAATCGTGATTTAAATGACTCAGATGAAGATGCTGAAGTAGTCTGGCAAGATCCTCCTCCTGAAGCAACTCCAGAGGAGACTCAACTGAATTCTTGCACTGATATTGTTGTCAGTAACAATCCTGGTCAGTACTCCAGATGGACAAAAGCTCATCCTATTGATCAGATCATAGGTGACTCCAGTAGAGGAGTTCAGACCAGAAGAGCCTCCAGTAATCAATGCTTATATATCAGTTTTCTATCATTGATGGAACCTAAGAAGATTGACGAGGCTATGGAAGATCCAAGCTGGGTGACTGCTATGCAAGAAGAGCTTCACCAGTTTGAAAGGAACAAGGTCTGGTATCTGGTTCCTTTCCCAGTTGGAAAGAAAGAACCAATTGGAACAAGATGGGTCTTCAAAAACAAGGTAGATGAAGATGGCCACGTAATCAGAAACAAGGCCAGACTGGTAGCACATGGCTACTGCCAGTCAGATGTTGATTTTGATGAATCATTTGCTCCAGTGGCTAGACTTGAAGCGATCAGAATATTCTTAGCATTCACTGCTTATCATCAGTTCAAAGTCTACCAGATGGATGTAAAGAGTGCTTTCTTGAATGGAAAGCTTGAAGAAGAAGTTTATGTCAGACAACCACCAGGTTTCGTTGATGAAAAGCATCCACATTGGGTATATCGTCTGGACAAAGCGCTTTATGGCCTCAGACAAGCCCCACATGCCTGGTATGACACTCTGACTAAACATTTATTGAAAAATGGTTTCAAAAGAGGTGCAATTGACAATACCTTATTTATTCTTCATGAAAAAGGTAATCTGTTAATGGTACAAATTTATGTTGATGATATTATTTTTGGGTCTACTGATGAAAACATGTGCAAGAAATTTTCAAAAATAATGTCAACTGAATATGAAATGAGTTTGATGGGTGAATTAACATATTTTCTTGGACTCCAGATTAAACAAAACAAAGATGGCATTTTTATTAATCAGGAAAAATATGTTAGAGATCTTTTAAAGAAATTTGATATGAACTCTTCACCATCTAAACCAACTCCAATTTCTGCACCACTGACACTGGACTCCGATCCAGATGGAAAACCAGTGAACACCACTGTCTATAGAGGCATGGTTGGTTCACTGATGTATTTAACTGCCAGTAGACCAGATATTATGTTTTTAACATGTTTATGTGCCAGATATCAGTCTAATCCAAAGGAATCTCATATGCTTGCTGTAAAGCGCATACTGAAGTACCTCAAGGGTGTTCCCAGTTTGGGTCTTTGGTATCCCAAAGGCTCAGGCATGGATCTAATGGGTTATTCAGATTCAGATCATGCAGGTTGTAAGATAGACAGGAAATCCACTACTGGTGGATGTCATTTCCTGGTGGCAAACTGGTCAGCTGGACCAGTAAGAAGCAAACTTCAGTTTCATTGTCCACTGCTGAAGCTGAATACGTATCTGCAGCCAGTTGTTGTGCTCAGGTACTCTGGATGAAGAACCAGTTGCTTGATTATGGTATTAAGTATTCAAAGACCCCAATCTTTTGTGATAATACCAGTGCCATTGCTATCTCAAACAATCCAGTCATGCACTCCAAAACGAAGCACATTGATCTCAGGTATCATTTTATCCGTGATCATATTATGAAAAACAACATTGAACTCCATTTTATTCCCACTGACAAACAACTCGCTGACATTTTTACTAAACCTCTGGATGTCAAAACTTTTGAATATCTTGTTGGTGAGTTGGGAATGTTAAACCCTTAAATCTGGAACCTTGGTATTGAACGCCATTGTGTACTACTAAGGATCTTTGATTTAAAGATTTATAAATTTATAACTGCTCAGATATTGAACGCCATTGTGTACTATCTTTGCATTTATAGATTTCTGGATCAACATTCCAGGGGGAAAGACTTGAAAGATATTTTTGCTCTTAAAAATGTTTTAAGTTCAGGGAGAATTTATTAATTTATTTTCTCACTGGACAAATTCTTCAGAAAATATTACTGGTACTTTGTAAATGTGTCCCTCTCACTGGTAATTGGACAGGTTGAAGTGCGTGTTTGAGGTGACTTTTGTCTCCTTGTAAATATGTCCCTCTCATTTGTCTGTATTAGTTGACGTGCATGTTTGAGGTCACCAGTCTCTTTCAAAATGGTTTTCACTGGTACTTTACTGGAGTGTCCCTCCAGTATACCATCAGTGCATACTTCACTGGACTAATCCACCAGTGATACTGGAGTGTCCAGTCAACCTCCAGATGCACTGAAATGGGTCATAATATTTTTAAATACTTGGTCATTGTGCGTGCCACGTAAGCAAACTTTTTAAAGATATTTATCTTATAATCCTACGTGGCATGTAAATTTCTCAACGTAATGATGGTATTTTTACCTTGGGAAGTCAAAAAGAGCAACTTGATACTGTTTGTGGGCTGTAAACCGTCACACATTTATGTGTGATGTGATGTAATTAATGCGGATCTCAGAACCCGATCAAAATTTTATTTGATAATTTCAAATTAAACCGTTTGAGTTCCACATTCTCTCTCCTATAAATACCCACTTTCAATTTCATTTGCATTACTTCGAACATATTTACTCCCAAATCTTTCAAATTCCTTCATTTACTTCTTCATTCAATTTCCAATCATATTTATCTCTCTTATTTACTCCATTTCCATTCAATTCTTCATCATAACCCTATATATTCAATTTCATCTTCATCTATTCTTCATATAATGGCACCTAGACAATCTAAATCTCTTAAAAATCTGCTCGCTGCTGAATATGATCCTTCTAAAAATGTTGACAGGGCACCTCATATCACATTAGAGGCAAAAGCTATAAGAATAAACATGAACAACTGGATGGCCAGACTTTCACTTTCCAGTGTTCATGATGCCCAATCTGTTATTGGGAGATTAAACACATTTTTTCTCTCATGCCCACTATATGGTGCGTTGACATTAAATCCAGGGAGGATGTACCACGATTACCTCTGTGAATTCTGGTACACTGCATAATATGATGATGAAACTTCATCAATTACTTACTCTCTGAAGCAAGGTACCAGATCCTTGGGTTTCACTGCTAGTCTACTCAGGTCTGTTCTACAGTTGAATTATTTTGAACAGAATGAGTTGCCCATTGAACTTCCCTCTGGTATCAATACAAGGGAAGTGTGCAGACTGATGGGGCACACAGATATTATGGATGAGCATGGCCAGCTATCCAGGAAGGGAACTATCTACATGAGCAAACTATCAGACTCATGGAGATACTTCTTCACCCACATTGTTGAATGTCTGGGAGGCAGTTCTGGAGGGTTAGACCAGATAAATCAAACTCATCTCCAGATTGCCTACTGCCTCTGGTTTGGACTAAGAGTGGATTTTGCTCAGATCCTTTTTGATGATCTGGTAGAGCGTCTTAGAGTGAAAGGAAGAAAAGCTTTTGTTCCTTATATCCGTTTTCTTTCACTGATGTTTAAAAGAGCTCTTGGAGACCAGTATGATTATGAGACTACTCACTTTTCTGTGAGTGAGTATATGAGGGATCTGACCAACCTCAGATCTCCACTGAATGAGGTAGATATTCCTCAGTCCATGCTCTCTTTTCAAAGAGAAGAAGTTGAAATGGCTCCAGGTAGAGGTTAAGCTGTTGAAGGACCCTCTGGTGACCAAGATGTACAGATCATAGAAGCTGTACAACCTATTAGACAAGTGGCTCCTGAAGGTCAAGGACCAGAAAATGTTGAACCTTCCAGACGACCTAGAACTAACAGGCGTCTGATGAGAGCTGGACTTCAGGTGAATCCTGAAAGACATCCTGGTGATGTAATGAATCTGGATGGGTCTCCGATTTTTGAACCTGAAGAGAATGTTGAGCAAGAAAATGTGGCCCAGATTATTGAGCAGGTTGTTGAGCAAGTCAAACAAGATGTTCAGACTGATGAACATGTATCTGGTGAGCAAGAGGCTCAAATCGACTTGAATGTAGAGGCTGGTGAACAAGTTAGTGAACAGGCTGGTGAACAGACTGGTGATCAGACAGTTGGGATGACTCCAGATTGGGATGATGTAGATTCCCCAATGTCTGAAGGTTTTGATGTAAACATGAATTTCCTAGGTGATGAAGAAGAAAATATTGACACATCTGCTATTGCTTCAGTCACCCAACCAATTATATCTACTGAAATGCCACCACCACCACCAGAATCAAATGAACCACCTCCACCAGAATCAAACATGCCACCACCACCACCACCACCACCTTCAATTCCAAGAAATACTCAATACTTCACTCCTGCAACCACTCAAACTTCACAATCTCAACCTCCACCACTTCAAACTCCAGTCAACGTAACTGAACCTCGTGCGCTAGACTCAACAGTTGTAACATCTGAAGCTGCAACTGAAGAGGACTGGCCACAAGTACCTCTTATGACCAGATTGCCTTCCAATCTTGAACCTCCCAGTGGTCTCTCCACTTCATCTTCTGCCGAGGTCCAAGGCCTTTTAAGTAAGGTGGCGGACCTGGAGAGATCACTCCAGACTTCATCGCAGGTTATTTTAGACTTTAAATCTTTATTATCAAATAACCTTGCATCTGAGATGAATCTGTTTGCTGGGAATGAGAAGCTTGTTTTTGAGAAGCTTGATGAACTGGTACTGGCCACAAACAACAATACTGAAAATTTCAAAGTGGCAGTCCAGGGATTGGAGACAAGGCTGGTGAACTCTGTTCAGACTGCAGTGAAAGGTGAACTTGTTCAACCACTGGCAGGTCTGAATGAAGAGGTTCAGAAGTTGGTTACCAGGATAAGTTCTCTAGAGAGTAGGTCCACACTTGATCAGGATGCTGTTGTTAGCACGATTAGTGATGAATGCACAAAGAAGTTCAGAATCAGTATGCTGAAAGAATTATCTGAAGAAATTTCTGAGACTGTTCTTCGAACTCTTCAAGATGGGCTGTTACCCCAAGTGGAGAGGTTGATGGAAGAAAAATTGCTGTTAGGACCAGTTCACCT
>CM067168.1:146869417-146893468 GCA_034093135.1 Erigeron breviscapus
GGGGGGGGGGGGGGGGGGGGGGGGGGGGGGGGGGGGGGGGGGGGGGGGGGGGGGGGGGGGGGGGGGGGGGGGGGGGGGGGGGGGGGGGGGGGGGGGGGGGGGGGGGGGGGGGGGGGGGGGGGGGGGGGGGGGGGGGGGGGGGGGGGGGGGGGGGGGGGGGGGGGGGGGGGGGGGGGGGGGGGGGGGGGGGGGGGGGGGGGGGGGGGGGGGGGGGGGGGGGGGGGGGGGGGGGGGGGGGGGGGGGGGGGGGGGGGGGGGGGGGGGGGGGGGGGGGGGGGGGGGGGGGGGGGGGGGGGGGGGGGGGGGGGGGGGGGGGGGGGGGGGGGGGGGGGGGGGGGGGGGGGGGGGGGGGGGGGGGGGGGGGGGGGGGGGGGGGGGGGGGGGGGGGGGGGGGGGGGGGGGGGGGGGGGGGGGGGGGGGGGGGGGGGGGGGGGGGGGGGGGGGGGGGGGGGGGGGGGGGGGGGGGGGGGGGGGGGGGGGGGGGGGGGGGGGGGGGGGGGGGGGGGGGGGGGGGGGGGGGGGGGGGGGGGGGGGGGGGGGGGGGGGGGGGGGGGGGGGGGGGGGGGGGGGGGGGGGGGGGGGGGGGGGGGGGGGGGGGGGGGGGGGGGGGGGGGGGGGGGGGGGGGGGGGGGGGGGGGGGGGGGGGGGGGGGGGGGGGGGGGGGGGGGGGGGGGGGGGGGGGGGGGGGGGGGGGGGGGGGGGGGGGGGGGGGGGGGGGGGGGGGGGGGGGGGGGGGGGGGGGGGGGGGGGGGGGGGGGGGGGGGGGGGGGGGGGGGGGGGGGGGGGGGGGGGGGGGGGGGGGGGGGGGGGGGGGGGGGGGGGGGGGGGGGGGGGGGGGGGGGGGGGGGGGGGGGGGGGGGGGGGGGGGGGGGGGGGGGGGGGGGGGGGGGGGGGGGGGGGGGGGGGGGGGGGGGGGGGGGGGGGGGGGGGGGGGGGGGGGGGGGGGGGGGGGGGGGGGGGGGGGGGGGGGGGGGGGGGGGGGGGGGGGGGGGGGGGGGGGGGGGGGGGGGGGGGGGGGGGGGGGGGGGGGGGGGGGGGGGGGGGGGGGGGGGGGGGGGGGGGGGGGGGGGGGGGGGGGGGGGGGGGGGGGGGGGGGGGGGGGGGGGGGGGGGGGGGGGGGGGGGGGGGGGGGGGGGGGGGGGGGGGGGGGGGGGGGGGGGGGGGGGGGGGGGGGGGGGGGGGGGGGGGGGGGGGGGGGGGGGGGGGGGGGGGGGGGGGGGGGGGGGGGGGGGGGGGGGGGGGGGGGGGGGGGGGGGGGGGGGGGGGGGGGGGGGGGGGGGGGGGGGGGGGGGGGGGGGGGGGGGGGGGGGGGGGGGGGGGGGGGGGGGGGGGGGGGGGGGGGGGGGGGGGGGGGGGGGGGGGGGGGGGGGGGGGGGGGGGGGGGGGGGGGGGGGGGGGGGGGGGGGGGGGGGGGGGGGGGGGGGGGGGGGGGGGGGGGGGGGGGGGGGGGGGGGGGGGGGGGGGGGGGGGGGGGGGGGGGGGGGGGGGGGGGGGGGGGGGGGGGGGGGGGGGGGGGGGGGGGGGGGGGGGGGGGGGGGGGGGGGGGGGGGGGGGGGGGGGGGGGGGGGGGGGGGGGGGGGGGGGGGGGGGGGGGGGGGGGGGGGGGGGGGGGGGGGGGGGGGGGGGGGGGGGGGGGGGGGGGGGGGGGGGGGGGGGGGGGGGGGGGGGGGGGGGGGGGGGGGGGGGGGGGGGGGGGGGGGGGGGGGGGGGGGGGGGGGGGGGGGGGGGGGGGGGGGGGGGGGGGGGGGGGGGGGGGGGACTTGGTGTTTCCCTCCCTGCCATTCAAGTTACATTTCGGCCCATGTGGCCAAAATTAGATAAAATCCTTACCTCCAATTTGGTAAAATGCTTACGATTAAATACCGTTTGACTAAAAGGTTAAAATGTAAAGTAAAGGTATTTTCCCTCGTCTCATTTTAATTAAGACTAGTAAATAAAATTAAATAAACTAAACTTGAGTTATGTTGAGAGATGTTATCATAACTTGGTGTAATTCTTTCCTCATAAGCTGGATGATCAAAGTCAAGTGGTACATACACACTTGGAGTGTTCAATGGATTTGTTGTCTGAGTTAATCGAGAAGGTTGTTCTTGAACATTCACTTGAGAAGAATTATCCTGAGAGAATGGTGGAGAAGTATCAGGAAACGAGGATTCTTGCTCTGAAGAATTTGAAGAAGATTCATGAATATTGTCAGGAACTGGATCGTTGTTATGAAGAGGTTCATTGGGTTTAATTGGTTCAACGATGACTTGAGGTTCTTGATCATGAATCGGTTTTGAATTGTAGAATTCTTCAAAAAGAATATCTAATTCATCACTTGTAGGAGTTGGAAACTTCTTGAATTTAGAAGCTAAGGTAGAATTCCTTGTAGAAGGACTTGAAGCACTTGGATCATTACTTGTTGGTAGCAAACTTTCTTGCTCAAAAATCATGCCTGACATCTCATCAAACCAAACATTCATTGTTTCTTGAATTGTGTTGGTTCGACGATTATAGATTCGATAGGCAATTGATGTTTTGGAATAACCAACAAAATATCCTTCATCACCTTTCTTCTCGAACTTTCCAAGATTCTCCCGATCATTCAATGTGTAACAAACACACCCAAATATGTGAAAGTAGTTGATGTTGGGTTTGCGTTTGTTAACAACCTCATAAGGAGTCTTTTCGAAACGCTGATTGATAATGGACCGATTCTGAGTGTGACAGGCAGTGTCAACAGCTTCAGCCCACATATTGGATGGTAATTTGGAATAAGCAAGCATTGTCCTTGCTGCTTCTACCAGCGATCGATTTCTCCTTTCAACAACACCGTTTTGTTGTGGGGTGCGAACTGCTGAAAATTGATGAGTGATTCCTTTGGAGTTGCAGAATTCATCAAAAACAGCATTCTTGAACTCAGTTCCATTATCTGAACGGATGTAACGAACTGGAAGTTGAAGATTTACTTGAGTATTAGTGATGAAATCTATCAACATCTGAGTTGTTTCATCTTTGGATGCAAGGAACTTGACCCAAGTATATCTTGAATAATCATCAACAATAACCAAGATGTATTTCTTCCCATTTCGGCTTTGTACTTTCATCGGCCCACAAAGATCCATGTGAAGCAAATGAAGAGGTGCTAAAGAATTTGGAGATTTCTTCGGTTTATGAGAAGTTCTTTTGATCTTCCCAACAGCACAAGAAGGACAAACATGCTCACTTTCATACTTATAGTCAGGTAAGCCTTCAACAAGATGCTTATTGACCAAAGTATTGATAGTTTGGAAATTCAGATGAGAGAGCCTTCTATGCCATAACCAAGAATTCTTTGAAGTAGCCTTTGAAATGAGACAAATATTATCAGTTGGTTGGTTATCATCAAGATTGACGGTAAACAGGTTATCATCACGATCACCACAAAGAATATCAACTCCATCTAGAGTTTGGACTTTGCAAAGAGATTTTCGAAACAGAACTTGAAGATTGTTATCACAGAATTGTCCAACACTGAACAAGTTGTGACTTAATCCTTCAACATAGTGAACTTTCTTGATGATAATTCCATTTCGTTCAATGTCTCCATAACCTAAGATAGGAGCGAAATTGTTGTTTCCAAAGCGAACTGTTCCCATGAATCTTTCAACGAAATTCTTGAGCAAAGATTTATTTCCAGTCATGTGTTTCGAACACCCGGAATCGAGTATCCAAACACAGATGGTTATTTCCTGCAATCAATGAAATTTAACCGATTTTAGGTACCCACTTGAGGACGGGTCCTTTATGGTTAGTTAAAACAGGCAGGAGATATAACTTAGGATTCAGAGCTAGATTGAGAGCTAGATTGAGAGCTAGATTGAGAGCTAGATTGAGAGCTAGATTGAGAGCTAGATTGAGAGCTAGATTGAGAGCTAGATTGAGAGCTAGATTGAGAGCTAGATTGAGAGCTAGATTGAGAGCTAGATTGAGAGCTAGATTGAGAGCTAGATTGAGAGCTAGATTGAGAGCTAGATTGAGAGCTAGATTGAGAGCTAGATTGAGAGCTAGATTGAGAGCTAGATTGAGAGCTAGATTGAGAGCTAGATTGAGAGCTAGATTGAGAGCTAGATTGAGAGCTAGATTGAGAGCTAGATTGAGAGCTAGATTGAGAGCTAGATTGAGAGCTAGATTGAGAGCTAGATTGAGAGCTAGATTGAGAGCTAGATTGAGAGCTAGATTGAGAGCTAGATTGAGAGCTAGATTGAGAGCTAGATTGAGAGCTAGATTGAGAGCTAGATTGAGAGCTAGATTGAGAGCTAGATTGAGAGCTAGATTGAGAGCTAGATTGAGAGCTAGATTGAGAGCTAGATTGAGAGCTAGATTGAGAGCTAGATTGAGAGCTAGATTGAGAGCTAGATTGAGAGCTAGATTGAGAGCTAGATTGAGAGCTAGATTGAGAGCTAGATTGAGAGCTAGATTGAGAGCTAGATTGAGAGCTAGATTGAGAGCTAGATTGAGAGCTAGATTGAGAGCTAGATTGAGAGCTAGATTGAGAGCTAGATTGAGAGCTAGATTGAGAGCTAGATTGAGAGCTAGATTGAGAGCTAGATTGAGAGCTAGATTGAGAGCTAGATTGAGAGCTAGATTGAGAGCTAGATTGAGAGCTAGATTGAGAGCTAGATTGAGAGCTAGATTGAGAGCTAGATTGAGAGCTAGATTGAGAGCTAGATTGAGAGCTAGATTGAGAGCTAGATTGAGAGCTAGATTGAGAGCTAGATTGAGAGCTAGATTGAGAGCTAGATTGAGAGCTAGATTGAGAGCTAGATTGAGAGCTAGATTGAGAGCTAGATTGAGAGCTAGATTGAGAGCTAGATTGAGAGCTAGATTGAGAGCTAGATTGAGAGCTAGATTGAGAGCTAGATTGAGAGCTAGATTGAGAGCTAGATTGAGAGCTAGATTGAGAGCTAGATTGAGAGCTAGATTGAGAGCTAGATTGAGAGCTAGATTGAGAGCTAGATTCATATCTATCTCTATATCTAGTTGAACCATTTGATGTATCTTTAGTTAGCGAAACTGAGCTAGACTTAGACACCTTAGGTAAAGAGCTAGATTGAGAGCTAGATTGAGAAGCATTAGGATAGTCTTTCGGAAGTTTCACTTTGGTGTACTTTGTCGTGTGTGGGGTTTCAGCTTGTTCCTTTTTGACATGTTTCACTGGGGTAGCAACAAAGGTTTCTAACTTAATGGTCTTTGGTTCAGTCTTGACGAGTTTGGTCTTAACTCGTTTCTTTGAGTAATATGAAGTTGGAGCTTTGGACAATGGTTTTTGAGATTCCACTTTTGTTTCCACTTTGATTTTGGTAGATTCAATCTTTTTCTCAGTTTCTGAATTAAAAACATATTCTCCCTCCATGAATTTATCAAAATCATTCTTTGTGAAATCTTTGGAAAATGAAAATTTCAATGGAGATTGATTAGTTTCAGATTCATTTGAAAGTTTTGAAAAATCAGGAATCTTTGTGTCCAACTTCACATCATGGGTATTCTCAGAAATTAGGTCAACTTGAACTGACACATCTTTGGTCTCACAAGAAAATTGAGTAGACGTATCAACACCTATACTAGCACTAGGCTTAGGGTGAACAACTAACTCATCAACAGTGTTGCATGTGAAAAACCTATAGAAGTACCATATCAAAACTAAACTATGTGCAAGTTCTTCATCAGAAAAATCAGATTGCACACAATCATCAGCTATAAAAGTAGCAGTATTTTGACAAGTACATTCAAGAGAATCAGTCAAGGTCTGGGTAGAGGTATTGGTGGATGAATCACAAGTAGTTTGGGTAGAATTTTCTACTGAGGCACTTTGGTCAGTTTGAGTAGAAACATTCTCACAAACTTTCTTAGTATCAACAGCAATACATTTATCCTCTGAATTCGGACTTTGAGACTTGAGGTGATTAATAACTTTTTGTTGAGATTCCACCTTTTGTTGTAAACCCTCTATTTGTTTTTCCAAAAATGTGGTTGGAAAGTACATTTTAGTTGGTTTGGGTGGATTACCGACAGATTCTTGGTTTTGAAAATTTGATTCAATTTCTTCCAATTTGAAAATTGAAGATTCTTTTGTTTTGTATGAATCATTTATTGCATCATAATTAACCAAAAATTCCTGTTTTGGTGTTCTCTCAACGTCATCAGTCTCAAATTCATCATTCAATGGACGAATAAATTGTTGTATCATACCAAGTCGTAGAAATTTTTCATCATACAAGGGTTCAATTTCCTCTTTGGCTTTTTGCAATGGTGTGATATTCTCAAATCCCAACCCGAGAAGAAGTTCTGTTTTGTCAATTTTTGACATGTTTCACTGGGGTAGCAACAAAGGTTTCTAACTTAATGGTCTTTGGTTCAGTCTTGACGAGTTTGGTCTTAACTCGTTTCTTTGAGTAATATGAAGTTGGAGCTTTGGACAATGGTTTTTGAGATTCCACTTTTGTTTCCACTTTGATTTTGGTAGATTCAATCTTTTTCTCAGTTTCTGAATTAAAAACATATTCTCCCTCCATGAATTTATCAAAATCATTCTTTGTGAAATCTTTGGAAAATGAAAATTTCAATGGAGATTGATTAGTTTCAGATTCATTTGAAAGTTTTGAAAAATCAGGAATCTTTGTGTCCAACTTCACATCATGGGTATTCTCAGAAATTAGGTCAACTTGAACTGACACATCTTTGGTCTCACAAGAAAATTGAGTAGACGTATCAACACCTATACTAGCACTAGGCTTAGGGTGAACAACTAACTCATCAACAGTGTTGCATGTGAAAAACCTATAGAAGTACCATATCAAAACTAAACTATGTGCAAGTTCTTCATCAGAAAAATCAGATTGCACACAATCATCAGCTATAAAAGTAGCAGTATTTTGACAAGTACATTCAAGAGAATCAGTCAAGGTCTGGGTAGAGGTATTGGTGGATGAATCACAAGTAGTTTGGGTAGAATTTTCTACTGAGGCACTTTGGTCAGTTTGAGTAGAAACATTCTCACAAACTTTCTTAGTATCAACAGCAATACATTTATCCTCTGAATTCGGACTTTGAGACTTGAGGTGATTAATAACTTTTTGTTGAGATTCCACCTTTTGTTGTAAACCCTCTATTTGTTTTTCCAAAAATGTGGTTGGAAAGTACATTTTAGTTGGTTTGGGTGGATTACCGACAGATTCTTGGTTTTGAAAATTTGATTCAATTTCTTCCAATTTGAAAATTGAAGATTCTTTTGTTTTGTATGAATCATTTATTGCATCATAATTAACCAAAAATTCCTGTTTTGGTGTTCTCTCAACGTCATCAGTCTCAAATTCATCATTCAATGGACGAATAAATTGTTGTATCATACCAAGTCGTAGAAATTTTTCATCATACAAGGGTTCAATTTCCTCTTTGGCTTTTTGCAATGGTGTGATATTCTCAAATCCCAACCCGAGAAGAAGTTCTGTTTTGTCAATTTTTGACTTGTTGAAATAGGCAGTGAAATTCAAGAAAGGATTTTGTTCAACTTTATATAGCTTTTCTTGATAGAAAAGTATATTCTTTTTAAATTCCTCAACTTGTTTTTCAAGATTCTCTATCTCAATGTCTTTTAAAAAACAATTATGATTTAAATCAGAAATCTTCCTTTCGAGTTCAACATTGTTTGGTTTAGCTTCTTGAAGCTTTTTATTGAGAATATCAACATCCATTTGTCTTGCATTTGCCCGAAGCCATTCATTGGTCTTTTGAATTTCAAGATCTTGATTGGTCTTTTCAAGATCTTGAATGGTCTTTTCAAGATTTTGACATTTTTGTAATAACTTAGAATCAGGTCTTGCATTTGCCCGAAGCCATTCATTGGTCTTTTGAATTTCAAGATCTTGATTGGTCTTTTCAAGATCTTGAATGGTTTTTTCTAGATTTTGACATTTTTGTAATAACTTAAAATCAGGAGAGACATTCAACTCACATTCTTTAACCAACATCTTATCTTTGTAAGCTTGAAAATCTTGTTTAATAGCATCATATTCAAAAAGTAATTTTGAATGTTCTTCAAGAAGTTTTGTAAATTCACTTTTAGAAAATGAAATGCTATTTGTCAACTTTTTATTTTTGTTGGCTAAAGAATTGATATGAGTTGTTAAATTAGATAAAGCTAATCTACAAGACTCTTTGTCTTTAACCAAAGAAAAAGTAGAGTCGAGATTTACCTCATCATCTGGGTATTCATCATCAGTGCTTTCTGCTTCAAGGACTTTGTTTTTGGCCAATCTTGCCATATAGCAAACATTAGCGGAGAGATCTTGATCTTCATCATCAGTGCTTTCTGCTTCAAGGACTTTGTTTTTGGCCAATCTTGCCATATAGCAAACATTAGCGGAGAGATCTTGATCTTCATCATCAGTGAGCAACAGCCATTTGTCATCTTCAGCAAGCAATGCATGTCCTGCTTCAACTTGTTTGGCTAACAGCATCTTCTGCTTGTAGTACTCATAGTCCCGCTTTCGAGGTTGTTTGCAGTCAACGGCAAAATGTCCAGGAATACCACAATTGTAGCACTTTTTGTCTGATGCCTTACCCTTCTCAACAGTTGGTTTCTCATAGGCTTCCTTCTTTTCACCATACCTTGATCCATTAGCTTCACCTTGCTCATTGCTCCTTGGATGATAGTGTTCCTTCTTGGGAAATGCACTTGTAGAAGAAGTGCGGAGATTGTTGTTTGTTGGCCTCGCTTTGTAAAATTTCCTCTTGAAATGCTTTGTTACCGCGGCAAGAGCTTGATATAGTTCATCATGAAACGATCTTGATACACAGGAAATGAAACGATCTTGATACACAGGAAATGAAACGATCTTGATACACAGAAATGAAACGATCTTGATACAACAGGAAATGAAACGATCTTGATACACAGGAAATGAAACGATCTTGATACAAACAGAAATGAAACGATCTTGATACAGACAGGAAATGAAACGATCTTGATACCAGGAAATGAAACGATCTTGATACAAACAGAAATGAAACGATCTTGATACACAGGAAATGAAACGATCTTGATACACAGGAAATGAAACGATCTTGATACAACAGAAATTGAAACGATCTTGATACACAGGAAATGAAACGATCTTGATACACAGAAATGAAACGATCTTGATACAAACAGAAATGAAACGATCTTGATACAACAGAAATGAAACGATCTTGATACAACAGAAATGAAACGATCTTGATACAACAGAAATTGAAACGATCTTGATACAACAGAAATGAAACGATCTTGATACAAACAGAAATTGAAACGATCTTGATACAACAGAAATGAAACGATCTTGATACACAGGAAATGAAACGATCTTGATACACAGAAATGAAACGATCTTGATACAACAGAAATGAAACGATCTTGATACACAGAAATGAAACGATCTTGATACAAACAGAAATGAAACGATCTTGATACAACAGAAATGAAACGATCTTGATACACAGGAAATGAAACGATCTTGATACAAACAGAAATGAAACGATCTTGATACAACAGGAAATGAAACGATCTTGATACAACAGAAATGAAACGATCTTGATACAAACAGAAATGAAACGATCTTGATACAACAGAAATGAAACGATCTTGATACAACAGAAATGAAACGATCTTGATACAAACAGAAATGAAACGATCTTGATACAACAGGAAATGAAACGATCTTGATACAACAGAAATGAAACGATCTTGATACAACAGAAATTGAAACGATCTTGATACAACAGAAATGAAACGATCTTGATACAAACAGAAATGAAACGATCTTGATACAACAGAAATGAAACGATCTTGATACACAGGAAATGAAACGATCTTGATACAAACAGAAATGAAACGATCTTGATACAACAGGAAATGAAACGATCTTGATACAACAGAAATGAAACGATCTTGATACAACAGAAATGAAACGATCTTGATACAACAGAAATGAAACGATCTTGATACACAGGAAATGAAACGATCTTGATACAAACAGAAATGAAACGATCTTGATACAGACAGGAAATGAAACGATCTTGATACAACAGAAATGAAACGATCTTGATACAAACAGAAATGAAACGATCTTGATACAACAGAAATGAAACGATCTTGATACAACAGAAATGAAACGATCTTGATACAAACAGAAATGAAACGATCTTGATACAACAGGAAATGAAACGATCTTGATACACAGAAATGAAACGATCTTGATACAACAGAAATTGAAACGATCTTGATACACAGGAAATGAAACGATCTTGATACAAACAGAAATTGAAACGATCTTGATACACAGAAATGAAACGATCTTGATACAACAGGAAATGAAACGATCTTGATACACAGAAATGAAACGATCTTGATACAACAGAAATGAAACGATCTTGATACACAGGAAATGAAACGATCTTGATACAAACAGAAATGAAACGATCTTGATACAGACAGGAAATGAAACGATCTTGATACAACAGAAATGAAACGATCTTGATACAAACAGAAATGAAACGATCTTGATACAACAGAAATGAAACGATCTTGATACAACAGGAAATGAAACGATCTTGATACAAACAGAAATGAAACGATCTTGATACAACAGGAAATGAAACGATCTTGATACACAGAAATGAAACGATCTTGATACAAACAGAAATGAAACGATCTTGATACAACAGAAATGAAACGATCTTGATACAACAGAAATGAAACGATCTTGATACAACAGAAATGAAACGATCTTGATACACAGGAAATGAAACGATCTTGATACAAACAGAAATGAAACGATCTTGATACAACAGGAAATGAAACGATCTTGATACAACAGAAATGAAACGATCTTGATACAAACAGAAATGAAACGATCTTGATACAACAGAAATGAAACGATCTTGATACACAGGAAATGAAACGATCTTGATACAAACAGAAATGAAACGATCTTGATACAGACAGGAAATGAAACGATCTTGATACCAGGAAATGAAACGATCTTGATACAAACAGAAATTGAAACGATCTTGATACAAACAGAAATTGAAACGATCTTGATAAATCAGGAAATGAAACGATCTTGATACAAACAGAAATTGAAACAATCTTGATTCAAACAGAAATTGAAACGATCTTGAGTTAACCAGGAAATGAAACGATCTTGATACAAACAGAAATTGAAACGATCTTGATTTAACCAGGAAATGAAACGATCTTGATTCAAACAGAAATTGAAACGATCTTGATAAATCAGGAAATGAAACGATCTTGATACAAACAGAAATTGAAACGATCTTGATACAAACAGAAATTGAAACGATCTTGATAAGATCAGGAAATGAAACGATCTTGATACAAACAGAAATTGAAACGATCTTGATACAAACAGAAATGAAACGATCTTGATACAACAGAAATGAAACGATCTTGATACACAGGAAATGAAACGATCTTGATACAAACAGAAATTGAAACGATCTTGATAAATCAGGAAATGAAACGATCTTGATACAAACAGAAATTGAAACGATCTTGATACAAACAGAAATGAAACGATCTTGATACAACAGGAAATGAAACGATCTTGATACACAGAAATGAAACGATCTTGATACAAACAGGAAATGAAACGATCTTGAGTTAAATCAGGAAATGAAACGATCTTGATACAAACAGAAATTGAAACGATCTTGAGTTAAGATCAGGAAATGAAACGATCTTGATACAAACAGAAATTGAAACGATCTTGATAAGATCAGGAAATGAAACGATCTTGAGTTAACTCAGGAAATGAAACGATCTTGATACAAACAGAAATTGAAACGATCTTGAGTAGAACAGAAAGTGAAACGATCTTGATACAACAGGAAATGAAACGATCTTGATAAGATCAGGAAATGAAACGATCTTGATAAATCAGGAAATGAAACGATCTTGATACAAACAGAAATTGAAACGATCTTGATACAAACAGAAATGAAACGATCTTGATACAAACAGAAATTGAAACGATCTTGATACCAGGAAATTGAAACGATCTTGATACAACAGAAATTGAAACGATCTTGGTAAGATCAGGAAATGAAACGATCTTGAATTAATCAGGAAATGAAACGATCTTGATACAAACAGAAATTGAAACGATCTTGAGTAGACAGAAAGTGAAACGATCTTGATACAACAGGAAATGAAACGATCTTGATACAACAGGAAAATGAAACGATCTTGATAAGATCAGGAAATGAAACGATCTTGAGTTAATCAGGAAATGAAACGATCTTGATACAAACAGAAATTGAAACGATCTTGATAAGATCAGGAAATGAAACGATCTTGAGTTAACCAGGAAATGAAACGATCTTGATACAAACAGAAATTGAAACGATCTTGAGTTAAACAGAAAGTGAAACGATCTTGATACAACAGGAAATGAAACGATCTTGATACCAGAAATTGAAACGATCTTGATACCAGGAAAATGAAACGATCTTGATAAGATCAGGAAATGAAACGATCTTGAGTTAATCAGGAAATGAAACGATCTTGATACAAACAGAAATTGAAACGATCTTGATAAGATCAGGAAATGAAACGATCTTGATTAATCAGGAAATGAAACGATCTTGATACAAACAGAAATTGAAACGATCTTGAGTAGAACAGAAAGTGAAACGATCTTGATACAACAGAAATGAAACGATCTTGATACACAGGAAATGAAACGATCTTGATACAACAGAAATGAAACGATCTTGATACAACAGAAATGAAACGATCTTGATACCAGGAAATGAAACGATCTTGATACAAACAGAAATTGAAACGATCTTGATAAATCAGGAAATGAAACGATCTTGATACAAACAGAAATTGAAACGATCTTGATAAAACAGAAATGAAACGATCTTGATACTCAGGAAATGAAACGATCTTGAATTAACCAGGAAATGAAACGATCTTGATACAAACAGAAATTGAAACGATCTTGATAAATCAGGAAATGAAACGATCTTGATACAAACAGAAATTGAAACGATCTTGATACAACAGAAATGAAACGATCTTGATACAACAGGAAATGAAACGATCTTGATACCAGAAATGAAACGATCTTGATACAAACAGAAATGAAACGATCTTGATACAGACAGGAAATGAAACGATCTTGATACACAGGAAATGAAACGATCTTGATACAAACAGAAATGAAACGATCTTGATACAACAGAAATGAAACGATCTTGATACAACAGAAATGAAACGATCTTGATACAAACAGAAATGAAACGATCTTGATACAACAGGAAATGAAACGATCTTGATACACAGAAATGAAACGATCTTGATACAACAGAAATTGAAACGATCTTGATACACAGGAAATGAAACGATCTTGATACAAACAGAAATTGAAACGATCTTGATACAACAGAAATTGAAACGATCTTGATAATCAGGAAATGAAACGATCTTGATACAAACAGAAACTAAAACGATCTTGATAAGATCGTCCTAGTGAAGATCGTTCTGGTCGTCTTCTTCAATTCAACAGTTTTCCAGAAAAACTCCATTAACAACTTTTAAAACTTCAATATCTTTTGAATTACTGGGAGTTAGATCATGAAATCACTGGCAAACTGTTTGAATTCATGTCCGCAACACGTTTATGAACAAAATTCAACACAAAACACAACAGAATCAAATCCCAAAAATTCGCGCCAAAACTCAAAAATTCAATCTCGAGATTTAGATTGAATTGAAACTTGAAACTTGACAGGATTATGTTTTCAACTACCACAAATCTATTGATGAACAAATAATTGTGATTTTATGTGATTTGAAGTGTGAATTTTGAAGAACCAGACGGTGAAAAGTTCGAACAGAATTTGTGAATAACTTTGATTTTGATGAATTTGTGATTGACCCCCCCCCCCCCCCCCCCCCCCCCCCCCCCCCCCCCCCCCCCCCCCCCCCCCCCCCCCCCCCCCCCCCCCCCCCCCCCCCCCCCCCCCCCCCCCCCCCCCCCCCCCCCCCCCCCCCCCCCCCCCCCCCCCCCCCCCCCCCCCCCCCCCCCCCCCCCCCCCCCCCCCCCCCCCCCCCCCCCCCCCCCCCCCCCCCCCCCCCCCCCCCCCCCCCCCCCCCCCCCCCCCCCCCCCCCCCCCCCCCCCCCCCCCCCCCCCCCCCCCCCCCCCCCCCCCCCCCCCCCCCCCCCCCCCCCCCCCCCCCCCCCCCCCCCCCCCCCCCCCCCCCCCCCCCCCCCCCCCCCCCCCCCCCCCCCCCCCCCCCCCCCCCCCCCCCCCCCCCCCCCCCCCCCCCCCCCCCCCCCCCCCCCCCCCCCCCCCCCCCCCCCCCCCCCCCCCCCCCCCCCCCCCCCCCCCCCCCCCCCCCCCCCCCCCCCCCCCCCCCCCCCCCCCCCCCCCCCCCCCCCCCCCCCCCCCCCCCCCCCCCCCCCCCCCCCCCCCCCCCCCCCCCCCCCCCCCCCCCCCCCCCCCCCCCCCCCCCCCCCCCCCCCCCCCCCCCCCCCCCCCCCCCCCCCCCCCCCCCCCCCCCCCCCCCCCCCCCCCCCCCCCCCCCCCCCCCCCCCCCCCCCCCCCCCCCCCCCCCCCCCCCCCCCCCCCCCCCCCCCCCCCCCCCCCCCCCCCCCCCCCCCCCCCCCCCCCCCCCCCCCCCCCCCCCCCCCCCCCCCCCCCCCCCCCCCCCCCCCCCCCCCCCCCCCCCCCCCCCCCCCCCCCCCCCCCCCCCCCCCCCCCCCCCCCCCCCCCCCCCCCCCCCCCCCCCCCCCCCCCCCCCCCCCCCCCCCCCCCCCCCCCCCCCCCCCCCCCCCCCCCCCCCCCCCCCCCCCCCCCCCCCCCCCCCCCCCCCCCCCCCCCCCCCCCCCCCCCCCCCCCCCCCCCCCCCCCCCCCCCCCCCCCCCCCCCCCCCCCCCCCCCCCCCCCCCCCCCCCCCCCCCCCCCCCCCCCCCCCCCCCCCCCCCCCCCCCCCCCCCCCCCCCCCCCCCCCCCCCCCCCCCCCCCCCCCCCCCCCCCCCCCCCCCCCCCCCCCCCCCCCCCCCCCCCCCCCCCCCCCCCCCCCCCCCCCCCCCCCCCCCCCCCCCCCCCCCCCCCCCCCCCCCCCCCCCCCCCCCCCCCCCCCCCCCCCCCCCCCCCCCCCCCCCCCCCCCCCCCCCCCCCCCCCCCCCCCCCCCCCCCCCCCCCCCCCCCCCCCCCCCCCCTTCCCCCCCCCCCCAAGTTGATGATTGCTAGTATTTTCAGAAGTTGACACATCTTCTTGAGTCTCATCAAGTTCAACGATCCTCCCACTGTCTTCTTGAGATATGAGTTTCCTTTCAAGGAACTCAGCAAATCGAGATACCTTAACAGTGTTTTCGGTAGGAAAGTAGAAGTAGTAACCCATTGTTTCCTTTGGGTATCCTACGAAGATGCACTTAACAGATCTAGATTCAAGTTTGTCAAGTATCTCGTTTCACGAGTGCCTCACATCCCCAGACCTTTAAGTAAGACAACTTGGGAACACTCCCATGCCATAATTCATGCGGTGTCTTGTCAACCTTCTTGGTTGGAACCATATTAAGAATGCGAACATCAGTCTCTAGGGCATAATCCCAAAACGAAAAAGGAAGAGTTGTATGATTCATGATTGATCGAACCATTTCTAACAAGGTTCGATTTCTCCTCTCCGATACACCATTATGCTGTGGAGTATATGGAGGAGTAAGCTGTTGAACTATTCCATAAGCTTTAAGATAATCTTTAAACTCTTAGCTTAAGTATTCACCACCTCGGTCCGAACGAAGAATCTTGATGGTTCTACTGAGTTGATTCTCTACTTCACTTTTAAATTCCTTGAATGTTTCAAAGACTTCATGTTTATGTTTAAGCAAGTAAACATAACCATAACGACTGAAATCATCCGTAAAAGTGACGAAGTAGCTAGCACCTTTTCTTGACACATGTCTAAATGGGCCACATACATCCGTATGTATTAGTCCAAGTAGTTCTTTTGTCCTCTCCGGTTTATTTGGAAAAGGTTTTCTTGTCATTTTGCTGGAAACACAAGATACGCATTCGTCAAATGATTCATCATTTGTTTGTAAGATTCCATCTCTTTGAAGCCTTTCAATGCGTTTCTTGCCAACATGAGCAAGACGACAATGCCAAAGATAAGTCGAGTCCAAATTGGTCTTGACTCGTTTGCTAACATTATACATTGAATTATCCTTTGAATCACAACCATGCATATCAATTTCATAAATACCATCACAAGCAATAGCATTAAAATAATGAACATTATTTCGTGAAACTGAAATACCAATATCATTAAAAACATTAATGAATCCGTTGTTTTTCAACAAAGAAACTGAAATGACACCTCTAGTAATAGACGGTGCATAATGACAATTATCTAAAACAATGACTAAACCAGTAGGTAAAACTAAATGATAGTCGCCTATTTCTTCTACAGCTGCCGGTAGGCCATTTCCCACGAACAGTTGTAAAGATCCTGGTTTCAGTTTCCTTCTCCTTCTAAGCCCCTATAAACAATTACAGATATGAGTACCACACCCGGTGTCGTAAACCCATGAATTACGCTTAGAAAAGGAATATAATTCAATTGTGAAGATACCTGAAGTACTGGTCAAACCAGTTTGCTTCTTCTTCAACTCAGCTAGATACTTAGAACAATTCCGCTTCCAATGTCCCACTTCATTGTAGTGATAACATGTTTGGTCCTTAGCCGGATGTTCCTTTTTCACTGGAGGGGTCTTCTTAGGTTTAGGAGTAGCAACTTGCTTTCCTTTACCTTGATTCTTGCCCTTTCCTTTTGGTTGTTTCCCTTTCTGGATCTTTCCCCCTTTGATCGTGAGAACTTGGGATGTGGCAGACTTCTTTGGAAGCTTTTTTTCATACTCATTTACCATGGCATGAAGTTCAGCAATGGTTTTATTCATGCTATGCATATTGTAATTGCGCACAAATTCCTCAAAATCCTTAGATAAAGACTTGAGAATCATGCCAATAGCAATAGGCTGAGGATAAGCATAATTCAACCTTTCCAATTGCTCAAAATACCTCTTCATCTTGAGTATATGAGGACTAACCGGTGTTCCATACTCGTTTTTCAAGTCATGAAGTGTTTCAACTTAGTTCAAACAATTTCACTTCAGCTTGTTTTCTATAGATAGACTTGAGTTCTTTGATTATATCACACGGATTATGCAATCCGAATTGATTGTTGAAGCTCGGGAGTCTTGCTACCCAACATCAAACAAACAACCTCATTATGTCTATCAAATTGAGTATTGTATTTAGCCTACTCTTCAGTCATTGGCTCCCGGAACAACGGGTGTCTGCTCTTCAAGGACTTGATGTTTCTTCACGGCTCTTAGAACTATTCTCAGCTGACGAAACTAGTCATTGAAGTTAGGTCCAGAAAGTTTTTCTCTTTCTAGCATCGACCTGAAAGCCGATTGGTGTATGTTTTGTGAAGGATTTGTTGTTGCCATCTACAAAATAGACAAAAGTTCAATTATCGGTATTTTCGATAATAATCCTTAAGAAATGTAATTTACCCTTGTTAAATTCATTTAACAATTAATTTCATTTAACAATTAATTTCATTAAGGCTAGGATCCAATTGACATACAATCATTTCATCTGTACTCAAAAAGTAATCGACGATCAATAATTGCATTCATGCAATTCCTAGAGATATGAAACTTACAACAACACTTTAAAGGGGTATTAAGTGTTTGTAAACATGTTTTGTCCCATCTTATGCCACGGGTCAAGGATCTCACCTCTTAACTCGTTTTAAGTCGCCCAATTAAGAACATGTAAATAGTCCACCACCGGTCTCACGGTGGAGTGGTAATCTACCTTGAAGAGATACAATTCGCCTACGGTCTCACGTAGAAGCGAAAAGCACTGGCAAGTGTTCTTAGCAAAGTGGGTGGCAATGACTTAACTTTAAATGGGTAATGCATTTGATGTGAATCAAAAGTTTATGTAAGAAGACTCATGCAAATCTTCATAACATAATGTTTAAGAAAATCATTTTTATAGTCTTAGTAACACAAGAGAGCTCGGTAGCTCCATTTGAACGCACAAAGAAGCGCAAGGGCAAAGGTTTGCGAATGACGCAATTAAAAACCCGCCCTTTTAGGAGGCTAACGCACTCTGACTTATACCTCTCTTAGAGTTTGTTCAAATGGGTGAGCCGGTGTATCTCAAGGTTGTAAGACTCCAATTTTATTAAAAAATCTCTATTTCGATAGTTCTTAGTCAAGTTTATATTTTCCAATGAAACAATTTTTGCATCACCTTTATACCTCAATAAATACGCAAAAATTAATAAACTTACTAATTTCCGAACTAATTAATCATGCAACAAGTTAAGGTGGGACCACCTAAACATGGTCACTATGGTTCATGCATATGTCTAAAGCCGGCCCCCCCTCGAAGAAGAGGACCACATACATCAAGTTGCCTTGATTGCGTAAGCCTTTAAACAACTTATTTAACAAGTAATTCACATAAACATGCTGACTGGAAATTTCCAGCAGCTTCACGACCTGTTTATCCCTGTTTCTGGTCCGATTCAGCTTTCGACCAGAACTACAAAGTTGTATCCCTATGTGTCAAGCACCTACTGTCCAAAGCACAACTTCTAACTCATTACAGATTAAAAGATATGAATTTTTTAGTGAACTGTCGCAAATCAGAAAAATCACACGAAAAAATTCACTTAGTCACACAATTATCTAATAATTAACCCTAATTATTGGATCATCATGCTTTGCTAAATATATCTCTATATATCAGTAATAATCACAAGTAATTTTGCATGAATTCTTGTGATTTTACTTTTATTTAACAACTTTAAATAATTAAGATACACAAAACATGCAATTTATACAAATAAATCATGTCAATTCACAAACTCAAAACTTGCCATGAGGGTTTCAATCTCCATTGAATTAGGTTAATTTTAATTAAAAAAACTCTTATTTTTATTTAATTTAATCCGATTTTTAATTAAAAAAAATAAGAAAACAACTTTTAATTATTTAACAATTAATTAAAAATCAACCAACCCTTAACCCCCTTCAAGTTTTGATCTTTGTAATTAATAGATCACATATGTGGCTTTGATACCACTGTTAGAATGTAAGAATAAATATCACATAAATATTCATGTAAGCGCAACGGAAGAATCGAATATGTAATCACATTAATTAACAAAGAGAGAATCGAAACGTGTACCTTATGCAAAGCTTCCAATAAAATAAATAATAATAAGATTATTATTATTATAGGGTTTAAAGTAAAACCCTCTACGATCGCACACTAGACACCTCTTATATCGTATGCTAGTACCCCGATCACGATCAAACAACCCTTTGTTTAAACCCTTGAAACCGAAACCCTAAAACCCGAACCCCTTGGGGTTTTCTTTGCTTCGGCCGAATAGAACAAAAGAGGGAGAGAGAGAGAGATTTTTTAGTTAGGGTTTTACCTTGTGAAAACTTATATTAAACCCCTAACTTTGATCTCCTATTTATAGGCTTAGGTTTAGGGTTACTAAACTTGATGGACAAGTTTAGTTAGGGCCCAAAAAACCCCTTAGAATTTTCGGCCCACCCTTCCCTTAATCGTAGCCCAAACCCAACTATCAATTCTTTTAATTAATAAACATTATTTATTTTAACATTTAAAAAAGTTTATTAATCAATATATTACTTTAATATACTAATTAATAATATAGAGTTACCGTGTCATTTCGTGTGACCCCGTAGGCTTAAATGATTTCCGGACATGCGTTTATTATAACGTGATCACATACCAACAGCTTAATAGATATTATATAATATGTATATATAATATATATATGTTTATATATATATATATATATATATATATATATCATAAAAGGTAGATATAAAAACCATGGGTTATCTCGAGGAATTCCGCACCTCGACATATCCTTAAGTCAATCTCGGTTCGATAAGAGAATAAGACCCGGGGGACTTACAACTGGTATCAGAGCCATAGGTTTTTAACAACCTTGGTTCGAGATTGATCACGGTTTGGATATCCCGTTTTTTGCGTGTTTCTTAGGTGGAGATTGTTTTCGGGTTCGTTTGAAATAAAGGTTCAAACTTGACACCAAAAGTAAACACATCTCATTCCTAAAACCATTTTTTCAAGGTTTCATTGATCAAGTAACAAAATTGGGTTCTAGATCTAAGAAAGATTGAAAAAGTGGTGGTTTGCGTGTTCTTGTACTTGTACTTTGCGTGTTTGTGAGGTACAGTACCATTTGCGTGTTTTCGATACTACTTAGGCAGTTTGCGCATTCTAGTGGTTTGCGTGTTCTGTTTGAGTGTTCTTGTGGTTTGAGAGTTCTGGTGGTTTTGCGTGTTTAGTACACTTTTGCTCGTTTCATTTGTGTGTTCCCATTTGCGTGTTCTTGTGTTTTGCGTGTTCATAGGTTGAACTACTGTTAGTCCCTGAAATACGATGGTTAACCTAGAAAGTGTAAAATACAACAAGTCTAATAATCACTAGAATGGACTAGTATTACTTAAATATAAATGCAAGTATATAAAAAAAGTAATACAAGACTTAAAGCAATAAACAAGTAAAGTGGAACATTATGTATTTTTCAATGGTGTATTTTATTTATGATGTTAAATTAAATACAAGGTTGTGCAGAATCAAGATAATACAAATAAGTATGTATCCTAACAACCTATGAATTACAAATGATCTATATTTGTCAAATAACTCTTTTGGATCGAGATACTTAAAGTTGTGAAGTATCCCTGTTTAAGATCGAGAGTATTTAGACAAATTTACTCTAATGCAAAATGTATGCTTAAAAGTATTTTTCTCAAGGAAATGACTTGTATTTATAGGCAACAAAATTCACCAGTGAATTTTGTGCCGTACAAATATGGTTGCATGCATTTAATGATCCGACAAGAACATTAAATGCATTGGATAAGGTATAAGGATAAAGTCACATCAAATGACTTTGTATCCTTTTAACCAACCACCTTTACACGCGTATAAACTTTGGGAAAGAACAAGTGGATTGTTCTTTGGAAAGTGTGTAAAGGCAAAAGTCAAATACTCGATATCAGTGTTCAGACTTGTAAGGTCTAGAACACTGACAATCCTCCAGTGTACAGATCTGGTAAGACTTCCAGTGGACTCCGCCATTTGTCAGTCTTCTTTATTCTGACTTCAGTCTTTGACTTCAGTGAGAACGTCTTCAGTAGAGTAGATCTGGACTGGGGGTGAAGTCCAGTGAGCTAATCTGGAGAATACTCCAGATTTCCTATACAAGTATTTGCTCACTGGTCTTCCATTATTTCTGGACAAATCTTCAGAGGGACTCCAGATTCCAAGTCTGGAGTAGGTCCAGTAGAACACGTTCTGGACAGATCTTCAGTAAGGCTCCAGTAGTCGAGTCTGGAGCGAGTCCAGTAAATCTGGACCTAACAAATTCCCCCTATTTGTTTAGAAATAATGCAAGTGTTTTCAAGCTTATATCTATACAATTTTGTATGCTTGAAAAACACAAGTTTTGATTAGTCTAAAAAATCTAAGTTACTGGAAAACACTTTATAGATCATGAGTGTTTTTAGTTTCATCTTTTAAGTTCTAACTTAGACTAAATCTGATAATTTACTTATATGAATCAAAAATTGCAACTATTATTACATACATCAACTGATAAATAGTTTACAATTTTTATAAAACAATAAATTACAACAAGTAAATGATAAGAGTCAGGCCCTTCTTTTTGATGTCTGTCCTGGAGCATCTTCAGTAGCCTTTCTCTTTGGTGATGGAGAAGATGGTATTGATTCTGGCGATTTTATTCCCATTGCAACTTCCATCTGTTGCTTTCTTCTCCATACCTTCTCAACTCTTTTCAGAAATGCTTTAACATCAGTCGACACATTTGTCTTCCCCCTGAACGTTAAAGCAATCTCTTTCAGTTCACTCCATCCAAACGCTTGGACTGAAGTACTCTTCCTTTCATCAGTAAAGTTACCCTCCCTGGTCAACTTTACTTCAAACCTGGACATGCCTTCATGATTTTCAGCTAATTTGATCTCAGCACCAGTGATCCTTCTAGCATCAGCCCTGAAATTTAACATTTCATTGTGCTTGTCTTTCAACTTGGCTGTCTGGATCAATGCTTCAGTTTCCTTAGACACTCTCTTTTGTTCTCCAGCAGACTGGAGTTGTTGACGATTTATTTTCAGAGAAGTATCCAGGGGAATGAATTTGCTTACATCAGCATCTTTAATCGTTTTGATCTATTTGGCAGTCAGTTTTGGTAAGCCAGTCAGTTTCTTTCTGTACTCTATCTCCAGAGCACCAGCGTTCTTTCTGATCTTTTTCTGGAGGCTTACCAGTTCCTCCTTCCTTTGTCTGATGAGTTCTGGTACACTTACACCATAAATTATAGAATCATAAACCTGTTCTTCTTCGGCGTAAAAGGAGCGTACATGAACATCATTCAATGCATTCAGACATTGATGAACTCTGGGGTCTTCCTTCATCTTTTTATACACTTTAATATTTATGCCTAACCTGCCAGCATTGTAAGAATCCAGAGTCCCCATAGATGCCATCTCCCTTTGATGGGCCAGCAGTTCATCTTTTTGATTTCTTTTGAAGATCTCTATCATAATGCATTCTTGTTCTAACTTCTTGGAGGTTTCATCATCAGCATCTTCAGCAGTTTGCTCTTCTTCTCCAGATACCATTTGTTGTTTTTCCTTAACTGACTTCAGAGTTGTTGGTATATCTGGGAAGGACTCAAACTGGGGCTCACTGGCTTCAGTACCAGCAGCTTCTTCAGACAGCATAGTGGCTTCAGTGCCATATGCTCTTTGTGCCAAGTGTTTTAGTGTCACTTGTTTTTGGTCACCAGACGACTTTTCCCCCTTGGAATGATCACCAGTTCTGGACTTGAGATCATTCCATAATTGTTCAAGCATATGTCTGTCCAGTGCACCAAATGTTCTTCCTGCCACTGGAGTTGTATCAGTCACAACTTTCTTAAGTGCCTGCACTTCCTTTTTAACAGTTTCGACTTCTTTAGGCAAGTGCTTTGGCAACTTTTCATCCAGCAACTTCTCCACTTGGGGTAACACCCCATCTTGAATGGTACGAAGAACAGTCTCAAAAATCTCTTCAGATAATTCTTTCAGCATACTGATTCTGAACTTCTTTGTACATTCATCACTAATTGTACTGACAACTGCATCCTGGTCAAGTGTGGATCTACTCTCTAGAGAACTTACCCTGGAAACCAACTTCTGAACTTCTTCTTTCAGACCTGCCAGTGGTTGAACAAGTTCACCAGTCACTGCAGTCTTAACTGAACTAACCAGCCTTGTCTCTAATCCCTGGACTGCCACTTTGAAATTTTCAGTATTGTTGTTTGTGGCCAGTACCAGTTCATCAAGCTTCTCAAACACAAGCTTCTCATTCCTAGCAAACAGATTCATCTCAGATGCAAGGTTATTTGATAATAAGGATTTAAAGTCTGAAATAACCTGCGATGAAGTCTGGAGTGATCTCTCCAGGTCCGCCACCTTACTTAAAAGGCCTTGGACCTCGGCAGAAGATGAAGTGGAGAGACCACTGGGAGGTTCAAGATTAGAAGGCAATCTGGTCATAAGAGGTACTTGTGCCCAGTCCTCTTCAGTTGCAGCTTGTTCAGATATGGTGACTGGAGTTTCAATTGGTGGAGGTTGAGATTGTGAAGTTTGAGTGGTTGCAGGAGTGAAGTATTGAGTATCTCTAGGAATTGAAGGTGGTGGTGGTGGTGGTGGCATGTTTGATTCTGGTGGTGGTTCATTTGATTCTGGTGGTGGTGGCATTTCAGCAGATATAATTGGTTGGGTGACTGAAGCAATAGCAGATGTGTCAATATTTTCTTCTTCATCACCCAAGAAATTCATGTTTACATCAAAACCTTCA
>CM067168.1:146894468-147016968 GCA_034093135.1 Erigeron breviscapus
TTATTGATTGCTGCATTTGATTCATCAAATGTGACATGTATTGACTCATGGACCTTCTCCAGTCTCTTGTTATAGACTCTGAAGGCCTTGCGAATGGCTGAATAACCTAAGAAATATCCTTCATCAGCTTTGGCATCAAATTTGCCTAACTGACTGGAGTCGTTCAGGATGTACACTGGACATCCAAAGACATGCAAATAACCAATATTTGGTTTTCTATTTCTTAATACTTCATAGGCTGTCCTTTTGTGTCTTTTGATGTACACAGACCAGTTCTGGGTGTGACAAGCAGTAGCAATTGCTTCAGCCCAGAAACTGGGAGAAAGACCAGATTCAGCAAGCATACTCCTGGCAGCTTCTATCAGCGTTCGATTCTTCCTTTCCACCACTCCATTCTGTTCTGGAGAGCGGACTGATGAGAAATTCTGGGAGATGCCAATGTCAGTACAGAATGACTCCAGAGTTGCATTCTGGAATTCTGTTCCATTGTCACTTCTTAACTGACAAACCTTTCGATTATACTTGAGCTCAATTTGCTTGATAAGACTGATGATTTTAGCAGCAGCTTCATTTTTAGACCTGAGAAAGATAACCCAGCAATATCTGGAGAATTCATCGACTATTACCAGAGTGTATCTTTTACCAGCACGAGTCTGAACATTCACTGGACCGAAGAGGTCCATATGAAGCATATGAAGTGGTTCAGATATGCTAAAATTCTGCTTTGTCTTGAAACTGGTACGTTTCTGCTTACCCATCTCACATCCTGGACATGGCCTTTCCTTTTTGAAGGAAACTGAAGGTATCACATCTGCCAGTTGTTTTCTAGACAACTTATTTATATTTTTGAAATTTAAATGGGATAACCTTTTATGCCATAACCAGTTTGTGTCTTCATCAGCTTGAGAATAGAAACACTGCTCTGAAGGAGAGCTTTCCATATCTATCACATACACATTCCCTCTTCTGGGAGCAATCAACACTACCTTCCAGTCCTTGTTGAATACGATGCCATGAACAATATTGAACAGAACTTGATAGCCATCATCACACAGTTGACTGACACTGATTAGGTTATATTTCAAACCATTCACATATGCAACTCGTCTGAATTTGACTTGTCCATTGCTCAGAACACCATACCCCTCAGTCTTTCCACAACTATCATTTCCAAAAGTAATGGAGGGTCCATCAGAAATTTTGAACTCCTCCAGCAGGGTCTTACGTCCGGTCATTGTCCTGCCAGCTGCACTGTCAAGATACCAGGTATGTTTCTTTCGATCGCCCTGCACATCCACCAGATATATCAGTTAGATTTGGGAACCCATCGACTGATGGGTTCACTGGACCCTCCCTTATAGGTCCCTGGAGGTATCTGGTTGAGTTCACTTTCTTCCAAAACAGATTTTTCTGCAAATGAAATTGGAATAGATAGTTTTGAAACCTTTTTCTTTTTCTCAACTGGAGAAATATATTTATCTTTCTTTGAAAAAGGTTTGGTATTTTGTTTAGGTCCAGATGAAGTACCCTCAAAATTGTTTAATCTTGCATTACAACTTTGAAATTGACGAGTCAGTAATTGAAACTTGCTCTCTAACCTTAACAAAATACTTTCATCAGATGACACCTAAGCCTTTCCAGTTGACTGGACTCTAGGCTTAGGTAGGGAGACATTCTTCTTCTTTGGAACAGAAAGTTCCTTGGAGGAGGACTGAGGCAAAGATTTCTTCAGATTGACCTTTTTAACTAGAGCAGTCACCTGAGGTGCTCCAGTTTTTACCTCTGGGGATTGAACTGGGAAAATATTGGCCTTAGGAGTTACAGGCTCATCATAAATGGTAATGGGCCTGAAGCCCTCTGGTAAATGATCAATTACTGGTATTAATGATGCAATATGAGTATTTCCATCTAAATAAGCACGTTTTTAAGTGGAAAATTGATTTACTCCAGCATCATATGGCTTTCTGGTTTCAAGCCATGATTTAATAACCAGTTTTTCTTTTTCTCAACTGGAGAAATATATTTATCTTTCTTTGAAAAAGGTTTGGTATTTTGTTTAGGTCCAGATGAAGTACCCTCAAAATTGTTTAATCTTGCATTACAACTTTGAAATTGACGAGTCAGTAATTGAAACTTGCTCTCTAACCTTAACAAAATACTTTCATCAGATGACACCTAAGCCTTTCCAGTTGACTGGACTCTAGGCTTAGGTAGGGAGACATTCTTCTTCTTTGGAACAGAAAGTTCCTTGGAGGAGGACTGAGGCAAAGATTTCTTCAGATTGACCTTTTTAACTAGAGCAGTCACCTGAGGTGCTCCAGTTTTTACCTCTGGGGATTGAACTGGGAAAATATTGGCCTTAGGAGTTACAGGCTCATCATAAATGGTAATGGGCCTGAAGCCCTCTGGTAAATGATCAATTACTGGTATTAATGATGCAATATGAGTATTTCCATCTAAATAAGCACGTTTTTAAGTGGAAAATTGATTTACTCCAGCATCATATGGCTTTCTGGTTTCAAGCCATGATTTAATAACCAGTTTTTCTTTTTCTAAAATGATTTCAAGATCTTGTTTTTCTTGAATCAGTTGTTCAGTTACTAGAACTTGGGCTTGAAATGCCAGTTCAATATCTTGAAGTTCTTTTAATTTTGATTTTAAAACTGTAATTTCAGAAAAATTTGTTTCTAGATCATTTACACAGTCAGATCTAACAGTTTCAACAAAGATTAAATCAGAATTAAGAGCTTCAGCAATGTCCAATTTTAGTTCAGTGTCAGTTTCCACATCATAATCACTGACCTTTTTGATAACAATGTCCACCCATCTTCCAGATGTGACATCTTCCTTCACCAGATGCTCTTTGTCTGCCAGAGCCATGTAACAGCAATCTCTTTCCTCTTCTTCATCAACAGATGAGTCATCAGAAGGAACCCATTTCTCTTCAGTTGTTGCAATCATGCATTTATTATTTTCCATTTGTTGTGCCATGAGAGAAATTTGAGCCTTAAGCTTTTTATATTTAGATTTATAGCTATCATCAGGCTTTTTATTAGAAGTAAATGGACCAGGCTGGGATACAAACTGACTGGACTTGCAATCTTTCATGAAATGACCTTTTCTGCCACACTTAAAGCATGTCAGATTGGTCTTATCAGTAGAAGTACTGGATGCAAATTGTCCAGATGGCCTATTTGCTCTTGCTTTGAAACGGTTAAACGTTTTAGCAATCATTGCAACCAGGTCATCATTTTCAGATTCATCACAGTCTGGAGAGGTAAGACTAGATTCTCCAGATTCCATGAATTCAGACACCATCTTCTTCATAGAAAATACATTCTCAGAAAATATTAGTGTTGTACCTTGTGGTTCAGTATGACTAACCACACTAGAACTACTGGAGGCATGGTTATAGGCATCTTGTTCTGCCACAACTCTCTGAGCCTGATTTTCTTCAGTGTATCTGAAAGCTCCATATAAAGTTGAAAGAGTGTGAGAGTGCAGAGTTTTACCTTGTCTTAAGACCAGGATCATGTGAGACCATTTGGTGGGTAATATATCACAACATTTCTCCAAAAGTATATCCTTGTCTTTCTCAACCCTCAGTCCTCTCAACTGGTTAATAATGCTCATAAATCTGGTGTAAGTACCAGTGAGAGACTCATTGGGCTGAGCAAAAAACGACTCATACCTTTTGTTTAAAGAGACCTTTCTGGTGACAATGGTGTCATCTCCTCCTTCATACTGGTTCACTAGTTCATCTCACATGGTTTTAGCACTGGGAAAAAGAACTAGTGTGGGAATTAGGGTTTCTGGAACAGCCCCGAGGATCATGTTTTTGAGGAGGGTATCTAAATTTACCAATCTCCTCTCCTCTTCAGACCAATGTTCCTCCCTCTTTTCCCTACCTCTTCTAGATCCAGTTGGATCAAGAAGAGCATTGAGAGGTGATGTGGGGACGTAAGGTCCTTCATTTAAAATTTTCATCATATTTCTCTCAATTCCAGTGATATGCAATATCATCCTAGCTTTCCACGTACCAAATTAATCACTATTCCCACTGAATTTAGGAACAAGATTGTTTGAGTAGTGCACATGCACATGTGGAGAAGCAGGAGTAGGAGGAGGAGGGGGTGGATTAGTGTTAATGACAGGTGGTGGTTCATTATTTTGATCATTAATATTAGGATCAGGACCAAGACTAAAACCTCCTTGTATATTTTCTGGGTTGGCCATCAAAGAAGCAGATCTAGGCAAGTTTGTTTAGCCTTCTGCTCTGATACCAATTGTAGAGTCCCTCACTTAATGGTTTAACCCAATAGTGTAAAATACAACAAGTCTAATATGCACTAGATTTGGACTAGTATTACTTGAATATAAATGCAAGTATATAAACAAAGTAATACAAGACTTAAAGCAATAAATAAGGTAAAGGTGGAACACAATGTAATTTTTTCAAGTGTATTTTATTTATAATGTTAAATAAAATACAAGGTTGTGCGGAATCAAGATAATACAAATATGTAAGTATCCTAACAACCTATGAATTACAAATGATCTATATTTACTAAATAAACTCTTTAGATCGAAATACTTAAAGTTGTGAAGTATCACTGTTACGATCGAGAGTATTTAGACAAATTCACCTAATTGCTAAAAAGTAATTTTAACAAGGAAATGACTTTGTATTTATAGGCAAACAAATTCACCAGTGAATTTGTGTCGTACAAATATGGTTGCATGTATTTAATGAACCGACAAGGTCATTAAATGCATTGGTTAAAGTACAAGGATAAAGTCACATCAATATGACTTATTATCCTTTTAACCAACCACCTTTACACACGTAAGTACTTTTGTAAAGATAAGTGGAATGTTCTTTGAAAAATGTGTAAAGGCAAAAAGTCAATTCCTCGTAATCAGTGTTCAGACTTGTAAGGTCTAGAACACTGACAAAGCTCCAGTCGTAGATCTGGTAAGACTTCCAGTGGACTCCGCCATTTGTCAGTCTTCTTTATTCTAACTTCATTCTTTGACTTCAGTGAGAATGTCTTCAGTAGAATAGATCTGGACTGGGGTGAAGTCCAGTGAGCTGAAATCTGGAAGACTCCAGATTTCCTATACAAGAATTTTGCTCACTGGTTTTCCATTATTTCTAAACAAATCTTCAGTAGGACTCCAGTCGTCAAGTCTGGAGTAAGTACAGTAAATCTGGAACTAACAAAGAGAGTTAATTGCTTTCTTAGATTAATTTCGATTTCAGTTTTTTTTCCTGTTTTTATTTGATTTGTGTAATCTGGTGCGTTTGACGGGTATTTTTCTTTGTTTGTGTTTTCAGGTTTTCTTCCTTAATTGATGAACATGAGGTCTTCTAGTTTACCACTAGTGAGCCCTCAATCTAATCCGGGAAAAACCAAGAGACGTGGAAAGAAATCCAACCAAACCGTTACCACTACACCAGTCAAAATAGATCCTTTAGATTTAAACCTTGAAACCGGAGACTCTTCAATACCGGAGAACTCAAAGTTACTGAGAAGAAAACCGAAGAACAACCAACTCCAGAACCATCACCACCGTCTACACCACCCTCTACACCACCATCTTCACCGGAAACAACACCTCCACCTATACCTAGGAACATGGCTGACGAAATGATTCATCCTTTTGATAGGACTATTGGGGAGAGTACTCGAATCATTGCACCAAATAGGGGTTCGGCTATTCGTCCTCCAACTACCGCTGCAAATTTCAATGTCAAGGGTAATCATTTGACTCGGGTTGAGGAAAATCAGTTTGATGGGGTGCATAGGTGGGATCCATATGATCACATAGAGAAGTTTGAGAAGGTGTGTCGGTTGTATAAGTATGGTGAGACTCAAATGCCACATGTTAAGCTTGAATTGTTCCCTTTGTCTCTCACGGGAGAGGCTGCGAATTGGTATGATGAGCTTGAGGAGAACATATTCGAAACTTGGGATGAAATGAGGGAAGCTTTCATTGAGCGGTTCTTTCCGGCTCAATTGGTTGAAACTTTGAAGCTTGAAATAAGGGAATTTAAGCAAGAGCGGGATGAGGATTTGGTTGATGCTTGGAAACGGTTGAAGGAATTGATGAGGAAGTGTCCGGGTCATGGTATTCAGTTAAATGAGCACATTCTTATCTTCTTTAGGGGTTTAGATCGCCGTACTCAAAGGGAATTAGATTGGGCTTGTGGGGGTAATATTAATAATGTTACCTACAATGAAGCCTATAAGATTATGGAGGACATGGTTAAGACTAGTGTGACTCGAGAGGCGGGTAGGACTAAACCGGAACAAGTTAAGACGGGTAGGAAGAGTGTTGCTCGGGTTGATAGTGGTGGAAGTAATGATGTCATAGCTGAAATTAAGACACTATCAAGCAATATGGACAAGAGGTTTGCTATAATGGATGGTAGATTTTGTTTGCTTGAGAAGGATTTGAAACTGCCGTTGCGGGTTGTGATTATTGTGGAGATAGCCATTATACGGAGGATTGTGAACAAGCACCGAGGAAGGAGGAAGTGGATTATGTTCAAACTCAATACCAACCTCCTATTGCAAGCCGGGGGCTGTTTCAAAGGAATGGGAAATTTTAGAACCAATACTAATCCTAACTGTAATTTTAATTCTAATAATGGTGCAAGAAATTTCAGGTCAAGATGGCAAGGAGGAAATCAAGGAGGTAGTCAATCTCAACAAGTTGATCCAAATGCGGAGCTTAGAGATCTTTGCAAGAAGTTCATGGCGGACCAAGAGAAGAAGAATGACAATTACCGCATTGATATTCCAGCTTTGAATGAGAAGATGAATCAAAATATCAAGAATCAACAAGCGGCAATTAAGGATTTGGGAGTGAGGCTTGATAGGTTGGGTAATTCAAATCGTCAACAAGGTTCTTTACCTAGCAATACCCAACAAAATCCTAAGCCTTCAGGTTCAAATGATGGTGGTAATAAGTATCAACCACCAAATGTTAGGAATGAGCATGTCAATGCCATTACTACTCGGTCCGGTAAGGTAGTTAACTCTCCTACTCTTAATTCTAGTGCTAATAATGGTTCTATGCTGGTTGATAGTGATGAAGAGGAGGAGCAACTTGATAAGGAGCTTGTAGTGGAGCCGAACCCAGCCGTGAAGCACCCGGCCGTTCCACATACACCGGTTGACAAACCGGCGGTTGTTGAGCCTGAAGTGAAGGCTTACAAGCCGAAGATTCCATTCCCTCAAAGATTGAGGAAGGAGAAGATCAATGAGCAATACGGTAAGTTTATTGACATGATTAAATCTGTTTATATTAATGTTCTTTTGGTTGATCTCATTTCAAGAATGCGAACTATGCCAAGTTCATCAAGGATCTTGTGACGGATAAGAGGTTTGCTATTATGGATGGTTGATTTTGTTTGCTTGAGAAGGATTTGAAAACTGCCATTGCGGGTTGTGATTATTGTGGAGATAGCCATTATACGGAGGATTGTGAACAAGCACCGAGGAAGGAGGAAGTGGATTATGTTCAAACTCAATACCAACCTCCTATTGCAAGCCGGGGGCTGTTTCAAAGGAATGGGAAATTTTAGAACCAATACTAATCCTAACTGTAATTTTAATTCTAATAATGGTGCAAGAAATTTCAGGTCAAGATGGCAAGGAGGAAATCAAGGAGGTAGTCAATCTCAACAAGTTGATCCAAATGCGGAGCTTAGAGATCTTTGCAAGAAGTTCATGGCGGACCAAGAGAAGAAGAATGACAATTACCGCATTGATATTCCAGCTTTGAATGAGAAGATGAATCAAAATATCAAGAATCAACAAGCGGCAATTAAGGATTTGGGAGTGAGGCTTGATAGGTTGGGTAATTCAAATCGTCAACAAGGTTCTTTACCTAGCAATACCCAACAAAATCCTAAGCCTTCAGGTTCAAATGATGGTGGTAATAAGTATCAACCACCAAATGTTAGGAATGAGCATGTCAATGCCATTACTACTCGGTCCGGTAAGGTAGTTAACTCTCCTACTCTTAATTCTAGTGCTAATAATGGTTCTATGCTGGTTGATAGTGATGAAGAGGATGAGCAACTTGATAAGGAGCTTGTAGTGGAGCCGAACCCAGCCGTGAAGCACCCGGCCGTTCCACATACACCGGTTGACAAACCGGCGGTTGTTGAGCCTGAAGTGAAGGCTTACAAGCCGAAGATTCCATTCCCTCAAAGATTTAGGAAGGAGGAAGTGGATTATGTTCAAACTCAATACCAACCTCCTATTGCAAGCCGGGGGCTGTTTCAAAGGAATGGGAAATTTTAGAACCAATACTAATCCTAACTGATGAAAAGTGTAAGTTAATGACTGTCCTTAGGTCCCATAAAAGGGCTTTTGCTTGGCGTACATCGGACATACCCGGAATAAGCCCTGAATTTTGCGAACATAAGATTAGTTTGAATGAGAATTTTAAACCGGTTGTTCAAAGACAAAGGAGGCTTAATCCGAATATGAAAGATGTAGTCAAGAAAGAGATAATTAAGCTTTTAGATGCGGGTATCATTTATCCTATCTCTGACAGTCCATGGGTTAGTCCGGTCCATTGTGTACCGAAGAAAGGGGGGATGACTGTTGTGACCAATGACCGTAATGAATTAGTGCCTACTAGGACGGTTACCGGGTGGCGTGTTTGTATTGACTATAGGAAGTTGAATGATGCGCCCCGTAAGGATCACTTTCTCTTACCCTTTATTGACCAAATGCTCGAACGGTTAGCCGGAGATGAATATTTTTGCTTTCTTGATGGTTTCTTTGGGTACTTTCAAATACCCATTAACACCAATGACCAAGAGAAAACGACCTTTACATGTCCTTTTGGTACTTATGCTTATCGTAGGATGCCATTTGGATTGTGTAATGCACCCGCCACCTTTCAAAGGTGTATGATCGCGATATTCCAAGACATGTTAGAGACATCTATGGAGGTTTTCATGGATGACTTTTCTGTTTTTGGGGACTCTTTTGACAAATGTCTTTCCAACTTGGATAAGATGTTAGAGCGATGCGAGCGAGCACACCTTGTTATTAATTGGGAGAAATGCCACTTTATGGTTAGAGAGGGTATTGTTTTAGGACATAAGGTGTCTAGTGTGGGGATTGAGGTAGATAAAGCTAAGATTGATGTTATTGCTAAGTTACCCCCACCTACCAATGTAAAGGCCGTTAGAAGTTTCTTAGGGCATGCCGGGTTCTACCGTAGATTCATTAAGGATTTTTCTAAGATAACCAGACCTATGACCCATTTGCTTGAGAAAGATGTGCCGGTCGAGTTCAACTCGGATTGTCCTAAGGCATTTGAGCTTCTCAAACACCGTTTGACTCACTCACCCATCATGGTTTCACCCGATTGGTCTTAACCTTTTGAATTGATGTGTGATGCAAGTGATTTTGCCGTAGGGGCTATTTTACGACAAAGAGAAGGTAATCATTTTCGTCCTATTTACTTTGCTAGCAAGACTCTTAATAATGCTCAACAGAATTACACCACAACTGAAAAAGAGTTGATTGCCGTTGTTTATGCCTTTGATAAGTTTAGATCCTACTTAGTGCTTAGTAAGACCGTAGTTTTTACCGACCATTCAGCCCTTAAGTACTTATTTGTCAAACAAGATGATAAAACTCGTCTCATTCGTTGGATTTTGCTTTTGCAAGAATTTGACATTGAGATTAAGGATAAGAAAGGGGCAGAAAATTTAGCGGCCGACCACTTAAGTAGACTAGAGGATCCTCACTGTGAGGAATTGAGGGAAGAGGATATAGATGATGTCTTCCCGGATGAGTATTTGATGAGTGTTGATTATAATGTTCCATGGTATGTAGATTTAGCTAACTATCTTGTTGCAGAAATTCTTCCAAAAGGGTGGACACATCAATAAAGGAAAAAGTTGTTTTTCGATGTGAAACACTACTTTTGGGAGGAACCATTTTGTTTTGTGTTTGTGCAGATGGAATGATTAGAAGGTGTGTTTCAGGAGCTGAAACTCGTTTGATTTTGGATGGATATCACCGAGGGCCAACCGGTGGTCATTATGGACCTTCTGTTACCGGTAAGAAAGTATTTGATGCAGGTTTTTATTGGCCTACCATTTTTAAGGAAGTTCAAACAATGATGGAGACGTGTGAAGCTTGTCAACGTCAAGGGAACATCGCCAAGAAGGATGAGATGCCACAAAACTTCATTTAGGTTTGTGAGGTATTTGATGTTTGGGGTATCGATTTTATGGGACCCTTTCCGCCTTCACATAAGTGTCTTTAATTTTAGTGGCGGTTGATTATGTTTCAAAATGGGCCAAGGCTAAAGCTTTGCCAACTAATGATGTTAGGGTTGTCATAGATTTCTTGAAGCAGTTATTTTGTAGGTTTGGTTGTCCTAATGCCTTAATCAGTGATCGTGGAACTCATTTCGCGAATCACCAACTTGATAAGGTGTTAAAGAGGTATGGTGTCCATCACCGTTTCTCTACTTCTTATCACCCGTAAACGAGTGGCCAAGTAGAGAATACTAATAGGGCTTTGGAGAGGATTTTAGAGAAAACCATAGGTGATAATCCTAAGAATTGGTCTAAGAAGTTGGATGATGCATTATGGGCTTTTAGAACCGCATTTAGGACTCCAATTGGGACTACATGTCATTTGCCTTTGGATTTAGAGCATAAAGCTTATTGGGCTCTTAGAAATTGCAATATGGACTTAGTTGAAAGTGGTGAATTAAGAATGTTACAATTGCATGAGTTAGATGAGTCAAGGTTGAATGCTTATGAGAATTCTAAGCTTTACAAAGAAAGAACTAAGGTGTGGCATGATCGTAGGCTTAGGAAGAAAGAGTTTAAGGTTGGTGACAAGGTATTGTTGTTCATGTCGAAGTTTAAGTTGAGACAACCTAAGTTGACTTCAAGATGGATGGGTCGTTATGTTATTAAGCATATTTATCCCTCGGGTTATGTAGAATTGTATAAGGGAAAAGGGGAGACATTCATAGTCAATGGTCATAGGTTGAAAGTATTCAATGAGGAGGCTAGTTATGAGGGAGTTGTGGTTGAAAAACTCCCATTCTATGCAATTGATAAGTGATCATAGGGTTGAGTCTAGCTAATGACTCGTTAATAAATTAAGCGCTTCTCGGGAGGCAACCTTTGTGTTTTCATTTTATTTTCGTAGCTTTTGTTTAACATATAATAAAAATCCAAAAAAATTGAAAAATACAAAATACAAAAAGATTTTTGTTTTCTTAGATTTTATTTTTTATTTTGCGTTTTTATAGCTTTTTGTTGAGATGTGCAGGTCCCGAAGTGTCCAGATGTGTTACGGTAAGTCAAAACGCCCCAAGGTAAGTTTCAAGTGTGGGGGAGGTCAAATATGCGCCGCATGGTGTTTTGGTGCGGAGCATATGCAAACTGGGCAAACTTTCTGTGAAAAAAAATTGTGAGATATGCGCCACATATATATATGTTGTGCGCCGCGTATCGGGCCTTTGCAAAATTTTCAATTTTTGAAATTCAAGAATGTGTGCAGCATGGTGCTGGGGTGCGCCCCATATATCTAGTTTTGACCAGACTTTGACCCGGTTTGACTTGATTAAAAATTGGATGAGGATTGTTATTGGATAAATGGGGGCCCACGTAATCTGGCTTTTTCTTCTAATTGGGTTTCTTTGTTTGAGTAAACACACACAAACATTCAAACTTACAAAAGTTTTCTTTTTCTCCTAAAAACAAACCGATCCCACACTCTTTCAATTTGATTTTTCTTCTACTTCTTCTTGTTTGTTCATCATGGTTCGCACATCTAGGGTAAGTTTCTTATCTATCTTCTATTTCAATTTGTTTCTTGCTTTGGTGGGTGCAAAGATCCGAAAATTTAAAATTTTTCAAATTAATTTCGATTCAAACAAAATTACTTGATTCTTTGATATGGGTTATGTGTTTAATGATGATTACACTTGATTTTAACAAGTAATTTGTGTTTAATTTGAAATTTTCGGATCTAGGGTTCATGAGGAATTCGAAAATGATTTGGGGCTTTTGATTGTTTATGCTTGGGGATGGTTTGAATATGCTTTAATTGCTTGTATCTAGTTTCAATTTGGATTAATTGCATGTTTTAGGTCTGGATTTTGAAATTAGGGTTCATGAGTATGACTTTAATTTAGGGGAAATTGTTGTGATGATTATATGATGTAGTTGAAGGCTTGGGTTGATCTAATTTGTGTTTAATTTGTGTTTAACATGATCAAATTTTTCGAATTGAGTCTACATTGCTTAAATTTGTCATGTTGACTTTTATTGACCTGAGTTCGTTCTTGAAGATGATTGAATAGTGTTTGAATTTTGGTGGGAAGTAGTTTAATTGATTTGAAAAGCAAAAATTTCTAAAAAGTGAAAATATGCGCCGCACAGATCATCTGTGCGCCGCATATCGGGGACTGAATTTCTACAGTACATGTTTTGGGTTAAAAATATGCGTCGCATGCCAGTTATATGCGCCGCATATTCTGTTCTGGTGGGAATTTTTCGATTTTCAGTTTGAGTTTTGGTTTGTGTGAGGTATGTTTGATGTTTCTTATGTGTTTTAATTGTTTTATGGTATGTTTTGCAGAGAGGGGAGGTTGTTGCTTCCACTAGTGAGCTCGAGTTTGTTCCCGGAATTCTAGATGATTATGACTACACCAACCAGGAACCTTCTAATCCGTTCAAATACAAGGATGCACCGTTGGAGGCAAATGCCAAAAATCTGCCTGGGGAGCCTCATGAATGGCTGAAATTTCCGGGTGTCACGGGTCATGAAAGGACCCTTTATTTGAATAAGCTACAGGAAATTCGTTATTGCCATATTATGCAGCCTAAGGTAGTTAGTTGGCGTGATTTTGCTAGGGTTGGTATTGCTGAGGAGTTGAAAACTATGCTGTTATGTAAGTATATGAATAGCAATGGGCATATTAAGACGTTTAACATGTGGTTGGAAGTTTTTGGTTGTCGTCATGCACCGATTCATGAATGGTTCCTAGAGTTTCTTAGTACTTTAAGGGTTGATGGTAGGTTGAAGAGAAATGAGTTTAATACTAAGAAAGTCATTCATTTTCGGGCTGGTGGAATTCAGAGGCACTGTTTTGTGCCTGAGTTTGCTTATTTGACTGGGATGGTTGATGAAAATGACTTGGATGATATTGATACTTATGATCTCTTATGTGGAGGAGTGTTTGACAAGAAGGACACGAGTTTTGATGATGACAAGACTCTTACTGATTATTGGCATGAGATTGGAGGAACTGGTCCGTTGCAGATGTCTTCGAGTAGGCTTGGTGAGATTGATGATCCATTGTTGAGGGTGTTACATAAGATGATCACCCAGTGTTTCTTGGCTAGGGGGGATCATACTGATAAGGTTTCACCATTGGATGCATGGTTGTTGAGGTTATTTAAAGAGGGGGGCCCTTATAGGTATACTTGTGCTCCTTTTGTGCTAGCTAAGTACATGGCTACGCACAAGGATAAAGAATTGTTTTGTAGTAATTATATAACTCATATTTTCTTGATGTTGGGGTTGGAGAATGCAAGGTGCAATCGGGCCATTAATTGAGTTCCATATGTTGATCTCAGTTTAGATGACTTAAGGATGGCAGGTTTGGTTGTAAAGGTGGATAACCGTGATGTATTTATTGGTACCTTGGCTGAGGAGCAGAGGCCGGATCGTTAGAGGAGACGTGAGGATGGTACTAGTGAGCCTAGGTTCACCGGGGGTAAGTCTTCATCATCTTCATCTTTTTTGATTTATCTTTGATGCAGGAATCTATTTTTGGGTTGCAAGGGATGACGGACATGATTCTAGACCAGCAAAGGACCATGTCTAGTATGCTTCATCGGGCTTTGGAGACTCAGGAGTATTTTTCTCCATATTGGCAGAGGCAGATGGAGCACGAGTTCGATCATTTGCCCGCGACTTCCCGACCCGATGCTCCAGCACATAACCCACCACCGGTGATACCTCCTAGTACGGTTTCTTTTAATTTCTTCTTTCCTCAGTCGGACTATCAGCAGGAGCAGTATCGATATCAGCCTGCGGTGTATGACCCTACTACACAGCCTACAGGATATGGGATGTATAGGTGCACGGTACAGTGGTAACTATTTTAGTTACTACACGCCGGTAGGTGATGAGGCTGGTGGTAGGGCGACTTCGGGTACGCCTAACATTGTTCCTGGTGGTGATCTGTTTTCTCAGTCGCATGATACTCACGAGGGAGGTGGTACTCCTTCGATTTTTCCTAGAGATGATGCTCCATTTTAGAGTTTGTTGATGGTTTGTTTGATTGGTTGGTTGTTGATTGTTGATAGATGGGAGTTGGTAGATGGCGGTGCCGGTAACGTGGGCATTGAGTCATCATTGTTGATTTCAATTCAGCTTGGATCTGGTTGCTTTGGAGTTCGTTAGACTGCACTATCTTATTTATTTTTATTTTTATTTGGTCTGTACTACGCCTTTGTTAGCGCTCAAACAATTTTTTCTGTTTTTCGTTTTAGTTTTCTTTTTATTCGGATGGTAAGACAGTTTGGGGGGTTTGGTTATTTGACTAATGTTAATGTTGGAAGTTTCTTTTTGGTGTTGTTTTATGCATTTTTGAAGGGGAACAAACTCTGCTGCATTCTCCTGGTGGACGTCCAAATTAATCAAATAGTTATGATTCCTGTGGAACTGTCTTTCAGCCATCTGCAAAAAGATATAAACAACAACCAAACAAAAAGATTAGCAACAACAAATAAAGTCGAACTTTAAAGCTCCTAACATTTTCTAAACCCCTGAAACTTTTAGTTTCATTGGTTCTGAAAATGTTATCAACTTTAACCATCGACAAATAAGTTGAACGATAAAATTCTTAGTGTTTTCCAAGATATTGAAACCATTTGTTTCATAATCTTCCAAAACATCACCAAATTCATCGAATCAACAAGTCAAAATTAAAACCGTTAATGTTTTCCAAGATAGTGAAACCATTTGTTTCATAATCTTCCAAAACATTCTTAGTTTTAATAAACGACACATTGAACTTTACCAAATTTAACCAAAACCATTTGTTTTTCTTAAATTTTAAAGTTCAATATTATAAGGTAATTCGCACTTTCTAATTTGACTTATTTGAGAATTTTCCCATTTTGAAAATTTTCCGAAGTTCTAGAACAAGCAAATTCCTTATACACACACATATGGTGACAATACACACATATGGTGTCGGGTTTGACTGGATAATACGTGTTTTGTTTTATATTTTACTTGTTAAAATTTTTCCAATTTAAAAATTTTAAGTCATGAAACACGCAAATTGTGTCACAACACGCAAATGGTGACAAACACGCAAAATGTGTATTTTTGACACATAAACACGCAAAACAGTCATTTACGTGTTTGTTTGTGATGACGTCATCACAAACACGCAAAAACTGGGTTAGATGAGTATCAAGAACACGCATATGCATAAGAACACGCATACGCAGAGTTCTCACTTCTCAAATCTTAGTCCAGTTATTTTGAACACTAAAAACTCCTAAATAGGTACGAATAGCTTCGTATATGTCTGATTTATCAATTTTTAGGTTCCATATCTCCATCCAAAACGTGTTTATAGTCCCATTTAGTGATTTTATAACCGAAAATAAAACCCTAAATATTTGATCATTTAAACACAAAATATGGATCTAGAAATCTTGTTAATCGTATACCTTTGTTCAATAAGTGTTATGGAAGTGTTTCTTGTGTACTTAAACACATATAAGATCAAGTCTTAGTGAATCGAAATCTGGGTATACAAACACGTAAAAGAGATGCGCAAATGTGGAGGGTTTTCTGAAGGAACACGCAAATGATTTAAATTTATCATTAAATGCGCATATGTCAGCCTATTTATACCCAAACACAACACGCAAAACCCTAAAGCCCAATTGTATAACACGCAAAATAGGCCCAGTAAGTGAAACGCGCAAATGTAAGCCCACTTGGCAGAAACACGCAAATCAAGCCCAATTGGCACAACTCGCATATTCAGCCCACTTGGATAAAACACGCAAAATTCACTTAGCCTATTTTTCGATTCAAGTGAACCTTGACTTTCCAAAAAATCAACCTTTACGAACTTGATTAACACTTTGAAAACTCACAAAGAATTTTCTCGAACTCGGTATGATTAACAAAAAAGAATTCTTTAGAGAACACAATAAGACAGACACCGAATTTTAATTCTATGTCACTATTCTTAGTATTTTTCTCTATAAGGAAATTCTTGATAATTGTCACCACTTAAACAATCTTACAATGTAAAATCATTAAATTAAGACCCGATATGTCACTAGTTAATGAATTACAAAGCACCATTGTTAAGTATTTGACAATAACAGACATTGGACACAATCAATGCCGTAAAATAAATTCAAATACAACAAAAACAAATGACACAAGATTGAATAACATGATAAACATTCTCTCCATCTTTATTTTCGTCTCCGTTTGAATTTAGATGAGTTGTTGACGTGTAAGTGTACTCTGCTTCCCTTTTAAGCTTGAGCTTTCTCCATTCCGGACTGGATAGACTCAATTTTCATACACTTTGGAGATCCTTTATCTTAGCGGTTGACACACATCCAGTTAAGATAAATAATTCTGCAAACACATCATCAAACTCATGAGATCCATACAACACATGTATTCATCTCAGAAGTAGATAATTGAATCCGAAGATACTTAAACAGATATAACTGATAACAAACAATAGATTCTCCCAATTAAGATTAGAATCTAAGCAATTATCAAGTTAACTCATACAATAAGCAGTTTCTATTCAATTATACAAAGTAAATTGCAAATCAAAATATCTGTCAAATACATCAACTGAATGACTCCGTTTGACCTATTTTGACCGAAACCTTAAGTATTTCACTTAATCTTTCGAGCAATTTATAGATATGTCACTCAAATATTTATGTTTTACCCCTTGAAACAAATGTTAAGTTATATGAAGTATTTAATTACCCATGAATCAAAATAATAACAACTAGGAGGTTCGCAATCCCGCATTGCGGGTTTTGCAAGAAACCAAAAAGTAACACAGTAAAAAACCCAAACGCGATATGATGTTGTAAAATCCGAATAATGTTAGAGAGTGTAATCTACAAATAGTAACTCACCATTATATACAATAAAAGCTTTCATTATATTATTTGGAAACCCAAAAAAGAAAAAATCTGTAAAAAACCAAAAAGTAACTTGGAGTTTTATACCCGAACGGGATCAAATGTGGTAAAATCCGAATAGTAGTACAAATTTTTTTTAATATAATTATTTAGAAACTCGAAAGGAAAAAAATATGCAAGAAACCAAAAACTAACACGTAGTAAAAACCTGAACGGAATGCGATTTGGCAAAATCTGAATAATAATACGGAGTTTGACATGGACGAGGCGAGTTACTATTCACAACCCATTGTATTATTATAGTATATAATATAATATTTGTGTGACTTTAAGGGGAAAAAAATATGTTTTAGACATTTACATTTTTTCTACACTTCTCTCAGTCTTTTCTAGGATCTTTTCTAACTCATCAATTTTAGTTTTCCTATGTAATTCACTCAAACCTTTCCCATACCTAGTTCTCATATCTAAGCCTTCACCATACCAAAAACGACTTAAACTCCTAAGGCAATGATAGGCATCTAAAGGTTCCTCATCACACTCATTCTCAATATTAAAGCACACGTTATCATAGTCGACATCCCTAGAGTCTATAACAGGCAATTTGACTCTAACTTGACCATTTGACAGAGATATTTCACGTTTCAGAACATGGATGATAGCATCCGCAACATGCAAAAATGGTCGGCCTAAGATTAGGGGCGTCACTACTTCACTTACCGAATCAAGTACAACAAATTCAGTCCAAATTTCTAAATCCTTAACCCTGACATGGACTCGTTCGACAATCCCCTTGGGTTGTCGGTAAGTCTGATCGGCTAACCGAATACTCATGTTAACGGGTTTTAGCAAACAAAGGGTAAGTTTCTCATAAATCACAGTAGGCATAACATTAATACTTGACCCTAAATCAGCTAATGCACTTGAAAAGTATTCATTATTAATAGTGCAAGGGATAAGAAAACTTCCTGGATCTTTAGATGCTTGCGGTAGCTGTGTCCCATCATCCGGTGCTTCGGGATCTTGAACTTCATCCTTACTGTCCGAGTCGTCCCCATCTTTGATTTTGCATTTTGAAGCGAATTGGGTCTCGACATCTCCTTAAAAGACAGCTGAAAATGAAGTTTTGCGTGAATCTGGGCTGACGAATCCTGGAGCGGCGCTGGGATATGGGCAGGTTTATAGATGAATCACTATATGCGGTTTATCCAAACCAACTTCAAATCGTCGGCCCTAACCAAATCAAAGACTAGCTCATTATGCGTGTTCTTTAGTTTCTCTCTCTAGGTTTTGCTCGTTTCTCTCTCTAGGTTTTGCTCGTTTCTCTCTCTACACTCTTGTTGAGAACACACAAACACACACCCACTATTTATAGGCAAGGGCCAGGAACACTCAAAACCATGTGGGTTTGAGTGTTTCCATGTCAGACCCATAAAGCCCATAAGGGTTTGGCCTGTTGTGTGTTTCCCTGAACACACAAACTGTTTGAGAGTTCTTCTGAACAAGCAAACTTTTGCTTGTTCCCAAGAAACTCTCAAACTATTTGAGAGTTCTTCTGAACAAGCAAACTTTTGCTTGTTCCCAAGAAACTCTCAAACCATTTGAGAGTTCTTCTGAACAAGCAAACTTTTGCTTGTTCCCAAGAACTCTCAAATGACACTTAGGAATATTTGAGTTAATGTTCCTTCTGCTGTAAAGTGCAGAACCAACATTAACTCAGCCAACGTTCCTACTGCTGTAAACGCAGAACCAACATTGACTCAGCCGATGTTCCTACTACTGTGAAAGAAAAACCAACATCGACTGTATTACCATTGGAAGTATATTAAGTTAATGTTTCTACTGTTGTTAATACGCAGAACCAACATTAACTTAATTACTCTTTACATGTAATGTCTATATTCATGTCAAGTACCTTCAAAACATAAACAATAAACAAACATATAAACATAAAAGGATCCCAATATGATCAACAATATATGCCAAGGTAATATTATTGACAAACGGTAATTACAAGATAAATTACAAGACTTGAATATATGTAAATATACATCACACATCTAGAATGCTCTTGTCACCGAGAAACATGCACCAACAGTCTCCCCCTTGACATTAGCATCTAGATGTGACCTTCAAGTCTTCGTTTGTCATTCCTAAGTGCTAGCCAAAAACCCTCTTCAGGAACTTCAGAAGTCATCTACTTTCTTCTGCTCTTCTTCTTCCTTTTGACATGAATCTCCTTCTCAAAATCAGAATCAGACCCTGTCAGTGACTCCTTGCTTCTACCTGCAGCAAATCTACGAGCTCTTTCTTGATCAGCTCGAGATCCTGGATCCTTTGGCTTGATCATGTCGGCCATTGCATTTTGATATGCCACGTCATCGTGTCTGAACTTTGTGAAGATCTCGTTTTTCAGAGTCAAGGTGTCAGAAGAGTCAGATGATAAAATATCATCTCCAGAAAGCGGACTATCAGTATCATCATCAGATGTCGATTCCTTCTGATGACCAACCCTTTCCCCTTCAGTTGATCGTTCCCGGACACCAACTCCTACATCTCCAGTTGGTGAGGGACAAGCATCGGCAGGAGCTTTCCCTTTTCCTTTGTCTTCAGCTGTGGGGGCTTGAGAGGTACCAGCAGCACCAGGCTGGCTTTGCTCCCCCTGAGATGTGGCAATCCTTATGCCCATTGAAAATCTTTGAGTCTCTTCTCTTTGTCTGCTAGGATCATCTCCCTCGTCCTCTCTTCTCTCCTACCTAAGGGCATCATCCTTATAGGTAGGTTGTATCTCCCCTAAGACTTAAGATTTTCAATAATCTCATTCAGCTGGTCATAGTCGTCATCGAAGCTTGTCAGACCCGCAGTCTGGCTCTTTATCACTTCATTATGATTTTCCAACCTTTTGACGATCTGTTTTAGGTGCTCAGATGTCTCAGATTGGATCTGTTGTAGAGCTTCCTGCCTTGTCCGAAGCTGAGCATTCTTAGCCTTTAGCTCTTCAAGCTCCTGATGATGTGATTCTTCCTGCTTAGACAGATTCTCTGTTAAGCCAGCAACCAGAGCTCTCATTTCAGCCATTTGCCTTTCCAACCCTGATATAGTATCATCGTCGGATCTAGAGCTGCTTGGTTGGGAAGAAATCACTGATGGTCCAGGAGGGATAGTCGGTGGTTCAGTCGGTCTTGACTCTGACGGTCTGATTGTAGACGCATGTGGTTGTTGGATTGCAGAAGTTCCAACAACCAGAAGTGTAACTGTACTATGTGGAACTGATGTTGTAGCATCACTGGTGAAAGATGTGAATGTAGACCCTGTTGCTGATAGTCTGATTCTTGTTCTTGATGGATCAACCGGTGATCTCATCATCAATCCCTTACCTGCTCCCCTAGGTCTAGTAGTTACCTCCTCAGTATCACTCTGCACATGCTCAGACGTACGCCCTAGTCCCTCTTCAACTGCCACACTCATCATTGCACTAAGTTTGGGTGACTCATGTGTGCCCGATGTGCCTTCACCAGCTCTCTTTCTCCTCTTGAGCAGTTGAGGCGAACTATCTTATTCTTCCTCCTCCTCAGGTAGGAAATCTGCATCAGCTTTCAGTTCCCTTTCAGATAAAGCAGCACGTTTTTCTTGAAAAAATCTACGTGCTCTCTCTTGAGGGTCCTCATGACCATCATCATCATCATCATCATCATCACTTAAGCTCTCCTCTTGATCGCTCGCAGTGGCATGAGGATCACTACTTGCCTCATCATCGGCCTCGTGATCCTCGAACAACTCGTCAATCTCTGCCTCTAGATCTGCATGAGCGTCAAAATGTTGAACCTGATGGATGTCATCGTCAGGTTCTAACATTTGTTGTGCAACCTCCGCAGCATCTTCAGCATTTCCTTGACCTTGTTCTACTTGGAAGAACAGATCATCAACAGCTTCAGCATATACTGGGAGTTGTTGCACGGGAGGTTGTTGTTGTTGTTGTTGTACTTGGTGTGCTGCAGGTGGTTGTTGAGGAACTTGCTGTGGAGCTGCAGCAATATTCCCTTCAACATCAGACCCATCGTGTGCAAATCCGTTATTATCTAGTGCTACATATGCCGGATTTATTACTGCACCAAAAAGATGTCTGTCTGTCGGTCAAGCTGGAGGTGGGAGTGGACCTCTATACTTGTAACTATCGCGAAATATGTGATTTGGCATAGTAGTTACATGCTCGACAGGACCCACCTGTGGTAGATTGGGCAGACGAGCGTAGATGATCATCATTATAAATCGAGGATACATCAAAAAGCGCTCGTTGGCAGCTGCACCAATTTGCCTTCTAATCTCGTTGAAGAAGAAACGAGAAAAGCTATACGGCTTGTTCAGCACAAGGGAGGCAACCTGAGATTGGGTTTCGACATTCAGCTTGTCATACCCTGACTTCCTGTTGCTAAGAGCAACCAAAATCACGTGACTGAAGAACTTCCATTTCATGTGAATACAGTTCTTCGTGAAGGTGTTTTGGTTTGGATCACCAACATAACCCATTCTTCTGTAGACTCCATATCTTAATGCAAGTGGGTATGTGATGGGAGCAATTCATGTGCATATGCTGGCACTAAGTTCAGCGCCCATTCATTTTAGGCGATTCTACCGAGCATAAGAACATTACCAATATCTGGCAAGTTCTCATGATCTTTCTTTTATTTTTCTTTTTGCTTTTCCCTATTTCCCATAGATTGTCTTTACTTCATTGTACATTGAGGGCATTGTACAATTCAAGTGTGGGGGGAGAGGTTCATAGGAAAAAGTCGGGTGAATTTTGGGAGACTTTGAAACATTTGCTTGTCATGGTTTGGCTTCTTTTTGATAATTTTCATGTTCTTGCGATCGTGAACCAAAGGAAAGATTGTTTTGAATTCTGAATTTGCTTGAGGACAAGCAAAGCTTAAGTGTGGGGGAATTTGATATGTCCATTTATATATATATTATATATATTCCCATATCGTTTATAAGTCATTTTAAGCTTAATTATGTGTAATTTGAATGTATATTCGATGCTTTGATGGTATTGTTAGTGGTTTCAGGCTTAGAACAGGTAAAGTGGTTCGAAATGGCTTTTGGATAGCTAAAAGGTGCATTAGGATGGTCCATGGACAAGTTCGTGTGAAGTCGGGATGAAAAATACAAAGTTGTGCTGAAGAGTGGAAATATGCGGAGCATATTTCGTGTGATTTTTAGTCAGAAAGTTGGACAAAATTGTGACAAGATGACATGCGGCACATGGAATGGTGGTGCAGCGCATAACGGGGCACTTCAGTTTTTGGAAACAAGGGATATGCGGCGCATGGATCCTATGTGCGCCGCATATTTCAAGTCGGTGAAAAACCTTTTGGGAAACACTATAAATACAAAGCCAAAACCCTACCATTCGAATAACTTTTACTTCCAGACGATTTTAGGGTTTCTTGAGGCATATTTCAGCAGCTTATTCGTTCTCCAAGATCTTTAGGTCACTCGAGAGTTTCAAGGCATTCAAACATCGATTTCTTTAGCTTTTCATTGTCTTTCACATATTGGTACACTATGTTTACTCATACTTTTGCTATTTGTGATTCATTTATGATTATGTCTAGCTAAACACTTCATCATCTACCGAGATGAAGTGACACAATGAATATTGGTTGCATATTATTTTGAATTCAAGTTGATAGTTAAACGTTTTATCGTGATCTTAATATATTGAGTTCTTGTTATTTATTCTATTGTTTTGTTGATGATGTATGAATGATTTAGAGGTATCTAAGTTTAGGAGTGCATTGTTCTAGTTGGTTAGGTACAATTGATAGGTGTTAATTCGTGGTAACAAGATGATAAACAACAATAGGTAATAGATTTCAATGTGTTAACGATTTGGTAAAGTCGATAGATGAAATTGTTTAACAATAACAAAACAAATTAGTCGATTGATAAGGTATAAAATACCATGATCCTAAAAATAACTTTTTAGGTATAAACCCATATTTGACCCTTTTGGCTTTCTTGTGAAGGATTACCAGACGCAGATTCCTATCCTCCGATGTAACAGCACCGGAGATCTTTATCCACTCTCACCGCCGTCTACCATTAGTACCAGTCCTTCAACGTTTTCTGTTCTATCCCAAGATCTATGGCATCACCGCTTAGGACATCCTGGCTCTTCTTTGCTTCGTCATTTGAATAAAGACAATTTTATTTATGTTTCTAGTTTTTCTAATAAACATTTATGTTCTTCGTGTGTAATTGGAAAGAATATTAAACTTCCGTTTCATGATTCTGTTTCATCCACTTGTTTACCTTTTGATATTATTCAAAGTGATGTTTGGACTTCCCCGGTTACATCTACGGGTGGTCACCGGTATTATGTTATTTTCTTATATGACTTTACAAACTACTTATGGACTTTCCCACTTTCTAATAAATCACAAGTTTTCTCTGTCTTCACCACTTTTCACACCTACATAAAAACACAATTTAATCAGTCTATCAATAGTTTACAATGTGATAATGGCACTGAATACAACAACAAACAGTATCATGATTTCTGCTTTAAACATGGAATGGTCTTTCTCTTTTCTTGTCCTTATACTTCCTCTCAAAATGGTAAAGCTGAGCGGAAATTACGTTCCATAAACAACATCCTACGAACTCTCCTTACACACTCATCTCTTCCCCCGACATTATAGAACCACACCCTCTAAATGGCCACTTATCTACTAAATATTTTACCATCTAAAACCAAGCGTTTTCTTACCCCTACATATCTTCTTTTCCGCAGACATCCCTCTTATTCTCACCTTTGCGTATTTGGTTGTCTTTGCTACCCACTTATTCCCTCCACCACCATCCACAAACTTCAAAATCGGTCCTCACCCTGTGTTTTTCTCGGATACCCGTCAGATCACAGGGGGTATAAATGTCTGGATCTCAAGAGTCGAAAGTTAACCATCTCCCGTCATGTTGTTTTTGATGAGTCTATTTTTCCTTTTTCCACTACTAACTCACCATCTCATTCTTATGAATTCCTTCACCATAATTTGTCTCCATCAATTCACCCTACCCATTGGTCACATTTTCGTGAACCATCTCGTGCCACCACTCCTCCACCCTCCCCTACCAAGACGGATTCTCCTACTACACCATCTCCTCCATCTCCTATCATACCTCCTCCATCTCCTCCGGTCAAAACTTATACTCGGAGGTCCAAATTGTCTCAAGTCCATCCTACTTATTGGTGCATGTTTCTCGGTGACAAGAGCATTCTAGATGTGTCAAGTATTTATATTCAAGTCTTGTAATTTATCTTGTAATTACCGTTTGTCAATAATATTACCTTGGCATATATTGTGATCATATTGGGATCTATTTATATATGTTTATGTGTTTGTTTATTATTTATGTTTTGCAGGTACTTGACATGAATGTAAACATTACATGTAAAGAGTAATTAAGTTAATATTATTTCTGCGTTTAACAGCAGTTGAAATATTAACTTAATATACTTCCAAAGGGAAGTTAAGTTAATGTTGTTTCTGCGTTTAACAGCAGGAGAAACATTAACTTAATAAATACTTCCAATAGGTAATATAAACAATGTTGTTTCTGCGTTCTACAGCAGTAGAAACATTGGCTGAGTTAATGTTGTTTCTGCGTATTAACAGCAGTAGAAACATGGACTCAAATATTCCTAGGTGTCATTTGAGAGTTCTTGGGAACAAGCAAAAGTTTGCTTGTTCAGAAGAACACTCAAATGGTTTGAGAGTTTCTTAGGAATGAGCAAAAGTTTGCTTGTTCAGTAGAACTCTCAAATGGTTTGAGAGTTTCTTGGGAACAAGCAAAAGTATGCTTGTTCATAGGAACTCTCAAACAGGCCAAACCCTAATGGGCTTGGGCCAAAGAAACACGCAAACCCATAGGATTTGCGTGTTCCTGGCCACGCCTATATATAAGGGTGTGTGTCCATGCGTGTTAAAAATACAAGAGTGTGGAGAGAGAAACGAGCAAAATCTTGAGAGAGAAACCTCTAGAGCTAAGAACGCACAAATCTAGCAAATCTTGTGGTGTTACTCGTATCACGCACGAACCGCAAAACACACACCCGGTTTGGTTGGCTCGTAGACTTAGTGTAACAATCGTGATTCTTGACTATTTAACTACGTGTACATTTTGACTAAATGGTTAGTTAATCAATATATGTTCAAGTGCAATTTGCGGTTCAATTGGGTTCAATGTGTTCAAAAAGGGTCAATTACCATTTAGTTGAAACTAATGTGCTAGTCAAGATCATTGTTAGTGTTAAATTGACTTTTATATTTTAGATGACATCTAAATTAACTAGTAAGTGAATATGGACCCTACCCATGCGTTGTACCCAACCCATGACCCATCTTGGTGACCCAACCTTATCCACTCTTCCATTCTCCCACTCCAATCACCACTCATTCTCTTATCTCTATCTCTCTCTATCTTAAATGCAAGAACAAAAATACTTAAATCTCTCTCTCTAAATTCATGTCACATTTATGGTGATTTAGTCAATATTGGTGGTAGATTAAGCATTTATATCATCAATTATATAACATACCAAGAAATTGAGTCTTCAAGTGCAAGAAAACCCATTCAACTAGCTATAATTTTTGGCTTTGCTCATTCAAGGGGATTCTTGGTAAGTAAACTCCACCCCATAATCTTTATTTTGTTATGATAAACATGTTTTCAAGTCAAATCTCATGGGACTAGGTCAATTTCGGGTCAAATGAATTTGTGAGCCAAATTTAGGGTTTCATTAGGGTTTGTGAGGGTCAAGAACGATTTTGAGCAAAGATGGGTATTAATGAGTGTACTTGTGTCATGGGTTTTGTCTATCTATGTTCAAAAACGATTTAAAAGTGTCCTTAATCAACTAGAATTCAAAAATCGAAATGTGGGTGTTCTTGGATTGTTCATGGCCGAATTTAATCAAGATTTTTGTGTAATGGATCAAGTGTGGTAATGGATTATGCTTGGTTGAAGTTGAAACATGTTATGTGTGTCAAACATTGAGTTTATGAGCTGCCAAATCGACTTTTATGTTAAGCAAATGAGTTTAAATGAGTTTTGGGTCGATTTTTGCATCAAAACCTGCTGCTGGTGTGTTTGTGCAGAACCCGGTGTAAGATACGCCCAGTATGGCGTAGCTTACGCTGCCCTCTATCTTCATTATGCCAAAATGGTTTTGTCTACGCTGGAAAACCTTGAACCAGACGCCAAAAAGTGTGATTGTGAGCCACCGTAACTTACGGTGGTACACACCGTAACTTACGCCAATAGGACCTTGCCCAGCGTAGCTTATGCCTCCTTCACTGTACCTTACGCCCATTCAGAAACCTACCAGCGTAACCTACGGTGGTTCAGACCGTAAGTTACGCCCCTCTCTAAAGTACAATATCCTGTTTTGTATTCTAGCTTGAGTTCTAGCTTCCTTGGATCGAATTGAACATTTAAACGTGTCCTTTCTCATCTCCTAAAGTATCTTACTCGAGTCATGATACTTATTCAAAGTCATTGATGCAAACCAAAGGTCAATAAAATTTAAATGAGAATATATTTGTTTATATATTGATAAGTACATGTATGTAATGATAGGTGGTGATCGTTTGGCAAATAATTGACGTTCTAGCTCATTCTAAATTCGATAAATCAAGGCAAAGGTGAGTTTTTGTAGCTTCCCTTGCTCTTTTATGAGTCGGGTTGAAAAGTGTACTTCCGTTCATGATGACATTTGTGTTTTGAATGTTGTTAGATGGATTTGTTGACGTGCAATCATGTGGTTGTTATATGATTATTGTATGTGCATGTTGGGTGTTTACTAGGCTAGTGGTGTATATATGGAAGACGGTAATACCTTTGAAAGGTTGTAGATGTGATGGGAAGGCTGCGGGTGACCCTATATATAAGCATCTATGGCTTCTCAAAAGTAGTATTGTATGAAGTATATACATATGGTGTTTTGGTAATGTGTGGACATTGATGGTCATTGATGAGCAATTTGTGATATGTTGAGAACAATGATGGACATGAGGGACATGATGACAATATAAACGGGCACTTTAAGTGCTTGATGGCATGATGCGGGTACTTCAAGTACTTGATGACATTATGGATGACATGTGGACATTTGAGGGACATTGTGTACAAGTGTGAAATCATAGAACTTGTTAGACAATTAATTGATACCAAATTTCTCGTTCTTTATGCTTATGCTTGCTTATGTGTTGGATGGCATTGGTACGTGTTCTTGTTCTATCTTTCCTACGAACTCACCAACCTAGTGTTGACATTGTTTAGTACACTTTTCAGGTAATCAAGAGAACCCAAGAGCTTGATGTGCTTGCTAGATGTTGGACTATGACCATGGATCCGTGATTCATTACCCGTTGATGGGACTTGCTTAGGATTATGAGCCATCTTTTGATATTATTTTGTAAACTCTTGATGGTTGTATGCTCCTTGTGCTTTTGTGACATTGTAATCTAATTGTTGGGTTCACGGAATCCTTTTGAATTCATATAGTCTCGTTCTACGATAATTCTATCTTGTGTCATGCTTTTTAGTGCATCTCGAGCCTAGCTCGGGGTGTTACATAATGGTGGCCCATGCAGGTTCGTAGAGAATTAGGTAGATTGACCTAGACTATGGCTTAAGTAAAACTCTTCATATAGCATGCGTGATTAGGAATCTTGTATGCAACGTGAACTATATGAGCATTAGAAGTGTACGCTTGGATTTCGTAGGAAGGTTCATTATATGTGATAACATGAGTACAATTGGCTTGGCGTGATCAATGTGTTGTTGGTGTAGTGGTCAAGTGCATGAGGTCAATGTGGTTACTTGAGGTCAATGAGGTCATGTGCATATTGTTGGATTGAGATGATTTGAGTTGATGTTGTTTGAGGATTTAGGGCAAAATGAAGTTATGGCATTAACATGATATAACATTGTGGCAACCCTAAAAGAGCCTGATCAACTATTTTATGGTTACCCGGTATTATAACAAGTTAATGACATCACGGATTTCACATGTTTGGCTTAGAGTATAATAAGGGAGCGATATGCTTAATGGGAGTTGGTTGGGTGGAGGGTTAGCCGCTGGTACACCGTGTATACATACCTGGTTAATAACTAGAGGGCATATCGGATTTGGATTATACTTTAAACCGCTTGTTTAGTTGCTTGGTTATATGATGTATTGAACATGAGTATGTGGTTTGATGATGGACACTTATTGTGAACTTAGTATGATGGCATGATACATAACGATTCCCCTGGAACATTATTACTTTTGCCTTAGTGTAAAGATACGATTGATGTATGATATGTCAGCATGAGAGCATTAACTACATGTGTGACTAACATGTGAGCATTTAGAGGCTAACTTTTCGAGTCGACGTGTTCCTTGTTTTATAGTAATGGTGAGACCAAGAAGAGCCCGGACTACTTATAGAGAGAATACTCCAGAGCCACAACCGGAAGTTCAAGGAAGAGGTCGTGGTGGTGGTAGAGGTAGAGGTGGTGGTAGAGGCCGAGGTAGGGGCCGTGGAAGAGGTCAAGAGAGAGTTCAAGGTGGTGGTGAAGCACCAACACCCGACTTGGCAACCGTGATCGCTCAAGCGGTCACAAACATCATGCCTACCATAGTTGCCCAAGTCACGGCATCTCTCCAAGCACCCAATAATACGGTGCCAAATGTTGAAGCTCAAGTGAATGTGAACAATGAAGGTGTTCAACCGGTAGTAGTGGAAGAAGAAGAGGCACCGGTAATGCATGATAACTATGTTCCAATGTTCAATGAACACGGAGTGTACCGTCAAGGGTGCACTTTCAAAGATTTCAAGAGTTGTGGAGCCCCAGAGTTTGATGGGAGTAGGGGCCCCACGACGTGTATAAGGTGGCTTGAAGAGATTGAAGCGGTGATTGCTAGGAGCCATTGCACTTATGATGATCAAGTTACCTACTCAACCGGCATGTTTAGAGGTGATGCATTGAGTTGGTGGAACAAGGAAGTGGGGGCGGGCAATGCTATACCTTGGGATCAATTCAAGATTTTGGTGAAGAGAGATTTTGTCCACCCTATGAGCTTCAAACTCTAACATTGGAGTTCATTCAACTCCAAATGAATGGGGCGGATTATAAAGGGTACATTCGGCGATTCTAAGATTTGTCAACTCTTATCCCACACTTGGTGTCTCCCGAGGCCCGTGCTATTGAAAAGTTTGTTATTGGCTTGACTCCATAAGTCCGACACTTGGTGAATAACATCATGCCTACCTCCTTGACGGAAGCCATTAATCGAGCCGGTAGTGTTACCGAGGACCTACTTAGAAGCGGTGAGTTGAGCAAAGCATCATCATCAAAAAGGAAGAATGTACCAGAGTCAAGTGGGGTGAAGAAAGTGGGTAGGTTTGACCCTAAACGCCCTAATAAAGGAAAAGTGTTTGCGGCAATTGAACCGGCAAAGAAGGCTTATGTGGGTCCTCATCCACTTTGTAATAGATGCTCCCGACATCATGCTCCCACCACTCCTTGTGGGACTTGTTATAGTTATAATCAAATCGGTCATCTTGCTAGAGATTGTAGGGCCCCGAGAGTGGCTCCTACCCATGCGGTTCCTCTCCAAGCATTTCCTCCTCGAGCTAACAATCAAAGGGGCCAACGGGGAGCTTGTTATGAATGTGGAAGCACCGATCATTACCGTAATACTTGTCCTCAATCGGTAGGACAAAATGTTCAAGTGGCGGTTCATCCAAACCAACTTCAAATCGCCGGTCCTAACCAAATCAAAGATTGAAGTTTATCGATTATTCTATCCTGGAGCAGCGCTGGGATGAACAGAAGAGGACACGCATAACCAAACATAATCGCATATAGTTTCTGTCTAAGCTCTGATCCATTTGGAAAAATGAACAGCCACAAATCTATTGTTAAACTAACAGTTCTAACCAACAGTTCATCTACAAAAGCTAATATTGCTTAATTATCATCATCTTTTGTCAACTTGCAAGCTTATATTCCCAAAACGTTTTTGACACAAAAAAATTTTTAACTTTTTGCATGAATTAAGTAGTAGAAAACTTTGAATTTTTCAAACAATTAAACCACGGGTTTTCCTTTTCCATCCCCCCACACATAAATTGTACAACGTCCTCGTTGTAGTAAACCTTACTAAACAAAAAGGGAAATAGGAAAAACAGTAAAAAGATAAAGGATTAACGAAACTTCCCAGGCTTAGATTGCATGAAATGTTGAAGATGGCATATGTGGAGTGACTGCGACTGATAATGATCTTCAAAGGTTGATTCGACTCCATTTGACGGCGATCCGTTGTTGCTTCTCCATCTTCTTTTCTTTCTAGTATTTTCTGATTTTTTTTTATTTTTTTGGATTTTTGGGTTTTTCTGATTTTTTGGATTTTTCGCTATCTGGTGCTTGGGCTTGAGTCATAAGCGGCGCTGGTAGTAGTGGTAGCAGCGCTGGACTACTAGGGTAGCAGGTCTAGCGGCGCTGGCCTTCAGTGGAGAAGCGTTGGTGCCTCCTGCACTTGTTTCGAAGTCTGACTTTCCTCACGGCTCGGTGCCGACACGCCCCCACGCTTAGCTTTTGGCCATGTGTATAGCTTATCCTTCATACTACAAAACGAAATACTCCTGCACACTTCAATCAAAATATAAAAATGAAAATAACAAGTTAAAACATAAAATAAAATAAAAATGAAATACAATTGCAATAAGTTACTTGTTTCTTCAATCTATTGAAAGCTTGCATCTGTGAATCTAAAGATAATCTCATACAAAACAGATCACAAATGATAAGGTATAAAATACCATGATCCTAAAAATAACTTTTTAGGTATAAACCCAATGGGTTAAGGAAAGTTATCCCATATTTATGGTATAAATAAGTTGAACTTTTCCTAGTTTGACTACCTTATCTGATCGAAGTTTATCAATTATTAGTAGTCAATTTTTGAAAGAATTTTAATAGCCATGAGACCTATACTTACATGTACATCATGTTTGTATGGTTATAACTATGGCCAATTAATGACCGAATAGAATATACGTTTTAGAAGTAGTTAAGTAATATGATAATACGTATATATTATACGTGGGTATTATATAGATAGTTAAGTAATATGATAATACGTATATATTATACGTGGGTATTAAGAGATACCTGTCATTATAAATATTCTGGGTTTCTCATATCATGGCAGAGAGTATTGATCGACGTGAAACATATATGTGAAACGGAAGAATACATACGAATTCGACTTCGGATCATGCTTACGAGAGAAACCACTTATCTGGTGTTTTTCCTAGCGGTGATCATCATCCGTTTACTTTGGTACGACGAATCATGGATTCGATCATGGTGTGGTTTAATGGTGGGTTTTTGTATGGGGTCCCACGGATGGCGCCAAATGATTGTGCACCAAACCGCATAGTTGATGATGACTCCGAAAAAGGGCTTCGTCCATGGAGAGGTGATTGAGGTTTAAGAGTTTGTTGGCGATTCCCCGAAGGTAGGAGTTGTGCTCCTTTACGCCAACTATATGTGTTTTGTGTTTGTCGAAGGTTCTTCGACTTTTGTTAGGGTTTTTGGCTGATTGTAATCGTGCCTTTGAGGGAGAATTCCCTCTCCTTATATAGGAGAGGGTAACTTGGAGGGAAAGCTAGGGTTTTAGCCTCCTTTAGGGTTTCGGATATCATTGCCATGTTTATCCGATTTGCTTGCCATCATTATCCCTTTATAATTGGGATATGATTTGCTATATTTTAGGAAAGGATTTAGGCTTATCCCAAACCATTTATTTATTATTAACGTCTTCGGGCTTCATGCTAGGTGGCCTTCGTATCATAGTTCGGAGGGGTACATCATCAATTTCTAAACATAAAGCAAATGTCTCATGCGAGCAGACACTATGGGTAAACTATAGCCATCCTCATTGCAATCTACCCATGCCTCACACTTTATTCATCAACTATCTCAAGCTTGCTAAACCTGAGGGAGCAACACATTTCAAGAAACAAGTGTTAGCTAACGAATTAGCTAAGTAAGATAACACATAGTTAATAAATCATTTGTCCCTTTAAACATTATTGAAAAGTCATATTAAATCGTTAAGGCACATATCACATCAAATCATCATATCTTTCGTAACATATCATCACATCAAACATCTTCATAATAGGATGGATCATCCTAAATGTGCCTAGTCATCTTTTACATCACATATAACATATAACATATAAGCATCTTCGTATGGTGTGACATAAGTCACTTACATTAGGCGTGACATAAGTCACTCATCACATATAAGGTGTAAGTTCGTGTGTAGGCGGTCATAAGACCTAACAAGGAACCTCACACCCGAATGGATGGATAAGCCTTACGGCGGTCCATCAGTGTCGTTAAGGAATGGCAAGCCAATCCAAGAGTAGTCCGTATGTTCAAAGACATTGGTGGGTAATCAGGCCACCCAGAGATACTTATCCCACGTAATTATGTTGCAAGGAGCCACCCGAGCAACCACATATACGCACCCGCCGGGCAAGGGCAAGTACGGGTTAAGCTTAACACTTTCACATCATTTACGAGCTCGATTTTCATCACATATAATTTAGGTGTCCACATTACCTAAACATTTATCACATAATTCATCTTAACGTTTGGGCCCTTAAACGTGCACGTGTCATGGCAACTTAACAAGTCTAGTGAACTAGATGAACAAACCATACATTCATGCACATTTCATTTATCATCAGCATATATTCACATTTCAAAACATCTCAAGGCATTACATAACATTTCATAGCACATCATAATATCTCATATCATTGGGGTAACATTTCAGGCTTCAATAGTCATATACATAGTCCATATCACCTCCCGTGTAACCCCGAATACCTATAAGCAAACAAAATATCACTTGGGAAGTTATTATATGAAAACCATGTTTTTGTTGAACCCTCAACGTATCAAAGTAGTGTATCTTACCTCGTAGAAGCGCACAACAAATGATACGTAAGTTACCGAGCTTTGCAAGTATTCCCGACTACCTATAATCATTAAATGAAATAATGAACTAAACAAGTACCCATTTACTTAAGGTCATGACTCAAGCCTAGATACCTATAAACATGACCCATGACAAGGCTTGATGCATCGGAGGTTCGATTAATACTTTAGAGCTCACAGAACTCGACGGAATTCGACCTTCACTCAATAAATCAACCCTTCAGGTGATTTGACATTAGAATCATCTTTGAAAAGCATTACCATAAGAAAGTAGACTCTCTCACGATTCCGTGGATAGCTTATTTGTCAAAAACGGAGTTACGGTTCAAAAGTTATGGTCATTTACAAATTCAGTCGCTAATTGCATCGCAGTGGTCTTGCTGCGTCGCAACTTAAGTCCCTGCACACTCATTGCGTCGCAGTCTAGTGACTGCGCTGCAGCAGGCCCCGATTCTGCACAAATCACTTTTTTTAACCTCTAAAACCTAGCCAAACACACCCCAAACGACCCAAACCTTATGAACGACTTTTGTACCTCAAAATTCATCATTTTAAGACCATAATGATGCAATGAAATCCTTGATTAATCCCCAATTGATTTGCATCACAATAACAAACATTTTAGGTTACCGAATCGATTGAAACGCATGATTTCGACATCAAACAACCCACTAATGACTTAGACCAAATATGAATTGAATCAAGGGATCGAAATGACATGAAATCAATGTAATAATACCTCAAAAACCTGGAGATTACAAAAGGGATGCAAACTATGGGTTAAAACCTCTTCAAATCACCAAGAAACGATCATAGGTTCTAGGGATAGAGAAGTGTGTGTGTGATCTGAATAATGAAAGAATTAGGGAATCACCCCCTAATCTGCTGGACACACTTTCCTAAGCTCACACTTAGGCCCCTCAACTTTACAACTTTACATTTAGGGCTTAAACGACTTAACGGGAATACTTACTAACACTTTAAACACATTTAATCATCTTAAACACATTAACACATGAATCATTAAGGCTTTAAAACCTTACACATAAAGCACATTAATCACACATAAACATTAAATCTCCTAGAGACTTAACGGACATGTAGTGTTGACTTAACGACTCAAGTCAACCGTTAATCAAAAAGTTTGGGATGTTACAATTACCTCCCCCTTAAAAGGATTCTGTCCTCAGAATCATTTCGCCACTCATATATAAATGACTTATCCGTATCCGTCACTTTATCATATCATTTCAGGATTTCCTTGAGTTGTACTTTAACTTCGCATAGCCAAACTCATTTAGCTTCTTACATAGTCTTTTCCACCTTCACTTTACCATTTCAACCGTTTTGTCATTTATTTGGTTCGATCTTTAAATCAAACCAAGTAATCAACTCATTTCTTCAACCTTCATAAGTAGTACCCAAATTACATTTGGTGAAGGCTATTCATTTGGCGATTAAGCCCCTCACATGCATATCCTTATTACCTTGCTACCATAACTCACATGATTCATTTGAACAAAAGGTCGACTCGCCATAACTTTCGATGCATAACATATCCCTCCATAGGGTCTTATGGTTAGACCATAATATCCACTTTGTTCATAATAAGCTTTCTTTGCTCACCACAAAACCTTAGTCAATTTTGAGCTAATCAGAACACTTCTTTAACGATTCTAACTTTATGAACTATTATCTTCATGATCTTTGGCTCCACAACTTTCCTTTCAATAACATGTCGTATCATGAAGTGACATCCAATGCCTATGGTATAACCATGGTTGTATATGATCACAACAATAAATCTCGATGCACCATCGCACAATCATATGATTTTCCTGAGTTTCTAAATCATTCTTTCTCTTTCCCATCAATCTAGGAGTGATAGGCATCATTTGAGTTCACCATTCCCTTCATACTTTGCCAAAACATCTTTGAATATTATTTACATAACGACCGTCTCGATTTGAAACATTCAACAATTAGCTTTCACACTTTAAGAGAACTTCTTTAACATACATCTTTTCTTTCATGTCCAATGAAACGGTGTAATAGTTCACCAAGAAATAAGCATTCTTGGACAACCTGTCTACTAATGGCTCATATCATATCATTACCTTTAGCTTCCCACACAACCTTTTCTCTTAGTCCATGATAACGTGACTCCTCACTTCCGTTAAAGGATCATTAAATAATTATTTTGTAACAAAACTTTCGGTGTCTAGTCTTGGCTTTTAATCCTATCACACGTCAACATATAAGATTTACTACACCTCGTATCATAATAGGTCATATCACATTTCAGGCGGCATCCAAATAAGCATGTCACCACGGTTCATAAGCCTCCTCAAGTACAACTTTTGGTCATTTCGTTCTCGGATACCGAAATCTTACTTTTAAACGTATTGCTTCATGATGGTTCATCTCGACTCTTCTGACTATGCTCCCGTTCTACTACATTCTTTGTCTCAAAGATATTATCTTGAGCTGATTCACCGTAGTCAAGTACTCACCATAACCTCGTAACCACGGACTTAGCTAATAAATAGAACATTGTTCCCTTCAACATTAAGCGTCGGCTGCTCCCTTAACTTTTACTCACTTTTGACGGATTTAAAACTAAGCCTCTTCGAGTTGAAAATTGTAATAACGCTCTTTACGCAAATATGATGTTCTTCGTCGTACTTAGAATAGGCAAGATTTTCATTGTTAAACGTAATGACCAAACGATCTAGAGAAAACATTAGACTTGATTCCTTTAATTCATATACAACAAGGACTTTCGTTATCATGAAGGTATTTTGAGAAACTCTATAGGGTCATAATGAGTGTAAGAATAACTTTATCAAGACTTTCATCATCAATTTCAACATAAAGTTGCAAGACCATAAATCTATCTTATAGAAAGAAATACATCCCACAATCGAAACCGTTAACTCCTTCCTATAAGTGAGAACAATACGGAAAGGTGCTTTTGCATGACAGTAGCACTAGACACACCTCAATTGAAGGTTCGACCTCACGATCGCAACGAAACCGGGAACATTAATAGAACATCTCAAAACTACGAGTGGCCTCACTTTAGAAATATAATCTTTGCCTTACATGAGTAAATCACATAGGCGAGAAACATGATTAATTCGGAATCAAATGTTCTTGAAAACTTTTACTTCTTGTGCTTTAAGAAACCATAATTAACTCCATCATCTTACCTCTTAACTTTTCTTAAGGGAAAACTCTTTATCTTGAGAAGCAGTCATACATAAGATTTTGTACAAATATAAGATATCAACATCACCTTTACATTCATGCAATATAAGGAAGAATCTCCCCCTGTAGATACTCGTCCCAATCGTCATATATCGTCCCGTAGTGAAATCAAAACTAAACGAGTCGTAAATCCAAAACAAACCAAAATATGTGCCGCATAGATGGTGCATGCGCCGCATATTTCAAAACTGGGCACATATGCGCCGCATGAAAGAAATATGCTCCGCATATTTCACTTATTTTTGTCACAGAAAACACCAAGCGTTTGTGCAACACAAAATATGCACCGCATGGAAGATCCATGCGCCGCATATCGGGCTTCTTTCAGAAGACCCAATTCCAAAACTGAGCAGATGTGCGCCGCACTCCCCATGTTTTAATCCTTTAAACGAATTCCTTTCAAACCCAAAACCTTAATCCCAAGCACAACTTTAACACTTCGCAGCTCGAATGTAGCCTCACATCATAACATGGTGTTCATAGAATGGAAGAGCTTCATGGTTAAAAGGTTCAATCAACCTTAGTATTACTTCTTTACTTGCTTCAACTTTATATTCTTTATTCCATTTATACGTGTCTATTCTTCGCGTGGTTAAATATGATACCATTCAGTAAATCCATCATTCCCATCTTCACTTCATTCGGATCAACACAGACACAGACTCACAAACACACACATGTATTGATACATTTACAATTACGTTCGCGACCGGAATTGTAACTGTATCCTTTCATACGTGTGCTCGGTAACCCTTCTATGCGTCACCTACTTACAACCCTTCAAGTATCCAACATCAACTCTACTCGTCAAACTTCAAGTCCATGTCCTTTAAGCCCGTGGGCTCCACAACACAATACAACACTTCATAAAGATCTTACCAACTTCGTTACTTTCTACAATGGTCAACACACGCATTGCCATACAAACACGCTCGCGTCGTGATACGCTTGCAATTATGTTCCGGACCATAATTGTAATTGTATCCTTTCACTTGCATGTTCGTTACCACATTTGTGTATCGTCTTCTCTTCACCAATTCCATTCACGCGACCCTTATCACGCATACAACATATATATTTTCCATTGTGGTCCTTTGTGACAACTCGTAATTAATTAACAACGAGTTAGTCTTAATCTTGTTTAAGATTAGTCATTATCATAATCTCGTCGAATTTAGACTGTCATTTGACGTGGAACTTATTAGACTTTTGGACTTTTGACTTAGTCAAAGTAGACGTATCTTGTTGACGTAGACTATTAGCTATCTAGATGAATGCCGAGTCTTTAAAATAACTTTAAATTAATATTTAAAGGTTATGTCTTGAACAAAATAATTAGACTGTCTAGACTTAATATTATAAAGTTCACTTTGACGAAACTTTATTGGCTTGACTTAACTAAAATGAGACGAGGGTAAATACCTTTACTTTAAATTATAACCTTTTAGTCATACGGTATTTAATCGTAAGCATTTTACCAAATTAAGGGTATCAAAATATCTTGAAATAGCCACATGGGCCGATTTACTTGACTTGTGGTGAAAAAGTGAACACCAAAACACCACCTCACCCTTTTCTTCTTTGTTCGATGCCACCAAAAGACACACAGCGGCGCAGTGAGCTTGGCATGGCTCACTGCGGCGCAGTGAGCTTGGCAATGGCTCACTGCGGCGCAGTGGGGCTTGATGCTCACTGCGGCGCAGTGAGCTTGGCAATGGCTCACTGCGGCGCAGTGAGCTTGGCAATGGCTCACTGCGGCGCAGTGAGCTTGGCAATGGCTCACTGCGGCGCAGTGAGCTTGGCAATGGCTCACTGCGGCGCAGTGAGCTTGGCAATGGCTCACTGCGGCGCAGTGAGCTTGGCAATGGCTCACTGCGGCGCAGTGAGCTTGGCAATGGCTCACTGCGGCGCAGTGAGCTTGGCATGGCTCACTGCGGCGCAGTGAGCTTGGCAATGGCTCACTGCGGCGCAGTGAGCTTGGCATGGCTCACTGCGGCGCAGTGAGCTTGGCAATGGCTCACTGCGGCGCAGTGAGCTTGGCAATGGCTCACTGCGGCGCAGTGAGCTTGGCAATGGCTCACTGCGGCGCAGTGAGCTTGGCAATGGCTCACTGCGGCGCAGTGAGCTTGGCAATGGCTCACTGCGGCGCAGTGAGCTTGGCAATGGCTCACTGCGGCGCAGTGAGCTTGGCAATGGCTCACTGCGGCGCAGTGAGCTTGGCAATGGCTCACTGCGGCGCAGTGAGCTTGGCAATGGCTCACTGCGGCGCAGTGGCTAGCTTGGCAATGGCTCACTGCGGCGCAGTGAGCTTGGCAATGGCTCACTGCGGCGCAGTGAGCTTGGCAATGGCTCACTGCGGCGCAGTGAGCTTGGCAATGGCTCACTGCGGCGCAGTGAGCTTGGCAATGGCTCACTGCGGCGCAGTGAGCTTGGCAATGGCTCACTGCGGCGCAGTGAGCTTGGATGGCTCACTGCGGCGCAGTGAGCTTGGCAATGGCTCACTGCGGCGCAGTGAGCTTGGCAATGGCTCACTGCGGCGCAGTGAGCTTGGCAATGGCTCACTGCGGCGCAGTGAGCTTGGCATGGCTCACTGCGGCGCAGTGAGCTTGGCAATGGCTCACTGCGGCGCAGTGAGCTTGGCAAGGCTCACTGCGGCGCAGTGAGCTTGGCAATGGTCACTGCGGCGCAGTGAGCTTGGCAATGGCTCACTGCGGCGCAGTGAGCTTGGCAATGGCTCACTGCGGCGCAGTGAGCTTGGCAATGGCTCACTGCGGCGCAGTGAGCTTGGCAATGGCTCACTGCGGCGCAGTGAGCTTGGCAATGGCTCACTGCGGCGCAGTGAGCTTGGCAATGGCTCACTGCGGCGCAGTGAGCTTGGCAATGGCTCACTGCGGCGCAGTGAGCTTGGCAATGGCTCACTGCGGCGCAGTGAGCTTGGCAATGGCTCACTGCGGCGCAGTGAGCTTGGCAATGGCTCACTGCGGCGCAGTGAGCTTGGCAATGGCTCACTGCGGCGCAGTGAGCTTGGCAATGGCTCACTGCGGCGCAGTGAGCTTGGCATGGCTCACTGCGGCGCAGTGAGCTTGGCAATGGCTCACTGCGGCGCAGTGAGCTTGGCAATGGCTCACTGCGGCGCAGTGAGCTTGGCAATGGCTCACTGCGGCGCAGTGAGCTTGGCAATGGCTCACTGCGGCGCAGTGAGCTTGGCAATGGCTCACTGCGGCGCAGTGAGCTTGGCAATGGCTCACTGCGGCGCAGTGAGCTTGGCAATGGCTCACTGCGGCGCAGTGAGCTTGGCAAGGCTCACTGCGGCGCAGTGAGCTTGGCAATGGCTCACTGCGGCGCAGTGGCTAGCTGGTTGGCAGCTCACTGCGGCGCAGTGAGCATGGAAATGGAATTGGTCCCACTGCGGCGCAGTGGCTAGGGCTGGTTGTGCATTTTTAGCTCACTGCGGCGCAGTGAGCTTGGCAATGGCTCACTGCGGCGCAGTGAGTTTGGGCATTTTTAGCTCACTGCGGCGCAGTGAGCTTGGCAATGGCTCACTACGGCGCAGTGGTTAGCTTGGCAATGCTCACTGCGGCGCAGTGAGCTTGGCAATGGCTCACTGCGGCGCAGTGAGCTTGGCAATGGCTCACTGCGGCGCAGTGAGCTTGGCAATGGCTCACTGCGGCGCAGTGGCTAGCTGGTTGGCATGGCTCACTGCGGCGCAGTGAGCTTGGCAATGGCTCACTGCGGCGCAGTGAGCTTGGCAATGGCTCACTGCGGCGCAGTGAGCTTGGCAATGGCTCACTGCGGCGCAGTGAGCTTGGCAATGCTCACTGCGGCGCAGTGAGCTTGGCAATGGCTCACTGCGGCGCAGTGAGCTTGGCAATGGCTCACTGCGGCGCAGTGAGCTTGGCAATGGCTCACTGCGGCGCAGTGAGCTTGGCAATGCTCACTGCGGCGCAGTGAGCTTGGCAATGGCTCACTGCGGCGCAGTGAGCTTGGCAATGGCTCACTGCGGCGCAGTGAGCTTGGCAATGGCTCACTGCGGCGCAGTGAGCTTGGCAATGGCTCACTGCGGCGCAGTGAGCTTGGCAATGGCTCACTGCGGCGCAGTGAGCTTGGCAATGGCTCACTGCGGCGCAGTGAGCTTGGCATGGCTCACTGCGGCGCAGTGAGCTTGGCATGCTCACTGCGGCGCAGTGAGCTTGGCAATGGCTCACTGCGGCGCAGTGAGCTTGGCATGGCTCACTGCGGCGCAGTGAGCTTGGCAATGGCTCACTGCGGCGCAGTGAGCTTGGCAATGGCTCACTGCGGCGCAGTGAGCTTGGCAATGGCCACTGCGGCGCAGTGGCATGGAATTGGTCCCACTGCGGCGCAGTGGCTAGGGCGGGTTTGTGCATGGTTAGTTCACTGCGGCGCAGTGAGCTTGGCAATGGCTCACTGCGGCGCAGTGTCATTTCTCGGCCCTTTTGTTCATTTAGCCCACTGCGGCGCAGTGAGCATAATTCTGGCTCACTGCGGCGCAGTGGTAACTGGCTGGAACTTCTGACTTTTTATTCAAATTTAGTAATAAAAGACGAACTTGAGTCAAATAATATTAAACGACGAATCACATTCTCGGTAACGGCATTCTAGGATTGATAGCTAAGTAGTGGTACGTAGGATACTTGTCGTCGTGAGATTTGATCCTCACCATTGGTACTCTTATCCTAGGTTTTGGATAGACGTGGAGACTAGACTGCTCTTATTCTCGGACTACTCATTCTTTAGCTCGTAGACTGCTAAGGTGAGTTTATGGCGCCCTTTTTCCTTTACTTTGGGCCTGAAAGCATGTACTGTATACACGATTACTTTATAAATGATTTGTCTTTGTCTATGCCATGAGATTTGGTAAATTAAATCATTTGTCTTATGTCTTGCCATGTGGACGGCTGTCTGAAAATGTGTATACATGTCTTATGAAAATTTGTCTATATGTCTTGAATTGCCATGTGATCGGCAGACTAAATTGTTCTTTGTGTTTGACGAACTAAAATGATCCCCTTTATGTAGTTTTACCATTATGAGATTTTAATGGTAGTCTTGTCAGCTTTCGTACCTGACAGTCTTGGTTCTGGTCCGTACCCCACTGTAGACGGGAAATCCTGTACGAGGCATATTATCTTTGTCAGACTTCGGTCTGTACAGTCATATATTATCTTTGTCAGACTTCGGTCTGTACAGTCATATATTATCTTTGTCAGACTTCGGTCTGTACAGTCATATATTATCTTTGTCAGACTTCGGTCTGTACAGTCTTAATATCTTTGTCGGACTTCGGTCTGTACAGTCAGCATATAATTGTCGGACTTCGGTCTGTACAGTCATGTCTTATAATTGCGTGAAATGGTGTTATCACAATGGCGACAAAACTATTGACAACATACCGTAAGCGTGGTGGGTACGCCAATGGTACACCCTATATATAAGCGTTGAAAGTATGTTGGAAGTAGAAGCCTAGGTGGTTTAGTCTCTTTGCCGGATATCGATCTCGGCAGTCCTGTCTTAAATAACTACAACAAACGACGATTGATCTTTTAGTCAAACACACTGTAAACTCACCAACTATTTCGATAGTTGATCCTCTCAAATTTCATGCTTTTCAGGTGACCATCAGTAAGTCTTGGAATCGTCTTTGGCATAATAGGGCCAATCTTTTGACTTTGGACGTACAATTAGCATCAGACATTGAGGACTATCATGCTTTTGGCTTTAATTGTATTTGACTGTCCAGACTTTGAACTTGTATTCTGTGGGCCCAGTTCCAAATGAGGATGACTTGTATCCGTATTTTGGGGTCCACACTTTGAACGATTGTACTTGTGTTGACTTGTATTGGTATAAATGGATGTAATCTCTATTAACCTTCTGATTAGTATGCAATTCTTTGTTAACCCTGTATTTCCGCTACAACGGGGTGTGACAAAAATTGGTATCAGAGACACAGGTTATAGTTAATACCGAGTTTTTCCGCTGGAAAAACTCAATCTATAGCCATTTCGTTTCAAAAGGGAATCTAAGTCTAATTAGGTTTAGGATACTTATTTCAGGAGTTATATTATTTGTCTATAATTAGACCTAACTTGATCAACTACGTCCCGATTATGTAAAATAATATAAGGCTCGAAATAAATATCTTAGATTTTGTATATACGTTATGGTTTGAGCTATATTCACAACATACTGTAGATGTGGTGGGAAGGCTGCGGGTGACCCTATATATAAGCATTGAAGGTATGTTAGGAATAGAAACTCAAACCGTATGTGTATGCATAAGGTTTATATACGTGATAGTTTGGATTATATTAACAGCATATTTAAAATGTGGTGGGAAGGCTGCGGGTGACCCTATATATAAGCATTTCAAATATGTTGGTAATAGAAACCCAAACCAAATGTGTGTGATCTAGACGAAGATTTCTTTAAAACTCAAAATTGCGTACTGTATCATCCATTTGAGACGTACTGCCTTATCCATTTGACTTATATGGATTCTTTGACTATCCTTTCAGACTAGTCATGTCGGATGGAGTTAGCTCAAATGCTGTTGTACCTTGTACACCTCCAGTTCCTGTCTTGGCAAACTCCATTCCTTATGTTCCTGACTCTTATGAAGAGGAACCAATGGAGGAATCGGGCAATGAATCACGCCCTATCAATCTTGCGTCATCTTCCAGTGAATCTGGAGGCGAACATGTGTCTATCCATGTTCAATCATCTGTAACACCGGTATCTCCATATCAGAGGAGGACTACCGAGGGAGCTCATTTGCCTTATGCTCCTAGAGACCCTTATGCTCCTGGTCCTTCTGCACCAGTTCAGGGCAACAGTGGACTTGGTCTTTCATTCTTTCAGGGAGATCCATATGCGGCGGGTCCCTCCAGAGTGCCTGTCTACAATCCAAGTGCTGTTATGCCAGTTGCATCTGCAGCTGATAGGTCGGAATATTATCGCCGACAATTGTCAAGGATGAACAATTCCCTCATCTGTACAAGGGAGAAAATAGAGAATCAAGCTCAGGCGTTGACTGGAGCTTATCAACAGGCGGCTGGGGCTATGTCTGTTGCTAGAGAGGGGAAGGAAACTATTGGGAGGTTGATCTGGATACTGTCTGTTGTGGTGGTTTTGGTGGTGGCTTTGCTAGTCGTTGTTATTTGCAAGATGTAATTTTGTAATAAATCTTTCTGTGTTGTAAGCCTAGAACTTTTAACAACTCGTACTTCTGTACTTTGAGTTGTAATCTTTCGGTGGATGTATTTCCCACGTGTCTATAAATCGTATTGCTCCGACTATGTAGTCTAACGTTGTGGATGAAGTTTCCCACATGTTTTGGACTGTACATACCTGACTATGTAAATTTTGAACATCAATGAAATACGATTGTCTTTTGGCTTACTTACTTGTTCAGACTATGTCAACTGCTTATTCTTAGCTCTAGAAATATGACTTTTCATATTTTTCCTGTCTTGTCTAGTACATGAATTCATACAAGTCAGCAATTTGTGACTTGCATTGTACTGTCATCTGTCTTGCAAAACTACTTTCTATTTTACCTATCAAGGAAATCTCTAAATGACATTTTTGTTCATATCTTAGACTTATGGCTCCTAAGACGAAAAGCAAAGTTCAGAAAAAGACTCCAGTCAAGAAAACTGCACCAAAGAGAGTTACTCGATCCACTCCTTTGAATAATGAAGCTGAACAGGAAGAACCTGTGATTCAGCAAGGACCGGAAGCTGCTCCTGTCCAGGTGAACACTGGTCCTGGACCTACCCCAAATACTGGCGGGATAATAATATGGCAGCATTTGTAACACAACAGTTGTTGGCTGCTATGCCTACTTTAGTCGCACAGATTACGGCAAGCCTGAACGCAAATTATAACCATCATGCTGACAATAGTAACAATGTCGAGCCTACTGCTGAACAGATTATTCCTCGAGTGCATCTGCACGGGACTGACTACAAGACTTTCACTTATTGTAAGCCAAAGGAATTTCATGGCACCGAAGGTCCTGTCGGTCTGATAAATTGGCTGGAAAGCATTGAGGCAGTGCTCCATATCAGCCGTTGTGCCGAAGAGCACAAAGTGGAGTATGCAGCATCTCAGTTTCAAAAGCACGCTCTGTCATGGTGGAACGAACAGATTAGGACTCGTGGCCGAGAGCCGGCATATAGCATACCTTGGTTGAACTTTAAAAGGATGCTCATGGAAAAGTACTGTCCTCGTGAGGAAGTACAGAAAATGGAAGGCGAATTCTGGAATCATAGTATGATTGGACTAGACAATGAGAAATACACAACTCGTTTTCATGAGTTGGCTAGACTAGTTCCTCGAATGGTAGATACGGAGGAGAAATTGATCGAGAGGTACTGTTATGGCTTGTCACCTGATGTCCGAAGGTTGGTAGCCGCTTTTAATCCTTTGACTCTTCAAGCGGCAGTCAGTGCAACCAACCGGATGGTGATAGACTTGAAAAGAACCCCTGGTTCTTCGGTTGGAACAGATGGGATCAAGAGAAGAAACGATCAGGCCTCTAGTAGTGGGTTTGGTGACGACGGAAATGGCAAGAGGTTCAAGACTGCTAGAAACTTTGCAGTAGTCACTCAGGACGTCACGAGGTACACTGGTCCAGACCCGAGATGTAACAGGTGTGGTCTCCATCACCGGGGAAATTGTCCTACTTGTAACCGTTGTAAAAGGACAGGACATCTGGCAAAGTTTTGTAAGAACAATGCACCGGCTTCATGTTACGAATGTGGCAGCGAAACCCATATGCGACCCGTTTGTCCACAACTCAATCTAAACCCGAACAACAATGCTATAGTTCCCGTGAGGAACAATGCGTGGACAATCAAGCTAGGAATCAAGAAGGACAAGGCAGAGGTCGAGTTTTTGCTTTGGAGGCTGCTGATGCATGACGTGGTCCCAAATGTTGTGATAGGTACATTCATACTCAATAAACATTATGTCTTTGTGTTATTCAACTCCGGTGCTAATAAAAGCTTTATATCCTTAGAATTTTAATATAGTAGCTATCCCCATGAAAGAAAATTTTATCGTCAAATATGTAAACGGTCAAAAGTATGTTGCTAAAGATCATCTGGTAATTTGCAATTTAACATTGTCTGGTAAAACCTTTAAGATAGATCTTATTCCCATGGAACTAGGAAGTTTTGACGTGATAGTCGATATAGACTGGTTGTCTAGAGTTCGCACTGATATTAGTTGTTACGAGAAGGTTGTGAGAATACCTCTACCGAAGGACGAAACATTGATAGCGTAAGGAGACAAGTCAGGGAAAGGTCATTGCTTACGCTTCAAGACAGCTCAAAATCCACGAAAGGATAGAGTTTTGGATGATCAAAAGGAGGCCCTACAACCAGGGCGTATCGAGAAGGAAGCATTGTGAAATGCTGAACGTTTGTTTGAATTGGATGGCGATGGAACCCGACATGTTAAGGGCAGAGTGTGGATTCCCAAGTATAATGGACTTAGAGAACTTTTAATGAACGAAAGTCATCGATCTAGGTATTCAATCCATCCTGGCACTGACAAAATGTACCATGGACGGAAGGACTTTTATTGGTGGCCTGGTATGAAAAGAGATATCGCCACTTATGTCTCGAAGTGTCTAAATTGTTCAATGGTCAAGGCGGAACACCAACAGCCTTCTGGACTGCTCCAACAACCCCAAATTCCTGACTGGAAATGGGAACAGATTACTATGGACTTCATTACGAAGTTGCCTCGAACCTTGAAGGGTTACGATACTATTTGGGTCATTGTTGACCGATTGACGAAGTCTGCACACTTCATTCCCATACGGGAGAATTGGAAAATAAAGAAATTGTCTCAATTATATATCGAGAAGATCGTGTCACTTCATGGCGTTCCTGTGTCTATTATCTCGGATCGTGATGGTCGTTTTACTTCACAATCATGGAGATATTTTCAAGACGCCTTAGGCACTCAGTTGAATTTGAGTACGGCTTACCATCCACAGACGGACGGGCAAAGTGAGCGTACCATTCAGACGTTGGAAGACATGCTTCGTGCATGTGACATTGACTTCAAGGGTAGTTGGGATATTTTATTTTTTTTGTCGTTAGCAGAATTTTCATATAATAACAGCTACCACACAAATATCAAATGTGCTCCTTATGAGGCTTTGTATGGACGAAAATGTAGATCGCCTGTCTGTTGGCTTGATGCTGGAGAACGACGCTTGTACAAATATGGACTAGTTCAGGAGACTACTGATCAGATCGTTGAAATTAGAGCACGGCTGAAGGCGGCTCAAGATCGTCAAAAGAGCTATGCCGACCGTAGACGGAAACCACTGAGTTTCAAGTGGGAGACAAAGTCATGTTGAAAGTGTCACCTTGGAAAGGCACTGCACGTTTTGGCGTACGAGGGAAACTTAGTCCTCGTTATATCGGACCATTCGAAATTGTTCAAAGATTTGGTTCCGTGGCTTACAAGCTCGATTTACCTAAGGAGCTAGAACATGTTCATCACACATTTCACATTTCGAATCTTAAGAAATGTCTGACTGATGAGCCTTTAGTCGTACCTGTCGAAGAGCTGCAAGTGACTGACTCTCTTCAATTCGTTGGAGAACCTGTTGAAATTTTAGACCAACAGCTCAAACAACTTAGACGTAGTCGTATCAAATTGGTCAAAGTTCGTTGGAACTCAAAACATGGTCCCGACTTGACTTGGGAACGTGAAGACTATATGAAGAATAAGTATCCTCATCTTTTTACTGAGCAAGACTTGATTTCGGGACGAAATCCTTAGAAGTCGGGGATGCTGTGACAACTCGTAATTAATTAACAACGAGTTAGTCTTAATCTTGTTTAAGATTAGTCATTATCATAATCTCGTCGAATTTAGACTGTCATTTGACGTGGAACTTATTAGACTTTTGGACTTTTGACTTAGTCAAAATTAGACGTATCTTGATGACGTAGACTATTAGCTATCTAGACGAATGCCGAGTCTTTAAAAATAACTTTAAATTAATATTTAAAGGTTATGTCTTGTACAAGATAATTAGACTGTCTAGACTTAATATTATAAAGTTCCCTTTGACGAAACTTTATTGGCTTGTCTAAAAATGAGACGAGGGAAAATACCTTTATTTTACATTTTAAACTTTTGGTCAAACGGTATTTAATCGTAAGCATTTTACCGAATTAAGGGTATAAAATATTGTCAAAAAGAAGCCACGTGGGCTTATTTTCGTTTGAAAGGCTGGGAGGGAAACAACAAGCCCCCCCCATCACCCCTTTTCTTTGTTCTGTCGACAAAACACACACAGAACACACACACATTTCACTTTATACTCTAAATCATTTTGGCAAGGAGAAATCAAAGGGGAATCAAAGCAAATTAATCATCTTTCTATAATAATTAGGGTTTTGGCAAGGATCAAAATCATCATCTTCATATTTCTTCTTATTTCTCAAGAACACCATTTGGTAAGTAACTTTCTCAAACTTTGATTTGGTTTAAATTCAATTAAGGGTTGTTTTCAGTTTTGATTATGGAAATGGGAAGCCTTTAAATTAGATTTGAAATTAGGGTTTTGATGATAAATGGATATTTGGCTTAGAATTTGGTTTTGATATCAAAATGATTGAAATGGCGAAATGGTTGGCGAAATGGTATGTTTCCAGGTCTATTGCACTTGTTGAAACTTGTTTTAATGAAAGGAATTTAGTCGAAAAACGATTAGGGCTTCTCTGCATGTTTGCACCTGCTGGTGCTGGCTGCAGAATGAGGCCACTGCGGCTCGGTCTGTACAGTCATATATTATCTTTGTCAGACTTCGGTCTGTACAGTCATATATTATCTTTGTCAGACTTCGGTCTGTACAGTCATATATTATCTTTGTCAGACTTCGGTCTGTACAGTCATATATTATCTTTGTCAGACTTCGGTCTGTACAGTCATATATTATCTTTGTCAGACTTCGGTCTGTACAGTCATATATTATCTTTGTCAGACTTCGGTCTGTACAGTCATATATTATCTTTGTCAGACTTCGGTCTGTACAGTCATATATTATCTTTGTCAGACTTCGGTCTGTACAGTCATATATTATCTTTGTCAGACTTCGGTCTGTACAGTCATATATTATCTTTGTCAGACTTCGGTCTGTACAGTCATATATTATCTTTGTCAGACTTCGGTCTGTACAGTCATATATTATCTTTGTCAGACTTCGGTCTGTACAGTCATATATTATCTTTGTCAGACTTCGGTCTGTACAGTCATATATTATCTTTGTCAGACTTCGGTCTGTACAGTCATATATTATCTTTGTCAGACTTCGGTCTGTACAGTCATATATTATCTTTGTCAGACTTCGGTCTGTACAGTCATATATTATCTTTGTCAGACTTCGGTCTGTACAGTCATATATTATCTTTGTCAGACTTCGGTCTGTACAGTCATATATTATCTTTGTCAGACTTCGGTCTGTACAGTCATATATTATCTTTGTCAGACTTCGGTCTGTACAGTCATATATTATCTTTGTCAGACTTCGGTCTGTACAGTCATATATTATCTTTGTCAGACTTCGGTCTGTACAGTCATATATTATCTTTGTCAGACTTCGGTCTGTACAGTCATATATTATCTTTGTCAGACTTCGGTCTGTACAGTCATATATTATCTTTGTCAGACTTCGGTCTGTACAGTCATATATTATCTTTGTCAGACTTCGGTCTGTACAGTCATATATTATCTTTGTCAGACTTCGGTCTGTACAGTCATATATTATCTTTGTCAGACTTCGGTCTGTACAGTCATATATTATCTTTGTCAGACTTCGGTCTGTACAGTCATATATTATCTTTGTCAGACTTCGGTCTGTACAGTCATATATTATCTTTGTCAGACTTCGGTCTGTACAGTCATATATTATCTTTGTCAGACTTCGGTCTGTACAGTCATATATTATCTTTGTCAGACTTCGGTCTGTACAGTCATATATTATCTTTGTCAGACTTCGGTCTGTACAGTCATATATTATCTTTGTCAGACTTCGGTCTGTACAGTCATATATTATCTTTGTCAGACTTCGGTCTGTACAGTCATATATTATCTTTGTCAGACTTCGGTCTGTACAGTCATATATTATCTTTGTCAGACTTCGGTCTGTACAGTCATATATTATCTTTGTCAGACTTCGGTCTGTACAGTCATATATTATCTTTGTCAGACTTCGGTCTGTACAGTCATATATTATCTTTGTCAGACTTCGGTCTGTACAGTCATATATTATCTTTGTCAGACTTCGGTCTGTACAGTCATATATTATCTTTGTCAGACTTCGGTCTGTACAGTCATATATTATCTTTGTCAGACTTCGGTCTGTACAGTCATATATTATCTTTGTCAGACTTCGGTCTGTACAGTCATATATTATCTTTGTCAGACTTCGGTCTGTACAGTCATATATTATCTTTGTCAGACTTCGGTCTGTACAGTCATATATTATCTTTGTCAGACTTCGGTCTGTACAGTCATATATTATCTTTGTCAGACTTCGGTCTGTACAGTCATATATTATCTTTGTCAGACTTCGGTCTGTACAGTCATATATTATCTTTGTCAGACTTCGGTCTGTACAGTCATATATTATCTTTGTCAGACTTCGGTCTGTACAGTCATATATTATCTTTGTCAGACTTCGGTCTGTACAGTCATATATTATCTTTGTCAGACTTCGGTCTGTACAGTCATATATTATCTTTGTCAGACTTCGGTCTGTACAGTCATATATTATCTTTGTCAGACTTCGGTCTGTACAGTCATATATTATCTTTGTCAGACTTCGGTCTGTACAGTCATATATTATCTTTGTCAGACTTCGGTCTGTACAGTCATATATTATCTTTGTCAGACTTCGGTCTGTACAGTCATATATTATCTTTGTCAGACTTCGGTCTGTACAGTCATATATTATCTTTGTCAGACTTCGGTCTGTACAGTCATATATTATCTTTGTCAGACTTCGGTCTGTACAGTCATATATTATCTTTGTCAGACTTCGGTCTGTACAGTCATATATTATCTTTGTCAGACTTCGGTCTGTACAGTCATATATTATCTTTGTCAGACTTCGGTCTGTACAGTCATATATTATCTTTGTCAGACTTCGGTCTGTACAGTCATATATTATCTTTGTCAGACTTCGGTCTGTACAGTCATATATTATCTTTGTCAGACTTCGGTCTGTACAGTCATATATTATCTTTGTCAGACTTCGGTCTGTACAGTCATATATTATCTTTGTCAGACTTCGGTCTGTACAGTCATATATTATCTTTGTCAGACTTCGGTCTGTACAGTCATATATTATCTTTGTCAGACTTCGGTCTGTACAGTCATATATTATCTTTGTCAGACTTCGGTCTGTACAGTCATATATTATCTTTGTCAGACTTCGGTCTGTACAGTCATATATTATCTTTGTCAGACTTCGGTCTGTACAGTCATATATTATCTTTGTCAGACTTCGGTCTGTACAGTCATATATTATCTTTGTCAGACTTCGGTCTGTACAGTCATATATTATCTTTGTCAGACTTCGGTCTGTACAGTCATATATTATCTTTGTCAGACTTCGGTCTGTACAGTCATATATTATCTTTGTCAGACTTCGGTCTGTACAGTCATATATTATCTTTGTCAGACTTCGGTCTGTACAGTCATATATTATCTTTGTCAGACTTCGGTCTGTACAGTCATATATTATCTTTGTCAGACTTCGGTCTGTACAGTCATATATTATCTTTGTCAGACTTCGGTCTGTACAGTCATATATTATCTTTGTCAGACTTCGGTCTGTACAGTCATATATTATCTTTGTCAGACTTCGGTCTGTACAGTCATATATTATCTTTGTCAGACTTCGGTCTGTACAGTCAGCATATAATTGTCGGACTTCGGTCTGTACAGTCATGTCTTATAATTGCGTGAAATGGTGTTATCACAATGGCGACAAAACTATTGACAACATACCGTAAGCGTGGTGGGTACGCCAATGGTACACCCTATATATAAGCGTTGAAAGTATGTTGGAAGTAGAAGCCTAGGTGGTTTAGTCTCTTTGCCGGATATCGATCTCGGCAGTCCTGTCTTAAATAACTACAACAAACGACGATTGATCTTTTAGTCAAACACACTGTAAACTCACCAACTATTTCGATAGTTGATCCTCTCAAATTTCATGCTTTTCAGGTGACCATCAGTAAGTCTTGGAATCGTCTTTGGCATAATAGGGCCAATCTTTTGACTTTGGACGTACAATTAGCATCAGACATTGAGGACTATCATGCTTTTGGCTTTAATTGTATTTGACTGTCCAGACTTTGAACTTGTATTCTGTGGGCCCAGTTCCAAATGAGGATGACTTGTATCCGTATTTTGGGGTCCACACTTGGAACGATTGTACTTGTTTTGACTTGTATTGGTATAAATGGATGTAATTTCTTTTAACCTTCTGATTAGTATGCAATTCTTTGTTAACCCTGTATTTCCGCTACAACGGGGTGTGACAAAAATTGTGTATTTTATCAATTTTTCCAGAATATTAACATTAATATTAACATATTTTTCACTTATAACAAGTCCATATCCATCTCATAATCCAAAAAAAGATCCAACTTTCTTAAATCTAGCATATATGCATTCAAATCAACACTTTTTACTATCAACTTTTATAGATCTAACTTTCAACAACATAAAAACATCTTTTTAATGAAAAATCTCAGAATATTCTTCAAAAAATACAAAAACATATAGATCTATCAAAAGGAAAATCACTTTAAAAGCTACTAATCTATAACAACACTTTTGGGTCTTGAACTTGTTGAATCCTTGGATCTTTCTTCTTAGATTCGACATGCATGAGCATGGAAAGAAAGATCCTATCAACTTTGCCCTCATTAAGTGTATATTACAAAGAAAACAAGAAGAAAGTATGATTTTTTGATAAAACCTTTGAATATAAACAAAACAAGATTAGATCTAGTAAAAAGGATGAAGATTATACCCCCTTGAACTTGGTTTTTGATGAAGAAAGTGGGCAGAATTTTCGTGGCCTTTGAAGCCTCCAACAACCCTTAATCTAACCCAAAAACAATCCTTAAACCCTTGCTTAATATAACCCTTTAGTAATCTAACTTAATCCTTATTATTATTAAGTGTTTAACTTGATTTTTGTTGGTGTTTCTTGTTGTTGTTTGGGCCGAAAATAAGAAGAGAAAAGGGAGGGGGGAGAGGTTTTTCTTGAGAGAATAAGAGGAGTGTGTGAAGAGTGTAAGAGGTGGTGAGTTCCAAGAGAGAAAAGAGTTGTTTGAAATGGAAGAGTGAAGTGTGAAAAAGGGGGGAGGGAGGGCCGGCCTTAAGGGGGGTATTTGGAGGGTTGTCTTTTTTTATATATATAAATTAGTGTATAAAATGTGTATGTATGTTAGATGTATGTATATGTATTATGTAAGGTTAATATTATTAGTTTGTAGTGTAAGTTAATAATCTTTCTTTTATTCTAGAGTGTGTATACATATATATATGTCGTGTATATGGGTGTGTATGTATATATTTTTGTGTTTTTAATTTGTTACATAAGCCTTAGTTTATAAACTTGTGTTTATTTTAAGCATATATACATATATTCTTATTGTTATTTAACACTTTTATGTACATATTAATTTATAAATATACTTTGAGATAGAAATCTTTATTCTCATGTCATATTTACTTAAATTGGTTTGGTGATTGATTTGTTGGACATTTATAAGAATTTTGATGGATATCTCAACTTGTGAGGCTCATTTTATCATTTATAACTTGATTAGTCATCAATAAAAATTTTGTTCAATGGTATTTTATAAATCAAATTTAGAATTGAACAATAGCTTTAGATTGCTAATTTAGGGGCATTATCTACTAGCTTCGAGTATAACTATGGCTTGCGGGATCATAGGCAACATAACTAGTATATATATAATGTTAAAAAGTAGGGTTGTTACACAGGGAGATCAAGATCATGATAAACAGAACTTAATTTAACAGATGAAATATAATTGTTCCATTTAAGTGGTAATGAATCAAGAAATTTACTCTTCAAAACCTCATTTTTCTTAACAATTCCAACAGCAGCTAAATCATTTACCAAAGCATTAAAGCGGGTATGAGTGTCAGTCAAGGATTCATTTCTCAAAGAGAAAAATCTCTCATACCTCCTGGTCAAGGTAGTAATTGTAGATTCCATGGAGGTAGAGCAACCCTCAAACATGACAGTCAATATACCCCACATTTTCTTAGCTGTAGAACACATTTTAATAGAATGGTAAAGGTCTTTGGGCACAGCTTGGACAATGAAATTTCTAGCCTTCACATCCAAGTTTGCCAACCTCCTATCCTCGTCCCCCCAATCTGCCTTGTCCTTAACAATAGATTTGACTGTGGCAGGAATGGTTGGTTGACCTTCCCTTTCCACAGCTTCTACCACAATGGTTTGTGTAGGAACATAAGGACCATCCGCAAGGATGTCAGGCATATTGTTATCGATGGATTCAAGGAACAAAGACATTCGACCTTTCCACCTACTGAAATCATCTTTATCAAACATGGGTGGTCTGGTTGAAGAACCATTATCAATATAGGATGACATAATGCTTTACTATTAAAGAAAATATGCAAGGATCAAGTCAAGTTAATTCTTAACCCCTGCTCTGATACCAATTGATACGTCCCAAGGTGTATCAATATACCAAAGTATATTGTACACAGAACAGTTGTAGAGGGGGGTGAATACAACTTTCCTCAAACTTTACAAACTTTTTAACAAAACGTTTTAAGATTCAGTTTATATATATTAAGTAAGTAAGTAAAGAGTAGGAATCATTAAAACAGTAAAGCAATAAAGAAACAAAAACATTCTTGAACACAGATTGTTATTTTCAATGTAATCCTTTATTAAGAAATAATCTATACAAAGAATTACAAGGTTGTTGCGGAATAAAGATAGCCTATAGATATCTAAACAACCTCTGAAATGACAAACTACAATCAATAAGTTCTAGCTCAAGAGAATCAGCCCAAGCTGATCTCGTACAGACTAAGCTGTGTGTAAGAGCAGAGAAACTTGTGTGAAGAATGATTCTCAGGAAATGCCACGCATATGCAATGAATGAATGAGGCTTTTATAGGCGAAAGCTCTCCTTCTCTTGGTGTCCGTTGAAGCCACGTATTCTTCTTTCAGTGGATGACAAAGGAATAATCAATCGTGCCTTTCATAGTACTTGTGGTCCCCCACGTACTGACGCACATTCTTCATCATCCAATAAGAGTATGGACACGCATATGTAAAACCAACCACCAACCTGGATCCTAGGATTCTTCCTAATCACGTCATTTGCTTTATCTTCAATCCAGGTTGTTATCTTCACTTGATTGTCAGACACAGATTGGGCCGTTTGTCAAAGCACCAATCTGCCTAAGTGTTTCCAAGCTGACTGCTAATCCCAAGCTGCCTTCCACTAACAGCTTGGTCTTCTATCTTCAATCCTCCTCTTCGACTTGGACTGAATGCTATCACATTGTTGATGCAGCTTGAATAACACTTGCTTCCATAAGATTTTACAATTACAAAGTATGAAGCATGAACTGGGTCAGAGACAGAATGTAAGTTGTGTCAGCTTAGTCTGACCCAGATCAGATTACAAGAACCAAAAGACTTCTAAGTGTTTATAAGTCAGATTTGTCATCACCAAATTTACAGACTTTTATCAATGAACATTGGGACTCAACAGTTGTGTAACCTTAATAATAAATTTGGAATATTTTATAAACATAAAATTGATGGTTTTTCTTTTCTCTAATAAACTATTATAAACATAAAGTTGACGGGTTTTTTTCTCTAAAATAAACTGTGTAACATATTGTTATTTTATTTACTTTTATCTATAACAGTTTTATCATATCACATAGTAATAAATATGTGTTATATTCAAGGACGGAGCCAGAATGTTTCTTGTGATAGAGCAAATGTAAAAGTCGTTTATTATATTTATCAGAGCCATCTCTGAAAATATTTTTTTTTAAATGGGTCCGGACTCGAGAATATAAAAAATGGGCCCCTAAATTGTAGTTCAAAATCTGGATGTTGTTAGGGTTAAATTCATCAATGTGATTGATAGTTCTGAGTCTGCGTTCCCGCGTAAAACAAATGGTAATAGTATTTGGGTAAATATATGTTCCTCATTCTCTGAGGCACACTACATTCTTAGCCCCCTTAAGATATTATTAAAGAAAAATTGAATATAAATAAGACAAGATTCTGGAATGATCATTGTCTTGATGGTGACAATCTCGCAATTCGGTTTAAAAGGTTGTATGCCTTGGCACGGTGTAAAGAATGTGTAATGTGTGATGTTTTTGATAATATGACATGGAAATCCAAATGAAATCGAGATATTTGTGGTGGCATGGATGAGCAATAACTTTTACCATTGGATAATTTATTGAATTTGTAAGACTTAATGAGCAACACAATAAGTATTTGTGGAATTATCAAGGGCAAAAGAGCAAATGTTAAATAAAATGAAATTGAACATTTACGTTTGTTAATAATTACTTAAGAAAACTGTATTTTTGATATAAAAATATATTTACTCGCGTATTATGCGGGACGATAATCTAGTTAATAATAATAAATCAATAATATCGATTGGGGGCGATTTAGGTTTAGGTGGTATTTTATAATAAGGGTTTCTTGGAGAGGGGGGGACACATATTTGGGTTTGCCAGGCTATTCTATTTTGGCCCAAACACAAAGATTGGCCCAGTTTTACAAACCGATCAATTTTTTTATTATTATTATTTTTTTTTAATCCTTATAACACCCCCAACTTCAAATTCTAAAATAAGAAAGAAAAGAAAAAACCCCCACATGTTTGTCTTCAGCCCGTTGTATATACGATTTTTTCTTTTTTCCCTCATACACAAAACACAATTTTTACACCTTAAAGTTTTAATTCCTCCAAATATCAATGGTACCAAAATAATGTAAAGTAAAATAAATCCCGATATCGTCTTTTACATATTATTTACCGTCTTCAACTATAAAAGTTAATATGTAGGCAACATTATCATTTCAATATTTTTTCATTAATATAATAATAATGCTCATTCTACATCTTCAATCAATAATCAATATCTTTTTTCTTAACAACATATTTAATAATCCGGGGAATTAATCAAACTTGATAAAATATGAATCAATCGCTTTTTTTCTTTTTCTTTTTTTTTTCCTTTTTCATGGAACAAAACAAAATATTATAAAGCAAGCAGCATCTAACAAAGTACTAGATACCGAAATAAGAGGTACGATTACATTTACAATATCCACGATAAACGATAATGAAACAACACTATCCTAGGCCCATCTTCATACTTGAACTGCGAGAAATGCAAAAAGGGTCAAAAATAACTCGCTTCAATTACGAAGATGAGACGCGAGCAAAACCCTCACCAACACGATTCGTGCTTGAATGAAACTCAAGATTCGTTATCGTCTACCTGGATATATTTTATGTTTCCATGTTTACTTTAAGGGCACCCACAATGCTAAACTTTTTATAAGATATAAAAAACCTTATACTAATTTGTTTATAGTAAAACCTTTACATGAATTGTTATAGTGTGTAATAAATTAGGAGGATTAATCATTTTCCAATATATATAATATATGGAAAATGATAATTCCTCCTAAACTCTTCTTAAAAATCTTCCTAACCATATGATTATGACACTTGGTAGAATAAAAGGATTAGTTCAGGAGAGATAATGAATGGATTACATTTGTTATATTTTAAGGTTTTAAGAGGATTTTTAAGCTATTTATTTGGAAACTATATCATTTTCCATATATATATAATATATAAATGATAATTCCTCCTAAACTCTTCTTAAAAATCTTCCTAACCATATGATTATGACACTTGGTAGAATAAAAGGATTAGTTCAGGAGAGATAATGAATGGATTACATTTGTTATATTTTAAGGTTTTAAGAGGATTTTTAAGCTATTTTTAATTTTTAGGATGATACATCATTTCCTATATATATACATGGTACATAGTTAAACTTGGAATTCATTCATTAAAAATCTTCCAACCATATCACTATATATATATATATATATATGCTTGGCTTATTATGTCCTTGTGATCACAACAATACGAAATAAATACAAATCAACTTGAAATGAAGAGTAGTGTCATCTCATCATCAGCGCCTCCTACATTTGCTACAACCACTTCTTACGGATGGATCCCTGATCAACCCGCCATAGTCGTTGTTCCTTCTCTTAATAAAAACCGATTTCAATTCAATACAGGCATTCTCTTTCTCTCCCTCTCGTATGTAATAATATACTTCGATTAATTATCAACTATATGAATTTCTACCTAGCTACTTCGTACTAAAATCATCTTGAAGTACAACAACAATAAAACTACCCAATCCCTCAAAAGCAAGGTATGGATGAGGTGAAATGTAAACAGTTATACATTTATCCGAAAAGTAAGACTACTTTCAAATCATAAGATATCTTCTCGAAGTAGTTAGTGATTTGATTAGTTTGTAGTTAAAATAAGTTTGACGATTGCACTATAGATTAATTTCTTTTTATTTTCTTACAAAACTCTCAAATTAATCCTGCAGCTTCTTGTTAACAGTCGTAGCTAGCTAGATACCCATTGATTGTGGAAAATGTAAAGAGATGTTGAAAACTCAAACATATAAGTACATAAGCCATTTTCTTACGCGTACCTTTCTAGTTGATATTGACGTAGTGAACTAGTGATGCAATAATTTTAATTATTTTTTCTTCTTCCTTGTGAATCCAAGCTATTGTTTCACATGACAAGTATGATAACTAATTTTTTATTAAATTTAACTTTCAAATTTGTAGGTGCTTTAAAGTTTACCAATTTACAGTGCAAAGAATTTTACGATCCCGAAAAAGGTATTCACTCAATCGAATGGCATCATTTATGAAAAGGGTCATTGGTGATGTTTAGTTTGAATATCAAAAATACACCATTGGTCTATTTCAATTTGTTTTTTCATCACATATAACTGATATATATATGTTACAAACTTTGCATAATAGCATCACAAGTTAAACATCCTCCTATTTTGCGTTAATATAAAAATCTAGAATAAACCGATCATCAAGTTTATTTTGTATAAAGTCTTGTTTTTTCACAAAACTTTTAATTTTGTATGTTTTAAGCATGTTTCAAGGTGCTTATATAAATTATCGTAAACAGCCACGGCTAAAGCCTGCTTAGATTGTTATAAGATTTCATTACATAAATGGTACTTGAAATATGCATCATATTACTGATTGTCTACTTAGAGTTTAAAAATTACGTCAGTTATACCTCAACTTGTTATTTATGCCCTCGCACTATATCTGGACATGACAGGCGTCGTTAAGTGCACCACGTAACTAATAATAATAATAATAATAATAATTTATAGATATAGATTTATAAACTATATTAATAAGGATAAAGGTAAATTACAAAAATGGTATCTAAAGTATAGTAAAAGTTATTCGTTTCATACATGTTATTCAAATAGAGCGTGTAAAAGGACAAAAATACCCCTCACGTGTTGTGAGGGCACTTAATGACCAAGTTGACGTCCGTCACGTCTAGGTATGGTCCGAGTGCCTACATGACAAGTTGGAGTATGACTGACATAAATTTTAAACTCTGAGTAAGCAATCAATATGATACATAATTCAAGTATTATTTATCTAATTAATCTTTGTTATAATGAACCAAAAGTGGCCTCTCATCCCGGAAAACCCCCAATTAAAAATACAGTATGAAAAAATAAATAAAATGCTAAAATAAAACGAAGCAAATTTATCATCTTGTTAACATGATACTCCTTTAATTTATTTATTGGTTTTACTTGTTGGTATTTGGTTGTTTGACACATAAACCCTACCATATATGACATTAACTGTAAATTTTTGATGTAAAATTCATGTTAAAGGAAATTAGAAAAACGTTGTCATAACTTTTTATCTTTACACTTAAATAAATCAAATTACTTAATTTTTTTAAGCAATTCAGACTTTGAAATGACCATATTACATATCTTTCTTATTCAATAAGTTAAACATCTTCACCTAATATAGCTATAATACTCTTAATGAAATAATTTACAGCATAAATTTATGAACCCTTAAATAACCATATTACCCATTTTATATCAATTACTTTTACATTCACCACAACACCACCACAAATGCCATACCCACCACCACCGTCACCACCCACAGCTAGTACCACCATCGCCGCCACATTGTGCGAGATACGTCTAATACTTTAATAATAATAATAATAATAAGAGTTAATGACATAAATCGTCCCTGTGGTTTACCCAAATAGTCACCTTTCGTCCTTTAAAATCCAAAACCTCAAGGACAGTCCTTTATAGGTGGATAAGGATCATATTCGGTCCTTTGACTATTTGACCGTCAAGTGCTCTCCGTTAAACCCCCCACGTGACACCCACGTGAGGGGTACTCCAGTCTTTTTCCTGCCTCTTCTTTGTGTGTACTCTCTTTTTCTCTTTCTTTAATACATACAAACATGTATCTGGAAATAAATAGATACATATACATATGATATATACACACTCAAAAAAACAGATCTGAAAATTTCATATTCATATTCTATAATAAAAAACAAATTCAAGTCTAAGATTTATTATCGTCTTCAAATGATGAAATCCAAAGTATATTCATCCTTCAAACTCTAAATCATCTTCATCTAACTAACTAATACACGCATAATCCAGATCTAAAACTTGAAAAGTCACAAATCAAAGAAATATACTCAATGGGGAACGAATTTGTTCAATAAGACAGCTAGAAAAAAGAACAATTGTTGGAAAACGGAACCAGTGGCCGGAAATCTAAACCATTGGTCGGAAAATCGAGCGGCTGGCTAGGAAAAATGACCGTAAAGCCAATTGGTGTATAGATCTGGATTATGCGTGGCGCTACAGTGATTCATGAAACAAACCGATGAAAACCCCATCTTAATCTATATATCTATATATACAAATATACATATACAAATCTATATATATCTAACGTTCATGGTGATGTCGCCGTCGCCAGAAAAACGGATCCAACCATAATCACCATCAAGATTCGACCGCACCACCACCACCACCACCTTGAAAGAACCCAAACTCATTTTAGGAAAATAAGAGAATTTTTTTTTTTTTTTTTTTTTTACAGATTTTCCCCACTGCGGCGCAGTGGGGCTGTGCCTGCCCACTGCGGCGCAGTGGGTACCTGCTGCCCAGTTTTTTTCCAAAACTCCACTTTGACACTTAAATCAACTTACAACTCAACCAACTCAAAACCAAACTTCACATTACAACATTTATGAGTTCAAAGAAGGATTTGACACATTACAAAAGACAACGTACAAAATTAGAAATTTCGGCATGACCCGTTCGTAAAATCGTCATCCAAACCTGTTACGGATTATGAGTTTCTCCAAAACACGTTTAAACAAAATCAATACTTTACAACTACAAGACGACCCATTTAAAATACCCAAAAACTCGAGTCTAACACTAGACATCATAATAATTTTCCAAAAGGACAAAACAAGAGTACAAAGAGCCGATAGTTCAAAGGGGTCACTATGGGTCCTATTGCCAATACCATTATCCGCATTTAACCAAAGCAACCCATAACCATTAAGCATCTTTAACTTCAATCTTTACATTACTTAACTCTCTTCCGCATCCGGGACAACCTATAAAAAGGGTAAACAACTAAAAAGTAAGCAAAGCTTAGTGAATAATCTTGCATACGTTTATACATACGAAGGAGGGCAACGCACAAAGGACTATTACATGTAACCCATGACACCGTCGTGCCATACCTACATGCTCACCTTTGCACTTTAACGCTATACATGGATCCATATAAGCCAACAACATAATCAATATCTCATATCGGGGTTCTTAGGCCCCGGAGGTTCTTAGGCCTCATACACAAGGGTTCTTAGGCCCATAATCACAATCAAGAGGTTCTTAGGCCTCAGGGTTCTTAGGCCCATAATCACAATGCCCCGCACGGGCTTTAACGCCAAATCAATTACCACACACGGAATCCACCATCGTATGGTAATTGACCCAAGGCATATATAAAAGTATGCAAGAATACTCACCTCCTCCGCGACAACCAAAATCATAAATCAACAAGACCGCAAGTACACAATACGTATGCTTCAACCTAGCAATAGTTCACAATTTACACATATAAGGTCATCAAGCTCAATTATCTCAAACACAAGGCTAACAAGCCATACATTACTACCTTTACTAGCATTTCAATGCCCAACCCAACTTTTACAATCTTATAATAATCTTGGGTTGGTTCACATAACATGTACTTCTTATATCATTTTCAATTGGCCAAGAGTTACTTTCATATCAAAATCGTCATTTTCATATTTGACCTAGCAGACTTCAAACAAGCATAACTCAAGTTCTACTTACTCTTTTAACATTATTCCAGTGGCCAAATTTACATGACACATATACCTACCTTTTATCTTTAGTGACCAATATGTGAATTGTCCTTCAAAGGTGGCTTCTGGTCGATTTAAAAACCAAAACTGCTGCTGTTAAACAGCTTTGACCTTACTGACTTCAAATGACCATAACTTGAGTTCTACACATATTTTGACCTCATTCCAGTGGCAAAATTTACTTAACACACTTAGGTACATTTTATCTTTAGTGATCAACATGTTAAATATCCCTCAAGAGTGACTTCTGGTCGTTTTAAAACACAAACAGTTGCTGTTCTTACTGACAAAACAGATTTGACGTTACCAACTTCAAATAACCATAACTTGAGTTCTACAACATATTTTGACCTCATTCCAGTTGCCACTTCAACTTAACACATTTAGGTACATTTTATGTTCAGTGACCAAGACATGAATTTACTCGTAAGAATGTATTTTACTCGTTTTAATAACAGACGTAAAAATCAGTTTTGCTGAAAGATCAGTATGACGACCCTGAATTCAAAAATTCATATCTAGAGTTCTACTTCGTCTTTTTAACCCATTCCAGTGGCAAATTTGAGATAACACAATAACCTACATTTTCTCTTTAGGACTCAACAAGTGAAAATTCTGTTATAGGGGTGATTTACACGTGACAAGGTCAGGGACAGAATCTGTCCAGTTTTTTTGTTCTTACTAGTATTCATCAAAATCTATCATGCAACCCAATTAAAACCCTAATTGGATTAAATTACAAGAACCCTAACTTGGATTAAAGCAAATAACTCATTTTAATGAAAACCCCCAAATTTCCATACTTGCATGAACCCTAATTTCAAGATTGATATAGAAAAATGATATACCTTTATTAGATGATGTATATATGCTAGTAATCACTCATTCAAGCCCTAATTGCACTCTTTCATCTTGATTCATTGTCCCCAAATTCGTCCATCACCTCACCACCATCATAAAAATGGATTTTATTCAACTATTATTATTGTTATTATTATTATTATTGTTACTTGAGGATTTTGATTTGAATGATTATGGAAATCATACACTAGAAAAAGATTGAATTGAAAATATGAATTGAAATTAGGTGAAAGTAAGAAAGAAAAAGGAGATAGGTGAGTCACAAAGGAGAATATGGCTGCCTTGCTCTATGAGTGCCACGCCCATAACAATTAAAAATGGGTATTTTACCCGCTATCCCCTAAAGTTCCAACTAATTTAACCCCATAACCAAAAATAAAATACTAGGAAATTAATTTAATGTTAAAACTATAATAAAGGTTTATTTTCATTGGCTTAAAAATTTCGGGATGTTACAACTCTCCCCCACTTGGAATGGATCACGACCTCGTGATCCAAGCCACATCTAGCAACGACTCTCTAATTTACGTTAACACATCGTCATCCTTTCATGCTTTCATGGCGTTATGCTCCACCATATAGTCTTGATTTATCTTCTTCTCAAACGTTTCTTCACCAATACAATAGGCTCCTCGACGTTGTCTTATTTTAATTCGCTTGAAGTTCAATTTCTATAATAGGTACACGTGAAACCTCGACGGTATAATACTTCATAAAACGAGAAACGAGAAAGGTAGAATAAATTCCTGGAAGTTCTGCGGGAAATTCCAAACAAATAGCAACCTTGTTGATTTGAGCAAGTATTTTGAAAGAATCGAAAACCGAGACCTTAGATTTTCCATATGTGCAACTTGTAACACGTCTCTCTAAAGATAACTTCTTCATATTACACAATCACCAAAATTGAACTTGACAAGTCTCTCTCCTTTATCCGCATAAGATTCTTGCTGATCACGACCCTCTTCAAGTTGTTATCTTATCGCTTTGACTCTCTCAGTCGATATCATGTTCATACTCATGTCATACAGCTCTAGTTACTCCACTTCTCTCCAGAAATCAAAAGATCAACTTGTCCATTTCTTCTTGACATTTACTTCAAATGCATGAAGCAAAACGTGCATTTCTGCCAGAAACATTGAAGACGGAAACTCCATGCCTCGCTATAACTTTCTCAACACAAATGTTGACTACAATTCCTGACTTATGAGTATTCGAATTGGTAGGGTTTGCGCGTTCTTCATCAAATGTTAAGCAACAACCAGATAAAATCAGATTGGTCTTCGGAGGTCTTGAGAGATTTCGTAACCGTGTCCATCATGATGTGCTCCCATTTAACTTGAAGGTTTCCAAAGATTGACATTTCCCATAAGACTTTTGGTGCTAGGATTTCGCTTATGCAAAAGTGCGGCAACTCTTAACATATTTCATAACATTCTGCTTCATTTCGGGTCACTAACAACCTTTCTTTAAATCTTGACACACCTTTGTTGTACCTGTCTAAAGAAGTATTCAGGTTTTATAGGTTTCATGGAGCAAATTCGCTTTGGTTTCGTTAAGGAGAGGATTCTTTGAATCCGCAAAATTCTTTAGAACATATTTCGTGTAATCTGACTCCTCGTTTTCTTAGGTTCTCGTTTGCAACAATCTCACCGGGCGACACCAAACTTCGTAGACATAATCTTTCGAAAGAGTTAATCAACTTACTTGACAGTTGTCACGAAAAGAAAATACTTTAAGACTCATATGATCAAAAACAAATGGTATACTTGACGGTATAGAGGTAAAACACGAAAATTTTAAAGTAGGAACAACTCCGATGGATTCTAAAACGTGAAAGGAACGATTATTCTTGATTTCTTTTAGTAGTTCGTTCAACTTCTCATTCCTTTCTCTAGGCTCACTTCACATTCTTTCTAATTAATTCAGTCAACGGTGAGACTATCTTCAAGTGCCGAAAGTAAAGTGACATTTATCACCTGTCAACTACGAAACTTCTAACCTATATTGATCTTGTGAGTTGTCTCCATTTCGTCACAACACCAATCCAATCCGGGTCAACCACGTTCTCTCTCTTGGTGATCACACGATCGAGATGATTGCACTCCTCCTAATCAGACTGATCATTTAACGAATTGACATGGAACTTTCACTTTCGTCGTATCTCCAAGACTTCACGTAAAAGAACTTTTCTGGCCGGATTGACTTTTAAGATAAACAAAACGTTGTCAATGAAAACAATACAGATTTATTTCACAACAAACGACAAGTGTGGTCCAAAAGACTCACGGGGGTTGGAAAACCTTTAATACAATCGAAGGGTATACTACGAATTTCAAAGTGCCCATACAAGTATAGATAACATTTTCGGGAACATCTCCATTGCGTGCTATAAGTTGATGGAAACTGAAATGAAAATTCGTCTTAAAGTGATAAGAAATTGCTTCTACTTGATCGAATAGGATATCAGATCTTGACCACGGGTACTCGTCTCCGATTGTTACTTTATTGAGCTCACAAGTGACTAAACGCACACGCCTCCTACTTTCTTTCATTTCGTTAAATTAGAAAATCGTACCTCTTGGAAGCAAAGGAAATCACTTGAAACGGCTAGAACGAATATAATTTACGTGAAAGAAATTGGGAAAATCACGAATAACAAGAAGATTCTCCATAGACCGTGGTTTCCATTCGGCGTCGATGATTCTAATATAAGAGACTTGACTACCATACAAGGATTATCAAAACGTATGAGCAAGATATCAACAGAAATCGACCGTTTCATTTCCTCCGCCGAAGTCAATTGTTTTCTTTGTAATAGGAATATTCAACTAGAACGCCTTCTCCTCTCGCGGAATTAGGAATCATTCGCGCTTAGCCTAGCTGTTCTCAAACATTATACCACACGCTCCCGAAGGAAAAGAGAACAAATCGGTTCAAAGATTTTAGATTAGGTTTTAACTTTTATAACTACCATACTTATCATGTATTAGTCCCTTATAACTATATCATCCTCAGGTTCTCACTACGCAAATTTCATCTTAGTGTCTATCATCAGGCCTCAAGTAATCGTATACTCATTCAATAAAAGCATGTTAATCAAAATCAAAACACATTCGCCATACTCCGTATGGTCTTTTAACATACACTTAAATAACCATCTTCCAGACAAGACATCACATTTCCCATGACTTTATACTATCACCTTAAACTACCATTTTAAACATATTACTATACAAATAGTTCTCATTGTCATATCTCGTATGATTTTTCAACATATCACTAACACAATCATAATTATCATAGGAATCTCCAATCCTAACATTTTATATTACTCATATCATAAGCATTCTTTTCATTAATCCATCAATTAAATCATATCAATACACAACTGATTCTCATCACCAAACTTTATATGATCTTTTATCCCATTAATGATGCCACGGGTCTCACTACCCAATGGTCTTACACCAGATAATAACGATGCCATGGGTCTCACTACCCAATGGTCTTACACAAAATAATAACGATGCCATGGGTCTCACTACCCAATGGTCTTACACAAAATAATAACGATGCCATGGGTCTCACTACCCAATGGTCTTACACAAAATAATGTCACACCTCATTCGCATACATTCAACATTCATCAACTATTCAACATACTTTCTCCTTATAAGTGACAACCATCTTTTAAACTTATAAATCAAATTCCACTTTTATGGCCTCATTGCCGATTATTCAAGCAAAACTTTTGCTCTATCGCATTGGCATATAAACAAGCAAATACACATTAGCATACATTCCACGTTTACTATGTATTTATCATACCTTCTTCTTTACTACCATCAAGCAATATATTAAACTCATAAACCAATCTCAAATTTTCAATTCTTACCATTCAATAAACCAGTTAGCATGCAAAGCTCATATTCTATCATACTTAGATATCAACGAGTAAAATCATAAAACAATTCACATTGCCAAATAAGGTCTCCAACCTATGGCTTCACACTAACATACTTCCATATTTAACGGACTTAACTTGAGCTATTCTAGTATGTGATCATAATAACGCTGCAGTCATTATTATAATTACTTATTATAACACCTCAAGTGAACTTCGCTAAATACTTCCGTATGTCACTAGAAACCGAACTATACACATAAGGCCAAGTCACGTCTATGGTTTAAGTCTAGGTATCCGTGTAATAATAAAATACCTAAATCCCTTAAACCACGGCTTTGATACCACTTGAAAGAACCCAAACTCATTTTAGGAAAATAAGAGAATTTTTTTTTTTTTTTTTTTTTTTACAGATTTTCCCCACTGCGGCGCAGTGGGTACCTGCTGCCCAGTTTTTTTCCAAAACTCCACTTTGACACTTAAATCAACTTACAACTCAACCAACTCAAAACCAAACTTCACATTACAACATTTATGAGTTCAAAGAAGGATTTGACACATTACAAAAGACAACGTACAAAATTAGAAATTTCGGCATGACCCGTTCGTAAAATCGTCATCCAAACCTGTTACGGATTATGAGTTTCTCCAAAACACGTTTAAACAAAATCAATACTTTACAACTACAAGACGACCCATTTAAAATACCCAAAAACTCGAGTCTAACACTAGACATCATAATAATTTTCCAAAAGGACAAAACAAGAGTACAAAGAGCCGATAGTTCAAAGGGGTCACTATGGGTCCTATTGCCAATACCATTATCCGCATTTAACCAAAGCAACCCATAACCATTAAGCATCTTTAACTTCAATCTTTACATTACTTAACTCTCTTCCGCATCCGGGACAACCTATAAAAAGGGTAAACAACTAAAAAGTAAGCAAAGCTTAGTGAATAATCTTGCATACGTTTATACATACGAAGGAGGGCAACGCACAAAGGACTATTACATGTAACCCATGACACCGTCGTGCCATACCTACATGCTCACCTTTGCACTTTAACGCTATACATGGATCCATATAAGCCAACAACATAATCAATATCTCATATCGGGGTTCTTAGGCCCCGGAGGTTCTTAGGCCTCATACACAAGGGTTCTTAGGCCCATAATCACAATCAAGAGGTTCTTAGGCCTCAGGGTTCTTAGGCCCATAATCACAATGCCCCGCACGGGCTTTAACGCCAAATCAATTACCACACACGGAATCCACCATCGTATGGTAATTGACCCAAGGCATATATAAAAGTATGCAAGAATACTCACCTCCTCCGTGACAACCAAAATCATAAATCAACAAGACCGCAAGTACACAATACGTATGCTTCAACCTAGCAATAGTTCACAATTTACACATATAAGGTCATCAAGCTCAATTATCTCAAACACAAGGCTAACAAGTCATACATTACTACCTTTACTAGCATTTCAATGCCCAACCCAACTTTTACAATCTTATAATAATCTTGGGTTGGTTCACATAACATGTACTTCTTATATCATTTTCAATTGGCCAAGAGTTACTTTCATATCAAAATCGTCATTTTCATATTTTACCTAGCAGACTTCAAACAAGCATAACTCAAGTTCTACTTACTCTTTTAACATGATTCCAGTGGCCAAATTTACATGACACATATACCTACCTTTTATCTTTAGTGACCAATATGTGAATTGTCCTTCAAAGGTGGCTTCTGGTCGATTTAAAAACCAAAACTGCTGCTGTTAAACAGCTTTGACCTTACTGACTTCAAATGACCATAACTTGAGTTCTACACATATTTTGACCTCATTCCAGTGGCAAAATTTACTTAACACACTTAGGTACATTTTATCTTTAGTGATCAACATGTTAAATATCCCTCAAGAGTGACTTCTGGTCGTTTTAAAACACAAACAGTTGCTGTTCTTACTGACAAAACAGATTTGACGTTACCAACTTCAAATAACCATAACTTGAGTTCTACAACATATTTTGACCTCATTCCAGTTGCCACTTCAACTTAACACATTTAGGTACATTTTATGTTCAGTGACCAAGACATGAATTTACTCGTAAGAATGTATTTTACTCGTTTTAATAACAGACGTAAAAATCAGTTTTGCTGAAAGATCAGTATGACGACCCTGAATTCAAAAATTCATATCTAGAGTTCTACTTCGTCTTTTTAACCCATTCCAGTGGCAAATTTGAGATAACACAATAACCTACATTTTCTCTTTAGGACTCAACAAGTGAAAATTCTGTTATAGGGGTGATTTACACGTGACAAGGTCAGGGACAGAATCTGTCCAGTTTTTTTGTTCTTACTAGTATTCATCAAAATCTATCATGCAACCCAATTAAAACCCTAATTGGATTAAATTACAAGAACCCTAACTTGGATTAAAGCAAATAACTCATTTTAATGAAAACCCCCAAATTTCCATACTTGCATGAACCCTAATTTCAAGATTGATATAGAAAAATGATATACCTTTATTAGATGATGTATATATGCTAGTAATCACTCATTCAAGCCCTAATTGCACTCTTTCATCTTGATTCATTGTCCCCAAATTCGTCCATCACCTCACCACCATCATAAAAATGGATTTTATTCAACTATTATTATTGTTATTATTATTATTATTGTTACTTGAGGATTTTGATTTGAATGATTATGGAAATCATACACTAGAAAAAGATTGAATTGAAAATATGAATTGAAATTAGGTGAAAGTAAGAAAGAAAAAGGAGATAGGTGAGTCACAAAGGAGAATATGGCTGCCTTGCTCTATGAGTGCCACGCCCATAACAATTAAAAATGGGTATTTTACCCGCTATCCCCTAAAGTTCCAACTAATTTAACCCCATAACCAAAAATAAAATACTAGGAAATTAATTTAATGTTAAAACTATAATAAAGGTTTATTTTCATTGGCTTAAAAATTTCGGGATGTTACAACCTTGCAGATCCGGCTACACACCACCATTAACACCAAGATCCGGCCACCCAAATACTAGCAAAGAATTGATAGAAAGTGGGAGGAGAGACAATGGTTGTGATGGGAGGAGGGACCGCAGCGGATAGTGACCCACCAAATCCGATCATTTGGAGGTGTTGTGGAGGTCTGGCGACGGCGATGTATATATATATATACATACATGCTTTATTTATTAAGTTTTAGTGAGGGCTTGTTAATGGAATTAAAGGAGATGCTTGAAAGATTTGGGGAGGTGAAAGAAAAAAAAATCGGCACTCATGTGTACTAAAGAAGCAGTGGTTATTTGATGTTTCCACATGAACAGATTGTTAAAATTGTTATTGATGTTTCCAAATGAACAAATCGGCACTTATGTCATGGGCTGCGATTGTTATTTGATGTTATTGTTATATAAAAAAATGGTTTTTTTCTTTTTTTTTTACATTGTTTTTTTATTTTGATTACAGATTTTGTCCAAGGTTTGTTGATTGTGAGTTGGTGAGAGGATGATGATGATTTTTTTGGGTTGAAAAAAAATATGTTTTGTACAGATAGAGATCTAGATATAAGCTCAAAAATATCACCGATGGTCCTTTAGTCATTGAAAAGACTGAAATACCCCTCACGTGAGTGTCACGTGGGGGGTTTAACGGAGAGAAGGTGACGGTCAAACAGTCAAAGGACCAAACGTGATCCTTATCCTCCTATAAAGGACTGTCCTTGAGGTTTTGATTATAAAGGACGAAACGTGACTATTTAGGTAAACCACATGGACGATTTATGTCATTAACTCTAATAATAATAATAATAATATTAATATAATAATAATAATATAATAATAATAATAATAATAATAATAATAATAATAATAATAATAATAATAATAATAATAATAATAATAATAATAATAATAATAATAATAATAATAATAATAATAATAATAATAATAATAATAATATAATAATAATAATAATAATAATAATAATAATAATAATAATAATAATAATAATAATAATGTGAGGACAACATATACAATCTGATACCATCGCTTTCTCTTTATTTAGGATATCCGATAAAGTTTTTTTAGACACACTTTCCAATATTAAAATGTAACACCCGTCATTTAAAAACCTGGATTTTCAAAAACTTTGTCAAACGGCGTTTAAAACGTAGCGGAAAAGATCACTTTAAAAACTGCCCCATCCGTAACGGATGGTACCTTTCATAAATGGTGTTACTAATGTGCATCATCAAAACAATAAAAGTAAAATCCAAGTCATGGCACCAACATAAATGTCATCATTATTACATGCATCATAAAACATAAATAAAGTAGCCAAACAACGGCTAAAAGGTGAAGTCTAAGCATTCAATGTCTAATGCTAATCTTCTTTATTACTTCTACCCATCTCACCGAGCTAATCCTTTCCTAGCTCAAGCTTGCTTATCCTGAAGGCACAACATTTTCAAAAGAACAAGTGTTAGCTAATAAATTGGCTAAGTAAGATAACATAACATTGAAAACATTTGCCATTTTACATATATTAACAAAATCATCTTTTAGTGTTAATAACACATACATATCGATCATTGCACACATAACTTATCATAACACAATAGGATCATCATGTACCTAAAGTGCCTAACTTTTCTTTCTTTCTTTACTTTATATCTTTGCCTAGACGTAGGCTAAGTGACTTATGCCACTTACATAGGGATGTGGGGTTTGTGTGCAGGCGGTCGTAGACCATACATGGAGTCCTCACACCCGACATGATGGGTAAACCATAAGGTGGTCCATCGGCGTCGTTAAGGAAATGACATTGTCTTTCCAACTGAATAAACCGTTTATGCCTTTACGCAATGGTGGTTAGTTACTCCACCCGGAATACTCAAACGTAACTATGTCACGGGAGGTATCATGATTACCAAACCACGTGATCACGTACGCACTATCTCCTTGGAACTAGCACGGGTTAAGCTTAACACAAGACTTTACATATGCTCGAGACTTCTTAATTATATTAGCTTAGGCTACACTTTCACCTAAACTAATCACATACATCATCTTTTACTTTAGGGCCCTTAAACGTGCACGTGACATGGCAATCCTAATCATATGTCTAGTGACTAGGTGTTCAAGCCATGCATACAAACATATAACATAAGCATACCATCATTTCATAACCACATAACATAATCATGTCGATATTTCATTTCATAAAGACATACATCTTACCTTTGCAACCTGAAAATGCATACCATACAACATAAATGGTAAGCCACATATCCCGTAACAACCTCCCATAATCACCTTTTAACTTACTTTTAAACATCATGAACATTTGAAAGGTTTTACTTATGAAAACGGGTTTTGTTGTACCATCAGGTGACAAAAGATGTTATCTTACCTCGGTACTGCTTAACAATGAGTTACGTATGTCTTACAGTGCTTGCTAAGTGCTCCCGACAACCTAGAACGAGTATAAGATCGATCTATAAGCTAAACAAGACTTAAGTACAAATCTGGGCAAATATGCACCGCATGGACTTTTTATGCGCCGCATATTTCAACTCTTCACAAGTCAGAAGATTTCATGCGTTTGCATATGCTCCGCATATTTTCAAAAACCCAAAATATGCACCGCATGGAACTTCCATGCACCGCATATCGGCCTCCGATCAGAAATTCCCTAACTTAACTTCCTTAAACGAATTTCATTCGAACCCAAACCCTTAATCCGACCTGGAGACTTAAAATTAACCTTTTTAATGATACTTTTGATAACTTTAAACCATCAATTGATCCTTTAATCCTTTACAACATAATTCACTTATTGAATCACCCGAATAACATGAAATCGATAAACGTTTAATCAATTAACCCAACCCAAACCCTATGGCCTGGATCGAACTCACACATAAGACTCATATGATCAGATTTCAAAGGGAATTTACCTATAATACCTGTAGATAACTTTGAGGATTCAAGATCTAAAGAAAACTTGATCAAAACGGCACGAAACGATTGAATCTTGAAGGAAACTTGCTTTGAGAGGGAGGGAGGGATCAGCTGGAGGTTTCTCACGCACAAAAAGCTGGAGAATGATAATTAGGTATGCCTAATTATCACTTAACCCCTGGCCATCACTTCCATAACTTCATCTTAAGTCCCTCGACTCTTTAAACGTTACTTTCTTAGCTTAACTTTCCTACCGGGAGACTTAACGATCTAACAAGCACTTAACTTTCATACTTTACTTTTAATTACTTTCATTTAACTCATATTAATCATTTCATATTAAACACATAAGCATTTAATCACATAATCCCATATAGGGCACATAAACTTAACGAACCTAACGTTAACTAACGGAATAGTCAAATAGTCAAACTTAAAAAGTTTGGGATGTTACATAAAATATATTTCTAAGGCCTCTCCTTATAGGAACCCACGTCTTCCCATATTCTTCCACTATTCATCAGTTTTTCTCTCTCCTAGAACACCCCAAGAACACCCTTCTTCTTATAACCCCCTATTCTTCCCCTCACATCAGTATAAGACGCGCGTCTAAAGTTAGAAGAAACCCCCTAGACGCCGCCGAAGACGCACCCCGTGCTAATAGCGTCTTCCCCCTCCTTGGCGTCGGACGCGGGGGAAGACGCTCTATAAGGAGAGGCCTAATCGTTCAAGTAATGCTAGCAGACTTGTGTGTTCATCAAGTGTGTTTTCCTTTTTTTTATCCCTATCAAGGGTGTCTTTTTTATTGATAAGATATTTTTAAAGTTACTTAAATTTTATATGTAAAGTTGGAGCAACTTGATTAAAATCAATGATCAAGATTCAAACTTGAAATTTTAATCTCAACCAATTATTTTCAAGTTGTTCCAACTTTACCCATAAAATTAAATCAACTTTAAAGGATCTAGACTTCCATTTAAATTTATTAAAATAGTTTATTATAAAAAAAAACTTAATAATAATGAGATTTGCTGAACATTCGTTAGTATACATTTGATGAACTCAAACTTTTTTTAAAATAATGAATTTGATAACTAGTGGCACATGGCACTAGATTTAATACATTTGATGAACTTTATTTTCTGTAAATCAAAAGTTATATTTAATACTCATTATTTTAACTTAACAGTTAATATTTTATATAAATTATAAATAACAATTTTGATTTTTATATTTCTTTTCTCTCAATTTAAATATTCAAATTTGATTTGCTTTTCTTTATCTAACTTTGACCGTAAGTATTTTTGTTTGTATAATATAATACCTAATAAAAGTTATATTAATAAAAAATACATTTAAAGCTATCTATCTATTACATAAAAAAAACAAGTCCCATCACATCATCATTTTTAAAACATGTTTACTTGACACCATTACTTTGCTCAACATTGGTTGGGTTCATAATCTTGTGCATATAAGTAGGTAAGGATTTTAGTATTTATGATAGAACGAAAAAGTGGACAATATTATCTTTTGATCAATTCAATAATAATTTTCTCTCTCATAACTTATAGTAACCCTTTAACCAAAAAATTTTCCATATCCTTTCATAGATGTAAACTTGTAATTGATAAGATTCTTTATTTGTTCAGATTATAGCCATTCTCCAATTTGTTGAGATAACAATTTTCACAATTTTGATTATACCAATGGGCTTATAGCCCAGTGATACCCAGACCTCAGTAACCAGTGCGCCCACAAGAGGGTTGCTACAATGCGCAGACCCAGGTTCGATCCTGAAACTCTTGTGTGTGTATTCCATGGTGAAATGAGGGAGTGCCCAGGGAGTCAGCCGGCTGTGGATGGTTTCATGGCTGGTACCAAAGTGTACCGGGGGTTAAGGTGTCCCCTCCCAGCTTCACCTTCTTGCTACAACAATTTTCACAATGAAATATGTCCACTTTCAATCGAAATTAATCTCACACTTTGCGATATTTTGTTTATCAAATAAGGTTGGGATTTTCTTTTCTTTGTTGTTCTTCATAATGCTTTTGATGATAATTAATCTACCTATATTAAATATAGTTTCAAGCCGATCGTTTTTTGTATTTTATTTTATGACATTATAAGTTAAATATACTAGCTAGGGCTGTAAACGGTCCGGTTCGGTTCGGTTAGCTAGAAATTTCGAACCGTTTTTCGGGTTTCGGTTCGGTTCGGTTAGTTAAAAATTTTGAACCGTTAATTTCGGTTACCCGCAAATCGGTTACCCGAAAAAGTCGGTTAATTTCGGTTTTATTTTCGGTTAACCATTTATTAAAGTTATGCTAATTAAAAGTTTAAGTTTTCAATTATAATAGTCAATTTACATTGTATTAATTAATTTTTCTATGTATAATAGTTATTTAACTACATTAATATTTTGTTTTATAAATAAATATACATTATATCTAATTTTGAATTACTTTTTTCTAACGTTATATTTATGCAATGCAAGTTTCTATTTAAGAGTATCATGATTTACTACTTAAAATGTCTTCTATATGATATTACTAATATTTTTGATAAATATTTAAACAAAGTTAACAATTTTTCTTAAAAAGAGTATATATATATAAGAAAATTACTTAGAATATCCAAAATTAATCATAGATTGTGAAAGAAAGTTAGTAAAATTGTTAATATTTTAGACAACAAATACAAAAAATTAGCTAAATAGATATGTAAATGATGTATTCATGTAATACATATATGTGTAAATATACATATATATGATTATATGTAGGTATATATCAAAATTCGGTTCGGTTCGGTTAACTAGAAATTTCGAACCGTTTTTCGGGTTTCGGTTCGGTTCGGTTAGTTAGAAATTTCGAACCGTTTTTCGGGTTTCGGTTCGGTTCGGTTACTTAGAAATTTTGAACCGTTTTTCGGGTTTCGGTTCGGTTCGGTTCGGTTAGTAGAAATTTCGAACCGTTTTTCGGGTTTCGGTTTTTCGGTTTTGGTTTCGGATCACGCGGTTCGGACCGGTTTTTCGGTTTTCCGGTTCATATCTTACACCCCTAATACTAGCATGTTACCCGTGCAATGCGGTGGTAGTTATGGCGGCGACAGTATGGTGATGGGGACGACTGTTGGTGGTAGAGACGGCGTCGAATGGTGTAGATAATTAATGTAAAAGTAATTGATGTAAAGGGTTAATGGAGATATTTTAAAAGATAAAGGATTCATATTGTAATTTAATCATTAAGGACATTTAGGACAATTTCCCCCATGTAACTTTCAACAACAGGGGCTATTTTCTTTATAATATAATATAGTATAGAAGTATAGATAAGGATCATTTTTTTTTTTTTGAACGTTCGTGTCACGGGACGGCTAGCCGTTACATCCAATTGGGCAGGCAGTCACTAGCGACCGATCCACGAAGTCAGGGAACCACAGGGGAGGGAAAACCACACCAATTTAGCCGCTACAGAAGGCACGACGCTAAATTGGGGGAAAACCTTGATTGCTCGGATTCGAACCCTGGTCTCCCAGGGCCCAAACGTCATTGCAACACGGGGATGTCCACTGCGCTATTAAGGCAGGGACACGTTGCGATCATTTGATATAATGTTACTCCCTAAAATGAAAAAAATAAATAAATAAATAAAATTAAGCCTTCAAGCTTCAATCAGCTAGTTTTTAATTGTTCACGATGGTAAAGAATATAAAGTAAAGTAATTCTTTCTAAAGTAGATGCATAAAATGCTAGATTGATATATTAGCAAACAAAAACCGGTTATGTGTAGCCTACAAAAGAACCCGCGTTTTCGTTAGATTGGCCCGAATCAGTGTCTCATCATTTGGAATAAAACATCAGGGATTAAAGTAGCTTCTTATTATCCACTTTTAACATCACGGAGGGTAATCATGATATGTTATGTTTGACTTGTTTGGAAGACCCATGAGATTGTGAATTTCTATATGAGTTGCTGTTTGTCCCGACACCATATTGATTATTTGCTTCTAAAGGAGTTTGTGAAAAGGTAAAAAAAAAACTAAAGATACAAATGTAACATGTGCCTCGAACTTATTCACAGAGATCCCTATGAACGGCAAGGTTATCTCTCCTACTCAATCCGCCTTCCTTTCCGAGAAAAACATCATTGATGGGCCTCTTATATTAAATGAGATTATTTCTTGGCTCAAGAAATCCAAACGCGAAGCTTTTTGTTTCAAGATCGATTTTGAAAAAGCATTTGACTCGGTGAATTGGGACTTCTTACTTTCAATCATGTCCCAAATGGGTTTTCCTGATCTTTGGATTTTATGGATGAAAGGAATTCTAGTCTCGACGAGATCGGCTGTTCTGGTTAATGGTTGTCCCACGGAAGAATTCAACTGTATGCGTGGTGTGCCCCAAGGCGATCCACTCTCACCTTTCCTATTCTTGATCGCAATGGAATCCTTTTCAAATATCATCAACAGGGCAGCGAATATTGGACTTATCTCGGGTATCCAATTACCCAATAACGGGCCGAACATCAACCACCTACTCTATGCCGATGACGCTATTTTAATTGGTTCCTGGTCCACTACATACCTCACCAACATCTGTCGTATCATGAGATGTTTCTACATAGCGTCCGGATTGAAGATAAACCTCCAAAAATCATCCTTTTTTGGCCTGAACATCACCCCTTGTGACATTTCCACTTCCACCAGATTACTCAACTGCTCAAATGGTCAATTCCCAATCAATTACTTAGGCCTAATCGTTGGCTCTAACATGAATTTGATAAAAAATTGGGCCCCGGTCATTCGTACCTTTGAAAGCCGCCTTGCCCTATGGAAAGCCACTTCTTTATCACTTGGTGGTCGAATAACCTTAATCCGTTCGGTGCTTGACAGTCTTCCATCTTACTACTTCTCGTTGTACAAGGCTCCGGTAAGTGTTATTCAAAAACTTGATTCAATCCGTAGATCCTTTTTCTGGGGGGGTTCTTCCACAAACAAAAAGATATCGTGGGTTTCTTGGGAGCGTGTCATTGCTCCCATTGAATCGGGTGGTCTTGGGTTGGGTGATTTACAATTTAAAAATATCTCTTTACTTTCTAAGTGGTGGTGGCAACTTAAAGTCGAGCCTCATTCTCTTTGGGCTCGAGTTATTAATGCCATTCACTTTTCTCCTCGTCAATGTTCGCCACTGCCACTTAAATCCAATTTGATGGGAGTTTGGAAAAACATTACCAAACTAAACTCCCACCTTGCCCCTTTTGATATTGCTCTTGAGTCTTTGTACACAGGTAAGATTGGAAAAGGAAACATTATTAGATTTTGGCTTGACTCCTGGAATGGTAATGCTCCACTTTCTGTCACATATCCGGATCTCTACAAACTAGAGAAGCATAAATCATGTCTTATACAAGATCGTTTTACCAATGATGGACTCTCCTCACAGTGGATATGGCAATGGAAGCGTCCCCCTTCATCTTCTATGGAGCTTCAGCAACTTCATGACCTTTACTCCCATACCTCGCAGCTATCGCTCAACGATGTAGACGATTCATGGAACTGGTTATATGACCCATCTGGTTCGTTCACAGCCAAATCCATGCGCCTCCGTCTGCAAAAGGCACATCTCGGCCCCCACTTTTGGATCTTTCCTTGGAACAAACTCGCACCTTTAAAAGTTAATGTCCTCGGTTGGAGAATCGAAATGAACCGTCTCCCCACAGCTGATCAACTGCTTCAAAGACATATCCACCACGTCCAGCCAGTATGTTCCCTCTGTCAGGTTCATAATGAAACAACAACTCATCTCTTTATTGATTGCTCCTTCGCGAACTCATTATGGACATACATCCTCTCCTGGTGTCGTTTTCCCCTGACCAAGCCAACAACATGTCGTGACCTCTTTGAGTTAGATAAAACAATCTCCATTGCTCCCCATAAAAGGAAATTCATCAACCTGATTCTCTTAGCATATTGCTGGGTTATATGGAATTCTAGAAATGAGATGATCTTCTCCAATAAAACTCCATCGCTACGATTTGCTTGTAAAGAAATAAAGTCACTCAGTTTTCTTTGGTTGACACAACGTTCATCCCGACCCGGCCCCGATTGGACAAAATGGAGCAGCTTTAATTTAGACCATATCGTGTAACTTCACTTGTCGTTTATCTTCTATTCTTACTCTTGTATCCTAGCTCCTCGCTAGTTTGATCTTTCTAATAAAATTGAATGTTCTAAAAAAAAAAATAATAAAAAAAAAATCACAGAGATCCCTATGAACCAGGGGTAGAATAACCGACTACAAATTCAACTAATTCAAATAATAGAATAACAAAATAGCTAAAGATTCGGGCTAAGCAAAGACCTATTCATTGATCGTCTCTTTATAATCTCTAATCTTTCGAAACACGTGCTTCTTATATCCACTCAAAATATTAACAAACTATACTATTAAAATGAAAGAATTTCATAGAAGAAATATATCTAAGATATTATCTTATCCAATTTAATAAGCACGTGGTTGATTAATATGTAACATACTATCCGTTTAAATTGGAAGACTTTACACGGCTAGGATGGATTGAGTTTAATATCCTATGGTTATTTTTCAAAGTTGGATTATTTTTAAGCCACTAACCGGTAGCAATAGTTATATATATTATAAAAAAATCTATATATTTTACGTTTAGGGTATTATAATATACAATTAGAGCACAGATTTTGCTAACTTCGCAACTAAACCCCTCAACATACTTATTAATACTTTAACTTCAACTAGACTACACATTTTAACGGGAACATCAACTGACAAATCACTTACATTGTGGTAAATTCACAACATTAACATCACACTAATTATTAACATGTCCACACTCATAACATATTAACTAACAAAGAACGACACATTATCTACTTAACCACTAAAACAATTTTCGACATAATGACATAACTACTTGATCGACTTAATTGGCATCCGTTATTCCATATTTTTAATGACACAATTCAACTATCCAAGTCACATAGAAAATTATGAGCATTTTAATTAACCACTTTTACACACATATCATGACTTAACAGAACGCTAAATTTGACTAACCGCAAAATTAACAAAGTAGAATAAAAAAAATTCGGGATGTTACAATATATAATATAATATTGTTTTTGTTAAATATAACCCTTATTTATGTCATTATTTTCACCATCAAACTTTGACATCAAGTAAAACATTTTTGTTAATGTTTTGCTTTTTCATAAATTTTTATATTTGAATTTACAAGAATTTTTTTGTTAAATATATTTAATATAATCTCGAATATGTAATAGAAAAATTGTGTATTCCACACGAGACTAAATCTAATATTGTTAATATGCGCAATAGATATTAAAATATAAATTATGCAAACGCATGAATCATGTACTCTTTTTAAGGATCATATACAGATATTAAAACTGTGGGTACCAATTCGGTACATGGGATCAAGCGGTTCCTATCAATCTACCGTTTTTTTTTTAAATATCTAGAGAGATTGGAAAGTCCTTAACAAAATCTCGACTCAGTTGTGTATGGATAAACAATATATCCATGGACATTTTGTAAAACATAAAGATAAAGCCGTTCTTGGTCTTTTTTTACTTCAAATGTAAAAAAATAAAAAAAAAACATCTCCAACCAACCTAGTTTTTGAAATAAGTTAATACAATTTATGCCACAGGGTGATAAATAAAGCATCCGCGCCCCTTTTGATTTCTCGTAAATTTTATAAAACGGACTTTCTAGAGACCCCCAACGACCAATCCTCGCATGAATTGCTAAGGATCCAATAAGTCCAACATTTATTCCCTCAGATGTGTCAATTGGGCAAATGCGCCCATAGTGACTAGGGTGAATATCTCGTATTGGAAAAGTAGCAGTTCGCGCAGTCAATCCCCTCGGGCTCAAATAAATCAATTTTCTCCCATGAACTATCTGTAAACTTGAGATAATGGGTGTAAACGGAAAAAAGAAAAAAACTTATAAGTATCTCTTAATGGAGTCAGTCGGGGTGTTTTCCCTAAGGGGTTTCATCATGGGGAACAATGGTTCAAATCCTGCCAAACACATTTGGAGACGGGCCTTTGTAATGCTAGACCATCCAAGACATGGAGAGCAAACCATTTAAAGCATTACCAAGATTCGAACTCGGGGTGGTCACACAAATTCCTGGTGTGTTGCCCGTTTTTCTGTCGTTCAAAATAAATAATACAATTTATGGTTTCTGGATAAATTTGGGTTTAGGAATACTAAAACATAGTGATTTGTCACTTGTGGACAAACATGCATTAAAGAGAAGTGTTGAATACATTAAGTCAGCTTTGTGCTTGATTGATGATGGAGCCATTACCTCGTCAGCTTACGACACAGCTTGGGTTGCACTTATAGAAGATGCCGATGGACCAAGTGGCTTTCCTCGGTTCCCATCAAGTCTACAATGGATTGTGAGCCATCAGCTCCAAGATGGATCATGGGGCGAGCCCTTGATGTTTTCGGCTTTTGATAGGCTCCTCAACACATTGGCTTGTGTGGTTGCACTAACTAAATGGAACATTCGTCCTGATATGTGCCAAAAAGGTAATAGTTAGGAGTGGACAGCACCTGCAAGCTCCTCCCATATTGTAGACATACACTTTTCATCGTCTAATTCGTTTGAAGTTGTGCAGGAATGAAATATGTGCACAAAAACTTGAACAAGCTTGCGGATGAGAAGGAAGAACACATGACACCTGGTTTTGAACTATTGTTCCCTAAGCTTATTGAACTTGCACAAAAACTAAGTGTTAAAATGCCGAAGGATTCTCCTGTATTGAAGGAGATATATGCAAAAAGAGACATAAAGCTTGCAAAGTTAGTACCGTTCAATATCATTCTCTTATAAACCTGAAATCAAAGTATGCTAGAAAATCGAATTAAAAATTCTTTCTTTTATTATTATTTTTGTTTTTGACACTGATAGGATACCTAAGAAAATATTCTACAAGATCCCAACAATCCTGCTTTATAGCTTAGAAGGGATGAATGATTTGGAATGGGATAAGCTTTTAAAGCTTAAATCGGAAAATGGATCATTTCTTTGCTCTCCTGCAGCTACTGCTTTTGCGTTTATGCAAACGAAAGATCAAGATTGTCTAGCATATTTGACCCTCTTGTTGCCAAGTTTAATGGAGGAGGTAATGCCATGCATTTTGGCTGTTATGGCAAAACAAGGGGCAAGTTAAGCGAGTTGTGTCGCTAGTCGAATAGGTTTTCGTTCAAATGAGTCAATTTAGTTTCCTAAAGTCAGTGAAACTCTCAACTCCTTTTCAAGTATATCATGATTGTTATCAGTTTTACTCATTTGACCTGTTAATGGTCATGTATGATCACACTTTTTTTCAAACTCTTCCACATAGTGCGATTAGTGTGTGAGACCGCGATCCACAAACTGACGCATGGGACGTAGCCTTCCTAGCCGCGTGCAGCCTACCTGCTGAAGACCGTAACGTAAGTAACTCAGCGCTCCATACGTGGGAAATGAAAGCAGAATTCGTTCGGATCCTCCCACATGTTCAATCTTTTTTTAGCGGTTTCCCCAGAGATCTTTATCATTAATGCAACCTTCATTTTGCTCATTCATGGAGTTGTATTTAGTACGTCTAAGAAATTTGATTATCCACCGTTAGTCAGTAATGTGGGTTGGCTTGGATTACTTAGTGTTGCGCGCCTAGGAGGGCAGCGCGCTTTGGGATGCGGAGGAGCTATTATCGCCCAGTTCCCTAACCTAATGCGGCACCGGGTTCGGACCGCAGGGAACCATAGCATGGGGGGCTTAGAATCCTTTTGCCGCCGCAAGGCTGGCTAATCGTACGCAGCAGGCTCGAAGACCCCTGGTTCTGGAAGGCACATGAGTCCGAACGCTATGTTGAATGTGCGACCGACACTAGGTAGGTACCTGTGCAGGTGAGCAGAGCGGAGAATCTTTTTTGATTCCAGCCGAGAAGACTAGTAAAAGGAAGGATCAAGAATGTTATATATTTCAGGAGCTAGATTAGTTGCCGATGAACAAGTCAGAATTGCCTTAACAAAAATAGATGGAATTGGGCCTAAAAAAGCCATTATGGTTTGTTATCGATTAGGTATCAGTGGGAACATAAAGATAAAAGAATTAACTAAGTATCAGATCGACCAAATTGAACAAATGATAGGTCAAGATCATGTTGTTCATTGGGAATTGAAGAGGGGAGAACGAGCAGACATCGAACGATTAATTTCTATTTCTTGTTATCGTGGAATTCGTCATCAAGATGGATTACCCTTACGCGGTCAACGAACTCATACTAATGCTAGGACTTGTCGCAAGCAAATTCGGAAATGAAAGAAGTCTACCGAAAGCCTTGGTACTTGTCTGATCAATCACACTGATAGCTTCAATAGTTTCAACAACACCCGCCTTCTTGTACTTAGAGCTTGTTTCCTCCCTTCTTTGCTTTACTTAGAAATGCTTTTTTCTTTTTGTGAGAGAAAAGAAGCCACGAAGCAGGGAACAAATTTAAGATTTTAAAATAAGGGAACCGATCTCAAAGCTTTCACAATATTGCCTACTCCTTCTCAGAATCGAACTGGACATGCCTCGCTGCGGGTCAGCACCTCCGAAAGAAACGGAGGACTTCATTCAGTGACCCCGCGATCGCCCTCTAAACGATCAAAATAAGGTAAGATCAGTTTCATATTTCATCTGAAATGTTTAAAATTGCTCCTCATTTTTGTGTATCTGTAAATTTAATGCAGTTCCAACTTTTTACCCAACTGATATGTATGAACGAATATGGATCGTTGATCGCCTACAACGCCTGGGAATCTCACACTATTTCAGCTCTGAGATCAAGAAATGTGTTGATTATATCTACAGATATATGAAAGTTAGTTAAACTTGGGTAAAGTCATCTACAAATAATGGAATGAATGACTTAAGAGTGTCTTTAGAAAACGGATGACTCAAATAGGTCATCTAAAGTGGCAAAACAACATTTCTCTATCAACCCATTAAGTTAGTATTTAAGATACTAATATTGGTGACATAACTTACTAACTATATCTCATTATAATGAACGTTTGAAGGTATTGGGATCAACAAGGAATTGGATTTGCTAGAAATTGCAACTTACCAGATATTGATGACACTGCAATGGCTTTTCGGGTTTTAAGAACTAATGGCTATCAAGTTTCTTCCGGTTAGTTTCGTTACAGTCAAAATTTGAATACATATATGTTGGTATTGTTCTAAAACTTAGTCAAGTTACACATTTCTGCTGGAATAGATGTATTTCGACACTTTGAAAAAGATGGACAGTTTTATTGTTATTCTGGGCAATCAGCAGAAGCTGTGACAGTAATGTTCAATCTATACCGAGCTGCTCAAGTGCTTTTTCCGAGAGAAAAGATCCTTGACAATACCAAGAAGTTTGCCCACAACTTCTTGACTGAAAAACTAGCAACCAACAAGCTTTTCGACAAATGGGTTATCACCAAAGACTTGGTGAGGTAGGTAACGATTACTAATCAAACATCCAATATGTTTATAACCAACATTCCTGTAATTTTAACGGGCTTATGGTTGGGTCCACCAAATGACTTTTAAACACGCTGAACAGGTTCAGTATGCGCTCGATGTGCCATGGTATCCTAGCCTGCCTCGACTTGAGGCAAGATGTTACTTGGAACAATATGGAGGGGAAGAAGACGTTTGGATTGCAAAAACTCTGTATCGGTATAGTTTATACAATTGCCTATGAATATAACTATTTTTATGGAAATCCAGGATGATAATAGTTAACGGAAACATGTATTGCAGACTGAAAAATGTTAGCAATAATGAATACCTTGAGACCGCCAAATTGGACTACAATCACAGTCAAGCAGTTCATAGATTGGAATGGAGCTATCTACAGAAGTATGTTATCTAATAATATTTAAATTAATATTTATGTTTCTTACCCTTTTGTTTTTTGAACAGCGAGTTAGTAGTTAGCATTCGAGACACCACACGCTAACTATTGAATAAAACTTTTATATTCTGTCAAACTTTAAACAGATGGTTTCTAGATCTTAAAATTGAAGAGAGCTTAAACACAAGAGCTTTATGGTCATATTACCTGGCAGCAGCAAGCATATTTCAGACAGAAAGATACAACGAGCGACTTGCTTGGGCCAAAACCAATGTGCTAGTTGATACCATCACCTCATTTTTTAGCAAACACCAGTTATCAATTGATGACATACGAGGTTTCGTGAATGAACTCACAAACACACAAAACCAGCAAACAAATGGAAATAAACGTCACGTGCTGATAGATGCATTACATGAAACTCTCAACCAGATCTCAGCGGAAGCACTTGAAACTCATGGCATAGACATCCACCCACACCTCCAGAGTTGTGTAAGTTTTTCCACCACCCTTTTCTCTGCAACACCCGACATAAATTGTGAGTATTACATTCAATGTTCTCTTTTCTTGTTGAACATAAGTGGAGGAAGTGGTTGTTAAGCTGGATAAATGGATCGAACGTAGCAGGAGTTGCAGAACTGATAGTTCAAACCATAAATCTGAGCAGTGGTCGATGGTTTCCTAATGACTCGTTATCTCATCCTCAATACAAACAAATCTCTTCCATCACAAACTACCTATGTCACCAACTACGTTATAAGGTATGTACAAGTTGTGTTCTTAATAAGTTCGTAAGTGATAAAACTTCTGTAATGAGGGCAGTATTATACACATTCAGGGAATTCGTACAATAGGCGTTGAGACCAAAATGCAAGAACTAATCCAACTTGTTTTCCATGACTCATCTGATGATCTTGATCAAGACGTGAAACAGAAATACCTAGCTGTTGCGAAAACATTCTACTATATGGCATACTTTGATGCTGAGACTATAAATTGCCACATTAACAAAGTATTATTTGAGATTGTGGTTTAACAGTATGAAACATTTGAATCTGTAAATGGTGAATAAGTTATTCAAATAGAACACAAAACTCATTATCTGATTGTATATTAGGTGTTATATATTAAATGAAGGCCTCCAATGTTAGTTTGTTCTTTGATTTTTTATTTCATATACGAGTGTTTGGAGACCTTTGGCTCAAACTGGAGCAATGTTAACCGAAGTCATTAACAAGCTTTTCTAGTATTACTTCATACAAATTACACTAATGATTCAATAAGAACGATTAATTATAACATAATTAACGAATCTGGAAATTCTATAAGATTATATCTGTAAATGTATATGATATATATGCAAACTGTAAAAAACAAAACTTTCATTGAGAGTAAGAGTCATTACATCACTTTGAGCTAACAACCACACACCTTGTAACCAATTAACAAATAAATGTAGCGAACTACGTTATAACACAATTATAACAAATGGTTGTTCTCAAACACTATACTTTGAAATCTACAGCAGAACAAGCACAAATCTTTCAAAAAATTATATACAAATTGGCTCAACGAAATGTCACTTGTTTGACCACTGGAATTCTATTTCGAGATTCCTTGACGCACCACTTTTGCTTTCCGGAAGTAAAGTGTATTCACCGGCCACTGCCCCAAGCATCACGACTCGGTCAATCTGTATGGTTACTTTACCAAAAGAACTCTGCAAAAAGAAAGAGAAATGAGATCCATAAGCGACTATGTATCAAAACATTTCCCACAACTTTGAGCTTTAAAATTTGATATTCAACCAGGCATAGTTTTGTGATCATGTTGGACTCCTTGGAAATGACTAGATGCATAATAAGAGTTACCAATTTATAGTACGGAGCCCACTTCACAATTGTTGAATATCAAGGTTTAAATTTAATATTAAGATTATTCAAATGGGTAAACTTTGGGTCAAACGGGTGGATAAGCACCCTAAGTGCATCTAAGGGAAGAAAAGAGGACCCCTTTCTAAATTGCTCTAGTAAAACACAAAATACTAGTAATGTAACAAATATAGCTTCGTAAGCAAAGTTAAACACATTACACATTTATTAAATTTTAAAAGTAGAAGGTAAGTTTTTTGAGCCAACACAGACCAATTTTGGTCCATGCTACAGATTTACCCATTTTGACTTGTTATCCAACCAGCGACCCATACATTTTAGCCACTTATACCAATTATGTTAATACAAGAGAACCTTGTGGACAAAAGCACAAAAAAATGAACAAGTTGGTCTCTAACTTTCACTTCTTTTTATTAAAGTCAATATATATACAAAGTAGAAATTTTGCAATTTATATAGGATGGAGAAGGTATTATAAATAGAGTTGTTGAGAGTTGAGACCACTGGACTGGCTGACATTTTGACTACATAAAGCAGGCAATTATTAAGCCCTTACCTATGGACTAAATCCCGTTATGTTTTAGACAAAATAGAAAATGGGTCATGTATCGAATGTTACCCTAAGTGTGATTATTTTAAGTGCATGAAAGAATTCAAGACATTTCATAAAAGAAATTGTAATTAAAACTGAAACATTGATAAAAAAAATATATTTATATATATATATATATACATATATTTCTGGATTATTAAATTAAACAAAGCCACTATTTATGAGTTTCTAAAAAAAATGCTTCAGGTTATCGCGTCCTAACTTTTACCAAAGATGACTCATATCGAACCTTAACCCACCCTGTCTAACACACCCATTTTCCACCTAAAAGCACATTAGATCCCCAGACCTCTTTTGATATGGCATATGCATCTAATTATGAAATTGGTTCCAACTTTGAAATTTTGAAACTAACTTATGTGGAAAGACTTGCCTTCCCCATCTTGCTTTTATTTTTGCAAGAGATATGTAGCTTCTGTCCTTTTGGAGGACTTTCAAAGGACCAAACAAAGCTTTCATCCCATTCAGGATTGGGACCAGTAGCAACAACCTGTGAAACAAATTGAAGAAAGTAGAGCTTGTTAAGACTAAAAGATATGTCAATTGCATAATGTATCATAGATGAATATAAACATATAGGCTCTAATTTTAAAATACAACAAAAATATAAGCCATGAGCAAACTCATCATAGAGCTTAACAATGTCACTTAACATAGGCTTCTCCTTGCCTTGATTACTTTCACCTTTTTAACGAACAAAATATGTCTTAGTTTTAATCTTAGCTTTACACCTACATTCTAAACAAGTACTCCAGTTAAAAACTCCAAATCTGGAAAGTCATATGAGCTTTCGTCTCACTTTTATAAAAAGAAGCCTAATTGTGGCTTTTGTATCTCCTCATATTAGTGATCAAGGATTCATGGATAAAGTCAAACGCATACCAAAGTCAAACCATCTTTTATAGCAATTTATTAGTATCAGGGAAAGTAGAGAAACCTATGCTTCAACTAGCCCCTAAAGTATGGAGTTTTTGACTGGAAAATGGAGATCTACAAGATTCAGGATGAGGGGATAAAGGCATTGGTAGAATAGAGAAGTTGGGTGATGGTTGAAAATGGTCAAGTCTTGTGTAATGCTTCAAACAGGTTGGATTGGGATGACTCGAGGTACTTTTAGTGTAATAGTGTGTCAAATATGAAAACAAATGATATTATTGCAACAATAATCTGAATTTTTAATACAAGGAGGTTTTATGCATCAAAAGGACACTTTGGAGTTGGGAAACCTTTCAGCCTCTTCAACCCATTTGACACGTTTTCTTTTTAGCCCGTTTATTTTTTAATATGCCTATTTTGACTCTTCTATAAACACAATAATATACAAACAATTGCCACTTTTCTGTTTTTTATTATGAAATCAGGCTTAGTATCTGCATTTTCATCGTATAGGCTGACTTGCATCATTCAGCTGACCTTTTCCATTTAAGCACTCTATGCATAAGCAAAGTTTGAAAAGCGAAGGGCCATGTTAACTATCGGTATCATACCTTAGTTTGCCTCGAAGGTGTGTTTCCGAGTGTAAGCTTGCAATAGGCACTTGGATTCCCCACGGATTGTTTCATATTGTTTCCCCGTTTGATAATTACTGTTAACGTACCAGGTAAACACTGCAACAAAAATTCAGCCTTTTCTTGAAATCGAGGTGGACCTGATTGGATCAAGTACTGTAACAGGGGTATTGCATCTGCAGCAGCATTTGATTGCGCCCTAGAGACGTCAGCAGGGCAAGCAGACCAAGCTTGCCTAAGAAAAAACAAGGCATCTAATGCAGCTTCTTGGGTTGCTTCTGACCCAGTCTTGAGAGATGTCACCAAGTGTGGGATGCTTAAGGTTGCAGGTTCAGCAGCTCTCAACCGTGGGAAGTTTCCAAAAAGTGCATTTAGAGCTTTCAAATATTCCTCGTTCACTGTTCCAGTGGCCCACAAATCCTTTTCGATGGCAGCTGCATGACCATTCGAAGTAAGAGAAAAGATTAGCAGAAGCAAATTGTTACGAAATCAATCCACTTTACGTTATTAGACATCCAAACAGATAATAATTAAAATTAAGAACTTCAAAATCAATAAAACCGTTGGGGGTCTTACACTTGTACCAGACCAATGTCTGATCGTTGTATATCATCATTGTCAGCAAACTTCTTAGTTTCTTAAGGTTTCTTTTATATTTTATGATAATCTGATTTCCATGCTTATATGTTAATGTTTGTCAACTTTCCTCAGATTTGATATATTTTCTCCCACTTTTCTTGAAACCCATGTAAGCGGTTACGAAATGATTAGCTCGTTAACTTTTTGTAGGTTTATGAAATATATTCATATCCATCAGTACCCAAGGATGGCCTAAAGGTTGATCTTAAATTAATTATAGAAAAAAAAGGAAATGACGGAATATTTAGAGAGATAAAGCAGGAGCACAATCTAAATGATAATCTTAATTTAATTGCATTGACTGAAACTAGTTAATATGTAATTAAAATGATAATGCAACATAGATATGGGGTAAAAAACTAATAACCAAAAGAAGTTTAATAAACTAAAAGACTAAAATTAGAATGTACCGGTTATAGCTCTGAAAGTCTCACTGGAGGCATACTCTTGAATGGTATTATTAGAAAAAAGGAAGCTTAATAAACATTGCAGCCTGGACTGATGTATATTGTATCAGTATCACTTGAACCATTTAGATCAAGAACAATTTGGACACCACCAGCTTCTGCAACTGCTCTTTTATTTGATCGGCTATACATCACAAGATTCTGCAAAGCACATATAGCTACAACTTTCATTTCTTCTGAAGGCTGGTCCTCAAGCAAATTCACCAAAGCACGACAGGCTGCAGCAGCATCAGCAGATCGTGCAAGAGTCTCATTCTGAAATAAATCCCCAAGAGCAAGAGTTGCCAACAATCTAGCCTGTTGAGCTTGAGTTTGTGGGTCCAAGAGGTATTGAGACAGTGGTAAGATAGCTGATTTGGTTACTTTTGTTTCTCTGATCTTGACGTTGTTTAATAGTACTTCCAACAGCCTTGCAGCGGTTTCCTCACATTGATGGCATCTGAGGAGTTCCAAAAGAGCCTCTATTGCACCACTTTCAGCCATTGCTACAGCACTGCTGGAATCATCACTTTCCAAAACAAGAAGAGCATTTAACGCACCAACTACAGTACCTTCAGAGCCTGAACGTAGCAAGCGTACCAGGACAGCAACAGGTACTTCCAAATATAACTCGGAACTGAACTGCAGAATACAAGATAGAACAGCAGCTGAAGATTCCCACAATGTGTGAGGAAGAGTGGGATCAGATAGTAGTATGACTTTAGACAATTCAGCTACACCACCCTCTTTAGCAATTTCATTAGGCCAGGACACTGCAATGCTAACAAGAGCCTTTACAGCTCGTTGCTGCAAAATGGGGACTCCAGAACCAAGAACACGCATTAAGGGGCCAATTACTTGCTGTGAAATGGGATCCTTTTGGTAATGTTCTTCTAAAAGCAGATGAGATAAAAGCTCGGCTGATAATTGCTGCACTGCTGGAGCAGGAGAATCTAGTAAAGGAATAAGTGGTTCAATGGCTTGGTGAGAAGTTAAAGTATAGTCAGCACGACACTGTGGATGCTCCAAGATATTTACTAGAACTTGCAAAGCACTATGCTGCCCATCAGCTCCAAACTCTGGTTTAGTTAGTAACGAGAAGAGGGGTTCGACAACCTTTGCTGCAGATGGACCTTTGGCTATAGTTGCATTGTTTGTTAATATTCGAAGCAATTCTGCAAAAGCAGCACATAGAAAATCAGGTGCTTCATGGAGGATATCAAGTACACTCTCAATCACACCAGCTCTTACCATTTCCATCTTACAAGAAGGCCTATCTTTCCCCAGCTTAACAAGAGCTCTGGAACTTGCTTCATGAAGCATGTAATTCCTGCCATAGAGAAGGCCTACAAGAGGAATTATTGCGCCATGTGCAGCAACCAACTCAGCCAAACTTTCATCATCTACAAGTCTATCCAATGCACGAACAACCGAATGCTGAGCTGGACTTACCTCAGATACAAGCAGGGAGATCAAAGGCTCGACACAGCGAGCAGCAGCGATTGTCGATCGGATTCTTGTATTTCCAAAAAGTACACAACACAACTCGGCAGCATCCCCTTTCAAGTCCATTGAACAATGTGATGAAAGAACCCTACAGAGAACATCTACTGCATTCATTTCAACATCTGCAACAGCAAGTGCTCCTGATGGGTTATCACTCAATAGTCTAACTAACGCGGCAATAGCAGCATGCTGCTCTTTTTCCAACCCAGTGTTTAAAACTTCCACCAATGGCTGAACAGCTTGCCTTGCAAAATCTGCATTTCTAATGTGATCAGAACAAAACAGATTCTCAAGTGCTTTAGCAGCGCTATACCTTGCACCCCTTCCACCCATACGTAAGACAGCTATAAGCTGACTCACAGCACCAAATGCTGACTCATGTCTACGTATTTCAGCTGTGCTAAATAGGATTGCAAGTAAGTCAGTAGCAGCTTCCTCAGTGGCTTCTTGCGGGCCAAGAGAAAGATACTTTGTTAACGCTTCTATAGCACCAGACTCAACCATCACAGTCTTATTTGAAAGGCAGTCATTTCCAAGCTGGATTAGAAGCCCAAGTGCCAGAAAAGGTGCCCCTGGACGATCAGGAATTGGTTTGAGTAGATCAACAAGAGCTGGTATCGCCTTTCTAGCAGTTGCACCAACCCTAATATCATCAACTCTGAACAACCTCTCGAGTGCAACCTGCTCCGGATAAGGAACCAATGAAAATTCTTCTGATAATTCTAGAAGATCATGTATATCAGCATCAGCACACCCAAGCAGAGATATGAGACCAACTGCGACCCCTGAGTTGGCAACAGACAAAAGAGTTCCCCTGCTTCCGTTGCAGACTAGACTCGCTGTAGCTTGTGCAGCAAAATATCTATTGGCCGACTCTTCTGACCTTAATAGACTAGCAAGGGTCGGTATTGCTTTTATTGTGGAGTTTGCACGTATGATATCCCTATCTTGAAACAAAATTGCAAGTAGTAGTGCACATATCCAGATGCTACTATCTTCATTAACATCAAACTGCATGACGTGCAAGTATTAAGCATTAGAAATACAAGTAAAACTCTGTAGTGTGCAAAACCACAAGCTACCATTCCGGGCTGTGATTATTTTCAAGGTTAGCAGAAGAGAATATGAAGAGAATATGAAATAACGGAACTTATTAACCTTTGAGGCATACCTGACCATACTGTGATAAAACTTGAGAGATTTTCTCAGTGACAACTTCTACTGCTCCAGCATCCACAATTTCAGATTTACTTTTGTCATCATAACTAGCGATAGCAGATAGTAGCCATATAGAGAGATTCGAACCATATATAACTGATGTACTGGCTTCTTTTTCGCGTTCCGTTGCTTCTTGAGAACCTCTGTAGATACTAATAAAATCTTTATCCTCTATGTCTCCCATATGAGAACTTTTTGGCAAACTTAGCATTAAGACAAGGGATTGGATTAGACGGGTATGCAATTGTAGTCCATGGAGATCCTCCACCACTCTTTGCATATTTACTTTCGTGGCACAAACAAGAAGCGCAGTTCCGCCAATTTTTAAACTTGCATTCGACGAATGGATCACCCTACTTGCAATAGATGAAATACAACCAGAAACACTGGTGATTGCATTTCCTAGAGCAACAGATTGCTCATGGCAAAGCCGTGACAATATTTCTATTGCCTTATCCTGTAAGAGAGGAGTCACACCAGGAAGGCATGAAACTATTGGGCTTATGCTATCTGGATATTCAGTTAACACTGCCCATGCAGGTTTGATGTGCCCTGGTGATCCTTTCAATCTTGACAAAATAGCAAGTGCGTTTAGTGCCTCTGACATGGCAACAGATCCGCAATCAGTGGATTTGATGAAGGATACCAGTGCAAGGACAGTTCCAGTGCGATTTACATAGTCCGTTAAGGTAGAATCTGTATGAAGTGATTCAAGTAGACGAGCAATTGCAGCTGCTGCATGGGTCCTTCCTGTGATGTCGCCTTCTTTTAGAACTCGAGTAGCAGGCAAAATAAACTCCTCCAAAACAGCCTTCTCTGAAACCTCAGAGTCCAACAATAGGTTTGCTAATGCACATAGAGCTTGTTCTGCTACTTGCAAAACTGGAGAGCTTGCGAGTGTGAGCAATGGAGTCAGTGCATCTCTAGCAATCGCAGACACCTCACGATTTTCTCGTATAGATAAAAATATTGCAGCAAGGCATCCAGAAGACTCTGCCAATATGCAGTCAGACTCGGAGTTTAAAAGCTTCATCACGGACCAAAGAGACTTGACAGCAATGTTGCTTTCACGCAAGTCCTTTCGTACATTAAAGATGCCAGCAAGAGCAGATGCTGACTTGGCACGTGTCTCTTCTTTTGTAGAGCTTAAAATCTTGATGATTGTTTCAATTGCATCATTTGCAGCACTTCCTTCACGCATTAAATCAATAAGCGGAGCTGAAGAAAGCAGACTTTTCAAAGCATCTAAGACATAAACCTTGGATTCGGGAAGTTCACTGGTTAGCAATGCAGTAAGTTGACTTATAGTTGCTGTGTCTGATTTGTGAATCAAGTGGTTTAAAGTCTTTGCTGCAATCTCTTTCCCGTTAGAGCTTCCGTTCTTCAGTAGCCACAACAAAGCAGGAACAGCATCAGCACTCTCAACACATTCACGTATATCTTCACTATGATTACATAGGTTACCAAGAATGGTTGCAGAATCTTCCTTTGCTTTTGGAGATCCGGTTTCAAGAATTTGAACAAGTGGAGGTATGCCACCAGCAGCAGTGATAGCCCATTTGCTGTCATCGTTCTCATTTGACAAAAGGGAAAGTAATGCAACAGCACACTCCTGTTGCTGCTCTGATGAAAGTCCAAGGAGAGAAATCAACATTTGAATACCCTCTCGACCCTGAAGAGCATACCACAAACTGCCTTCATTTTTACAGAGTATTAGTAGTGATCTTATCAACTCATCTTGAACTTCATTGGTTGCCATCGTGATCAAACCAACCAACAAACGCTTCGAATCAGAATTGGCAACTTTGCTTGAGAGTATAGTATTTCCATACAAACTTGCAAGAGCTTCTATGGTGCGCTCCTGAACCAAAAATGGCAACTTAGGCTTAAACTGCTTAATTAATGTCAACTCAACATCCGTAGGATCCGATGCTTTACTAGATTCTGCTTTGCTATCATATATCATTAGAGCAGAGGCTAAAGCTCCTAATGTATCAGCTATCTGTGCAGGTGAATTGCATGATTCAAGGCTTTTACCTAGGCTTGAAATGACACACGACAAACCGCCAGAGATATTTGCAAGAGCACACATTGCATTTTCTTGTAGAGCTTGTGCATGCTCACCTTGCATAAACTCCTTGGAAGGGGCTATTGTAGCATTGATGAGAGAAGGAATGCCATTAGAACTAGCAATCTCCTTCCTTGCTTCTTTGCACTGAGCTGAAAGGGATTTCAGAGCAGCTGCTGCTTGTGCTCTTACAGGAGCCTCATTACCAGGCCCCAATAGCTTAAGAAGTAGTTTTGTAGCATCAGCATCTACTATCCTAGAGCAAACAGATGGATCCTCCATCATCATGCATGCCAACAAAAAGCAAACATTTGCTTGAGTACTAGATTGCTCGGCTGTAAGCAGCTTCACAAGTATATCTTCTCCTCCAGCTTGGATTGTTGCTGACCAAAACCCCTCAGTGCTGCTGCAAAGGTTTCTTAGTGCACCGGTCAACAAATCATCAACTAAATGTCCACCCTTAAGCCCCTTTTCTAACTGCTTCCACAAAACTGGCACAACCCCTTCAGTGGAAAAGATTTTGGAGCCGACATGATCTTTGGCTCCTCCTTGGGAAACAGCATATATGGTCTTTGCAGCTGCGATTCTTCCTTCCACTGAACTTGACTTCAGAAGACCGAGAAGCGGAGGAATGCAACCCCCAAGCAATACTTTGACTCGTAGTTCATTCTCCTTGCACAATGAGCCTAAAACAGTAGCTGCTTGCATCTTTACTCCAAGTGAGCCTGATCTTAGGAGAGATACTAATACAGGAACTGCCTGAGAATGAGAACCGACAGCACTGAATGCATTTCCACGTGTATCTATCAGATCTAATAGCTGCTTCAAGTTAAATTCTTTGTCTTGTGCAGATAATGAACTTTGCCTCAACTTCTCAATGCATTGGGCAACACTTGCTAATGTCCCGTCAGGATCCTCCATGTTACTGCCCCCTCTGCAAGCAGAAAATGAACACTTAACATATATATAGCTAGAATACGACTTTATAAAATGTGTATGCCTGTCTACGAAAGATGCATATGGCAACTAGCCTGACCTGGAGCCCATCTTTATAAGAGAATGTGGAGTTGCAGGTTCTGTATCATGAGATCTAATATCTCCATTTCTGTCCTGCATTTAGTGAAGCAATAATAAAACTATCAATGGTTGTAAAATGTCATAAAGCATCAAATTAGTTACATGGAATCCCATCACTGAAAATAAAGCAAAACCGAACCATCACGAAACATTTTCTAGTGTCACATAACCCAGTAATTTGCCTACCCTTTGAAATACACAAACCCTAGAGATTTCAATCTGTTAGCTATCGACCCATCTTCCAAGCAATTATAACTTGTACAATTGTTAATTAACAGAACCTTAATGGTAGTACTTTTATTACATTTTTTTCATTATTCTAATAAACGACAAGAACATTCCTATTTAAAGCAACCCATCATTTAATCTCTCGGGCTAGAAAGGCACAAGCACAACATAGGGCTTCCCATCTCAAGCTAAGGCACCAACTTCGTATCGTATGCATCTTTTCCGTTTCCTCAATCAAAAAGGGTATTTCCATTACCAGACCCTACAACCTTGTGATACAAAAAAAAGACTAGTACAAGTCCCGATATCCCGAACTAGAGAACAGCAGTAGCATGCATCACAAAATTTATAACTCATGGCCGTAACAAGGTAAAACTGTAAATCATGTAGGGAAGCCCTAAGCAGTAACTAATTAGTTTCTGATCCTAATCAAGAGCGGATAGGGACGAGAATTGTAATGTGGTATGTTCTTTTCTTATAATCAGCACTTTGGTTAATCCAAAATGCAGAAGGTAAACTATAAACGATACTTATACGAAGTTCACGAGGGATTTATATACGTTTAAACTAGACTTAAATAAAAGACAAATGGCAATCATATGATATAAGATATAAAAGCATCAAAATCCAAAATTGAACAATGCAAGCATAAGTAAGTAAGTACCAGATCATTAGTAGAATTTGTGGCAGAAGAATAAGCCCAACTAACAGTGGCAGCCATAAAACTATTAAAGCAGATCTATCCTCCAACTGCTAATAATCCCAATCAAATAATCTGCCTTTTGTACAAAAATACAATAATAAAAAGACATTATAAAACTTATCTATTAATTAGTAAGAAGATATGGATCAGTTTGTTAAATCATATATATATATATATATATATAATAGTTCAAATTCAGTCAATACAGAAACGAAAAGTTAGTGATAAATGTAGTAGTAGTGAGTGTACCAGAGTGAGATCGACGTATGGGATGTAATAGAATAGAATAGAATAGATCTGCTTTTTCTGTTAATTTTTTTTGCTCAATGTCATTTTCATGGATTTATTTTCGTAGGAGGCAAGGGAAGAGGACGATCGAGATATGTATGTGATGAAAGAGAGAGAAATATATTTTTTTTTGAAAAGTGAAAGAAAGAGAAATATATAGATACAGATATTATATATATAGAGAGAGAAGGAATATGTATGTATTAGTAATGTGAGAGTGGGGTATTGTGATTGGTATTGCCCACCGACGGATCACATCACTTGCTGTTGTTGAACTTTACCTCATAAACCGTTGGATATGTACATAGCTCGTATTGTACGGCAATTTTGGTTAATTTGTCAATTTAAAGATATGTGCTCCATATAGCGAAAACCAAGGTTGTAAAACTTTTCGAGTACTCTCCACTTTACTCAATCAAATTTGACTCACGAGTTCTCCAATCTCAATACGGACAAAATAATAATGATGTGTGAATCTATTACTTTTTTTAAACAATTGTGTAAAATTATGAAGTTTAAAATATATTTTCAAAGTTTTATTACATATAAATACAAAAATACTTATGTTTGTATATAATATTCTTATACGAGTTCTCCCTGAGTTGAGTCTGAGTCTCCAAAAACTATTAACTCCCCACCCCACCCCACTCCTCTCCCTCGCCGAGTCGCGTCCGAATCACGAGTTCTCCAACTTGAAAACTACTGTGTATCCAGGTGAAGATGTAGGCACACTTTACCTCTATCAAGGTAGAGAAGCTGCATCCAGGTTACCTAAATGGTAGAAAAGGACATCCGGCCTTTGCATGGGATGAGGATCGAACCCATGACCTCTGTTAGGGTGATAAATTAAACTATCTATGATCATAATAACTTTTTTTAAACAATTTTCACTATTATTCTTAACTTGACAAGTTTGACTTTTTAAAGTCAAACTTCATATATAATTTGCTAGTTAACTCATAATTTTGGAATAATAAATAAATAAATAAAAACTGGATGTCACAATGTTAACGTTAAAGACAAGCAAGAATGTTAAATTAAAGAAAGTATACATAAGTGGCAATTACTTTCGTGTTGTTGCAACTTAGTTAACTCAATATAGTACCTAAGTTTGAAATATTTTGAATACATTTGAACTTTTAAAGTTTAAAATATACTAAAAGGTATTCGCGTAATGTGACAGCCCCGAATATGTTATGAAATAAGATGTGTTGTGTAAAATATGGTATAGTGTTATTGTTGTAGAATATTGATCGATGTCGTTGGACCGATCAAAAATAAAACTAAATACCACTACTTAGTATGGGTAAGTCGAGTGTCGTATCCTCAGGGAATCATGGGAAAGTGCTAAACTATTTGAAACGTTAATTAATCTAGGCATAAATATAAAACTGATTGATTGATTGATTTGATTAAACTAAAATTAATTGTGAATTTAACAAAATAATTCAATAATAATAAAAGGGACCATTCTCATGCTTCAAATTATGTTTTCAAAAGTATAACCTAACTTATGTCCGTTGGAAATCACATAGACATGATTCGTTATAAAGCTTGGAATGAATGAATGTTAAGAATTAATTGATTAGGTTGTGATGATTCACGATAATGAAAACCGGGGAATTGACACAACTAAATTATCTATTCATTAACTAGATTACAAGTCGTAAGAGATTCTTTCAATAATCCATGATCAACAATAATTTGAAATCAAAAGATAGATGAAATTCATTCAAGTTATAAACAAGTAATCATTCATTCAAACCAAACAACATTAGATGCAAAACACAATTAAGAATTAAACATCTAATCCAACTTGAACATAAGAAAGGTTGAATACAATTGTCTTACATAATTGTTCACATGAGAATGATCAAAAGAGAATTAGCCTAAAATCTTCATCATTGAATCTTCATTTTGAATTGTCATCTTCATGAATTTGTGATTTGATGATGAAATTGGGGTGTTTTGAATGTTAGGAACTGCTCCAGGTATGTGAAAATATCAGTGGTAACTTCCCCAAGTCGTGAGTGAATGAGATATAAACTGAAACTTGAATTAAAACCACAAAAATCGAATTTTGGTTCAGCAACTGGCGTAACCTACACCCATCCTGGGCGTAAGGTACGCCCCATATATTTTGACCAGCGTACGGTACGGCCCAAACTGACGTACCTTACGCCCCTTGAACTTCATATTTCCAGAATTTACATCCTTGACTCTTTTGACTCGTTTCTTGATTCCAATGGGTTCAACTCGCAACCTATTACCTGAAACACTTAACAAACATAAAGGTACCCCTAATCGTCTATTAAGCTTCACAAAACAAGTCATTTTACCATTAAGATCATGCTTTAGGCGTTTATCACATTCCCCAACTTAACTCTTTTTCATCCGAAAAAGACATTCATCATGTGACAAGTTAACTTACAATCATAATACTTCCTATCACCAAAGAAACACCATATAAGAGTTATATCAATTATACATACTTGTAAAACTCAACTCTCAAGCAATCTTCAAAGTACACTTGGGCGAAACCAAATAATGCAAACCAAATCACATAACACAATCAACTCATAAGATTTACAACTATCAAAAGATTTACGACTAGCAAATAGAAATATATAAATGTGCAATTAAACCTAATAAACCTCAAGTTTGCCACAATACATGCATCACACTCTCACAATTTGCACTCCCCTCGGTTCATATTTGAGTGAATTAGCAAAAGATGTGCTAATATGTATATATATGAAGCTCTCAACCCATTATTGCAACACTAAAAGTCATAAGCTAGTACACAAATTGAATCAAGACCTCAAAACTCAAACTATCACTTCGGCATTCATACAAGATTGATGGAAATAATGAAATGAAACACGGTAATGATTCTCTTTTGGGTGATTTACTAGAATGATTTTGGGAACTTTTCATTTTGGTTCTTTTTGATCAACTTACATGGATAATTGAATTGATTTTCACTTATGACCATATACTTTGACTTTTTCAACCGGATATTTCAATTTTGACTTTGACTTTGTTCTTTCTTTCGATTCATCATCATAAACAACACAACTTTGAACAATTACACGAATTTCATGACGAGGTGAGGTGGAATATGGAGTGAATTGTATGATTGTTTTATCATTTTAAGCACATAATTCGGGTTAGAGGTCTCGACACGGTAAGTGCACTAGTTCTAACCTAATGTACAATAATAAGTTCATACACTATAATCATCACAAGAAATTATGCTACGCTAACAATCTAAACAATCGTTGACGAGGCGTTTTTCTCTCATGAAATTGAAGGATATAAAGGATATAAGTGTGATACTTGCATTGTGGCTCACAATTGGCATATTACCTTCAATTGTACATTTCTATGTTTTAACTTGCTAGCAACTCTATCAAGATGCTCATAAGTCAACCATGTCATCTACACTACCTAGCCCCACTTCCATGTACAAATCCAATCACAAGAAAATCTCATTTTACAAACATGTATAGCTAATATAACTCGAATATTTTGCCCCTAAGGGTCAATTTCATATTACAAGTAAGTAAATTAACATCTAAACTAAAAACATAAATGAAATTAATAAGAAAATTGAAATCTACCTACGAAATTAAAAATGCAAAAACACAAAATAAACACATAGTCACATAATCACACAAGAAGTATGGAAAAATAAAAAGAAGGTACCAATCACTGTCGTGGACCTTGCGGTCCAAAGATCGACTCCATCAAGCCCCGATATAGAGATTGGGCCTCAAATGGATCAGAAGCTGCTGGTGGAGCACCCGAGGTATCCTCAACTCGACCGACACAAGAATGTCTGGGAAACCACTCAGAATCGTGGCTCTGAGGATAAGCTGGGTGGGATGTAGGAACATACGGTCGCGTGTAATCATATGGAGGAGGAGTCTCCACATAGTCAAGTCCCGCAATGTGGTCCTGATGATGGCGGACTCGCTCTGAATACTCAAACTGCCTCCTCAAATTCTGCTCCTGAGCATATGCCATGGCTAGCTCATAACTCCTCCGCTGCACACCTTGGCTAGCAGTCATATCCCACATACTCCTCTCATAAGATGTCCACTCATTATACTCCCTAGGATGCTCATAACCAAAACTCGGCCCAGTACCTCCTATCCCAGTGCCTAACAAACCATCCCTCCTTCCTTCAAAACCCTCTCTAGCTGTACTAGACTCACCTCTCTCATTAGCACCCCTTGGTTCCATCAGTGCTATCGCCTCCTCCCGAGTAACCCCCTGCTTAGGATCTATCAAATAACCATTGGTTTTCAAATCCTTAAGGAGTTTGAATTGTGGTTCATCTTTAAACTCCCACTCATTCCCTTTCAACAACCGCTTCATGGAATAAGGAGTATGACCCAAATACTGCAAATTGATCTCCTTTGGAATTACCTTGTGGATTTGAAGAAGGCGGGAGATGAGCCTAGGATGGGGAATGATGAGTTTGTTCCTTTTGTTTCTTGCCTCCCAAATGTTAGACATTACAATTTGTCTAAATGACAAAGCTAGGTTTCCTGTTACCAAAGCATATAACACAATAACATCTTGGTACCTAACCATGCCCTTATCACTAGTCCGGGGGCACACATTCCAACTCAGAATTGACATAATTAAACGGGGCAATGGCTTCAACAAAGCACGCTCTAACCTAAAGGTTGTACTTAAATTATCTCGTGGGACAACAAAAACCTCAGCAAGCATATCAAGCCAATTATCAAGCGTTTTCTCCCCCGTTAATATCTTTTCCTCCAAATAATCAAAGTCCCTCCCCGAAGTAGCACCCGTATCAAACTTGGCTATTTTATCTAAGGTAGCAAAAGACATTGTTACCTTTTTTCCATTTACCGTGCCAACTAACTTAGAAGTCACAGGGGGGTTATTACCGGGAGTCAATTCTAGAGTACCCAACCAATTAATGATACCATCTAAATAAATTTCAGCATTATCATTATTGTTCCAAATCAACGCTTGTTTCCATCCCATTTTCTCAAAGGCTTCAACCATCCCAAACCCCCTGAAATCCGCCAAGACAAGTGTTCTTTCACCCACTAATTGATCCATCAGATTTTTAGCCTCAGCCATCTTTTCTTTAAACAAAATCAATTGTCATTCATCGGGTAAAGTATGTAAAGATGTACCTTGTCTCCATTCGGGTTTTTCAGACTCAACCTCCATCTCCTCACTTCTTGGTGATGAGTTTTCTTCTTCTTCTTCTTGAATAACCACTTGCTTCCTCTTTTTCTTTTGTTGACTTGAAGAAGGCTCGGTTGACTTGGCTAAACTCTTCATCAATTTTCCTGCTACTTTCTTCATCCTATTATCAACAAAACTAACAAAAAGTAATAAACTTTAGCAAGGGTTAGTGAATAAAAGCAAAAATAAGAAGAAATTTCAACAAAATTCGTTTTTAAACTCACTTGACTCTCGAAAATTAGGCCGAAATTAAACAAACAATTATGGGGGTTTTGTAGCCCTTGAAAAGTTATGCAATTTAGCCTCAAGAATTGTTGAAATTGATGGAGAATTGAAGAAGTAATTGAAGATTGAATGTTAGGGTTTGGAAGAATTTATTTGAGAAAGGGAATGGAAATCGTGAGAGAGAGAGCAGAAGGAGAGATATGTGGGTGAAAATAAAAGACTTCCAATTATGTGGCTGGAGTTAAAGAGATTTTTGATTTTTATGATTTTTATTAAAATAAAAAAAAAATTCGAACCTGCCCCGACCGTACCTTACGCCCAGTCAGTGGCGTACCCTACGCCCCATTCTTTTCAGTGACCGTAACTTACGTTAGCTCATACCGTAACTTACGCCCTTTGACCCAGACCGACCGTAGGTTACGCTTGGACCGGCGTACCTTACGCCCTTCTGGAAACATCAGTTTTGGCGTCTGGTTGAACAAAAATTGGCGTAAACAGAACGTTTTGGGCGTAAGGTCTATTTGGACTTTCTAGAGGACCGTAAGGTACGCCCATTTGCAGTAAGTTACGCCCGACTTGATTTATTTTTTTTATTTTTTATTTTTTATTTTTAACTACAGCCACAAACCTGATTTCAAAACTTGCAATTACATTAAAATTAAACTCCTTTCCCCAACTTAAAGGTACATTGTCCCCAATGTACACCATAAAGTAGAGATAAGTTAAACGACTCGATTAATTGCAAAAACGTTTTCTTTCTCACCCAACCAACCTTCCCCAACTTAATTCACATGCCTAGGTGCTGGGAATTAAGTTTCATGTGTGATTATGTGATAAAATTCACCAAAACAACTAAACAAAGATAACAAAAATGAAAACATACCGAAATTGAAGCTAGAAAACAAACAACGACGGGTTGCCTCCCGTTTAGCGCTAAGTTTATTGTCTTCAGCCCGACATTACCTCAATTTGATTCATGCAACCTCATAAGATGGTGGACTTGAGATGAAGTTCACCATTTCCTTTGTAGCTCCATTGATGTCGGTTGCATCCAAATACGGCTTCAAACGGTGTCCATTGACCATTTGCTTTACTCCATCTTTTGGATCTTCAATTTCAATCTCTCCAAAGTTCCCAACTCTTGTAATGACATATGGACCCATCCATTTGCTTTTGAGCTTTCCGGGAAAGAACTTAAGTCTTGAATTATAAAGCCACACCTTTTGGCCAACTTCAAACACCTTTTTCTTCAACTTGGCATCATGAACCGCTTTCATCTTGTCCTTGTAGGTTGATGCACATTCATATGCCTCATTTCTCAATTCTTCCAACTCACATAGTTGCACCTTTCTTTCCTTGCCTGCATTCTCAAAATCCATGTTAACGGCCTTAACGGCCCACAATGCTCTATGTGCAAGCTCAATTGGAAGATGACAACCCTTCCCATAAACCAACCGGTAAGGAGTAGTGCCAATAGGTGTCTTAAAAGCGGTACGGTAAGCCCATAAAGCATCATTAAGTTTGGTTGACCAATATTTTCTATCGGGTCTTACCGTTTTTTGTAAAATTTCCTTGATTTGTCTATTAGACACTTCTACTTGCCCACTTGTTTGTGGGTGATATGGAGTGGCAATCCGGTGGTTTATGCCATACCGTTTGAGAAGTTTTCCAAACTGAAATTTTTGAAATGAGATCCCCCATCGCTTATGATCACACGAGGGATTCCAAATCTTGAGAAAATATTGCTTTGACAAACTTGCACACAACGGTATGGTCATTGGTCCTAGTGGCAATGGCTTCTACCCATTTTGAAACATAATCTACGGCCACTAGAATTTAGTAATTACCAAAGGAATTAGAGAAGGGACCCATGAAGTCAATGCCCCAAACATCAAAAATATTAACAACTAAAATGGGTTGCATGGGCATTTCATTCCTCTTGGTGATACTACCTAGTTGTTGACACATAACACATTTCTTAACAAATTCAGCGGCGTCTTTAAAAATACTGGGCCAAAACAAACCACACATCAAAACCTTATAACCTGTCTTTTGACCGCTGAAGTGACCTCCACATGCAAATGAATGTGCATGATTCAACATTTCTTGAATCTCCTCTTCCGAAACACATCTTCTCACCAATTGATAGGGGCCAACTTTGAATAAATCCGGCTCATCCCAAATATATTGCTTGGCTTGTGCAAGGAATTGTTGCTTCTTTCTCTTGGACTAATGCTCCGGTATCTTATCTGCGAACAGAAAATTAACAATGTTTACATACCAAGGAACAACAGAAATGGTTAGTAGATATTCATCCGGAAAAGTCTCATTGATCTCCTTAGTTGAACCATCATCCATAGCTTAAATTCTTGACAAGTGGTCCGCCACCACGTTCTCACTTCCTTTCTTGTCTCGGATTTCCAAGTCAAACTCTTGTAGTAGCAACACCCATCTAATTAGCCTTGGCTTTGCATCCTTTTTCTCCATCAAATGCTTAACCGCGCTATGATCTGTGTACACTATAACCTTGCTACCACAAATATAAGAACGAAACTTGTCAAGAGCATAAACAACCGCAAGCAATTCCTTTTCGGTGGTGGTATAATTCAATTGGGCATCCGATAAAGTCTTGCTTGCATAATAAATCACAACGGTTTCTTGTCCACCCGTTGTCCCAAAACAGCCCCAATGGCAAAGTCACTTGCATCACACATGATTTCAAATGGCATGGACCAATTAGGTGATTGCAAAATGGGGGCTTCAACCAATTTCTCTTTTAAGGTTTCAAAAGCTTTTAAACATTCATTATCAAACACAAAAGGTACATCTTTTAGTAACAAATTACACAAAGGTTTTGTAATGACACTAAATCCCTTGATGAACCTTCTATAAAATCCGGCATGTCCAAGAAAAGAACGGACACCCTTAACATTGGTTGGAGGGGGTAAAGTAGAAATCACTTTGATTTTGGCCCGGTCAACTTCCATGCCTTTATTTGAAATCACATGACCCAAAACCGTCCCCTCTTGAACCATAAAGTGGCTCTTTTCCCAACTTAAAACCAAATTTGTCTCAACACATCTTTTCAAAACCTTGGTTAACTCATTAAGACAATTATCAAAGGTTTGGCCAAAAATTGAAAAATCATCCATGAAAATTTCTAGGGAATCACCAACCATATCCGAGAAGATACTCATCATGCACCTTTGAAAGGTGGCTGGAGCATTACATAACCCGAATGGCATTCGCCTAAAGGCAAAAGTCCCATATGGGCATGTAAATGTGGTCTTGTGTTGGTCATCGGGATGAATAGCAATCTGATTATAACCCGAATAACCATCTAGAAAACAATAAAACTTCTGACCTGCAAGCTTTTCAATGATTTGATCAATGAATGGCAATGGGAAATGATCCTTTGAAGTAGCGGTGTTCAACTTTCGGTAGTCAATGCATACCCTCCACCCGGTGATGGGTCGAGTTGCAATTTGCTCACCACTATCTCCTTTCACCACTTGTATTCCAGCTTTCTTACGCACCGTTTGTGTTGGACTTACCCATGTACTATCCGAAATTGGGTAAATAATTCCAACATCCAACCACTTGAGCACCTCTTTCTTCACTACTTCACGCATGTGTGGATTCAATCTTCTTTGAGCATCACGTGAAGGTTTTGCTTCAGCATCGGTGATGATTTTGTGCATCATAATTGATGGGCTAATGCCTTTTAAATCGGCAATTGTCCATCCAATGGCCGTCTTGTATTCCTTGAGCACCTTTAATAATGCTCTTTCTTGAACTTCTTCCAAGTTTGATGCAATGATCACCGGCAAAGTTTTCTCTTCTCCCAAAATGCATACTTCAAATGTGATGGGAGCTCTTTCAATTACACTTGTGGTGGACTTTCAATGGATGGCTTGAGATGGGTATCAATATGATCAGGTAGACTTTCCACTAAATGAGTCCATGGTGGTCTACCTTCTTGAACTGCCATGATTTCCCATTCTTTCTCCTCCTTTTTCAATGTCTCACTATGCTCCAATATTAACCTGTCAACCAAAGCACAATTCTCCCGTGTGTCTTCCTCATTTTCATGAGGAATGCACTCATCAATGACGTCCGCCATAAAGCATTCGTCACTAACTACGGGGTTAGGAACACTAGCAAAAACATTCAATCTTATCTTACGGTTGCCAAAAGTCATTTCAACCGTACCCCTTCTACAATCAATTAATGCATTAGCGGTGGCCAAAAAGGGTCTACCCATGATGACATTGGGCTGCCTAATATTACCGCTTGATGCAAAATCAAGTACCAAAAAGTCCACGGGGTAATAAAAATACTCCACTTTAACAATGACATATTGGACAATTTCTCTAGGGAGTTTTAGGGACAAATCAGCCATCACCAAGGTGGTGTCGACTTTTTCCAAGGGTCCAAAGTCATATTGGTCATACAAAATACCCGGTAGGATACTCACACCCGCCCCCATATCCAAAAGTGCCTTATTCATTTTGAAATCACCAACTTGAATAGTAATTAAAGGCGCTCCGGATCTTGGAGTTTAGGTGGGAGTATACCCATCACAACGGCACTAACTTCTTCATTTAAAACAATTTTCTTTGGAAGTTTATGGTGCCGTTTTTGGGTACACAACTCCTTAAGATATTTAGCATAAGCCGGAACTTGTTTGATGATGTCAATAAGAGGTATATTAATTTTCACTTGTTTAAAAATTTCCCACATTTCTTCCTCATGGGGACCTCTTTTCTTAAGTGTAGGCCTAAGTTTTGGATCAATCAAAGCCAAAGGAAAAGGAATGGTATTACCCTCCATATCCTTTCCTTGTTTTCAGAAAATTTACCACTAGACCTATTGTTTTCTACCTCTTTAAAAGACACTTTTTTATTGATTTAGGTAGAACAAGTTCCGGTTCATGCTCACTATCTTCATTCTCATCAACATCCTCCACCACACCATCAACAAGTGATGATGGAGGGACAACTTTATTATCATAAATCCTACCACTACGAAGAGTACTCACAATGTTGATCTCCACGTTTTTGACATTCTTGGAGTTGCCACTTTGATGTTTTGGATTGATCTTGGTATCACTTGGTAGCTTTCCCGGATTCTTCCTCAATTTCGATACATCCTCCGCCAATTGACCAACTTGCTTTTGCAAAGACTCAACCGTCTTGTCCCGAATTTCATTCTTCCTATCCATTTCTTTCAAGTACTCCATGATTTCCCGGGTTGACACATCATTACCTCCCGAAGGCCCACCTTGGTTATTACCTTGTTGATAGTTCCTTGGGTAGCCTCTATTGAATTCCCCTTGATTTTGGCCACCTTGGTAATTTCCTTGGTTGTAGTTTCGGCCTTGAATGGTTGAGATGGTGCTCCACTGTTTTGGTTGTTTCCTTGAAAGTTCGGGTTGAGTTGATTTGAAGAATTCCCATATCTAAGATTGGGATGATTTCTCATTCCCGGATGATAAGTGTTGGAGTTCATGTCAAATTGCCTCTTTTCTCCATACACTTGATTCACTTCTTCAACTTGTTCCGGGACTAATGGACATTGCAAAGCCGTATGTCCAAGCTCATCACAACTCTCACAAATCGGATATTCTTGAGAAACTTGAGCAACACCCCGATTTTCAGCTTTCCCCAACTTGGCAAATTTTCGTTCCAATGCCTCAAGTCGATCTTTGGTGGCTTGATCACTTGTTGATGAAGTAGAAGCTATTGGATGCCTTGCTCTCCTATTCGATTGTGCTTGCCTTTTAGAGTTCACACTCATTTTCTCCAAGAATTCCCAATCAATATCTTCGGGATTTGTCAAGAAAGTTCCATTGCTAATAGAATTCACATCTCGTTTTTCTTCCGGTAACAAACCATCATAAAAAGCCGTGATCAATTCCCATTTAGCAATCCCATGGTGTGGACATGTCCTCAACAACTCATTAAACCTCTTGAAAGCTTCATAAAATGTTTCACCCGATTGTTGCTGAAAAGTTCTTATCGAATTTCTTGCATCACTAGTCTTTTGCATGGTATAATACTCATCCAAGAATTGTTGTTGCATTTCAGCCCATGTAAAGATGCTACCCGATGGCAATGCCAAGAACCATTGCTTTGCTTTATCCTTCAAAGTGAACTGAAATAAGACTAGTTTAACTTCATCCGGTGAAAATCCTTGCCCTCCAATAGTTCCACAAATAGCCTCGAACTCCGACAAGTGCAAATAAGGCTCCTCCGATGCTTTCCCATAAAAACTTGGCAAAATGCTCAAACATTGCGGTCTAACCTTAAAAGCTCTACCCCTCAACACCGGTGGTACTATGGGTGAAGCATTAATGGCTATGGCGGCTCGGAAATGACTATCAACTCCTTGTGGTGGAAGTTGATAGTTCATGTTTGGCATGGCACGGTTGTGTGGTTGGTGATTGGGTGGAACTCCACGACGGTAGTGGCGTGGTGGTGGACCATGAGGAACTCTTGGTCCTTGGTGGATGTATTGAGGTTGGTTGTATTGGTTGTATTGATAGTTTTGCGGTTGCACATAATCTTCCCCATCATTCCAATCATACCCATCCGAATGATCATCAAACCTCTCATCGTCCCAATTATCAACTCGATCATACACCGACTCCTTCGTATACCGTGATCCATCTCCAACATAGGTTAGTGTTCCAAATCGGTGAGGGGTTATGAAACCACTCCTCACGGATCGGGGCGGGTGTTGTTGTTGATGTTGGTTTAGAAGTTGGTTGTTTGGGTCAAGGTTGGTTTCTTGTTGAATTCCGATGGGTTGGATGATTGGTGGATTTCCGGTGGGTGGAATGTTTCTTTGTGGGTTATCGGGATCACTCATGTTTGCACGGTGAAGTACTCGGTTCTTCCTAGCTGTTTTCTCAATTTCAGGATCAAACAACAAAGGTGACTTCTTCTTGGAATACCTCGTATGCATACACGACCTGTAAACCTGCACACAATCAACACACCTAGCGTATAAAAGGAAATAAACAAACTACTAACTAAAACTAAACTAATTCTTTGTTTTTTTGAATTTTCTGAAAAATTTGAACTAAACTAATTTAAAACAAACTTTAACACTTTGCACACCGATTCCCCGGCAGCGGCGCCAAAATTTGATCGATGTCGTTGGACCGATCAAAAATAAAACTAAATACCACTAATAGTAGGGTAAGTCGAGTATCGTATCCTCAGGGAATCATGGGAAAGTGTTAAACATTGAAACGTTAATTAATCTAGGCATAAATATAAAACTGATTGATTGATTGATTTGATTAAACTAAAATTAATTGTGAATTTAACAAAATAATTCAATAATAATAAAAGGGACCATTCTCATGCTTCAAATTATGTTTTCAAAAGTATAACCTAACTTATGTTCGTTGGAAATCACATAGACATGATTCGTTATAAAGCTTGGAATGAATGAATGTTCAAGAACTAATTGATTAGGTTGTGATGATTCACGATAATGAAAACCGAGGAATTGACACAACTAAATTATCTATTCATTAACTAGATTACAAGTCATAAGAGATTCTTTCAATAATCCATGATCAACAAGAATTTGAAATCAAAAGATAGATGAAATTCATTCAAGTTATAAACAAGTAATCATTCATTCAAACTAAACAACATTAGATGCAAAACACAATTAAGAATTAAACATCTAATCCAATTTGAATATAAGAAGGGTTGAATACAATTGTCTTACATAATTGTTCACATGAGAATGATCAAAAGAGAATTAGCCTAAAATCTTCATCATTCAATCTTCAATTAAGGCTTTAATCTCCATGGAATTGTGATTTGATGATGAAATTGGGGTGTTTTGAATGTTAGGAACTGCTCCAGGTATGTGAAAAACCACAAAAAATCAGATTTTGGTTCAGCAACTGGCGTAACCTACGCCCATCCTGGGCGTAAGGTACGCCCCATATATTTTGCCCAGCGTAAGGTAGGGCCCAAACTGGCGTACCTTACGCCCCTTGAACTTCAGATTTCCAGAATTTGCATCCTTGACTCTTTTGACTCGTTTCTTGATTCCAATGGCTTCAACTCGCAACCTATTACCTGAAACACTTAACAAACATAAAGGTACCCCTAATCGTCTATTAAGCTTCACAAAACAAGTCGGTTTTACATCTTAAAGTCATGCATTCCAGGCGTTTATCAAATATGTTGTTAGTCCCGTCGTTATAATAGATAAGTATGTGTCGTGTAAGACGTATTTGTGGTTTTCATAATAAAATGTAAAATATATAAATTAAAATAAACTAAATGGGTAGTTAATTGTATAAATGAAAAATCTCACTAAATATATAGAGTAATTATTAGTTTAGATTTAAGCTACATGGGTAATGGCCATTTCACATAATATTAATATTTTCTAACTTTTAACATGGAGTGCAGAATTTTTTACAGTATTATAGATAGTTTTTTATATGAATTAGGTATCATGAAGGTTGTAAATATCGGTTCGGTAACATAACGATCGGCCCACTTGAAACAATATCTCAACTTATAGTGATATATCGAATACCATAAATTATAAAGGAATTTATTTGTGATAGCAATATATTGATATTTTGATAACAAACCTAAACAAACATGATTGTATTAACTTTTTTTTTAAGGTGAATTTCGCTGGAAAGTTCGTGTCGTGATTCGACAGCGGGAGGTCTAGCATACGTTGTCTTAACCGGGTCCACGTTAGAAATCTCCCTCGAAGTAGAATTGCCTATTTCAAATACCCGATGGGGGGAAAAACCCTTACTAATCCGCCCAAAGGTACGACGATTAATAGGAGTAAACCTTGCCCCTTCAAACTTGAATCCGAGAATACCCAAGTCAAGCCCTCATAAAGGGACTTCCTATATCCTGCTCAAGGCTTGAATACAAGACCTCTAGAATGAAATGGTCTTTCAACCATTGAGCTAAAACCGAAAGAAAATATGATTGTATTAACTAATGAACAAAACCTCAACAAAGAAGCATGAGGAACAAACGATAATTACAACTATTCATGTTATGCCTCACATGTTTGTAATCATGCAATAAATTTACAAGAGTAAACTTATCAAAAAAGCTTCAATCGGGCAAACAAATCACATTTTAGCTTACTTGTCACAAAATTTATATACTTTTTCTATATTATATATCATGTGTAATGTTAACTTATTTCATTTGATCTTATTCACCAGTCATTTTATTTTATTCTACATTTACTTTTATTATAATAATTATTTTGTGACATGTGAACCGTACGAGTTTAATCTAATATTTAAATAAGTAAATACTACTACTACTACTACTAATAATAATAATAAAGGACATTTTACATAATGGTTGCTTTTTAAAAGATCTCGTCGCATTAAGCGGGTGCCTCTTTAGTAAAATATACCCTCCGTTGTAATATTCGTTCCATACCTGCCAACAAAAAAATCTAATTTTAATCATATATATCATTTCTCTAAGCCAAAAGCAATAAATGGTAGTATATTTTTTGTATAAGCCACAACATAAGTTAATTCAACAAAGGATATTCATCACTAAGTAATCACTATGATAACCCTATTATACATTTTGATATTTTATGAGTGATATGTATCAGATTACATTACATTACAATTCATAATATCTTATACTCGTATCATAATTTGCCATTAGTTATAGCCTTATAGGTAACACATGAGTCCATACAAATTATCTTGCAGATTCGAAATTCTTACATGATATATGTTAAATAAACTTATAAAAATACATTTAATTGTGTGAATTATTTTCTCTAGAATATTGAAATGATTGACCGCGATATTTTCCTTGAATACTAGTATACTGCGAGTACTAATTTATTTGGGAACATCACATGGCATGTGCGATGTCAAAAAAACATCCCTGTCATTTTCTTGAGGTTTGTTTTTTTATTCTTGTTCTGGTTATTTATACAAGATAACAAATTTTACATGAATTTTTAATTTAAAATGCAAATATATGGGAGGTGATCTGTACACCACCAGTTTTTGACGATACACCACCAAATATGCTTTTTGAGTTGTACAATACAACACTGTAAAGCACAGTTAGTGGTGTATCGTCAAAAATTGGTGGTGTACAGATCGCTTCCCATAATGAAAACTAGATTTATGCCCGTATAGAATACACGGCTTATTTATAATATTTTTTAGATAAAATAAATTGTTAAATATGTAATCTTAAATATAAAAGTATGTAGGTTAAATCAAATTAAAAGAACATAAATTTAAAATATTAAACGTATATAATGTATTTCAACTTTTTGCTGGAAAAAAAATTAATTTTTACACTTTTATAACTAAATATATTGATTGAAAAAAAATATTTGAGATTCATGATTGAATTAAAATCAAAACATTAATTGTAAAGGTTCATGTTATAAAAATGAATAGCTTTTATGATGAATAGATTGACGATCATCAACCTTTTGATCAAAAGCTTTTTTCTTGTCTAGTGATTAAAAAAAAACTTTCAGTTAAAAGAGATGAATCTTTAATAAATTGAAGACGGTGGATTAATTAGGTGGCAAAATAAAAAGCTTTTAAAAGCTTTTTGCCATTGTAGATAATATCGAGATAAATAAACAAATAATTTTTTATTTTCCCACATGGTAAATTAATTTAGATGGTTTAAAATATCTAGTATATAAATGGAAAAAAGGTTCATCAAGGGAGTGAACACTCTTATATATTCGGGCAAGATAAGTCTTTGGAGCCACCTATACATACGTACATAAGAAATAAAGCTATAATACACCTTAGAATAGGATATTATATGTAGAGTTAAATACAAAGGAGTCTGAGTTATTTTAAGATGTGATTGATTAATAAGTGATTAAGTTAGTTGGTTATATGGGTTTAGTATTGTAAAACAAGTATTAAAGTAAAACAAATAGGACAAGATCTTGACCCTTAGATCATAGTTAAATTGATGCACGAAGATTCACGAAGCAATTGATGCACGATGATTTTCATGATGCACAGTGATTTTCAGTGAAGAGAAACTTATTGTTTTATTTGTTTTACTTTACCTAAAACCTATATAGAAACTTTGTTAGGACCAGTTCACCTGGAACTGGCCAGTCACCAGTTCACACTGACCAGTCACCAGTTGCATCTGGTGACCCAGTAAACTGGTGACCAAAGAAGATTTGTCCAGAAATATATTGAAGTCCAGTTGCACCGTACAGTCAACGCAACTGAAGACTTCCTCCAGTTGAGAACTGACCAGTTGAAGAATCATTCCAGTTGAAGTCGAAGACGACAAATGGAAGATAGAGAATGGCAATGGCAGCGAAGCCCAATTGGCATTCTAGTCAGTTACAAACTGGAGACCATCAGTGGAAAGCCCTTACAAAGCTTTACACTGATTACGAGGAATTGACTTGTATGCTTTATGTACCTTTACCCGGATAATAAGCTTTGTCTTATTATTTAAGTAATAAAAGGTACATAAAGGTGGTTGTGTAAAGTTGCTTTATCATGCGACTTTACACTGCTTTTTAAGGAATTAAATGTTATTCCTTAAATGCTCTCAACCACATTTGTACGGCTAAAGTTAACATCCCAATGTTAACTTTGCCTATAAATACAAGTCATTGCACAACCAAGAATTTAAGTGTTCAACTCACAAAGTGAAAAACATACAAACACTTCACACTTTGCAAACCTGCAATATTCTTGGTGAACTTGTGCAATCTTCTCTCAATCGCTAAAAGGAACATTTCACAACTTTAAGTGTTCGATTGTCTTGAGAAATTCCGAGTATAGATCAATTGTATTTCATAGGTTGTTAGGATATTTACATTCGTGTATTATCTTGGTTCCGCATCAACCTTGCAATTTGTTTAATATCAATAAATAAATTACACATTGAAAAATACATATTGTCTCATCAAGTTATCTTACAAGTTATTTGTATTATTGCATTGTTCTTTACTTATTGTCATTTTTATAAGTAATCTATCTAGAACTTGGTATATACACACTGCAACTGGTCGTCTCCAGTTCAGTGCATATATTGCAAAGTAACTCCACCATCGACATAGAGGTGTCTTCAGTAGTACCATCTAACGAGTTGGGACTTACAAGTGGTATCAGAGCAGAAGGCTAATAAACTTGCCTAGATCTGCTAAGATGAACACTACTGAAGGTGGAGATGGTTCTGGTTCAAGTGAAAACCCCTCGAATACTAATGCACAACCTTTTCAAAATGTTAACACCAACCCTCCTCCTCCTACTGCCCCAAACCATGTCCATGTACACTACTCTAACACTCCTGTTCCAAATTTGATGGAAACAGTGAGACATTCGGTACATGGAAGGCTAGAATGCTTTTGCATTTTGGTGGGATTGAAAGGTATATGTTGAAAATCCTTAAGGATGGACCATATATACCCATGTCTCTTGGGGTCAGTCCTCTTCTTGATCCAACTGGAAGAAGAGGTTCAAGGGAAAAGCCAGAAGACCATTGGTCTGATGAGGATCGTAGACTTGTTGATCTGGACACCAGACTCAAGAACATGATCCTTGGGGCTGTTCCTGAAGATCTAATTCCAACACTTGTGCTGTTCCCCAGTGCAAAATCAATGTGGGACGAATTAGTTATTCAGTTTTAAGGAGGTGATGACACTATTGTCACCAGAAAAGTTGCCTTGGACAAGAAGTATGAATCCTTCTTTGCCTTGCCCAATGAAAGTCTAACTGGTACATACACCAGATTTTCTAGCCTCATCAATCAGTTGAGAGGTTTGGGTGTAGAGAAGGATAATGATATTTTTCTTGAGAAGTTTTGTGATATTCTTCCTTCCAAATGGGAAAACATGGTTCTTGTCTTGAGACAAGGTAAAACCTTGCACACTCATACTCTTGCATCGCTCTATGGAGCCTTCAGATTCACTGAAGATAATAATGCTGCAAGACTTGTGACTGAGCAAGATGCCATGAACCATGCCCAGAGTCCCAAGGTTGCTAGTGTAACTGAGCGACCTTGTGCTGCTTTAATGTCTGCTGAGAGTGTCCAGGTACACTCGATGAAGGAGATGTTGAACAGTTTCTTAAACTCTGGACTGACCACTGAAAACAGTGATGGTTGTAATGAAACTGACGATGATGATCTGGTTGCCATGATTGCTAAAACCTTTAATAGTTTAAGCATAAATCCAAAAGATTTAATGGCCCCAACAATGCTTCCAGCTCCAGCTCTCTGGATAAGACCAATCTTACATGCTATAAGTGTGGTAAGAAAGGTCATTTTATGAAGGAATGCAGATCTAGTCAGTTGAACAACCAAACTGGTCCCTCTGTCCCTAATTTCAATCGGCCTGATGATAGCTACAAAGCTAAATACAAGAAGCTTAAGGCCCAGATTGCCCTCCTGTCCATGGAAAAGAAAAAGGATCAGTGCTTAATGGCACAAACTGAGAGAAAATGGGAGTACTCTGATGACTCATCTGATTATGAAGAAGAGGAAAGGGACATGTGCTTCATGGCCTTGGAAGATCAACAGCAGCAACACGTGGTAAAAGAAGATGTCATCTCTGGAAGATGGGTGGACATCATACTGAAGAAGGTATGTGACTATGATAACCAGGTTGACCCTGAACTAAAACTGGACCTGGCTGAATTATTAAGTGGTGATTTGGCATTTGTGGAAACTGTAAGAGCTGATAGTGAAAGATATCTTGACACTATCCTAATTGAACTGAACAATGTTAAACCACAATTAAATTATTTGCAAAGTGTCCAGTTCGCTCTCAAGGAGTCAGTTTTAAAGATTGAGGCTTTAGAACTTGATAATCAAAACTATTTTCTGATCTTGAAAAAGAACAAAAGATTATCAAGTCATGGGTAAAAGCATCTGCAAAAACTATGATGCATTTTCAAGAACTATCGATGCCCAGAAAAATGCATGGAAATCTGGAGATCTGGAGATGGCAGCTCTCATACCAGACCTTCATGCATTGCCTCCAGCTCTCAAGGTTGAAACACCTTATGATCAACCTGAAGCTGTTGAAACTGAAACCTTTAAGACCACCCCCATTGAGGTTAAAACTGGAGCCAAACAGGCTAAAGCTCCAGTCAAAAAGGCCACTGGTAACAAGTCTTTACCTCAAAAGTCTAAGGTGCCCAAGACCCGACAGACTAAAGCACCAGTTGAACCTAGGTCCAAGGTTTAACTGCCTGAAGAAAATAATATTTTGGTTAATCTGGAAAGTCAACTCCAACTTTTGTCTTGGCAGGTTCAGAGTTGTACTGCCCGGATTAACAATCTGGAAGGAGGTTTATTACCTCCAATTTTCAAACAAAATATTAATCCACTCTCTTTAATACCTAAACAAAAGAATGTTCCTTCTGGAACAAAATCTGGTAAAAATAAAGGGAGTAAGTATCAAATACCAATTGTTTTTACTCCTGCACCTGGAGCTGGTGAAAAAGCTCCAGATGCAGCCTCCAGTTCAACACCACAACTGTCAACTGTGACTTTTGTAGAGAAGTCCAGCGAACCCATCAAGAAAAGATGGGTTCACAAAAAGAACTAATGATTTTTGTGTGTGTGTAGGGCGATCGAAAGAAAAATATCTGGTATCTGGACAGCGCTGCTGGCCGGACTATGACGGATGTAAGCCCCTACTGGAAGAGTTCACTGTCCAAGATGGACCGACAGTGACGTTTGGTAACGATCAATCTGGAAAGACTGAAGGATATGGTGGGCTCAATAATGGACAAGTCGAATTCAAAAGAGTTGCATTTGTGAATGGTTTGAAATACAACCTGATCAGTGTCAGCCAACTTTGCGATGATGGCTTCAGAGTATTGTTTGATATTGCACAAGGCACCATATTTAACAAGGATTGGAAAGTGGTGATGATTGCACCAAGAAAAGGAAATGTGTACATCATGGATATGGAACCAGCTCCAAAAGAGCAATGTTTTCTATACCAAAGCTGATGAGGACACCAACTGGCTATGGCATAAAAGATTATCCCATCTTAATTTCAAAAACATTAACAAGTTGTCTCGCAAACAACTGGTTGATGGGATACCTCAGATTTCTTTCAATAAAGAAAAGCCATGTCCAGGGTGTGAGATGGGCAAGCAGAAGAGAGCCAGTTTTAAAACTAAGCAAAATTTTAGCATCACTGAACCTCTTCACATGCTTCATATGGATCTCTTTGGTCCAGTGAATGTTCAAACTAGAGCTGGAAAGAAGTACACTCTAGTTGTGGTTGATGAATTCACCAGATACAGCTGGGTGGTATTCATCAGATCCAAAAGTGATGCATCTGCTGAAATCATCTCTCTCATTAAAAGAATTGAGCTCAAGTATACTCGAAAAGTTTGTCAGTTGCGAAGTGATAATGGTACTGAATTCCAAAATAAGGTACTTGAAACATTTTGCAATGACACTGGCATCTCTCAAAACTTCTCATCAGTTCACTCTCCAGAGCAAAATGGAGTTGTTGAAAGAAAGAATCGTACACTGATAGAAGCCGCCAGAAGTATGCTATCTGAATCTGGTCTTCCCACCAGTTTTTGGGCTGAGGCAATTGCAACTGCTTGTCACACCCAAAACCGGTCAGTCTACATCAAAAGACATAAGAAGACTGCCTATGAAGTACTCAGGAATCGTAAACCAAATATTGGATACTTCCATGTATTTGGTTGTCCAGTTTATATACTGAACGATTCCAGTCAGCTTGGAAAGTTTGATGCAAAAGCCGATGAAGGGGTATTTTTAGGCTATTCAGATATTCGAAAGGCCTTTAGAGTTTATAATTATAGACTCCAAAAGGTTCATGAGACAATTCATGTCACATTCGATGAGTCAACTGAAGCAATCAACAAGAGACCAAACCTTGATATTTCTCCAGTCGTTCCAATTAATTTTGGTGAAACTGACCAAGTTCATCGGTCAGTTGTTTCACCAGAAGATGCTTCCAGTTACAACAAATTGGAACAGTTAAGAAGAAGAACACCACCAGTGACACATCATTCTATCCCTCCATCAATTTCAACTTACCACAAGAATTGGTGATTGGATCTGATGTACGTGCCACTCCAATATCAGCACCAGTTCAAACACCTACTTCTCAGTTCTTCATGAAATGCCTTCTAATGAGGAATTTCATGATGCTAATCGAGACCTCATTGACTCTGATGAGGATATAGAAGTTGTTTGGACTGATCCTTCTCCAGAAGCTGTTGCAACTGAAGAAGATCGCCAGGTGACTTGCACTGATATTGTAGTTCACCAGCCTAGTCATACACTAGATGGACTCGAGCCCATCCAATTGAACAATTGTGGGTGATCCAACTAGTGGGGTTCAGAATAGAAGAGCCACCAGTGAGCAATGCTTAAACGTCACCTTCTTATTTCTAATTGAACCAAAGAAGATTGACGAGGCTATGGCAGACCCAAGCTGGGTGGAAGCTATGCAAGAAGAGCTCCTCCAGTTTGAAAGGAACAATGTTTGGGAGCTTGTTCCTTGTCCACCAGGGTTAAAGAAGGAACCTATTGGTACCAGATGGGTCTACCAAAACAAAATGGATGAAGATGGCCATGTTGTAAGAAACAAGGCCAGACTAGTTGCCCAGGGTTATTGTCAAGCAGAGGGCGTTGACTTTGATAAAACTTTTGCTCCAGTTGCAAGACTTGAAGCCATAAGAATATTTCTGGCTTATGCAGCCCATCTGCAGTTCAAGGTCTTCCAGATGGATGTCAAAAGTGCGTTCCTTAATAGAACATTGGAAGAAGAAGTTTATGTTAAGCAGACTCCAGGTTTCATCGATGAGAAGCATCCTCATTGGGTTTATAGACTGAACAAAGCATTGTATGGTCTAAGACAAGTCCCAAGAGCCTGGTATGATACTTTAACTAAACATCTTCTTAAAAATGGCTTTCAAAGAGGTGCAATAGATAATACCTTGTTTATCTTGAAAGAAAGAGGTAATATCTTATTGGTACAAATTTATGTTGATGACATTATTTTTGGTTCAACTGATGATGCAATGTGTAAAAAGTTTTCTAAAATCATGTCATCTGAGTATGAGATGAGTTTAATGGGTGAATTAACATTTTTCTTAGGTCTTCAGATTAGGCAAACTGAAAATGGAATTTTCATAAACCAAGGAAAATATGTCAGAGATTTGTTAAGAAAATACAAATATGATTCATTCCCATCGAAAAACACACCTATTGCAGCACCATTGAATTTGGACTCTGACCCAACTGGCAAACCAGTTAACATAACTGACTATAGAGGTATGGTTGGTTCACTGATGTACTTAACTGCCAGTCGACCAGATATAATGTTTGCAACATGTTTATGTGCCAGGTTTCAGGCTAACCCTAAAGAATCACATTTGGCACGCTGTAAAGCGTATCTTTAGATACCTGAAAGGGTGTCCTAATCTTGGTCTTTTGTACCCCAAAGGCTCAGGATTAGATCTAATGGGTTATTCAGATTCTGATCATGCAGGTTGTAAGATAGATAGAAAATCAACAACTGGTGGTTGTCATTTCCTTGGAGGAAAACTGGTAAGTTGGACCAGCAAGAAGCAGACTTCAGTCTCTATGTCCACTGCTGAGGCAGAGTACATTTCTGCGGCCAATTGTTGTGCCCAGATTCTCTGGATCAAGAACCAGTTACTAGATTATGGTCAGAAGTATACCAAGACCCCAATCTTTTGTGACAACACCAGTGCTATTGCTATATCTCACAACCCAGTGATGCACTCAAAAACAAAGCATATTGACATCAGGTATCATTTCATTCGAGATCATGTTATGAAAGGAGATATTGAAATTCATTTCATCCCCACTGACAAACAGTTAGCTGATGTTTTACTAAACCTCTCGATGAGAAAACCTTTAAACATCTCATCAGCGAACTGGGAATGTTAAACCCTTAACTGGAGCTTTCTTTGTTATTGAACGCGTCAGTGACACTGATGAAGTTCTCCAGTTGAGGAGGTCCAGATAATCTTTGCTCGCCAGGCTATCGAACGCCTTTGTGATACTATCTTGGCACTAATTGATTTTCTGGATCATCATTTTAGGGGGAAAGACTCAAAATAATTTTCTGACTAAAATTCGTTTTTGTTTGAAAATGAAACTGGAGAACTCTCCAGTTGGAAACTGGTACTGGACTGATCCTCCAGTTACCAGGTTCAGTCTTGTCTTATTTTATAACGTTACAAATACTTGGTCAATATGTGTGACACATGATGATACTCGAGTGTTTTAAACCACTTGATATCGTGATCTGACGTGTTTGAAACCATTTTAGTACTTGACAACTGTTTGTATTGGGAAATCAAAAAGTGAGTGGGCGCGTGGGTAAGATAAGCCGTCGTAGCATTTAATGCTGACATGGAAGCATTTAATGTTTACATGGCAAATCAATATTTTATTTCAAAATTCAAACCAACTTTGTTGAAAATATCTACAAAAAGGATTGTCTTTATTAAAATATAATTTTGGTGTTTCATTGGGATCTTGAATCCCTTTATAAATACCCTTATTTACTCCGAACTCATTTACTTCCTTCTCTTACATTCCTTCATTTACTTCCAATCATCAAAATTGCTTCATTTTTTCTCTTTGCTTCACAAATCAAAAACCCTAAATCCCAAATTTCATTTTCATTCTTCTATGGCTCCTAGATCATCTCATTCAAGAGATGTAAATCTCTTGACTGTTCCATATAATCCCTCACCAGATGTCAAAGCGGCACCTGGTGCCCCTAGTAGTGCTTCGGTCATCAAACTAAATCCAAATAATCCGATGGCCAGCCTACGAGGATCTCAAGGGTCCGATACCCTTATTGGTAGAATTCAAAAGTTTTTGAAGAATTCTCCAATGGACCCTCATTCTCTCTAAACCCACGTAAGTTGTTTCACAACTACTTATGTGAGTTTTGGTACACTGCCGTTCTTTCTTCCGATTGTTCCTCCATCAGTTTCACATTAAAGGATGAAACAATCCAGTGTACCTTGTCAGCCGATGTATTGAGGGATGCCTTACGCCTCAATTACTGGAGAGAGGGTGAATCTCCAGTCGTCTTGCCCCCAAATATAAACTTTCGCCAAGTACTTCTTGAAATGGGACACAGGGAGTGTTTGGAGAATAGGGTGTTGAAGACAAAAGGTGCGATGACCATAAAGGGCCTTACACCTTCATGGAGGTATTTTTTCATCCACCTGGTGGAGAGCATGGGTGGGAGTTCTGGTGGACTTGACCAGATTAACTCCTCGCAAGCAGAGATGGCTTACTGCTTGTGGAACGGATTGAGAGAGTGGACTTTGCAGATATTCTGTATAGAAGCCTAGTTCAAAAACTGAAGGGCACAAGGGGTGTTTGTATTCCCCATAATAATGCGAAGGTACGTGCACATTCATGAAATCACAACACAAGGCATAATGAATGACTATAAAGGAGTCGTTTTGAAAACATTTCATTTAACATAGTTCATTGTCTTGAAATATTGGAAATACATTTAAGGAAAAACATTACAATAATTTAATGAGTATTTTTAGGAATTCTAAATCCTCGATAGGTGGTACTATCATTGGTTTCGACAACAATGATAACTTGAACAAAAGTAAAGTCTTTTCCATGATAAAAACGAAACATCAACTCCAAGTGGCGAAATAGCCTTATGTGAATCCTACCGTGCATCTTACGGACCTGAGATACATGCTAAAATGGGTCAACAATAATGTTGGTGAATTCATAGGGGTAAATGAGTAATTTGCATGAAACCACAAGATTTAAGTGTGACCATTGCTAACCCGCAATGT
>CM067168.1:147021968-147033216 GCA_034093135.1 Erigeron breviscapus
AGTTAGGAAACTAAAAATAATATGTCATGTTTTTATAATTCATGTTTTTATAATTTATATTGTATCAATCATTATTATTGCATAAGTGCGCTATTTAATTATTTAGTAATTATATAACGATACATATTTCGTATGGCACTTTCAGTAACGAAAGTGATCTTAACTAGATACATATTGTCACAATAAAATCATATATCACAAAATGCATATTATGGAGGTCCTCCTTGACCGGTTCATCAACCTGATGAATGTGTGTCGGCATCGTTATTTTCTAACGACGTTTGTTCATGGTTGACACATAAGAATTTAAATATCACATATTTAAATTTAACTTTCTATAAATAGCACATGAATAGTAAACTTTCTAAGTTTAGCTAACCTCAAATTTGGCGGTTGTCACATTCTCCCCGTGTTAATGGAAGTTTCGCCCCGAAACTTTAGGCATTACGTGGCATTTTGGACGTTACGGAATAAATGTGGGTATTTTTGTTTCATTTGGTCTTCACGTTCCCACGTGAACTCGGGTCCTCGTCTTGAGTTCCAACGAACCTTAACGATAGGAATGCGACTTTGTTTTAATCTCTTAACTTCGCGGTCCATGATTTCAACGGGTTCTTCTACGAAGTGCATGCGATCATCTAGCTGAATCTCTTCAAGCGGAATGGTTTGCGTTTCATCCGATAAACACTTCTTTAAGTTTGAGACATGGAAAACATTGTGCACTCTGCTCAGCTCTTGCGGTAATTCTAATCGATATGCGACGGGACCTATCCTTTCTACGATCTTGAAAGGTCCAACGTATCTCGGGTTCAATTTTCCTCGTTTCCCAAAACGAATGGTTCCTTTCCAAGGAGAGACTTTTAACATGACTCTATCTCCTACTTGAAATTCCAACGGTTTTCGCCTAACGTCGGCGTAGCTCTTTTGACGGTCACGTGCGGCTTTCATTCGGTTTTGGATTTGAAAAATCTTTTCGGTGGTTTCATGAAGGATTTCTGGACCCGTGATTTGACTATCACCAACTTCGATCCAACAAACGGGCGACCGACACTTTCTCCCATAAAGTGCCTCGAATGGGGCGGCTTGAATGCTGGTGTGATAGCTATTGTTGTATGAAAACTCACATAAGGGCAAGTGACGCTCCCAGTCACTCCCAAAGTCTATCACACATGCGCGTAACATATCCTCTAGCGTTTGGATGGTCCTTTCGCTTTGACCATCGGTTTGGGGGTGGTATGCGGTGCTCATGTCAATTCTAGTACCCAAAGCTTTTTGGAAAGATTTCCAAAATCTAGAGGTGAAACGAGCATCTCGATCACATATGATCGAAATAGGTACACCATGACGTGACAAAACTTCCTTCAAATAAATTCTTGCTAATTTATCCATCCCAAACGTTTCCTTAATGGGTAGGAAAAGAGCGGACTTTGTGAGGCGATCCACAATTACCCAAATCGTGTCGCATCCACTCACGGATCTAGGCAACTTAGTAATGAAATCCATGGATATTTCTTCCCACTTCCATTGGGGTATCCTTGGTTGTTGAAGCAAACCGGATGGTTTTTGATATTCAATCTTAACCTTTGCACACGTCAAACAACGACCAACATAGGCGGCTATGTCGGCCTTCATCTTAGGCCACCAATACATCTCCTTAAGTCCATGATACATCTTATCGCCACCGGGATGTATTGAATACCTAGACTTGTGTGCTTCGTCCATGATTAACTCTCTTAGGTTCCCACGGTTGGGTACCCAAATTCGGTTGGCAAAATAGCGAGTTCCATCGGGTCTAGTTTCAAATTGCGCTTCCATTCCTCTCAATGCTTCATTCTTGAGATTTTCTTCTTCTAATGCTTCAACTTGTGCAATTCGAATGTGAGGGGTGAGGTTGGTATGAATGGTCATACCCAATGCTCGGACGCGAAGCGGCTTGACTCGTTCCTTGCGGCTCAAAGCGTCGGCTACAACATTCGCCTTGCCGGGGTGGTACTTAATCTCACAATCGTAGTCACTAAGTAACTCCACCCATCTTCGTTGTCTCATATTCAAGTCCTTTTGGTCAAAAATATGTTGGAGGCTCTTATGGTCGGTGAATATGGTACACTTTGTGCCATAAAGATAGTGCCTCCAAATCTTAAGAGCGAAAACTACCGCTCCTAACTCCAAGTCGTGGGTAGTGTAATTTTTCTCATGCACCTTGAGTTGACGTGAAGCATAAGCTATCACCTTGTCCTTTTGCATGAGAACGCAACCTAACCCTTGATGGGAAGCGTCGCAATACACCACAAAATTATCGGTTCCTTCGGGCAGAGCTAGAATTGGCGCACTACAAAGCTTCTCTTTTAGTAGTTGAAATGCCTTTTCTTGCTTGTCTTCCCAAGCAAACTTCTTTTCCTTTTGCGTCAAGGTGGTCAGCGGTTGGGCTATTTTTGAGAAGTTCTCGATGAATCTTCTATAATAGCCGGCAAGACCTAAGAACTGACGTACTTCCGTTGGGGTCCTCGGTGCATCCCAACTCTTGATGGCTTCGATCTTTGCGGGGTCTACGTGAATCCCTGACTATCAATCACGTGGCCTAAAAATTGTACCGTTCGAATCCAAAATTCACATTTTGAAAACTTCGCATACAATTCTTCCTTCTTGAGTAGCTCCAAAATCATTCTCAAATGTCCCTCATGCTCTTCCTTGGTTTTCGAATAGATTAGTATGTCGTCAATAAAGACAATCACAAACTTATCTAGATATGGCTTGCACACGCGGTTCATGAGGTCCATGAAAACGGCGGGTGCATTCGTCAAACCAAAAGGCATAACTTGAAACTCGTAATGACCATAACGAGTTCGAAATGCCGTCTTAGGGATATCTTCTTCCCTAACCCTCAATTGGTGGTATCCGGATCTAAGATCGATTTTCGAGTAGTAACTCGATCCTTGTAATTGATCAAACAAGTCATCGATCCTAGGTAGGGGATATCGGTTCTTTATGGTAAGCTTGTTTAACTCACGATAGTCTATACACATCCGGAAGGATCCGTCCTTTTTCTTGACAAAAAGAACCGGAGCTCCCATGGCGAAGAGCTTGGTCGGATGAATCCTTTATCTAAGAGTTCTTGCAATTGAGTCGAGAGCTCTTTCATTTCGGATGGAGCTAAACGGTATGGAGCACGTGCCACCGGTGTAGCACCGGGCACCAAGTCCACTTGAAATTCCACCTGACGAATCGGAGGGATTCCGGGTAAGTCCTCGGGAAATACTTCGGGAAATTCTCGTGCAATAGGCACGTCTTCAAGTCGTTTCTCCTCAGGTTCTTTTGTCGTCACATGAGCTAAAACTGCGTGATACCCCTTTCGTAGGTATTTTTGAGTCTTCATACACGAAATGAGATTAATTGCTACACCACACTTTTCTCCTTGAATGATCAACATGTCTCCATTCTCTAACGGGATGCGAACAACCTTTTCGTGACATACAATCTCGGCCTTGTGCTTGGATAGCCAATCCATGCCGATGATGATGTCAAAGCTTCCTATTTCGACGGGGATTAGGTCTATGTGAAAGGGTTTGTCGGCTAAGGTCAAAGTACATTCACGTACTATGCTATCGGCTTTGATTTCTTTCCCGTTAGCAAGTTCTATAGAATATGCATCGTCTAACGGCACGGGGGTTATAGATAACAATTGAATAATTCTTTTTGATATAAAGCTTAAATCGGCACCGCTATCGAATAAAACGGAAACTAGCAGGTTTTCGAGAAGAAACATACCCGTCACAATGTTCGGGTCTTGGCGAGCTTCTCTTGCTTGAATCACGAAAGCTCTTCCACGGGCTTGATTGTTGTTATTGTTTTGGTTTCTGAGTCTTGGGCAATCCCTCTTGATGTGCCCCTCATTTCCACATTCATAGCACCCCTTCTGCATCACATTGTTGTTATTAACCACGGGGTTTGGAGCTCTACAATTTTGAGTCGTATGACCGGTCCTCTTGCACCGGCCACATGGCGGCATACAAGGTCCGCGATGATGAGAGCGACATTTGTTGCAATAAGGGCTACCTCCATTGTACCCTTTCTTCGCAGTTGGCCCCGCGGTATAAGCCTTAACCGCCTCGGCCCGTCTTGGTTGTTGTTGAACTAGATTTCTCGATGACCCTTCATCCCATTTTCTCTTGTGATCAAAAGCTCTTGGAGCAGCAACTTCCTTGGCTCCTTGTCTTTTCATTTGATCAGCCAAACTATGTGCCATCTCAACGGCACTCTCGATGTCAGTGGGTTTGGAAGAAGTTACCATTCCTTGGATTTGAGGTGGGAGTCCCCAAATGTACCTCTCAATGAGCTTGAATGCGGGTTCCACCATGGTTGGGCAAACTAGGGCCAACTCGTGAAACCGAGTCGTGTACGCGGGTACATCAAGTCCCTTAGTAGTCAAGTTCCAAAACTCGGCTTCCAACTTCTGGATCTCAGTCCTTGGGCAATACTTTCCTCGCATCCTTTCCTTTAGTGCCTCCCAAGTGAGTGCATAAGCCGCATCAACTCCTACGGAGTGAGCATACAAATTCCACCAAGTCAGGGCTCCACCTTGGAGAGTGCATGTCGCGTACTTCACCTTACATTCTTCCGGACAATTGCTGATGCGGAAAACTGACTCCATCTTTTCACACCATCGAAGTAATCCAATGGTTCCCTCGGTACCCTCAAAGTTCAGTGGTTTGCACAAGGTAAAGTCCCTATAGGTGCAACCCTTTGGGGCATTTGTTTGTGTTTCACCATTGCCACTTCCCTCGGCCTCACCGGTGGTTCGGTTTGCCTCATAAGTAGCGATGGCGGCAGCAACTCGTTGTGCTACGAGCCTCTCGATTTGGGCCGAACTCAGGGTTTGTGATTTAGTTGTTTTCTTTGGCGCCATTTCTTTAAGAAAGGAAACAAAAGTGTAATAAGTTTTTCTTCATTAACTTATGGATAGCTAACAACATTTAACCACGTCATAATGTATATCAATAGGTCCTCAATCATGCAAGCACATCATCAACATAACAATACCATGCCATAACTATACTAACATGCCAACATAATCATAAACAAAATTATTGTAACTAAAAGAAACATAAAAATTTGGATAAAGTAATAGATTTCATTGCTTCAAAATAAAGACAACCATGCGAGAAGTAACTTCGCAAAATCCATAGATTCATCATAATTCAAAGTTTCCGGGCACATCCCGCCCTAAATAGGAACAATAAAAATGTAAAGATAACATCTAGCTAGATCCGCTAGGGGGTGGCATAGTGATAGCAGCAGCAATAGTCTGAAGTGCCTCCTCGATCCTCTGAATCCTTACCTCCTGCATCGTAAGTCTATCCTCCATGTGCTGAACCTGAGTCTCCAAGTCTTCAATCCTTACACGTGTGATAAAGCTCTCGTCTCGTACTCCAATGGTCAGCTCAGCAGTGCCTCGCAATCCCAATCCAAGTCCCACAATATAGTCCTCAATCTCATCCACACGATCATGAGCAAACTCGGTCTGAATAGTGGTCTCGGTAAGCTCCACGTTCATAGTGGAGACCTGGCGGTGAAGATCCGCCACAGAAGCTGGAATAGGGCGAGTGGGTCCCTCAAGTGCCTGAAGGCGAGACTCGGCGCGGAAAAGTCGCGCCACGAGGGTGGATACGGTGAGGTGGACAGGCTCTCCGGTATATGCAGAGACGATATCCGGACCGGAGTGAGCATAGACGCGGTCATTATCACGAAGGCCCTCTAGCTCTCTCCATCGAGCTAGGACACAAGCCACAGAGTGATAAATCGGCTCGGTGCGGCGGCGTTGAGCCGGTGGCTCAACCATAGGGGGTGGAGGGTGCACCATCTCGGGAACACGAGGCTCAATAGTGAATCTCGGGCCCCGTGACGTGCCCTCGCCGGTACGGAACTGATGATGGTTTGTGGGTGGGGGTAGGTTGAAATGGGGAAGTGGAATATCTGGTGTGGTATGGACGACAGTGGATGTGCCGATCGGGTGAGCTATCGGCTCGGGTATAGTGAAAGTAGTGGGCTCGGCCAAAGTGAGAGTGGGCATAATAGTCGGAGGAACTGGTGGATGGGCAAAGGGTGGTGATGTGGGACCAACGAGTGGTGACCTAGGAGTGTCACCTACGGCCTCGGAATCAACAGTAGGCTCAGACTCAACGTGCTGATCGAGTGGGGACAAAGGGGATGGGACTGGCTGTTGAGTGATGAACTCTTCCTCATGATCGGACGTTAGGTCAATGACGTGTCGAGACATTTTCCCTAATGGAAAAGAAGAAAAGAAAACATAGACAATATATGTAAGCATCATTCTACTTAACCTTAACATGAGGCTGATAGGGGAGCATTCTTAGGCAAAGGAGCATATATATGTAAGATGAGAAATTTTAAAATTTCTAGATTCTAGCAATGTATATATAAGCATGAAATTTACACATAGTCAAGTAATGCATGTAAAATTTCTAAGGCATGTGTGTGCATAGTATATGTGATTTCTATGGGTAGTTATAGTCTAGGTTCACTAATTGCCACCTAGTTCACTATAACCTTGTCTCTGATACCATTCTGTCACACCCCATAATAATGCGGAAGGGTACGAGGTGCAACATTCATGAAATCACAACACAAGGCATAATGAACGACTATAAAGGAGTCGTTTTGAAAACATTTCATTTAACATAAGTTCATTGTCTTGAAATATTGGAATACATTAAGGAAAAACATTACAATAATTTAAAGAGTATTTTTAGGAATTCTAAATCCTCGATAGGTGGTGCTATCATTGGTTTCGACAACAATGATAACTTGAACAAAAGTAAAGTCTTTTCCATGATAAAAACGAAACATCAACTCCAAGTGGCGGAAAAGCCTTATGTGAATCCTACCGTGCATCTTACGGACCTGAGATACATGCTAAAATGGGTCAACAATAATGTTGGTGAATTCATAGGGGTAAATGAGTAATTTGCATGAAACCACAAGATTTAAGTGTGACCATTGCTAACCTGCAATGTCGTGTAGCCATTGTTCAAAAACAATGCTATGAAAAATATAATGTATATATTGTACTAAGCTCATGAATTGAAACTCGACGGTAATAAGTAACATTGTGCCTCGGCAAGTATTTGATCCATAATACTTGGGAATCCAAATATGCATGCATTCGTTCGACCATCACCGGTCAAGTTGGTGCGACCAACCCGAATGGGGGTGTCAACCCAAATAGTACTATTCATCATATCACGTTTAAATCCATAACTAACAATTCATGATGGGATCTTTATGGGATCAAATAATAGACATATATATATATATATATATATATATATATATATATATATATATATATATATATATATATATATATATATATATATATATATATATATATATATATATATATATATATATATATATATATATATATATATATATATATATATATATATATATATATATATATATATATATATATATATATATATATATATATATATATATATATATATATATATATATATATATATATATATATATATATATATATATATATATATATATATATATATATATATATATATATATATATATATATATATATATATATATATATATATATATATATATATATATATATATATATATATATATATATATATATATATATATATATATATATATATATATATATATATATATATATATATATATATATATATATATATATATATATATATATATATATATATATATATATATATATATATATATATATATATATATATATATATATATATATATATATATATATATATATATATATATATATATATATATATATATATATATATATATATATATATATATATATATATATATATATATATATATATATATATATATATATATATATATATATATATATATATATATATATATATATATATATATATATATATATATATATATATATATATATATATATATATATATATATATATATATATATATATATATATATATATATATATATATATATATATATATATATATATATATATATATATATATATATATATATATATATATATATATATATATATATATATATATATATATATATATATATATATATATATATATATATATATATATATATATATATATATATATATATATATATATATATATATATATATATATATATATATATATATATATATATATATATATATATATATATATATATATATATATATATATATATATATATATATATATATATATATATATATATATATATATATATATATATATATATATATATATATATATATATATATATATATATATATATATATATATATATATATATATATATATATATATATATATATATATATATATATATATATATATATATATATATATATATATATATATATATATATATATATATATATATATATATATATATATATATATATATATATATATATATATATATATATATATATATATATATATATATATATATATATATATATATATATATATATATATATATATATATATATATATATATATATATATATATATATATATATATATATATATATATATATATATATATATATATATATATATATATATATATATATATATATATATATATATATATATATATATATATATATATATATATATATATATATATATATATATATATATATATATATATATATATATATATATATATATATATATATATATATATATATATATATATATATATATATATATATATATATATATATATATATATATATATATATATATATATATATATATATATATATATATATATATATATATATATATATATATATATATATATATATATATATATATATATATATATATATATATATATATATATATATATATATATATATATATATATATATATATATATATATATATATATATATAAAATCCATCTGAAATATATATACATATACATAAACGGTATGAAAATTTTAATAAACATATATATATATATATAGAGATATATATATACGTACATAACATATATTAATATATATAAACATAGTTATTTAATGGGCATTTAACTAGCACGTTTTCCAAACTTCACTAACATAGATTATCACAACAATGATTATACTTAAAGCATGCTTTTATATTTCCAAGAAAAGTTAATCATTATGTATGTTGGGATTCATGTCATAAAGGTATTACTTGGAAGAGGGAACAATCACCTAGGAACCATACAATCATTAAATGCATGTAATCATTATTAACTCCAAGAATTAATTAAGTTAATTAATTATGTAGCTTTTCAACAAAATCAATTTAACATTTCCATATGAAAGATCTGCTTTTAATTTGAACAGTAGCCACGTGACTTCATGCATTTGAGATGAGAATTCGAAAAGTCATTTTTCATTTTGGTGTTTCAACTCGGCCGAAGTTCATGGCCAGAAAGAAAAACGATTTTTGATTTGGTCAGCCCAAAGGTCGACATTTCTGTCCCAAAATCAGTGACAAAAACAGTGGTGGTTCGAGATGGTGATGAAAGGTGGTGAAAGGTGGTGTTTTATGGTGGTTTCGAACCGAAAACCGAAAAGGAAAACACCTAGACTTAGCATGGTCGCATATTACATCACAAGAGCCTTAGGGATAGTTTAAACAACCTGTTTCGCGAGTGTAACTGATCTGCAACGGTGGCTGGTGGCGGCTGTTCACGGCGGCTCGCGGCTGAGATTCAAGAAAACAAGTGAAAAACGTTTTTAGGGTTTGTGGCATGAAAACTAAGCATGGGCAGCCATGTAACGACCTGAAATGGTACCTGTACGCTCCTCCTTCTTCCTGGGTCGTCGCGAGGTGGTGGTGGCGCGGGGGTGCTCGACTGCGACGGGAAGAAAAGGAAGAAAGAAATATTAGGGTTTTTAAAGAGAATGATTAAATGGGTTTGCTTGGAACGTTGTTACTTACGTTTCTCTACCTTTCTGGACGTTAATGGAGTTGAGTGGTGGTGGCTAGACGTTGGAGAAGCAGCAGCAGCGGCGGCCGGCGGTGGAGCTGCGGTGGCAGCGGCGGGGCTGTGGTGGGGAGGAGTTATTTGGTGTTTAGGGTTGAAGAAAACCCTAGGGGGTTGATGGGGGTGGCTGCCGGGATTGTTTTCCGGCGAGAGGGAGGCGGCAGGCGACGGTTGGGGGTGGTTGGAGTAGTGGCCGGCGGTTGGGGTGAAAGAGGGAGGAGGGAGATGAAGTTGAAAAGTTTTTATTATTTTTTTATTGTTTTTGTCTAGTGTGTCAGTGTGTGTGTACGTGAGGTGTAGCCAAAAGAAAAAAAAGGCAGGGAGTTTGTGTCTACCATTTATAAGCTAGTCAAGTGGGTTTGGGCTTGGGTCATGGGCTGGGCTATCCGAAATTTACATGGGCTAGAGAGGTATGGGCTTATTTTTGGTTTACCAATTATATTAGCCTACTAACATTACTAGTTAGTTGGCCCATATGTTTTTATAATATCATATATATTATTTGTATAATTTTTTAGTTAGGAAACTAAAAATAATATGTCATGTTTTTATAATCCATGTTTTTATAAATTGTATCAATTATTATTATTGCATAAGAACGTTCTTTAATTATTTAGTAACTATATAACGATACATATTTCGTATGGCACTTTCAGTAACGAAAGTGATCTTAACTAGATACATATTGTCACAATAAAATCATATATCACAAAATGCATATTATGGAGGCCCTCCTTGGCCGGTTCATCAACCCGATGAATGTGTGTCGGCATCGTTATTTTCTAACGACGTTTGTTCATGGTTGACACATAAGAATTTAAATATTGCATATTTAAATTTAACTTTCTATAAATAGCGCATGAATAGTAAACTTTCTAAGTTTAGCTAACCTCAAATTTGGCGGTTGTCACAATTTGTATTCCCTTTTCAAGGTTCCTCTCTCTTTGTTTTAAGCAAATTCTGGGCAGAGAAGCATATAATAGTACAGATTCACCGTACACTGCTCCAGATATGCTAAGGAATCTAGACTCACTGGTATCTGAAGCTGGTGAGGTCGAACTTCCTGAACGAATGCAACTGGCATTCGCTTCAACTGATGCACCTCTTGAAGGTGAGTCAGAAAGGCAACTGGGCGGGCCTCAAAATAATGAGGGACCCTCCAGTTTGTCT
>CM067168.1:147039216-147128496 GCA_034093135.1 Erigeron breviscapus
TCTTTACATGGGCTGAAATGCAACAACAATTCTTGGATGAGTATTATACCATGCAAAAGACTAGTGATGCAAGAAATTCGATAAGAACTTTTCAGCAACAATCGGGTGAAACATTTTATGAAGCTTTCAAGAGGTTTAATGAGTTGTTGAGGACATGTCCACACCATGGGATTGCTAAATGGGAGTTGATCACGGCGTTTTATGATGGATTGTTACCGGAAGAAAAACGAGATGTGAATTCTATTAGCAATGGAACTTTCTTGACAAATCCCGAAGATATTGATTGGGAATTCTTGGAGAAAATGAGTGTGAACTCTAAAAGGCAAGCACAATCGAATAGGAGAGCAAGGCATCCAATAGCTTCTACTTCATCAACAAGTGATCAAGCACCAAAGATCGACTTGAGGCATTGGAACGAAAATTTGCCAAGTTGGGGAAAGCTGAAAATCGGGGTGTTGCTCAAGTTTCTCAAGAATATCCGATTTGTGAGAGTTGTGATGAGCTTGGACATACGGCTTTGCAATGTCCATTGATCCCGGAACAAGTTGAAGAGGTGAATCAAGTGTATGGAGAAAAGAGGCCATTTGACATGAACTCCAACACTTATCATCCGGGAATGAGAAATCATCCCAATCTTATGGGAATTCTTCAAACCAACTCAACCTGAACTTCCAAGGAAACAACCAAAACAGTGGAGCACCATCTCAACCATTTCAAGGCCGAAACTACAACCAAGGAAATTACCAAGGTGGCCAAAATCAGGGAGGATTCAATAGAGGCTACCCAAGGAACTATCAACAAGGTAATAACCAAGGTGGGCCTTCGGGAGGTAATGAGGTGTCAATCAGGGAAATCATGGAGTACTTGAAAGAGATGGATAGGAAAAATGAGATTCGGGACAAGACGGTTTAGTCTTTGCAAAAGCAAGTTGGTCAATTGGCGGAGGATGTATCGAAATTGAGGAAGAATCCGGGAAAGCTACCAAGTGATACCAAGATCAATCCAAAACATCAAAGTGGCAACTCCAAGAATGTCAAAAACGTGGAGATCAACATTGTAAGTACTCTTCGTAGTGGTAGGATTTATGATAATAAAGTTGTCCCTCCATCATCACTTGTTGATGGTGTGGTGGAGGATGTTGATGAGAATGAAGATAGTGAGCATGAACCGGAATTTGTTCTACCTAAACCAACTAAAAAAGTGTCTTTTAAAGAGGTAGAAAACAATAGGTCTAGTGGTAAATTTTCTGAAAAACAAGGAAAGGATATGGAGGGTAATACCATTCCTTTTCCTTTGGCTTTGATTGATCCAAAACTTAGGCCTACACTTAAGAAAAGAGGTCCCCATGAGGAAGAAATGTGGGAAATTTTTAAACAAGTGAAAATTAATATACCTCTTATTGACATCATCAAACAAGTTCCGGCTTATGCTAAATATCTTAAGGAGTTGTGTACCCAAAAACGGCACCATAAACTTCCAAAGAAAATTGTTTTAAATGAAGAAGTTAGTGTCGTTGTGATGGGCATACTCCCACCTAAACTCCAAGATCCGGGAGCGCCTTTAATTACTATTCAAGTTGGTGATTTCAAAATGAATAAGGCACTTTTGGATATGGGGGCGGGTGTGAGTATCCTACCGGGTATTTTGTATGACCAATATGACTTTGGACCCTTGGAAAAAGTCGACACCACCTTGGTGATGGCTGATTTGTCCCTAAAACTCCCTAGAGGAATTGTCCAAGATGTCATTGTTAAAGTGGAGTATTTTTATTACCCCGTGGACTTTTTGGTACTTGATTTTGCACCAAGCGGTAATGTTAGGCAGCCCAATGTCATCATGGGTAGACCCTTTTTGGCCACCGCTAATGCATTAATTGATTGTAGGAGGGGTACGGTTGAAATGACTTTTGGAAACCGTAAATTGAGGTTAAATGTTTTTGCTAGTGTGCCTAACCCCGTAGTTAGTGACGAATGCTTTATGGCGGACGTCATTGATGAGTGTATTCCTCATGAAAATGAGGAAGACACACGGGAGACTTGTGCTTTGGTTGACAGGTTGATCTTGGAGCATAGTGAGGCATTGAAAAAGGAGGAGAAAGAATGGGAAATCATGGCCGTTCAAGAAGGTAGACCACCATGGACTCATTTAGTGGAAAGTCTACCGGATCATATTGATACCCATCTCAAGCCATCAATCGAGAGTCCACCACAAGTTGAATTGAAAGAGCTCCCATCACACTTGAAGTATGCATTTTTGGGAGATGAGCAAACTTTGCCGGTGATCATTGCATCAAATTTGGAAGAAGTTCAAGAAAGAGCATTACTAAAGGTGCTCAAGGAATACAAGGCGGCCATTGGATGGACAATTGCCGATTTGAAAGGAATTAGTCCATCAATTGTGATGCACAAAATCATCACCGATGCTGAAGCAAAACCTTCACGTGATGCTCAAAGAAGATTGAATCCACACATGCGTGAAGTAGTGAAGAAAGAGGTGCTCAAGTGGTTGGATGCTGGAATTATTTACCCAATTTCGGATAGTACATGGGTAAGTCCAACACAAACGGTGCCTAAGAAAGCTGGAATTCAAGTGGTGAAAGGAGATAGTGGTGAGCAAATTGCGACCCGACCCATCACCGGGTGGAGGGTATGCATTGACTACCGAAAGTTGAACACCGCTACTTCAAAGGATCATTTCCCATTGCCATTCATTGATCAAATCATTGAAAAGCTTGCAGGTCAGAAGTTTTATTGTTTTCTAGATGGTTATTCGGGTTATAATCAGATTGCTATTCATCCCGATGACCAACACAAGACCACATTTACATGCCCATATGGGACTTTTGCCTTTAGGCGAATGCCATTCGGGTTATGTAATGCTCCAGCCACCTTTCAAAGGTGCATGATGAGTATCTTCTCGGATATGGTCGGTGATTCCCTAGAAATTTTTATGGATGATTTTTCAATTTTTGGCCAAACCTTTGATAATTGTCTTAATGAGCTAACTAAAGTTTTGAAAAGATGTGTTGAGACAAATTTGGTTTTAAGTTGGGAAAAGAGCCACTTTATGGTTCAAGAGGGGACGGTTTTGGGTCATGTGATTTCAAATAAAGGCATGGAAGTTGACCGGGCCAAAATCAAAGTGATTTCTACCTTACCTCCCCCAACCAATGTTAAGGGTGTCCGTTCTTTTCTTGGACATGCCGGATTTTATAGAAGGTTCATCAAGGGATTTAGTGTCATTACAAAACCTTTGTGTAATTTGTTACTAAAAGATGTGCCTTTTGTGTTTAATGATGAGTGTTTAAAAGCCTTTGAAACTTTGAAGGAAAAATTGGTTGAAGCCCCCATTTTGCAATCACCTAATTGGTCCATGCCATTTGAAATCATGTGTGATGCAAGTGACTTTGCCATTGGGGCTGTTTTGGGACAACGGGTGGACAAGAAACCCGTTGTGATTTATTATGCAAGCAAGACTTTATCGGATGCCCAATTGAATTATACCACCACCGAAAAAGAATTGCTTGCGGTTGTTTATGCTCTTGACAAGTTTCGTTCTTATATTTGTGGTAGCAAAGTGATTGTGTACACAGATCATAGCGCGGTTAAGCATTTGATGGAGAAGAAAGATGCAAAACCAAGGCTAATTAGATGGGTGTTGCTACTACGAGAATTTGATTTGGAAATCCGAGACAAGAAAGGATGTGAGAACGTGGTGGCGGACCACTTGTCAAGAATTCAAGCTATGGATGATGGTTCAACTAAGGAGATCAATGAGACTTTTCCGGATGAATATCTACTAACCATTTCTGTTGTTCCTTGGTATGTAAACATTGTTAATTTTCTGTTCGCAGATAAGATACCGGAGCATTGGGCCAAGAGAAAGAAGCAACAATTCCTTGCACAAGCCAAGCAATATATTTGGGATGAGCCGGATTTGTTCAAAGTTGGCCCGGATCAATTGGTGAGAAGATGTGTTCCGGAGGAGGAGATTCAAGAATGTTGACTCATGCACATTCATTTGCATGTGGAGGTCACTTCAGCGGTCAAAAGACAGGTTATAAGGTTTTGATGTGTGGTTTGTTTTGGCCTAGTATCTTTAAGGATGCCGCTGAATTTGTTAAGAAATGTGTTAGGTGTCAACAACTAGGTAGTATCACCAAGAGGAATGAAATGCCCATGCAACCCATTTTAGTTGTTAACATTTTTGATGTGTGGGGCATTGATTTTATGGGTCCCTTCCCTAATTCTTTTGGTAATTACTACATTTTAGTGGCCGTAGATTATGTTTCAAAATGGGTAGAAGCCATTGCCACTAGGACCAATGACCATACCGTTGTTTGTAAGTTTGTTCAAAGCAATATTTTCTCAAGATTTGGAATCCCTCGTGTGATCATAAGCGATGGGGGATCTCACTTCAAAAAATTTCAGTTTGGCAAACTTCTCAAACGGTATGGCATAAACCACCGGATTGCCACTCCATATCACCCACAAACAAGTGGGCAAGTAGAAGTGTCTAATAGGCAAATTAAAGAGATTTTGCAAAAGACGGTAAGACCCGATAGAAAAGATTGGTCAACCAAACTTAATGATGCTTTATGGGCTTACCGTACCGCTTTTAAGACACCTATTGGCACTACTCCTTACCGGTTGGTTTATGGGAAGGGTTGTCATCTTCCAATTGAGCTTGCACATAGAGCATTGTGGGCCGTTAAGGCCGTTAACATGGATTTTGAGAATGCAGGCAAGGAAAGAAAGGTGCAACTATGTGAGTTGGAAGAATTGAGAAATGAGGCATATGAATGTGCATCAACCTACAAGGACAAGATGAAAGCGGTTCATGATGCCAAGTTGAAGAAAAAGGTGTTTGAAGTTGGCCAAAAGGTGTGGCTTTATAATTCAAGACTCAAGTTCTTTCCCGGAAAGCTCAAAAGCAAATGGATGGGTCCATATGTCATTACAAGAGTTGGGAACTTTGGAGAGATTGAAATTGAAGATCCAAAAGATGGAGTAAAGCAAATGGTCAACGGACACCGTTTGAAGCCGTATTTGGATGCAACCGACATCAATGGAGCTACAAAGGAAATGGTGAACTTCATCTCAAGTCCACCATCTTATTTTTTTTTTTTTTTTTTTTTTTTTTTTTTTTTTTTTTTTTTTTTTTTTTTTTTTTTTTTTTTTTTTTTTTTTTTTTTTTTTTTTTTTTTTTTTTTTTTTTTTTTTTTTTTTTTTTTTTTTTTTTTTTTTTTTTTTTTTTTTTTTTTTTTTTTTTTTTTTTTTTTTTTTTTTTTTTTTTTTTTTTTTTTTTTTTTTTTTTTTTTTTTTTTTTTTTTTTTTTTTTTTTTTTTTTTTTTTTTTTTTTTTTTTTTTTTTTTTTTTTTTTTTTTTTTTTTTTTTTTTTTTTTTTTTTTTTTTTTTTTTTTTTTTTTTTTTTTTTTTTTTTTTTTTTTTTTTTTTTTTTTTTTTTTTTTTTTTTTTTTTTTTTTTTTTTTTTTTTTTTTTTTTTTTTTTTTTTTTTTTTTTTTTTTTTTTTTTTTTTTTTTTTTTTTTTTTTTTTTTTTTTTTTTTTTTTTTTTTTTTTTTTTTTTTTTTTTTTTTTTTTTTTTTTTTTTTTTTTTTTTTTTTTTTTTTTTTTTTTTTTTTTTTTTTTTTTTTTTTTTTTTTTTTTTTTTTTTTTTTTTTTTTTTTTTTTTTTTTTTTTTTTTTTTTTTTTTTTTTTTTTTTTTTTTTTTTTTTTTTTTTTTTTTTTTTTTTTTTTTTTTTTTTTTTTTTTTTTTTTTTTTTTTTTTTTTTTTTTTTTTTTTTTTTTTTTTTTTTTTTTTTTTTTTTTTTTTTTTTTTTTTTTTTTTTTTTTTTTTTTTTTTTTTTTTTTTTTTTTTTTTTTTTTTTTTTTTTTTTTTTTTTTTTTTTTTTTTTTTTTTTTTTTTTTTTTTTTTTTTTTTTTTTTTTTTTTTTTTTTTTTTTTTTTTTTTTTTTTTTTTTTTTTTTTTTTTTTTTTTTTTTTTTTTTTTTTTTTTTTTTTTTTTTTTTTTTTTTTTTTTTTTTTTTTTTTTTTTTTTTTTTTTTTTTTTTTTTTTTTTTTTTTTTTTTTTTTTTTTTTTTTTTTTTTTTTTTTTTTTTTTTTTTTTTTTTTTTTTTTTTTTTTTTTTTTTTTTTTTTTTTTTTTTTTTTTTTTTTTTTTTTTTTTTTTTTTTTTTTTTTTTTTTTTTTTTTTTTTTTTTTTTTTTTTTTTTTTTTTTTTTTTTTTTTTTTTTTTTTTTTTTTTTTTTTTTTTTTTTTTTTTTTTTTTTTTTTTTTTTTTTTTTTTTTTTTTTTTTTTTTTTTTTTTTTTTTTTTTTTTTTTTTTTTTTTTTTTTTTTTTTTTTTTTTTTTTTTTTTTTTTTTTTTTTTTTTTTTTTTTTTTTTTTTTTTTTTTTTTTTTTTTTTTTTTTTTTTTTTTTTTTTTTTTTTTTTTTTTTTTTTTTTTTTTTTTTTTTTTTTTTTTTTTTTTTTTTTTTTTTTTTTTTTTTTTTTTTTTTTTTTTTTTTTTTTTTTTTTTTTTTTTTTTTTTTTTTTTTTTTTTTTTTTTTTTTTTTTTTTTTTTTTTTTTTTTTTTTTTTTTTTTTTTTTTTTTTTTTTTTTTTTTTTTTTTTTTTTTTTTTTTTTTTTTTTTTTTTTTTTTTTTTTTTTTTTTTTTTTTTTTTTTTTTTTTTTTTTTTTTTTTTTTTTTTTTTTTTTTTTTTTTTTTTTTTTTTTTTTTTTTTTTTTTTTTTTTTTTTTTTTTTTTTTTTTTTTTTTTTTTTTTTTTTTTTTTTTTTTTTTTTTTTTTTTTTTTTTTTTTTTTTTTTTTTTTTTTTTTTTAAATCGAAAATTCCCTTTTTAATTGCTACCACACAACCGTATCTTCTTTTATTTTCACCCACATATCTCTCCTTCTGCTCTCTCTCTCACGATTTCCATTCCCTTTCTCAAATAAATTCTTCCAAACCCTAACATTCAATCTTCAATTACTTCTTCAATTCTCCATCAATTTCAACAATTCTTGAGGCTAAATTGCATAACTTTTCAAGGGCTACAAAACCCCCATAATTGTTTGTTTAATTTCGGCCTAATTTTCGAGAGTCAAGTGAGTTTAAAAACGAATTTTGTTGAAATTTCTTCTTATTTTTGCTTTTATTCACTAACCCTTGCTAAAGTTTATTACTTTTTGTTAGTTTTGTTGATAATAGGATGAAGAAAGCAGCAGGAAAATTGATGAAGAGTTTAGCCAAGTCAACCGAGCCTTCTTCAAGTCAACAAAAGAAAAAGAGGAAGCAAGTGGTTATTCAAGATGAAGAAGAAGAAAACTCACCACCAAGAAGTGAGGAGATGGAGGTTGAGTCTGAAAAACCCGAATGGAGACAAGGTACATCTTTACATACTTTACCCGATGAATGGCAATTGATTTTGTTTAAAGAAAAGATGGCTGAGGCTAAAAATCTGATGGATCAATTAGTGGGTGAAAGAACACTTGTCTTGGCGGATTTCAGGGGGTTTGGGATGGTTGAAGCCTTTGAGAAAATGGGATGGAAACAAGCGTTGATTTGGAACAATAATGATAATGCTGAAATTTATTTAGATGGTATCATTAATTGGTTGGGTACTCTAGAATTGACTCCCGGTAATAACCCCCCTGTGACTTCTAAGTTAGTTGGCACGGTAAATGGAAAAAAGGTAACAATGTCTTTTGCTACCTTAGATAAAATAGCCAAGTTTGATACGGGTGCTACTTCGGGGAGGGACTTTGATTATTTGGAGGAAAAGATATTAACGGGGGAGAAAACGCTTGATAATTGGCTTGATATGCTTGCTGAGGTTTTTGTTGTCCCACGAGACAATTTAAGTACAACCTTTAGGATGGAGCGTGCTTTGTTGAAGCCATTGCCCCGTTTAATTATGTCAATTCTGAGTTGGAATGTGTGCCCCCGAACTAGTGATAAGGGCATGATTAGGTACCAAGATGTTATTGTGTTATATGCTTTGGTAACAGGAAACCTAGCCTTATCATTTAGACAAATTGTAATGTCTAACATTTGGGAGGCAAGAAACAAAAGGAACAAGCTCATCATTCCTCATCCGAAACTCATCTCCCGCCTTCTCCAAATTCATAAGGTAGTTCCAAAGGAGATCAATTTGCAGTATTTGAGTCATACTCCTTATTCCATGAAGCGGTTGTTGAAAGGGAATGAGTGGGAGTTTCAGGATCATCCACAGTTCAAACTCCTTAAGGATTTGAAAACCAATGGTTATTTGATAGCTCCTAAGCAGGGGGTTACTCGGGAGGAGGCGATAGCACTGATGGAACCAAGGGGTGCTAATGAGAGAGGTGAGTCTAGTACAGCTAGAGAGGGTTTTGAAGGAAGGAGGGATGGTTTGTTAGGCACTGGGATAGGAGGTACTGGGCCGAGTTTTGGTTATGAGCAGCCTAGGGAGTATAATGAGTGGACATCTTATGAGAGGAGTATGTGGGATATGACTGCTAGCCAAGGTGTGCAGCGGAGGAGTTATGAGCTAGCCATGGCATATGCTCAGGAGCAGAATTTGAGGAGGCAGTTTGAGTATTCAGAGCGAGTCCGCCATCATCAGGACCACATTGCGGGACTTGACTATGTGGAGACTCCTCCTTCATATGATTACAGGCAGCAGTATGTACCCACCACCCATCCAGCTTATCCTCAGAGCCACGATTCTGAGTGGTTTCCCAGACATTCTTGTGTCGGTCGAGTTGAGGATACCTCGGGTGCTCCACCAGCAGCTTCTGATCCATTTGAGGCCCAATCTCTATATCGGGGCTTGATGGAGTCGATCTTTGGACCGCAAGGTCCACGACAGTGATTGGTACCTTCTATTTATTTTTCTGTTCTTCTTGTGTGATTATGTGACTATGTGTTTATTTTGTGTTTTTGCATTTTTAATTTCGTAGGTAGATTTCAATTTTCTTATTAATTTCATTTATGTTTTTAGTTTAGATGTTAATTTACTTTCTTGTAATATGAAATTGACCCTTAGGGGCAAAATATTCGAGTTATATTGGCTATACATGTTTGTAAAATGAGATTTTCTTGTGATTGGATTTGTACATGTAAGTAGGTAGATAGATATATATATATATATATATATATATATATATATATATATATATATATATATATATATATATATATATATATATATATATATATATATATATATATATATATATATATATATATATATATATATATATATATATATATATATATATATATATATATATATATATATATATATATATATATATATATATATATATATATATATATATATATATATATATATATATATATATATATATATATATATATATATATATATATATATATATATATATATATATATATATATATATATATATATATATATATATATATATATATATATATATATATATATATATATATATATATATATATATATATATATATATATATATATATATATATATATATATATATATATATATATATATATATATATATATATATATATATATATATATATATATATATATATATATATATATATATATATATATATATATATATATATATATATATATATATATATATATATATATATATATATATATATATATATATATATATATATATATATATATATATATATATATATATATATATATATATATATATATATATATATATATATATATATATATATATATATATATATATATATATATATATATATATATATATATATATATATATATATATATATATATATATATATATATATATATATATATATATATATATATATATATATATATATATATATATATATATATATATATATATATATATATATATATATATATATATATATATATATATATATATATATATATATATATATATATATATATATATATATATATATATATATATATATATATATATATATATATATATATATATATATATATATATATATATATATATATATATATATATATATATATATATATATATATATATATATATATATATATATATATATATATATATATATATATATATATATATATATATATATATATATATATATATATATATATATATATATATATATATATATATATATATATATATATATATATATATATATATATATATATATATATATATATATATATATATATATATATATATATATATATATATATATATATATATATATATATATATATATATATATATATATATATATATATATATATATATATATATATATATATATATATATATATATATATATATATATATATATATATATATATATATATATATATATATATATATATATATATATATATATATATATATATATATATATATATATATATATATATATATATATATATATATATATATATATATATATATATATATATATATATATATATATATATATATATATATATATATATATATATATATATATATATATATATATATATATATATATATATATATATATATATATATATATATATATATATATATATATATATATATATATATATATATATATATATATATATATATATATATATATATATATATATATATATATATATATATATATATATATATATATATATATATATATATATATATATATATATATATATATATATATATATATATATATATATATATATATATATATATATATATATATATATATATATATATATATATATATATATATATATATATATATATATATATATATATATATATATATATATATATATATATATATATATATATATATATATATATATATATATATATATATATATATATATATATATATATATATATATATATATATATATATATATATATATATATATATATATATATATATATATATATATATATATTTGTATACATATATGACTTTTATGTGTATAATGGGTTGATATATATATATATATATATATATATATTAGCACATCTTTTGCTAATTCACTCAAATATGAACCGAGGGGAGTGCAAATTGTGAGAGTGTGATGCATGTATTGTGGCAAACTTGAGGTTTATTAGGTTTAATTGCACATTTATATATTTCTATTTGCTAGTCGTAAATCTTTTGATAGTTGTAAGTCTCATGAGTTGGTTGTGTTATGTGATTTGGTTTGCATTATTTGGTTTCGCCCAAGTGTACTTTGAAGATTGCTTGAGAGTTGAGTTTTACAAGTATGTATAATTGATATAACTCTTATATGGTGTTTCTTTGGTGATAGAAAGTATTATGAGATTGTAAATTGACTTGTCACATGATGAATGTCTTTTTCGGGACGAAAAAGAGTTAAGTTGGGGAATGTGATAAACGCCTAGAATGCATGACTTTAAGATGTAAAACCGACTTGTTTTGTGAAGCTTAATAGACGATTAGGGGTACCTTTATGTTTGTTAAGTGTTTCAGGTAATAGGTTGCGAGTTGAAGCCATTGGAATCAAGAAACGAGTCAAAAGAGTCAAGGATGTAAATTCTGGAAATATGAAGTTCAAGGGGCGTAAGGTACGTCAGTTTGGGCCGTACCGTACGCTGGTCAAAATATATGGGGCGTACCTTACGCCCAGGATGGGTGTAGGTTACGCCAGTTGCTGAACCAAAATTCGATTTTTGTGGTTTTAATTCAAGTTTCAGTTTATATCTCATTCACTCACGACTTGGGGAAGTTACCACTGATATTTTCACATACCTGGAGCAGTTCCTAACATTCAAAACACCCCAATTTCATCATCAAATCACAAATTCATGAAGATGACAATTCAAAATGAAGATTCAATGATGAAGATTTTAGGCTAATTCTCTTTTGATCATTCTCATGTGAACAATTATGTAAGACAATTGTATTCAACCTTTCTTATGTTCAAGTTGGATTAGATGTTTAATTCTTAATTGTGTTTTGCATCTAATGTTGTTTGGTTTGAATGAATGATTACTTGTTTATAACTTGAATGAATTTCATCTATCTTTTGATTTCAAATTATTGTTGATCATGGATTATTGAAAGAATCTCTTATTATTGTATTATTATTTTTATTTTTATTTTTATTATTATTATTTTATTATTTATTTATTTATTTATTTTTTATTTTTTTATCTTATTTTTATTTATTTATTATTTATTTATTTATTTATTTATTTATTTATTTATTTATTTATTTATTTATTTATTTATTTATTTATTTATTTATTTATTTATTTATTTATTTATTTATTTATTTATTTATTTATTTATTTATTTATTTATTTATTTATTTATTTATTTATTTATTTATTTATTTATTTATTTATTTATTTATTTATTTATTTATTTATTTATTTATTTATTTATTTATTTATTTATTTATTTATTTATTTATTTATTTATTTATTTATTTATTTATTTATTTATTTATTTATTTATTTATTTATTTATTTATTTATTTATTTATTTATTTATTTATTTATTTATTTATTTATTTATTTATTTATTTATTTATTTATTTATTTATTTATTTATTTATTTATTTATTTATTTATTTATTTATTTATTTATTTATTTATTTATTTATTTATTTATTTATTTATTTATTTATTTATTTATTTATTTATTTATTTATTTATTTATTTAGAATCCTATTTATTTTATAGCTTTTTTTTTTTTCAAATTTTTTGAATTCTATTCTATTTATTTAAATATATTTATTTATTTATTTTTATTATTTATTATTTATTTATTTGACATCCAGTTTTTATTTATTTATTTATTATTCCAAAATTATGAGTTAACTAGCAAATTATATATGAAGTTTGACTTTAAAAAGTCAAACTTGTCAAGTTAAGAATAATAGTGAAAATTGTTTAAAAAAAGTTATTATGATCATAGATAGTTTAATTTATCACCCTAACAGAGGTCATGGGTTCGATCCTCATCCCATGCAAAGGCCGGATGTCCTTTTCTACCATTTAGGTAACCTGGATGCAGCTTCTCTACCTTGATAGAGGTAAAGTGTGCCTACATCTTCACCTGGATACACAGTAGTTTTCAAGTTGGAGAACTCGTGATTCGGACGCGACTCGGCGAGGGAGAGGAGTGGGGTGGGGTGGGGAGTTAATAGTTTTTGGAGACTCAGACTCAACTCAGGGAGAACTCGTATAAGAATATTATATACAAACATAAGTATTTTTGTATTTATATGTAATAAAACTTTGAAAATATATTTTAAACTTCATAATTTTACACAATTGTTTAAAAAAAGTAATAGATTCACACATCATTATTATTTTGTCCGTATTGAGATTGGAGAACTCGTGAGTCAAATTTGATTGAGTAAAGTGGAGAGTACTCGAAAAGTTTTACAACCTTGGTTTTCGCTATATGGAGCACATATCTTTAAATTGACAAATTAACCAAAATTGCCGTACAATACGAGCTATGTACATATCCAACGGTTTATGAGGTAAAGTTCAACAACAGCAAGTGATGTGATCCGTCGGTGGGCAATACCAATCACAATACCCCACTCTCACATTACTAATACATACATATTCCTTCTCTCTCTATATATATAATATCTGTATCTATATATTTCTCTTTCTTTCACTTTTCAAAAAAAAATATATTTCTCTCTCTTTCATCACATACATATCTCGATCGTCCTCTTCCCTTGCCTCCTACGAAAATAAATCCATGAAAATGACATTGAGCAAAAAAAATTAACAGAAAAAGCAGATCTATTCTATTCTATTCTATTACATCCCATACGTCGATCTCACTCTGGTACACTCACTACTACTACATTTATCACTAACTTTTCGTTTCTGTATTGACTGAATTTGAACTATTATATATATATATATATATGATTTAACAAACTGATCCATATCTTCTTACTAATTAATAGATAAGTTTTATAATGTCTTTTTATTATTGTATTTTTGTACAAAAGGCAGATTATTTGATTGGGATTATTAGCAGTTGGAGGATAGATCTGCTTTAATAGTTTTATGGCTGCCACTGTTAGTTGGGCTTATTCTTCTGCCACAAATTCTACTAATGATCTGGTACTTACTTACTTATGCTTGCATTGTTCAATTTTGGATTTTGATGCTTTTATATCTTATATCATATGATTGCCATTTGTCTTTTATTTAAGTCTAGTTTAAACGTATATAAATCCCTCGTGAACTTCGTATAAGTATCGTTTATAGTTTACCTTCTGCATTTTGGATTAACCAAAGTGCTGATTATAAGAAAAGAACATACCACATTACAATTCTCGTCCCTATCCGCTCTTGATTAGGATCAGAAACTAATTAGTTACTGCTTAGGGCTTCCCTACATGATTTACAGTTTTACCTTGTTACGGCCATGAGTTATAAATTTTGTGATGCATGCTACTGCTGTTCTCTAGTTCGGGATATCGGGACTTGTACTAGTCTTTTTTTTGTATCACAAGGTTGTAGGGTCTGGTAATGGAAATACCCTTTTTGATTGAGGAAACGGAAAAGATGCATACGATACGAAGTTGGTGCCTTAGCTTGAGATGGGAAGCCCTATGTTGTGCTTGTGCCTTTCTAGCCCGAGAGATTAAATGATGGGTTGCTTTAAATAGGAATGTTCTTGTCGTTTATTAGAATAATGAAAAAAATGTAATAAAAGTACTACCATTAAGGTTCTGTTAATTAACAATTGTACAAGTTATAATTGCTTGGAAGATGGGTCGATAGCTAACAGATTGAAATCTCTAGGGTTTGTGTATTTCAAAGGGTAGGCAAATTACTGGGTTATGTGACACTAGAAAATGTTTCGTGATGGTTCGGTTTTGCTTTATTTTCAGTGATGGGATTCCATGTAACTAATTTGATGCTTTATGACATTTTACAACCATTGATAGTTTTATTATTGCTTCACTAAATGCAGGACAGAAATGGAGATATTAGATCTCATGATACAGAACCTGCAACTCCACATTCTCTTATAAAGATGGGCTCCAGGTCAGGCTAGTTGCCATATGCATCTTTCGTAGACAGGCATACACATTTTATAAAGTCGTATTCTAGCTATATATATGTTAAGTGTTCATTTTCTGCTTGCAGAGGGGGCAGTAACATGGAGGATCCTGACGGGACATTAGCAAGTGTTGCCCAATGCATTGAGAAGTTGAGGCAAAGTTCATTATCTGCACAAGACAAAGAATTTAACTTGAAGCAGCTATTAGATCTGATAGATACACGTGGAAATGCATTCAGTGCTGTCGGTTCTCATTCTCAGGCAGTTCCTGTATTAGTATCTCTCCTAAGATCAGGCTCACTTGGAGTAAAGATGCAAGCAGCTACTGTTTTAGGCTCATTGTGCAAGGAGAATGAACTACGAGTCAAAGTATTGCTTGGGGGTTGCATTCCTCCGCTTCTCGGTCTTCTGAAGTCAAGTTCAGTGGAAGGAAGAATCGCAGCTGCAAAGACCATATATGCTGTTTCCCAAGGAGGAGCCAAAGATCATGTCGGCTCCAAAATCTTTTCCACTGAAGGGGTTGTGCCAGTTTTGTGGAAGCAGTTAGAAAAGGGGCTTAAGGGTGGACATTTAGTTGATGATTTGTTGACCGGTGCACTAAGAAACCTTTGCAGCAGCACTGAGGGGTTTTGGTCAGCAACAATCCAAGCTGGAGGAGAAGATATACTTGTGAAGCTGCTTACAGCCGAGCAATCTAGTACTCAAGCAAATGTTTGCTTTTTGTTGGCATGCATGATGATGGAGGATCCATCTGTTTGCTCTAGGATAGTAGATGCTGATGCTACAAAACTACTTCTTAAGCTATTGGGGCCTGGTAATGAGGCTCCTGTAAGAGCACAAGCAGCAGCTGCTCTGAAATCCCTTTCAGCTCAGTGCAAAGAAGCAAGGAAGGAGATTGCTAGTTCTAATGGCATTCCTTCTCTCATCAATGCTACAATAGCCCCTTCCAAGGAGTTTATGCAAGGTGAGCATGCACAAGCTCTACAAGAAAATGCAATGTGTGCTCTTGCAAATATCTCTGGCGGTTTGTCGTGTGTCATTTCAAGCCTAGGTAAAAGCCTTGAATCATGCAATTCACCTGCACAGATAGCTGATACATTAGGAGCTTTAGCCTCTGCTCTAATGATATATGATAGCAAAGCAGAATCTAGTAAAGCATCGGATCCTACGGATGTTGAGTTGACATTAATTAAGCAGTTTAAGCCTAAGTTGCCATTTTTGGTTCAGGAGCGCACCATAGAAGCTCTTGCAAGTTTGTATGGAAATACTATACTCTCGAGCAAAGTTGCCAATTCTGATTCGAAGCGTTTGTTGGTTGGTTTGATCACGATGGCAACCAATGAAGTTCAAGATGAGTTGATAAGATCACTACTAATACTCTGTAAAAATGAAGGCAGTTTGTGGTATGCTCTTCAGGGTCGAGAGGGTATTCAAATGTTGATTTCTCTCCTTGGACTTTCATCAGAGCAGCAACAGGAGTGTGCTGTTGCATTACTTTCCCTTTTGTCAAATGAGAACGATGACAGCAAATGGGCTATCACTGCTGCTGGTGGCATACCTCCACTTGTTCAAATTCTTGAAACCGGATCTCCAAAAGCAAAGGAAGATTCTGCAACCATTCTTGGTAACCTATGTAATCATAGTGAAGATATACGTGAATGTGTTGAGAGTGCTGATGCTGTTCCTGCTTTGTTGTGGCTACTGAAGAACGGAAGCTCTAACGGGAAAGAGATTGCAGCAAAGACTTTAAACCACTTGATTCACAAATCAGACACAGCAACTATAAGTCAACTTACTGCATTGCTAACCAGTGAACTTCCCGAATCCAAGGTTTATGTCTTAGATGCTTTGAAAAGTCTGCTTTCTTCAGCTCCGCTTATTGATTTAATGCGTGAAGGAAGTGCTGCAAATGATGCAATTGAAACAATCATCAAGATTTTAAGCTCTACAAAAGAAGAGACACGTGCCAAGTCAGCATCTGCTCTTGCTGGCATCTTTAATGTACGAAAGGACTTGCGTGAAAGCAACATTGCTGTCAAGTCTCTTTGGTCCGTGATGAAGCTTTTAAACTCCGAGTCTGACTGCATATTGGCAGAGTCTTCTGGATGCCTTGCTGCAATATTTTTATCTATACGAGAAAATCGTGAGGTGTCTGCGATTGCTAGAGATGCACTGACTCCATTGCTCACACTCGCAAGCTCTCCAGTTTTGCAAGTAGCAGAACAAGCTCTATGTGCATTAGCAAACCTATTGTTGGACTCTGAGGTTTCAGAGAAGGCTGTTTTGGAGGAGTTTATTTTGCCTGCTACTCGAGTTCTAAAAGAAGGCGACATCACAGGAAGGACCCATGCAGCAGCTGCAATTGCTCGTCTACTTGAATCACTTCATACAGATTCTACCTTAACGGACTATGTAAATCGCACTGGAACTGTCCTTGCACTGGTATCCTTCATCAAATCCACTGATTGCGGATCTGTTGCCATGTCAGAGGCACTAAACGCACTTGCTATTTTGTCAAGATTGAAAGGATCACCAGGGCACATCAAACCTGCATGGGCAGTGTTAACTGAATATCCAGATAGCATAAGCCCAATAGTTTCATGCCTTCCTGGTGTGACTCCTCTCTTACAGGATAAGGCAATAGAAATATTGTCACGGCTTTGCCATGAGCAATCTGTTGCTCTAGGAAATGCAATCACCAGTGTTTCTGGTTGTATTTCATCTATTGCAAGTAGGGTGATCCATTCGTCGAATGCAAGTTTAAAAATTGGCGGAACTGCGCTTCTTGTTTGTGCCACGAAAGTAAATATGCAAAGAGTGGTGGAGGATCTCCATGGACTACAATTGCATACCCGTCTAATCCAATCCCTTGTCTTAATGCTAAGTTTGCCAAAAAGTTCTCATATGGGAGACATAGAGGATAAAGATTTTATTAGTATCTACAGAGGTTCTCAAGAAGCAACGGAACGCGAAAAAGAAGCCAGTACATCAGTTATATATGGTTCGAATCTCTCTATATGGCTACTATCTGCTATCGCTAGTTATGATGACAAAAGTAAATCTGAAATTGTGGATGCTGGAGCAGTAGAAGTTGTCACTGAGAAAATCTCTCAAGTTTTATCACAGTATGGTCAGGTATGCCTCAAAGGTTAATAAGTTCCGTTATTTCATATTCTCTTCATATTCTCTTCTGCTAACCTTGAAAATAATCACAGCCCGGAATGGTAGCTTGTGGTTTTGCACACTACAGAGTTTTACTTGTATTTCTAATGCTTAATACTTGCACGTCATGCAGTTTGATGTTAATGAAGATAGTAGCATCTGGATATGTGCACTACTACTTGCAATTTTGTTTCAAGATAGGGATATCATACGTGCAAACTCCACAATAAAAGCAATACCGACCCTTGCTAGTCTATTAAGGTCAGAAGAGTCGGCCAATAGATATTTTGCTGCACAAGCTACAGCGAGTCTAGTCTGCAACGGAAGCAGGGGAACTCTTTTGTCTGTTGCCAACTCAGGGGTCGCAGTTGGTCTCATATCTCTGCTTGGGTGTGCTGATGCTGATATACATGATCTTCTAGAATTATCAGAAGAATTTTCATTGGTTCCTTATCCGGAGCAGGTTGCACTCGAGAGGTTGTTCAGAGTTGATGATATTAGGGTTGGTGCAACTGCTAGAAAGGCGATACCAGCTCTTGTTGATCTACTCAAACCAATTCCTGATCGTCCAGGGGCACCTTTTCTGGCACTTGGGCTTCTAATCCAGCTTGGAAATGACTGCCTTTCAAATAAGACTGTGATGGTTGAGTCTGGTGCTATAGAAGCGTTAACAAAGTATCTTTCTCTTGGCCCGCAAGAAGCCACTGAGGAAGCTGCTACTGACTTACTTGCAATCCTATTTAGCACAGCTGAAATACGTAGACATGAGTCAGCATTTGGTGCTGTGAGTCAGCTTATAGCTGTCTTACGTATGGGTGGAAGGGGTGCAAGGTATAGCGCTGCTAAAGCACTTGAGAATCTGTTTTGTTCTGATCACATTAGAAATGCAGATTTTGCAAGGCAAGCTGTTCAGCCATTGGTGGAAGTTTTAAACACTGGGTTGGAAAAAGAGCAGCATGCTGCTATTGCCGCGTTAGTTAGACTATTGAGTGATAACCCATCAGGAGCACTTGCTGTTGCAGATGTTGAAATGAATGCAGTAGATGTTCTCTGTAGGGTTCTTTCATCACATTGTTCAATGGACTTGAAAGGGGATGCTGCCGAGTTGTGTTGTGTACTTTTTGGAAATACAAGAATCCGATCGACAATCGCTGCTGCTCGCTGTGTCGAGCCTTTGATCTCCCTGCTTGTATCTGAGGTAAGTCCAGCTCAGCATTCGGTTGTTCGTGCATTGGATAGACTTGTAGATGATGAAAGTTTGGCTGAGTTGGTTGCTGCACATGGCGCAATAATTCCTCTTGTAGGCCTTCTCTATGGCAGGAATTACATGCTTCATGAAGCAAGTTCCAGAGCTCTTGTTAAGCTGGGGAAAGATAGGCCTTCTTGTAAGATGGAAATGGTAAGAGCTGGTGTGATTGAGAGTGTACTTGATATCCTCCATGAAGCACCTGATTTTCTATGTGCTGCTTTTGCAGAATTGCTTCGAATATTAACAAACAATGCAACTATAGCCAAAGGTCCATCTGCAGCAAAGGTTGTCGAACCCCTCTTCTCGTTACTAACTAAACCAGAGTTTGGAGCTGATGGGCAGCATAGTGCTTTGCAAGTTCTAGTAAATATCTTGGAGCATCCACAGTGTCGTGCTGACTATACTTTAACTTCTCACCAAGCCATTGAACCACTTATTCCTTTACTAGATTCTCCTGCTCCAGCAGTGCAGCAATTATCAGCCGAGCTTTTATCTCATCTGCTTTTAGAAGAACATTACCAAAAGGATCCCATTTCACAGCAAGTAATTGGCCCCTTAATGCGTGTTCTTGGTTCTGGAGTCCCCATTTTGCAGCAACGAGCTGTAAAGGCTCTTGTTAGCATTGCAGTGTCCTGGCCTAATGAAATTGCTAAAGAGGGTGGTGTAGCTGAATTGTCTAAAGTCATACTACTATCTGATCCCACTCTTCCTCACACATTGTGGGAATCTTCAGCTGCTGTTCTATCTTGTATTCTGCAGTTCAGTTCCGAGTTATATTTGGAAGTACCTGTTGCTGTCCTGGTACGCTTGCTACGTTCAGGCTCTGAAGGTACTGTAGTTGGTGCGTTAAATGCTCTTCTTGTTTTGGAAAGTGATGATTCCAGCAGTGCTGTAGCAATGGCTGAAAGTGGTGCAATAGAGGCTCTTTTGGAACTCCTCAGATGCCATCAATGTGAGGAAACCGCTGCAAGGCTGTTGGAAGTACTATTAAACAACGTCAAGATCAGAGAAACAAAAGTAACCAAATCAGCTATCTTACCACTGTCTCAATACCTCTTGGACCCACAAACTCAAGCTCAACAGGCTAGATTGTTGGCAACTCTTGCTCTTGGGGATTTATTTCAGAATGAGACTCTTGCACGATCTGCTGATGCTGCTGCAGCCTGTCGTGCTTTGGTGAATTTGCTTGAGGACCAGCCTTCAGAAGAAATGAAAGTTGTAGCTATATGTGCTTTGCAGAATCTTGTGATGTATAGCCGATCAAATAAAAGAGCAGTTGCAGAAGCTGGTGGTGTCCAAATTGTTCTTGATCTAATTGGTTCAAGTGATACTGATACATCAGTCCAGGCTGCAATGTTTATTAAGCTTCTTTTTTCTAATAATACCATTCAAGAGTATGCCTCCAGTGAGACTGTCAGAGCTATAACCGGTACATTCTAATTTTAGTCTTTTAGTTTATTAAACTTCTTTTGGTTATTAGTTTTTTACCCCATATCTATGTTGCATTATCATTTTAATTACATATTAACTAGTTTCAGTCAATGCAATTAAATTAAGATTATCATTTAGATTGTGCTCCTGCTTTATCTCTCTAAATATTCCGTCATTTCCTTTTTTTTCTATAATTAATTTAAGATCAACCTTTAGGCCATCCTTGGGTACTGATGGATATGAATATATTTCATAAACCTACAAAAAGTTAACGAGCTAATCATTTCGTAACCGCTTACATGGGTTTCAAGAAAAGTGGGAGAAAATATATCAAATCTGAGGAAAGTTGACAAACATTAACATATAAGCATGGAAATCAGATTATCATAAAATATAAAAGAAACCTTAAGAAACTAAGAAGTTTGCTGACAATGATGATATACAACGATCAGACATTGGTCTGGTACAAGTGTAAGACCCCCAACGGTTTTATTGATTTTGAAGTTCTTAATTTTAATTATTATCTGTTTGGATGTCTAATAACGTAAAGTGGATTGATTTCGTAACAATTTGCTTCTGCTAATCTTTTCTCTTACTTCGAATGGTCATGCAGCTGCCATCGAAAAGGATTTGTGGGCCACTGGAACAGTGAACGAGGAATATTTGAAAGCTCTAAATGCACTTTTTGGAAACTTCCCACGGTTGAGAGCTGCTGAACCTGCAACCTTAAGCATCCCACACTTGGTGACATCTCTCAAGACTGGGTCAGAAGCAACCCAAGAAGCTGCATTAGATGCCTTGTTTTTTCTTAGGCAAGCTTGGTCTGCTTGCCCTGCTGACGTCTCTAGGGCGCAATCAAATGCTGCTGCAGATGCAATACCCCTGTTACAGTACTTGATCCAATCAGGTCCACCTCGATTTCAAGAAAAGGCTGAATTTTTGTTGCAGTGTTTACCTGGTACGTTAACAGTAATTATCAAACGGGGAAACAATATGAAACAATCCGTGGGGAATCCAAGTGCCTATTGCAAGCTTACACTCGGAAACACACCTTCGAGGCAAACTAAGGTATGATACCGATAGTTAACATGGCCCTTCGCTTTTCAAACTTTGCTTATGCATAGAGTGCTTAAATGGAAAAGGTCAGCTGAATGATGCAAGTCAGCCTATACGATGAAAATGCAGATACTAAGCCTGATTTCATAATAAAAAACAGAAAAGTGGCAATTGTTTGTATATTATTGTGTTTATAGAAGAGTCAAAATAGGCATATTAAAAAATAAACGGGCTAAAAAGAAAACGTGTCAAATGGGTTGAAGAGGCTGAAAGGTTTCCCAACTCCAAAGTGTCCTTTTGATGCATAAAACCTCCTTGTATTAAAAATTCAGATTATTGTTGCAATAATATCATTTGTTTTCATATTTGACACACTATTACACTAAAAGTACCTCGAGTCATCCCAATCCAACCTGTTTGAAGCATTACACAAGACTTGACCATTTTCAACCATCACCCAACTTCTCTATTCTACCAATGCCTTTATCCCCTCATCCTGAATCTTGTAGATCTCCATTTTCCAGTCAAAAACTCCATACTTTAGGGGCTAGTTGAAGCATAGGTTTCTCTACTTTCCCTGATACTAATAAATTGCTATAAAAGATGGTTTGACTTTGGTATGCGTTTGACTTTATCCATGAATCCTTGATCACTAATATGAGGAGATACAAAAGCCACAATTAGGCTTCTTTTTATAAAAGTGAGACGAAAGCTCATATGACTTTCCAGATTTGGAGTTTTTAACTGGAGTACTTGTTTAGAATGTAGGTGTAAAGCTAAGATTAAAACTAAGACATATTTTGTTCGTTAAAAAGGTGAAAGTAATCAAGGCAAGGAGAAGCCTATGTTAAGTGACATTGTTAAGCTCTATGATGAGTTTGCTCATGGCTTATATTTTTGTTGTATTTTAAAATTAGAGCCTATATGTTTATATTCATCTATGATACATTATGCAATTGACATATCTTTTAGTCTTAACAAGCTCTACTTTCTTCAATTTGTTTCACAGGTTGTTGCTACTGGTCCCAATCCTGAATGGGATGAAAGCTTTGTTTGGTCCTTTGAAAGTCCTCCAAAAGGACAGAAGCTACATATCTCTTGCAAAAATAAAAGCAAGATGGGGAAGGCAAGTCTTTCCACATAAGTTAGTTTCAAAATTTCAAAGTTGGAACCAATTTCATAATTAGATGCATATGCCATATCAAAAGAGGTCTGGGGATCTAATGTGCTTTTAGGTGGAAAATGGGTGTGTTAGACAGGGTGGGTTAAGGTTCGATATGAGTCATCTTTGGTAAAAGTTAGGACGCGATAACCTGAAGCATTTTTTTTAGAAACTCATAAATAGTGGCTTTGTTTAATTTAATAATCCAGAAATATATGTATATATATATATATATAAATATATTTTTTTTATCAATGTTTCAGTTTTAATTACAATTTCTTTTATGAAATGTCTTGAATTCTTTCATGCACTTAAAATAATCACACTTAGGGTAACATTCGATACATGACCCATTTTCTATTTTGTCTAAAACATAACGGGATTTAGTCCATAGGTAAGGGCTTAATAATTGCCTGCTTTATGTAGTCAAAATGTCAGCCAGTCCAGTGGTCTCAACTCTCAACAACTCTATTTATAATACCTTCTCCATCCTATATAAATTGCAAAATTTCTACTTTGTATATATATTGACTTTAATAAAAAGAAGTGAAAGTTAGAGACCAACTTGTTCATTTTTTTGTGCTTTTGTCCACAAGGTTCTCTTGTATTAACATAATTGGTATAAGTGGCTAAAATGTATGGGTCGCTGGTTGGATAACAAGTCAAAATGGGTAAATCTGTAGCATGGACCAAAATTGGTCTGTGTTGGCTCAAAAAACTTACCTTCTACTTTTAAAATTTAATAAATGTGTAATGTGTTTAACTTTGCTTACGAAGCTATATTTGTTACATTACTAGTATTTTGTGTTTTACTAGAGCAATTTAGAAAGGGGTCCTCTTTTCTTCCCTTAGATGCACTTAGGGTGCTTATCCACCCGTTTGACCCAAAGTTTACCCATTTGAATAATCTTAATATTAAATTTAAACCTTGATATTCAACAATTGTGAAGTGGGCTCCGTACTATAAATTGGTAACTCTTATTATGCATCTAGTCATTTCCAAGGAGTCCAACATGATCACAAAACTATGCCTGGTTGAATATCAAATTTTAAAGCTCAAAGTTGTGGGAAATGTTTTGATACATAGTCGCTTATGGATCTCATTTCTCTTTCTTTTTGCAGAGTTCTTTTGGTAAAGTAACCATACAGATTGACCGAGTCGTGATGCTTGGGGCAGTGGCCGGTGAATACACTTTACTTCCGGAAAGCAAAAGTGGTGCGTCAAGGAATCTCGAAATAGAATTCCAGTGGTCAAACAAGTGACATTTCGTTGAGCCAATTTGTATATAATTTTTTGAAAGATTTGTGCTTGTTCTGCTGTAGATTTCAAAGTATAGTGTTTGAGAACAACCATTTGTTATAATTGTGTTATAACGTAGTTCGCTACATTTATTTGTTAATTGGTTACAAGGTGTGTGGTTGTTAGCTCAAAGTGATGTAATGACTCTTACTCTCAATGAAAGTTTTGTTTTTTACAGTTTGCATATATATCATATACATTTACAGATATAATCTTATAGAATTTCCAGATTCGTTAATTATGTTATAATTAATCGTTCTTATTGAATCATTAGTGTAATTTGTATGAAGTAATACTAGAAAAGACCTTGTTAATGACTTCGGTTAACATTGCTCCAGTTTGAGCCAAAGGTCTCCAAACACTCGTATATGAAATAAAAAATCAAAGAACAAACTAACATTGGAGGCCTTCATTTAATATATAACACCTACTATACAATCAGATAATGAGTTTTGTGTTCTATTTGAATAACTTATTCACCATTTACAGATTCAAATGTTTCATACTGTTAAACCACAATCTCAAATAATACTTTGTTAATGTGGCAATTTATAGTCTCAGCATCAAAGTATGCCATATAGTAGAATGTTTTCGCAACAGCTAGGTATTTCTGTTTCACGTCTTGATCAAGATCATCAGATGAGTCATGGAAAACAAGTTGGATTAGTTCTTGCATTTTGGTCTCAACGCCTATTGTACGAATTCCCTGAATGTGTATAATACTGCCCTCATTACAGAAGTTTTATCACTTACGAACTTATTAAGAACACAACTTGTACATACCTTATAACGTAGTTGGTGACATAGGTAGTTTGTGATGGAAGAGATTTGTTTGTATTGAGGATGAGATAACGAGTCATTAGGAAACCATCGACCACTGCTCAGATTTATGGTTTGAACTATCAGTTCTGCAACTCCTGCTACATTCGATCCATTTATCCAGCTTAACAACCACTTCCTCCACTTATGTTCAACAAGAAAAGAGAACATTGAATGTAATACTCACAATTTATGTCGGGTGTTGCAGAGAAAAGGGTGGTGGAAAAACTTACACAACTCTGGAGGTGTGGGTGGATGTCTATGCCATGAGTTTCAAGTGCTTCCGCTGAGATCTGGTTGAGAGTTTCATGTAATGCATCTATCAGCACGTGACGTTTATTTCCATTTGTTTGCTGGTTTTGTGTGTTTGTGAGTTCATTCACGAAACCTCGTATGTCATCAATTGATAACTGGTGTTTGCTAAAAAATGAGGTGATGGTATCAACTAGCACATTGGTTTTGGCCCAAGCAAGTCGCTCGTTGTATCTTTCTGTCTGAAATATGCTTGCTGCTGCCAGGTAATATGACCATAAAGCTCTTGTGTTTAAGCTCTCTTCAATTTTAAGATCTAGAAACCATCTGTTTAGAAGTTTGACAGAATATAAAAGTTTTATTCAATAGTTAGCGTGTGGTGTCTCGAATGCTAACTACTAACTCGCTGTTCAAAAAACAAAAGGGTAAGAAACATAAATATTAATTTAAATATTATTAGATAACATACTTCTGTAGATAGCTCCATTCCAATCTATGAACTGCTTGACTGTGATTGTAGTCCAATTTGGCGGTCTCAAGGTATTCATTATTGCTAACATTTTTCAGTCTGCAATACATGTTTCCGTTAACTATTATCATCCTGGATTTCCATAAAAATAGTTATATTCATAGGCAATTGTATAAACTATACCGATACAGAGTTTTTGCAATCCAAACGTCTTCTTCCCCTCCATATTGTTCCAAGTAACATCTTGCCTCAAGTCGAGGCAGGCTAGGATACCATGGCACATCGAGCGCATACTGAACCTGTTCAGCGTGTTTAAAAGTCATTTGGTGGACCCAACCATAAGCCCGTTAAAATTACAGGAATGTTGGTTATAAACATATTGGATGTTTGATTAGTAATCGTTACCTACCTCACCAAGTCTTTGGTGATAACCCATTTGTCGAAAAGCTTGTTGGTTGCTAGTTTTTCAGTCAAGAAGTTGTGGGCAAACTTCTTGGTATTGTCAAGGATCTTTTCTCTCGGAAAAAGCACTTGAGCAGCTCGGTATAGATTGAACATTACTGTCACAGCTTCTGCTGATTGCCCAGAATAACAATAAAACTGTCCATCTTTTTCAAAGTGTCGAAATACATCTATTCCAGCAGAAATGTGTAACTTGACTAAGTTTTAGAACAATACCAACATATATGTATTCAAATTTTGACTGTAACGAAACTAACCGGAAGAAACTTGATAGCCATTAGTTCTTAAAACCCGAAAAGCCATTGCAGTGTCATCAATATCTGGTAAGTTGCAATTTCTAGCAAATCCAATTCCTTGTTGATCCCAATACCTTCAAACGTTCATTATAATGAGATATAGTTAGTAAGTTATGTCACCAATATTAGTATCTTAAATACTAACTTAATGGGTTGATAGAGAAATGTTGTTTTGCCACTTTAGATGACCTATTTGAGTCATCCGTTTTCTAAAGACACTCTTAAGTCATTCATTCCATTATTTGTAGATGACTTTACCCAAGTTTAACTAACTTTCATATATCTGTAGATATAATCAACACATTTCTTGATCTCAGAGCTGAAATAGTGTGAGATTCCCAGGCGTTGTAGGCGATCAACGATCCATATTCGTTCATACATATCAGTTGGGTAAAAAGTTGGAACTGCATTAAATTTACAGATACACAAAAATGAGGAGCAATTTTAAACATTTCAGATGAAATATGAAACTGATCTTACCTTATTTTGATCGTTTAGAGGGCGATCGCGGGGTCACTGAATGAAGTCCTCCGTTTCTTTCGGAGGTGCTGACCCGCAGCGAGGCATGTCCAGTTCGATTCTGAGAAGGAGTAGGCAATATTGTGAAAGCTTTGAGATCGGTTCCCTTATTTTAAAATCTTAAATTTGTTCCCTGCTTCGTGGCTTCTTTTCTCTCACAAAAAGAAAAAAGCATTTCTAAGTAAAGCAAAGAAGGGAGGAAACAAGCTCTAAGTACAAGAAGGCGGGTGTTGTTGAAACTATTGAAGCTATCAGTGTGATTGATCAGACAAGTACCAAGGCTTTCGGTAGACTTCTTTCATTTCCGAATTTGCTTGCGACAAGTCCTAGCATTAGTATGAGTTCGTTGACCGCGTAAGGGTAATCCATCTTGATGACGAATTCCACGATAACAAGAAATAGAAATTAATCGTTCGATGTCTGCTCGTTCTCCCCTCTTCAATTCCCAATGAACAACATGATCTTGACCTATCATTTGTTCAATTTGGTCGATCTGATACTTAGTTAATTCTTTTATCTTTATGTTCCCACTGATACCTAATCGATAACAAACCATAATGGCTTTTTTAGGCCCAATTCCATCTATTTTTGTTAAGGCAATTCTGACTTGTTCATCGGCAACTAATCTAGCTCCTGAAATATATAACATTCTTGATCCTTCCTTTTACTAGTCTTCTCGGCTGGAATCAAAAAAGATTCTCCGCTCTGCTCACCTGCACAGGTACCTACCTAGTGTCGGTCGCACATTCAACATAGCGTTCGGACTCATGTGCCTTCCAGAACCAGGGGTCTTCGAGCCTGCTGCGTACGATTAGCCAGCCTTGCGGCGGCAAAAGGATTCTAAGCCCCCCATGCTATGGTTCCCTGCGGTCCGAACCCGGTGCCGCATTAGGTTAGGGAACTGGGCGATAATAGCTCCTCCGCATCCCAAAGCGCGCTGCCCTCCTAGGCGCGCAACACTAAGTAATCCAAGCCAACCCACATTACTGACTAACGGTGGATAATCAAATTTCTTAGACGTACTAAATACAACTCCATGAATGAGCAAAATGAAGGTTGCATTAATGATAAAGATCTCTGGGGAAACCGCTAAAAAAAGATTGAACATGTGGGAGGATCCGAACGAATTCTGCTTTCATTTCCCACGTATGGAGCGCTGAGTTACTTACGTTACGGTCTTCAGCAGGTAGGCTGCACGCGGCTAGGAAGGCTACGTCCCATGCGTCAGTTTGTGGATCGCGGTCTCACACACTAATCGCACTATGTGGAAGAGTTTGAAAAAAAGTGTGATCATACATGACCATTAACAGGTCAAATGAGTAAAACTGATAACAATCATGATATACTTGAAAAGGAGTTGAGAGTTTCACTGACTTTAGGAAACTAAATTGACTCATTTGAACGAAAACCTATTCGACTAGCGACACAACTCGCTTAACTTGCCCCTTGTTTTGCCATAACAGCCAAAATGCATGGCATTACCTCCTCCATTAAACTTGGCAACAAGAGGGTCAAATATGCTAGACAATCTTGATCTTTCGTTTGCATAAACGCAAAAGCAGTAGCTGCAGGAGAGCAAAGAAATGATCCATTTTCCGATTTAAGCTTTAAAAGCTTATCCCATTCCAAATCATTCATCCCTTCTAAGCTATAAAGCAGGATTGTTGGGATCTTGTAGAATATTTTCTTAGGTATCCTATCAGTGTCAAAAACAAAAATAATAATAAAAGAAAGAATTTTTAATTCGATTTTCTAGCATACTTTGATTTCAGGTTTATAAGAGAATGATATTGAACGGTACTAACTTTGCAAGCTTTATGTCTCTTTTTGCATATATCTCCTTCAATACAGGAGAATCCTTCGGCATTTTAACACTTAGTTTTTGTGCAAGTTCAATAAGCTTAGGGAACAATAGTTCAAAACCAGGTGTCATGTGTTCTTCCTTCTCATCCGCAAGCTTGTTCAAGTTTTTGTGCACATTTTTCATTCCTGCACAACTTCAAACGAATTAGACGATGAAAAGTGTATGTCTACAATATGGGAGGAGCTTGCAGGTGCTGTCCACTCCTAACTATTACCTTTTTGGCACATATCAGGACGAATGTTCCATTTAGTTAGTGCAACCACACAAGCCAATGTGTTGAGGAGCCTATCAAAAGCCGAAAACATCAAGGGCTCGCCCCATGATCCATCTTGGAGCTGATGGCTCACAATCCATTGTAGACTTGATGGGAACCGAGGAAAGCCACTTGGTCCATCGGCATCTTCTATAAGTGCAACCCAAGCTGTGTCGTAAGCTGACGAGGTAATGGCTCCATCATCAATCAAGCACAAAGCTGACTTAATGTATTCAACACTTCTCTTTAATGCATGTTTGTCCACAAGTGACAAATCACTATGTTTTAGTATTCCTAAACCCAAATTTATCCAGAAACCATAAATTGTATTATTTATTTTGAACGACAGAAAAACGGGCAACACACCAGGAATTTGTGTGACCACCCCGAGTTCGAATCTTGGTAATGCTTTAAATGGTTTGCTCTCCATGTCTTGGATGGTCTAGCATTACAAAGGCCCGTCTCCAAATGTGTTTGGCAGGATTTGAACCATTGTTCCCCATGATGAAACCCCTTAGGGAAAACACCCCGACTGACTCCATTAAGAGATACTTATAAGTTTTTTTCTTTTTTCCGTTTACACCCATTATCTCAAGTTTACAGATAGTTCATGGGAGAAAATTGATTTATTTGGGCCCGGGGGGATTGACTGCGCGAACTGCTACTTTTCCAATACGAGATATTCACCCTAGTCACTATGGGCGCATTTGCCCAATTGACACATCTGAGGGAATAAATGTTGGACTTATTGGATCCTTAGCAATTCATGCGAGGATTGGTCGTTGGGGGTCTCTAGAAAGTCCGTTTTATAAAATTTACGAGAAATCAAAAGAGGCGCGGATGCTTTATTTATCACCCTGTGGCATAAATTGTATTAACTTATTTCAAAAACTAGGTTGGTTGGAGATGTTTTTTTTTATTTTTTTACATTTGAAGTAAAAAAAGACCAAGAACGGCTTTATCTTTATGTTTTACAAAATGTCCATGGATATATTGTTTATCCATACACAACTGAGTCGAGATTTTGTTAAGGACTTTCCAATCTCTCTAGATATTTAAAAAAAAACGGTAGATTGATAGGAACCGCTTGATCCCATGTACAGAATTGGTACCCACAGTTTTAATATCTGTATATGATCCTTAAAAAGAGTACATGATTCATGCGTTTGCATAATTTATATTTTAATATCTATTGCGCATATTAACAATATTAGATTTAGTCTCGTGTGGAATACACAATTTTTCTATTACATATTCGAGATTATATTAAATATATTTAACAAAAAAATTCTTGTAAATTCAAATATAAAAATTTATGAAAAAGCAAAACATTAACAAAAATGTTTTACTTGATGTCAAAGTTTGATGGTGAAAATAATGACATAAATAAGGGTTATATTTAACAAAAACAATATTATATTATATATTGTAACATCCCGAATTTTTTTATTCTACTTTGTTAATTTTGCGGTTAGTCAAAATTTAGCGTTCTGTTAAGTCATGATATGTGTGTAAAAGTGGTTAATTAAAATGCTCATAATTTTCTATGTGACTTGGATAGTTGAATTGTGTCATTAAAAATATGGAATAACGGATGCCAATTAAGTCGATCAAGTAGTTATGTCATTATGTCGAAAATTGTTTTAGTGGTTAAGTAGCTAATGTGTCGTTCTTTGTTAGTTAATATGTTATGAGTGTGGACATGTTAATAATTAGTGTGATGTTAATGTTGTGAATTTACCACAATGTAAGTGATTTGTCAGTTGATGTTCCCGTTAAAATGTGTAGTCTAGTTGAAGTTAAAGTATTAATAAGTATGTTGAGGGGTTTAGTTGCGAAGTTAGCAAAATCTGTGCTCTAATTGTATATTATAATACCCTAAACGTAAAATATATAGATTTTTTTATAATATATATAACTATTGCTACCGGTTAGTGGCTTAAAAATAATCCAACTTTGAAAAATAACCATAGGATATTAAACTCAATCCATCCTAGCCGTGTAAAGTCTTCCAATTTAAACGGATAGTATGTTACATATTAATCAACCACGTGCTTATTAAATTGGATAAGATAATATCTTAGATATATTTCTTCTATGAAATTCTTTCATTTTAATAGTATAGTTTGTTAATATTTTGAGTGGATATAAGAAGCACGTGTTTCGAAAGATTAGAGATTATAAAGAGACGATCAATGAATAGGTCTTTGCTTAGCCCGAATCTTTAGCTATTTTGTTATTCTATTATTTGAATTAGTTGAATTTGTAGTCGGTTATTCTACCCCTGGTTCATAGGGATCTCTGTGAATAAGTTCGAGGCACATGTTACATTTGTATTTTTTTTTTTTTAGAACATTCAATTTTATTAGAAAGATCAAACTAGCGAGGAGCTAGGATACAAGAGTAAGAATAGAAGATAAACGACAAGTGAAGTTACACGATATGGTCTAAATTAAAGCTGCTCCATTTTGTCCAATCGGGGCCGGGTCGGGATGAACGTTGTGTCAACCAAAGAAAACTGAGTGACTTTATTTCTTTACAAGCAAATCGTAGCGATGGAGTTTTATTGGAGAAGATCATCTCATTTCTAGAATTCCATATAACCCAGCAATATGCTAAGAGAATCAGGTTGATGAATTTCCTTTTATGGGGAGCAATGGAGATTGTTTTATCTAACTCAAAGAGGTCACGACATGTTGTTGGCTTGGTCAGGGGAAAACGACACCAGGAGAGGATGTATGTCCATAATGAGTTCGCGAAGGAGCAATCAATAAAGAGATGAGTTGTTGTTTCATTATGAACCTGACAGAGGGAACATACTGGCTGGACGTGGTGGATATGTCTTTGAAGCAGTTGATCAGCTGTGGGGAGACGGTTCATTTCGATTCTCCAACCGAGGACATTAACTTTTAAAGGTGCGAGTTTGTTCCAAGGAAAGATCCAAAAGTGGGGGCCGAGATGTGCCTTTTGCAGACGGAGGCGCATGGATTTGGCTGTGAACGAACCAGATGGGTCATATAACCAGTTCCATGAATCGTCTACATCGTTGAGCGATAGCTGCGAGGTATGGGAGTAAAGGTCATGAAGTTGCTGAAGCTCCATAGAAGATGAAGGGGGACGCTTCCATTGCCATATCCACTGTGAGGAGAGTCCATCATTGGTAAAACGATCTTGTATAAGACATGATTTATGCTTCTCTAGTTTGTAGAGATCCGGATATGTGACAGAAAGTGGAGCATTACCATTCCAGGAGTCAAGCCAAAATCTAATAATGTTTCCTTTTCCAATCTTACCTGTGTACAAAGACTCAAGAGCAATATCAAAAGGGGCAAGGTGGGAGTTTAGTTTGGTAATGTTTTTCCAAACTCCCATCAAATTGGATTTAAGTGGCAGTGGCGAACATTGACGAGGAGAAAAGTGAATGGCATTAATAACTCGAGCCCAAAGAGAATGAGGCTCGACTTTAAGTTGCCACCACCACTTAGAAAGTAAAGAGATATTTTTAAATTGTAAATCACCCAACCCAAGACCACCCGATTCAATGGGAGCAATGACACGCTCCCAAGAAACCCACGATATCTTTTTGTTTGTGGAAGAACCCCCCCAGAAAAAGGATCTACGGATTGAATCAAGTTTTTGAATAACACTTACCGGAGCCTTGTACAACGAGAAGTAGTAAGATGGAAGACTGTCAAGCACCGAACGGATTAAGGTTATTCGACCACCAAGTGATAAAGAAGTGGCTTTCCATAGGGCAAGGCGGCTTTCAAAGGTACGAATGACCGGGGCCCAATTTTTTATCAAATTCATGTTAGAGCCAACGATTAGGCCTAAGTAATTGATTGGGAATTGACCATTTGAGCAGTTGAGTAATCTGGTGGAAGTGGAAATGTCACAAGGGGTGATGTTCAGGCCAAAAAAGGATGATTTTTGGAGGTTTATCTTCAATCCGGACGCTATGTAGAAACATCTCATGATACGACAGATGTTGGTGAGGTATGTAGTGGACCAGGAACCAATTAAAATAGCGTCATCGGCATAGAGTAGGTGGTTGATGTTCGGCCCGTTATTGGGTAATTGGATACCCGAGATAAGTCCAATATTCGCTGCCCTGTTGATGATATTTGAAAAGGATTCCATTGCGATCAAGAATAGGAAAGGTGAGAGTGGATCGCCTTGGGGCACACCACGCATACAGTTGAATTCTTCCGTGGGACAACCATTAACCAGAACAGCCGATCTCGTCGAGACTAGAATTCCTTTCATCCATAAAATCCAAAGATCAGGAAAACCCATTTGGGACATGATTGAAAGTAAGAAGTCCCAATTCACCGAGTCAAATGCTTTTTCAAAATCGATCTTGAAACAAAAAGCTTCGCGTTTGGATTTCTTGAGCCAAGAAATAATCTCATTTAATATAAGAGGCCCATCAATGATGTTTTTCTCGGAAAGGAAGGCGGTTCTACCCCTGGTTCATAGGGATCTCTGTGAATAAGTTCGAGGCACATGTTACATTTGTATCTTTAGTTTTTTTTTTACCTTTTCACAAACTCCTTTAGAAGCAAATAATCAATATGGTGTCGGGACAAACAGCAACTCATATAGAAATTCACAATCTCATGGGTCTTCCAAACAAGTCAAACATAACATATCATGATTACCCTCCGTGATGTTAAAAGTGGATAATAAGAAGCTACTTTAATCCCTGATGTTTTATTCCAAATGATGAGACACTGATTCGGGCCAATCTAACGAAAACGCGGGTTCTTTTGTAGGCTACACATAACCGGTTTTTGTTTGCTAATATATCAATCTAGCATTTTATGCATCTACTTTAGAAAGAATTACTTTACTTTATATTCTTTACCATCGTGAACAATTAAAAACTAGCTGATTGAAGCTTGAAGGCTTAATTTTATTTATTTATTTATTTTTTTCATTTTAGGGAGTAACATTATATCAAATGATCGCAACGTGTCCCTGCCTTAATAGCGCAGTGGACATCCCCGTGTTGCAATGACGTTTGGGCCCTGGGAGACCAGGGTTCGAATCCGAGCAATCAAGGTTTTCCCCCAATTTAGCGTCGTGCCTTCTGTAGCGGCTAAATTGGTGTGGTTTTCCCTCCCCTGTGGTTCCCTGACTTCGTGGATCGGTCGCTAGTGACTGCCTGCCCAATTGGATGTAACGGCTAGCCGTCCCGTGACACGAACGTTCAAAAAAAAAAAAATATGATACTCAAACCCTACCTTAATAGCGCAGTGGACATCCCCGTGTTGCAATGACGTTTGGGCCCTGGGAGACCAGGGTTCGAATCCGAGCAATCAAGGTTTTCCCCCAATTTAGCGTCGTGCCTTCTGTAGCGGCTAAATTGGTGTGGTTTTCCCTCCCCTGTGGTTCCCTGACTTCGTGGATCGGTCGCTAGTGACTGCCTGCCCAATTGGATGTAACGGCTAGCCGTCCCGTGACACGAACGTTCAAAAATAAAAATATGATCGAACCTTATCTATACTTCTATACTATATTATATTATAAAGAAAATAGCCCCTGTTGTTGAAAGTTACATGGGGGAAATTGTCCTAAATGTCCTTAATGATTAAATTACAATATGAATCCTTTATCTTTTAAAATATCTCCATTAACCCTTTACATCAATTACTTTTACATTAATTATCTACACCATTCGACGCCGTCTCTACCACCAACAGTCGTCCCCATCACCATACTGTCGCCGCCATAACTACCACCGCATTGCACGGGTAACATGCTAGTATTAGGGGTGTAAGATATGAACCGGAAAACCGAAAAACCGGTCCGAACCGCGTGATCCGAAACCAAAACCGTAAAAACCGAAACCCGAAAAAACCGAAAACAAATAACCGATGTGTAACGGTTCGGTTACGGTTTTCAATATTCATTACCCGCGGTTAACCGAACCGAACCGAACCGAATTTTGATATATACCTACATATAATCATATATATGTATATTTACACATATATGTATTACATGAATACATCATTTACATATCTATTTAGTTAATTTTTTGTATTTGTTGTCTAAAATATTAACAATTTTACTAACTTTCTTTCACAATCTATGATTAATTTTGGATATTCTAAGTAATTTTCTTATATATATATACTCTTTTTAAGAAAAATTGTTAACTTTGTTTAAAATATTTATCAAAAATATTAGTAATATCATATAGAAGACATTTTAAGTAGTAAATCATGATACTCTTAAATAGAAACTTGCATTGCATAAATATAACGTTAGAAAAAAGTAATTCAAAATTAGATATAATGTATATTTATTTATAAAACAAAATATTAATGTAGTTAAATAACTATTATACATAGAAAAATTAATTAATACAATGTAAATTGACTATTATAATTGAAAACTTAAACTTTAATTAGCATAACTTTAATAAATGGTTAACCGAAAATAAAACCGAAATTAACCGACTTTTTCGGGTAACCGATTTGCGGGTAACCGAAATTAACGGTTCAAAATTTATAACTAACCGAACCGAACCGAAACCCGAAAAACCGAAAACAAAAACGATGTGTAACGGTTCGGTTACGGTTTTCAATATTCATTACCCGCGGTTAACCGAACCGAACCGAATTTTGATATATACCTACATATAATCATATATATGTATATTTACACATATATGTATTACATGAATACATCATTTACATATCTATTTAGCTAATTTTTTGTATTTGTTGTCTAAAATATTAACAATTTTACTAACTTTCTTTCACAATCTATGATTAATTTTGGATATTCTAAGTAATTTTCTTATATATATATACTCTTTTTAAGAAAAATTGTTAACTTTGTTTAAAATATTTATCAAAAATATTAGTAATATCATATAGAAGACATTTTAAGTAGTAAATCATGATACTCTTAAATAGAAACTTGCATTGCATAAATATAACGTTAGAAAAAAGTAATTCAAAATTAGATATAATGTATATTTATTTATAAAACAAAATATTAATGTAGTTAAATAACTATTATACATAGAAAAATTAATTAATACAATGTAAATTGACTATTATAATTGAAAACTTAAACTTTAATTAGCATAACTTTAATAAATGGTTAACCGAAAATAAAACCGAAATTAACCGACTTTTTCGGGTAACCGATTTGCGGGTAACCGAAATTAACGGTTCAAAATTTTCAACTAACCGAACCGAACCGAAACCCGAAAAACGGTTCGAAATTTCTAGCTAACCGAACCGAACCGGACCGTTTACAGCCCTAGCTAGTATATTTAACTTATAATGTCATAAAATAAAATACAAAAAACGATCGGCTTGAAACTATATTTAATATAGGTAGATTAATTATCATCAAAAGCATTATGAAGAACAACAAAGAAAAGAAAATCCCAACCTTATTTGATAAACAAAATATCGCAAAGTGTGAGATTAATTTCGATTGAAAGTGGACATATTTCATTGTGAAAATTGTTGTAGCAAGAAGGTGAAGCTGGGAGGGGACACCTTAACCCCCGGTACACTTTGGTACCAGCCATGAAACCATCCACAGCCGGCTGACTCCCTGGGCACTCCCTCATTTCACCATGGAATACACACACAAGAGTTTCAGGATCGAACCTGGGTCTGCGCATTGTAGCAACCCTCTTGTGGGCGCACTGGTTACTGAGGTCTGGGTATCACTGGGCTATAAGCCCATTGGTATAATCTGAAAATTGTTATCTCAACAAATTGGAGAATGGCTATAATCTGAACAAATAAAGAATCTTATCAATTACAAGTTTACATCTATGAAAGGATATGGAAAATTTTTTGGTTAAAGGGTTACTATAAGTTATGAGAGAGAAAATTATTATTGAATTGATCAAAAGATAATATTGTCCACTTTTTCGTTCTATCATAAATACTAAAATCCTTACCTACTTATATGCACAAGATTATGAACCCAACCAATGTTGAGCAAAGTAATGGTGTCAAGTAAACATGTTTTAAAAATGATGATGTGATGGGACTTGTTTTTTTTATGTAATAGATAGATAGCTTTAAATGTATTTTTTATTAATATAACTTTTATTAGGTATTATATTATACAAACAAAAATACTTACGGTCAAATTAGAGAAAGAAAGACTTAAAGTCAAATTTGAATATTTAAATTGAGACAAAAGAAATATAAAAATCAAAATTGTTATTTATAATTTATATAAAATATTAACTGTTAAGTTAAAATAATGAGTATTAAATATAACTTTTGATTTACAGAAAATAAAGTTCATCAAATGTATTAAATCTAGTGCCATGTGCCACTAGTTATCAAATTCATTATTTTAAAAAAAGTTTGAGTTCATCAAATGTATACTAACGAATGTTCAGCAAATCTCATTATTATTAAGTTTTTTTTTATAATAAACTATTTTAATAAATTTAAATGGAAGTCTAGATCCTTTAAAGTTGATTTAATTTTATGGGTAAAGTTGGAACAACTTGAAAATAATTGGTTGAGATTAAAATTTCAAGTTTGAATCTTGATCATTGATTTTAATCAAGTTGCTCCAACTTTACATATAAAATTTAAGTAACTTTAAAAATATCTTATCAATAAAAAAGACACCCTTGATAGGGATAAAAAAAAGGAAAACACACTTGATGAACACACAAGTCTGCTAGCATTACTTGAACGATTAGGCCTCTCCTTATAGAGCGTCTTCCCCCGCGTCCGACGCCAAGGAGGGGGAAGACGCTATTAGCACGGGGTGCGTCTTCGGCGGCGTCTAGGGGGTTTCTTCTAACTTTAGACGCGCGTCTTATACTGATGTGAGGGGAAGAATAGGGGGTTATAAGAAGAAGGGTGTTCTTGGGGTGTTCTAGGAGAGAGAAAAACTGATGAATAGTGGAAGAATATGGGAAGACGTGGGTTCCTATAAGGAGAGGCCTTAGAAATATATTTTATGTAACATCCCAAACTTTTTAAGTTTGACTATTTGACTATTCCGTTAGTTAACGTTAGGTTCGTTAAGTTTATGTGCCCTATATGGGATTATGTGATTAAATGCTTATGTGTTTAATATGAAATGATTAATATGAGTTAAATGAAAGTAATTAAAAGTAAAGTATGAAAGTTAAGTGCTTGTTAGATCGTTAAGTCTCCCGGTAGGAAAGTTAAGCTAAGAAAGTAACGTTTAAAGAGTCGAGGGACTTAAGATGAAGTTATGGAAGTGATGGCCAGGGGTTAAGTGATAATTAGGCATACCTAATTATCATTCTCCAGCTTTTTGTGCGTGAGAACCTCCAGCCGATCCCTTTCTCCCTCTCAAAGCAAGTTTCCTTCAAGATTCAATCGTTTCGTGCCGTTTCGATCAAGTTTTCTTTAGATCTTGAATCCTCAAAGTTATCTACAGGTATTATAGGTAAATTCCCTTTGAAATCTGATCATATGAGTCTTATATGTGAATTCAATCCAGGCCATGGGTTTGGGTTGGGTTAATTGATTAAACGTTTATCGATTTCATGTTATTCGGGTGATTCAATAAGTGAATTATGTTGTAAAGGATTAAAGGATCAATTGATGGTTTAAAGTTATCAAAAGTATCATTAAAAAGGTTAATTTTAAGTCTCCAGGTCGGATTAAGGGTTTGGGTTCGAATGAAATTCGTTTAAGGAAGTTAAGTTAGGGAATTTCTGATCGGAGGCCGATATGCGGTGCATGGAAGTTCCATGCGGTGCATATTTTGGGTTTTTGAAAATATGCGGAGCATATGCAAACGCATGAAATCTTCTGACTTGTGAAGAGTTGAAATATGCGGCGCATAAAAAGTCCATGCGGTGCATATTTGCCCAGATTTGTACTCAAGTCTTGTTTAGCTTATAGATCGATCTTATACTCGTTCTAGGTGGTCGGGAGCACTTAGAAAGCACTGTAAGACATGCTAACTCATGTTAAGCAGTACCGAGGTAAGATAACATCTTTTGTCACCTGATGGTACAACAAAACCCGTTTTCATAAGTAAAACCTTTCAAATGTTCATGATGTTTAAAAGTAAGTTAAAAGGTGATTATGGGAGGTTGTTACGGGATATGTGGCTTACCATTTATGTATGGTATGCATTTGCAGGTTGCAAAGGTAAGATGTAAGTCTATATGAAATGAAATGTTGACATGATTATGCTATTTGAATATGAAATGATGGTATGCTTATGATAAATGTATGTATGCATGGCTTGAACACCTAGTCACTAGACTTATGATTAGATTGCCATGTCACGTGCACGTTTAAGGGCCCTAAAGTAAAAGATGTATGTGATTAGTTTAGGTGAAAGTGTAGCCTAAGCTAATATAATTAAGAAGTCTCGAGCATATGTAAAGTCTTGTGTTAAGCTTAACCCGTGCTAGTTCCAAGGAGATAGTGCGTACGTGATCACGTGGTTTGGTAATCATGATACCTCCCGTGACATAGTTACGTTTGAGTATTCCGGGTGGAGTAACTAACCACCATTGCGTAAAGGCATAAACGTTTATTCAGTTGGATTGACTGTCATTCCTTAACGACGCCGATGGACCACCTTATGGTTTACCCATCATGTCGGGTGTGAGGACTCCATGTATGGTCTACGACCGCCTGCACACAAACCCCACGTCCCTATGTAAGTGGCATAAGTCACTTAGCCTACGTCTAGGCAAAGATATAAAGTAAAGAAAGAAAGAAAAGAAAGAAAAGCTAGGCACTTTAGGTACATGATCATCCTATTGTGTTATGATAAGTTATGTGTGCAATGATCGATATGTATGTGTTATTAACACTAAAAGATGATTTTGTTAATATATGTAAAATGGCAAATGTTTTCAATGTTATGTTATCTTACTTAGCCAATTTATTAGCTAACACTTGTTCTTTTGAAAATGTTGTGCCTTCAGGATAAGCAAGCTTGAGCTAGAGAAAGGATTAGCTCGGTGAGATGGGTAGAAGTAATAAAGAAGATTAGCATTAGACATTGAATGCTTAGACTTCACCTTTTAGCCGTTGTTTGGCTACTTTATTTATGTTTTATGATGCATGTAATAATGATGACATTTATGTTGGTGCCATGACTTGGATTTCATTTTATTATTTTGACGATGCACTTTAGTAACACCATTTATGAAAGGTACCATCCGTTACGGATGGGGCAGTTTTTAAGTGATCCTTTTCCGCTATGTTTTAAACGCCGTTTGGCAAAAGTTTTTGAAATCCAGGTTTTTAAAATGACGGGTGTTACATTTTAATATTGGAAAGTGTGTCTAAAAAAACTTTATCGGATATCCTAAATAAAGAGAAAGCGATGGTATCAGATTGTATATGTTGTCCTCACATTATTATTATTATTATTATTATTATTATTATTATTATTATTATTATTAAGAGTTAATGACATAAATCGTCCCTGTGGTTTACCTAAATAGTCACGTTTCGTCCTTTATAATCCAAAACCTCAAGGACAGTCCTTTATAGGAGGATAAGGATCACGTTTGGTCCTTTGACTGTTTGACCGTCACCTTCTCTCCGTTAAACCCCCCACGTGACACTCACGTGAGGGGTATTTCAGTCTTTTCAATGACTAAAGGACCATCGGTGATATTTTTGAGCTTATATCTAGATCTCTATCTGTACAAAACATATTTTTTTTCAACCCAAAAAAATCATCATCATCCTCTCACCAACTCACAATCAACAAACCTTGGACAAAATCTGTAATCAAAATAAAAAAACAATGTAAAAAAAAAAGAAAAAAACCATTTTTTTATATAACAATAACATCAAATAACAATCGCAGCCCATGACATAAGTGCCGATTTGTTCATTTGGAAACATCAATAACAATTTTAACAATCTGTTCATGTGGAAACATCAAATAACCACTGCTTCTTTAGTACACATGAGTGCCGATTTTTTTTTCTTTCACCTCCCCAAATCTTTCAAGCATCTCCTTTAATTCCATTAACAAGCCCTCACTAAAACTTAATAAATAAAGCATGTATATATATATATACATCGCCGTCGCCAGACCTCCACAACACCTCCAAATGATCGGATTTGGTGGGTCACTATCCGCTGCGGTCCCTCCTCCCATCACAACCATCGTCTCTCCTCCCACTTTCTATCAATTCTTTACTAGTATTTGGGTGGCCGGATCTTGGTGTTAATGGTGGTGTGTAGCCGGATCTGCAAGGTTGTAACATCCCGAAATTTTTAAGCCAATGAAAATAAACCTTTATTATAGTTTTAACATTAAATTAATTTCCTAGTATTTTATTTTTGGTTATGGGGTTAAATTAGTTGGAACTTTAGGGGATAGCGGGTAAAATACCCATTTTTAATTGTTATGGGCGTGGCACTCATAGAGCAAGGCAGCCATATTCTCCTTTGTGACTCACCTATCTCCTTTTTCTTTCTTACTTTCACCTAATTTCAATTCATATTTTCAATTCAATCTTTTTCTAGTGTATGATTTCCATAATCATTCAAATCAAAATCCTCAAGTAACAATAATAATAATAATAACAATAATAATAGTTGAATAAAATCCATTTTTATGATGGTGGTGAGGTGATGGACGAATTTGGGGACAATGAATCAAGATGAAAGAGTGCAATTAGGGCTTGAATGAGTGATTACTAGCATATATACATCATCTAATAAAGGTATATCATTTTTCTATATCAATCTTGAAATTAGGGTTCATGCAAGTATGGAAATTTGGGGGTTTTCATTAAAATGAGTTATTTGCTTTAATTCAAGTTAGGGTTCTTGTAATTTAATCCAATTAGGGTTTTAATTGGGTTGCATGATAGATTTTGATGAATACTAGTAAGAACAAAAAAACTGGACAGATTCTGTCCCTGACCTTGTCACGTGTAAATCACCCCTATAACAGAATTTTCACTTGTTGAGTCCTAAAGAGAAAATGTAGGTTATTGTGTTATCTCAAATTTGCCACTGGAATGGGTTAAAAAGACGAAGTAGAACTCTAGATATGAATTTTTGAATTCAGGGTCGTCATGCTGATCTTTCAGCAAAACTGATTTTACGTCTGTTATTAAAACGAGTAAAACACATTCTTATGAGTAAATTCATGTCTTGGTCACTGAACATAAAATGTACCTAAATGTGTTAAGTTGAAGTGGCAACTGGAATGAGGTCAAAATATGTTGTAGAACTCAAGTTATGGTTATTTGAAGTCGGTAACGTCAAATCTGTTTTGTCAGTAAGAACAACAACTGTTTGTGTTTTTAAAACGACCAGAAGTCACTCTTGAGGGATATTTAACATGTTGATCACTAAAGATAAAATGTACCTAAGGGTGTTAAGTAAATTTTGCCACTGGAATGAGGTCAAAATATTGTGTAGAACTCAAGTTATGGTCATTTGAAGTCAGTAAGGTCAAAGCTGTTTAACAGCAGCAGTTTTGGTTTTTAAATCGACCAGAAGCCACCTTTGAAGGACAATTCACATATTGGTCACTAAAGATAAAAGGTAGGTATATGTTTCATGTAAATTTGGCCACTGGAATCATGTTAAAAGAGTAAGTAGAACTTGAGTTATGCTTGTTTGAAGTCTGCTAGGTCAAATATGAAAATGACGATTTTGATATGAAAGTAACTCTTGGCCAATTGAAAACGATATAAGAAGTACATGTTATGTGAACCAACCCAAGATTATTATAAGATTGTAAAAGTTGGGTTGGGCATTGAAATGCTAGTAAAGGTAGTAATGTATGGCTTGTTAGCCTTGTGTTTGAGATAATTGAGCTTGATGACCTTATATGTGTAAATTGTGAACTATTGCTAGGTTGAAGCATACGTATTGTGTACTTGCGGTCTTGTTGATTTATGATTTTGGTTGTCCGGAGGAGGTGAGTATTCTTGCATACTTTTATATATGCCTTGGGTCAATTACCATATGATGGTGGATTCCGTGTGTGGTAATTGATTTGGCGTTAAAGCCCGTGCGGGGCATTGTGATTATGGGCCTAAGAACCCTGAGGCCTAAGAACCTCTTGATTGTGATTATGGGCCTAAGAACCCTTGTGTATGAGGCCTAAGAACCTCCGGGGCCTAAGAACCCCGATATGAGATATTGATTATGTTGTTGGCTTATATGGATCCATGTATAGCGTTAAAGTGCAAAGGTGAACATGTAGGTATGGCACGACGGTGTCATAGGTCTATATGCAACAGTCATTTGTGCATTGCCCTCCTTCGTATGTATAAACGTATGCAAGATTATTCACTAAGCTTTGCTTACTTTTTAGTTGTTTACCCTTTTTATAGGTTGTCCCGGATGCGGAAGAGAGTTAAGTAATGTAAAGATTTTGCTTTTTGGATTGATTGCTTTAGCTAAATGCGGATAATGGTATTGGTAATAGGACCCATAGTGACCCCTTTGAACTATCGGCTCTTTGTACTCTTGTTTTGTCCTTTTGGAAAATTATTATGATGTCTAGTGTTAGACTCGAGTTTTTGGGTATTTTAAATGGGTCGTTTTGTAGTTGTAATGTATTGATTTTGTTTAAATGTTTTGGAGAAACTCATAATCCGTAACAGGTTTGGATGACGATTTTACGAACGGGTCATGCCGAAATTTCTAATTTTGTACGTTGTCTTTTGTAATGTGTCAAATCCTTCTTTGAACTCGTAAATGTTGTAATGTGAAGTTTGGTTTTGAGTTGGTTGAGTTGTAAGTTGATTTAAGTGTCAAAGTGGAGTTTTGGAAAAAAACTGGGCAGCAGGTACCCACTGCGCCGCAGTGGGCAGGCACAGCCCCACTGCGCCGCAGTGGGGAAAATCTGTAAAAAAAAAAAAAAAAATTCTCTTATTTTCCTAAAATGAGTTTGGGTTTTTTCAAGTGGTATCAAAGCCGTGGTTTAAGGGATTTAGGTATTTTATTATTACACGGATACCTAGACTTAAACCATAGACGTGACTTGGCCTTATGTGTATAGTTCGGTTTCTAGTGACATACGGAAGTATTTAGCGAAGTTCACTTGAGGTGTTATAATAAGTAATTATAATAATGACTGCAGCGTTATTATGATCACATACTAGAATAGCTCAAGTTAAGTCCGTTAAATATGGAAGTATGTTAGTGTGAAGCCATAGGTTGGAGACCTTATTTGGCAATGTGAAGTGTTTTATGATTTTACTCGTTGATATCTAAGTATGATAGAATATGAGCTTTGCATGCTAACTGGTTTGTTGAATGGTAAGAATTGAAAATTTGAGATTGGTTTATGAGTTTAATATATTGCTTGATGATAGTAAAGAAGGTATGATAAATACATAGTAAACGTGGAATGTATGCTAATGTGTATTTGCTTGTTTATATGCCAATGCGATAGAGCAAAAGTTTTGCTTGAGTAATCGGCAATGAGGCCATAAAAGTGGAATTTGATTTATAAGTTTAAAAGATGGTTGTCACTTATAAGGAGAAAGTATGTTGAATAGTTGATGAATGTTGAATGTATGCGAATGAGGTGTGACATTATTTTGTGTAAGACCATTGGGTAGTGAGACCCATGGCATCGTTATTATTTTGTGTAAGACCATTGGGTAGTGAGACCCATGGCATCGCTATTATTTTGTGTAAGACCATTGGGTAGTGAGACCCATGGCATCGTTATTATCTGGTGTAAGACCATTGGGTAGTGAGACCCGTGGCATCATTATTGGGATAAAAGATCATATAAGTTTGGTGATGAGAATCAGTTGTGTATTGATATGATTTAATTGATGGATTAATGAAAAGAATGCTTATGATATGAGTAATATAAAATGTTAGGATTGGAGATTCCTATGATAATTATGATTGTGTTAGTGATATGTTGAAAAATCATACGAGATATGACAATGAGAACTATTTGTATAGTAATATGTTTAAAATGGTAGTTTAAGGTGATAGTATAAAGTCATGGGAAATGTGATGTCTTGTCTGGAAGATGGTTATTTAAGTGTATGTTAAAAGACCATACGGAGTATGGCGAATGTGTTTTGATTTTGATTAACATGCTTTTCTTGAATGAGTATACGATTACTTGAGGCCTGATGATAGACACTAAGATGAAATTTGCGTAGTGAGAACATGAGGATGATATAGTTACAAGGGACTAATACATGATAAGTATGGTAGTTATAAAAGTTAAAACCTAATCTAAAATCTTTGAACCGATTTGTTCTCTTTTCCTTCGGGAGCGTGTGGTATAATGTTTGAGAACAGCTAGGCTAAGCGCGAATGATTCCTAATTCCGCGAGAGGAGAAGGCGTTCTAGTTGAATATTCCTATTACAAAGAAAACAATTGACTTCGGCGGAGGAAATGAAACGGTCGATTTCTGTTGATATCTTGCTCATACGTTTTGATAATCCTTGTATGGTAGTCAAGTCTCTTATATTAGAATCATCGACGCCGAATGGAAACCACGGTCTATGGAGAATCTTCTTGTTATTCGTGATTTTCCCAATTTCTTTCACGTAAATTATATTCGTTCTAGCCGTTTCAAGTGATTTCCTTTGTTTCCAAGAGGTACGATTTTCTAATTTAACGAAATGAAAGAAAGTAGGAGGCGTGTGCGTTTAGTCACTTGTGAGCTCAATAAAGTAACAATCGGAGACGAGTACCCGTGTCAAATGATCTGATATATTCGATCAAGTAGAAGCAATTTCTTATCACTTTAAGACGAATTTTCATTTCAGTTTCCATCAACTTATAGCACGCAATGGAGATGTTCCCGGAAATGTTATCTATACTTGTATGGGCACTTTGAAATTCGTAGTATACCCTTCGATTGTATTAAAGGTTTTCCAACCCCCGCGAGTCTTTTGAACCACACTTGTCGTTTGTTGTGAAATAAATCCGTATTGTTTTCATTGACAACGTTTTGTTTATCTTAAAAGTCAATCCGGCCAGAAAAGTTCTTTTACGTGAAGTCTTGGAGATACGACGAAAGTGAAAGTTCCATGTCAATTCGTTAAATGATCAGTCTGATTAGGAGGAGTGCAATCATCTCGATCGTGTGATCACCAAGAGAGAGAACGTGGTTGACCCGGATTGGATTGGTGTTGTGACGAAATGGAGACAACTCACAAGATCAATATAGGTTAGAAGTTTCGTAGTTGACAGGTGATAAATGTCACTTTACTTTCGGCACTTGAAGATAGTCTCACCGTTGACTGAATTAATTAGAAAGAATGTGAAGTGAGCCTAGAGAAAGGAATGAGAAGTTGAACGAACTACTAAAAGAAATCAAGAATAATCGTTCCTTTCACGTTTTAGAATCCATCGGAGTTGTTCCTACTTTAAAATTTTCGTGTTTTACCTCTATACCGTCAAGTTTACCATTTGTTTTTGATCATATGAGTCTTAAAGTATTTTCTTTTCGTGACAACTGTCAAGTAAGTTGATTAACTCTTTCGAAAGATTATGTCTACGAAGTTTGGTGTCGCCCGGTGAGATTGTTGCAAACGAGAACCTAAGAAAACGAGGAGTCAGATTACACGAAATATGTTCTAAAGAATTTTGCGGATTCAAAGAATCCTCTCCTTAACGAAACCAAAGCGAATTTGCTCCATGAAACCTATAAAACCTGAATACTTCTTTAGACAGGTACAACAAAGGTGTGTCAAGATTTAAAGAAAGGTTGTTAGTGACCCGAAATGAAGCAGAATGTTATGAAATATGTTAAGAGTTGCCGCACTTTTGCATAAGCGAAATCCTAGCACCAAAAGTCTTATGGGAAATGTCAATCTTTGGAAACCTTCAAGTTAAATGGGAGCACATCATGATGGACACGGTTACGAAATCTCTCAAGACCTCCGAAGACCAATCTGATTTTATCTGGTTGTTGCTTAACATTTGATGAAGAACGCGCAAACCCTACCAATTCGAATACTCATAAGTCAGGAATTGTAGTCAACATTTGTGTTGAGAAAGTTATAGCGAGGCATGGAGTTTCCGTCTTCAATGTTTCTGGCAGAAATGCACGTTTTGCTTCATGCATTTGAAGTAAATGTCAAGAAGAAATGGACAAGTTGATCTTTTGATTTCTGGAGAGAAGTGGAGTAACTAGAGCTGTATGACATGAGTATGAACATGATATCGACTGAGAGAGTCAAAGCGATAAGATAACAACTTGAAGAGGGTCGTGATCAGCAAGAATCTTATGCGGATAAAGGAGAGAGACTTGTCAAGTTCAATTTTGGTGATTGTGTAATATGAAGAAGTTATCTTTAGAGAGACGTGTTACAAGTTGCACATATGGAAAATCTAAGGTCTCGGTTTTCGATTCTTTCAAAATACTTGCTCAAATCAACAAGGTTACTATTTGTTTGGAATTTCCCGCAGAACTTCCAGGATCTTTTGATTTCTGGAGAGAAGTGGAGTAACTAGAGCTGTATGACATGAGTATGAACATGATATCGACTGAGAGAGTCAAAGCGATAAGATAACAACTTGAAGAGGGTCGTGATCAGCAAGAATCTTATGCGGATAAAGGAGAGAGACTTGTCAAGTTCAATTTTGGTGATTGTGTAATATGAAGAAGTTATCTTTAGAGAGACGTGTTACAAGTTGCATATATGGAAAATCTAAGGTCTCGGTTTTCGATTCTTTCAAAATACTTGCTCAAATCAACAAGGTTACTATTTGTTTGGAATTTCCCGCAGAACTTCCAGGAATTTATTCTACCTTTCTCGTTTCTCGTTTTATGAAGTATTATACCGTCGAGGTTTCACGTGTACCTATTATAGAAATTGAACTTCAAGCGAATTAAAATAAGACAACGTCGAGGAGCCTATTGTATTGGTGAAGAAACGTTTGAGAAGAAGATAAATCAAGACTATATGGTGGAGCATAACGCTATGAAAGCATGAAATGATGACGATGTGTTAACGTAAATTAGAGAGTCGTTGCTAGATGTGGCTTGGATCACGAGGTCGTGATCCGTTCCAAGTGGGGGAGAGTTGTAACATCCCGAAATTTTTAAGCCAATGAAAATAAACCTTTATTATAGTTTTAACATTAAATTAATTTCCTAGTATTTTATTTTTGGTTATGGGGTTAAATTAGTTGGAACTTTAGGGGATAGCGGGTAAAATACCCATTTTTAATTGTTATGGGCGTGGCACTCATAGAGCAAGGCAGCCATATTCTCCTTTGTGACTCACCTATCTCCTTTTTCTTTCTTACTTTCACCTAATTTCAATTCATATTTTCAATTCAATCTTTTTCTAGTGTATGATTTCCATAATCATTCAAATCAAAATCCTCAAGTAACAATAATAATAATAATAACAATAATAATAGTTGAATAAAATCCATTTTTATGATGGTGGTGAGGTGATGGACGAATTTGGGGACAATGAATCAAGATGAAAGAGTGCAATTAGGGCTTGAATGAGTGATTACTAGCATATATACATCATCTAATAAAGGTATATCATTTTTCTATATCAATCTTGAAATTAGGGTTCATGCAAGTATGGAAATTTGGGGGTTTTCATTAAAATGAGTTATTTGCTTTAATCCAAGTTAGGGTTCTTGTAATTTAATCCAATTAGGGTTTTAATTGGGTTGCATGATAGATTTTGATGAATACTAGTAAGAACAAAAAAACTGGACAGATTCTGTCCCTGACCTTGTCACGTGTAAATCACCCCTATAACAGAATTTTCACTTGTTGAGTCCTAAAGAGAAAATGTAGGTTATTGTGTTATCTCAAATTTGCCACTGGAATGGGTTAAAAAGACGAAGTAGAACTCTAGATATGAATTTTTGAATTCAGGGTCGTCATACTGATCTTTCAGCAAAACTGATTTTTACGTCTGTTATTAAAACGAGTAAAATACATTCTTACGAGTAAATTCATGTCTTGGTCACTGAACATAAAATGTACCTAAATGTGTTAAGTTGAAGTGGCAACTGGAATGAGGTCAAAATATGTTGTAGAACTCAAGTTATGGTTATTTGAAGTTGGTAACGTCAAATCTGTTTTGTCAGTAAGAACAGCAACTGTTTGTGTTTTTAAAACGACCAGAAGTCACTCTTGAGGGATATTTAACATGTTGATCACTAAAGATAAAATGTACCTAAGTGTGTTAAGTAAATTTTGCCACTGGAATGAGGTCAAAATATGGTGTAGAACTCAAGTTATGGTCATTTGAAGTCAGTAAGGTCAAAGCTGTTTAACAGCAGCAGTTTTGGTTTTTAAATCGACCAGAAGCCACCTTTGAAGGACAATTCACATATTGGTCACTAAAGATAAAAGGTAGGTATATGTGTCATGTAAATTTGGCCACTGGAATCATGTTAAAAGAGTAAGTAGAACTTGAGTTATGTGTTTGAAGTCTGCTAGGTCAAATATGAAAATGACGATTTTGATATGAAAGTAACTCTTGGCCAATTGAAAATGATATAAGAAGTACATGTTATGTGAACCAACCCAAGATTATTATAAGATTGTAAAAGTTGGGTTGGGCATTGAAATGCTAGTAAAGGTAGTAATGTATGACTTGTTAGCCTTGTGTTTGAGATAATTGAGCTTGATGACCTTATATGTGTAAATTGTGAACTATTGCTAGGTTGAAGCATACGTATTGTGTACTTGCGGTCTTGTTGATTTATGATTTTGGTTGTCGCGGAGGAGGTGAGTATTCTTGCATACTTTTATATATGCCTTGGGTCAATTACCATACGATGGTGGATTCCGTGTGTGGTAATTGATTTGGCGTTAAAGCCCGTGCGGGGCATTGTGATTATGGGCCTAAGAACCCTGAGGCCTAAGAACCTCTTGATTGTGATTATGGGCCTAAGAACCCTTGTGTATGAGGCCTAAGAACCTCCGGGGCCTAAGAACCCCGATATGAGATATTGATTATGTTGTTGGCTTATATGGATCCATGTATAGCGTTAAAGTGCAAAGGTGAGCATGTAGGTATGGCACGACGGTGTCATGGGTTACATGTAATAGTCCTTTGTGCGTTGCCCTCCTTCGTATGTATAAACGTATGCAAGATTATTCACTAAGCTTTGCTTACTTTTTAGTTGTTTACCCTTTTTATAGGTTGTCCCGGATGCGGAAGAGAGTTAAGTAATGTAAAGATTGAAGTTAAAGATGCTTAATGGTTATGGGTTGCTTTGGTTAAATGCGGATAATGGTATTGGCAATAGGACCCATAGTGACCCCTTTGAACTATCGGCTCTTTGTACTCTTGTTTTGTCCTTTTGGAAAATTATTATGATGTCTAGTGTTAGACTCGAGTTTTTGGGTATTTTAAATGGGTCGTCTTGTAGTTGTAAAGTATTGATTTTGTTTAAACGTGTTTTGGAGAAACTCATAATCCGTAACAGGTTTGGATGACGATTTTACGAACGGGTCATGCCGAAATTTCTAATTTTGTACGTTGTCTTTTGTAATGTGTCAAATCCTTCTTTGAACTCATAAATGTTGTAATGTGAAGTTTGGTTTTGAGTTGGTTGAGTTGTAAGTTGATTTAAGTGTCAAAGTGGAGTTTTGGAAAAAAACTGGGCAGCAGGTACCCACTGCGCCGCAGTGGGCAGGCACAGCCCCACTGCGCCGCAGTGGGGAAAATCTGTAAAAAAAAAAAAAATCCTCTTATTTTCCTAAAATGAGTTTGGGTTCTTTCAAAGGTGGTGGTGGTGGTGCGGTCGAATCTTGATGGTGATTATGGTTGGATCCGTTTTTCTGGCGACGGCGACATCACCATGAACGTTAGATATATATAGATTTGTATATGTATATTTGTATATATAGATATATAGATTAAGATGGGGTTTTCATCGGTTTGTTTCATGAATCACTGTAGCGCCACGCATAATCCAGATCTATACACCAATTGGCTTTACGGTCATTTTTCCTAGCCAGCCGCTCGATTTTCCGACCAATGGTTTAGATTTCCGGCCACTGGTTCCGTTTTCCAACAATTGTTCTTTTTTCTAGCTGTCTTATTGAACAAATTCGTTCCCCATTGAGTATATTTCTTTGATTTGTGACTTTTCAAGTTTTAGATCTGGATTATGCGTGTATTAGTTAGTTAGATGAAGATGATTTAGAGTTTGAAGGATGAATATACTTTGGATTTCATCATTTGAAGACGATAATAAATCTTAGACTTGAATTTGTTTTTTATTATAGAATATGAATATGAAATTTTCAGATCTGTTTTTTTGAGTGTGTATATATCATATGTATATGTATCTATTTATTTCCAGATACATGTTTGTATGTATTAAAGAAAGAGAAAAAGAGAGTACACACAAAGAAGAGGCAGGAAAAAGACTGGAGTACCCCTCACGTGGGTGTCACGTGGGGGGTTTAACGGAGAGCACTTGACGGTCAAATAGTCAAAGGACCGAATATGATCCTTATCCACCTATAAAGGACTGTCCTTGAGGTTTTGGATTTTAAAGGACGAAAGGTGACTATTTGGGTAAACCACAGGGACGATTTATGTCATTAACTCTTATTATTATTATTATTATTAAAGTATTAGACGTATCTCGCACAATGTGGCGGCGATGGTGGTACTAGCTGTGGGTGGTGACGGTGGTGGTGGGTATGGCATTTGTGGTGGTGTTGTGGTGAATGTAAAAGTAATTGATATAAAATGGGTAATATGGTTATTTAAGGGTTCATAAATTTATGCTGTAAATTATTTCATTAAGAGTATTATAGCTATATTAGGTGAAGATGTTTAACTTATTGAATAAGAAAGATATGTAATATGGTCATTTCAAAGTCTGAATTGCTTAAAAAAATTAAGTAATTTGATTTATTTAAGTGTAAAGATAAAAAGTTATGACAACGTTTTTCTAATTTCCTTTAACATGAATTTTACATCAAAAATTTACAGTTAATGTCATATATGGTAGGGTTTATGTGTCAAACAACCAAATACCAACAAGTAAAACCAATAAATAAATTAAAGGAGTATCATGTTAACAAGATGATAAATTTGCTTCGTTTTATTTTAGCATTTTATTTATTTTTTCATACTGTATTTTTAATTGGGGGTTTTCCGGGATGAGAGGCCACTTTTGGTTCATTATAACAAAGATTAATTAGATAAATAATACTTGAATTATGTATCATATTGATTGCTTACTCAGAGTTTAAAATTTATGTCAGTCATACTCCAACTTGTCATGTAGGCACTCGGACCATACCTAGACGTGACGGACGTCAACTTGGTCATTAAGTGCCCTCACAACACGTGAGGGGTATTTTTGTCCTTTTACACGCTCTATTTGAATAACATGTATGAAACGAATAACTTTTACTATACTTTAGATACCATTTTTGTAATTTACCTTTATTTATTATTATTATTTATTTATAATATTATTATTATTATCAATTATTATTATTATTATTATTATTATTATTATTATTATTATTATTATTATTATTATTATTATTATTATTATTAGTTACGTGGTGCACTTAACGACGCCTGTCATGTCCAGATATAGTGCGAGGGCATAAATAACAAGTTGAGGTATAACTGACGTAATTTTTAAACTCTAAGTAGACAATCAGTAATATGATGCATATTTCAAGTACCATTTATGTAATGAAATCTTATAACAATCTAAGCAGGCTTTAGCCGTGGCTGTTTACGATAATTTATATAAGCACCTTGAAACATGCTTAAAACATACAAAATTAAAAGTTTTGTGAAAAAACAAGACTTTATACAAAATAAACTTGATGATCGGTTTATTCTAGATTTTTATATTAACGCAAAATAGGAGGATGTTTAACTTGTGATGCTATTATGCAAAGTTTGTAACATATATATATCAGTTATATGTGATGAAAAAACAAATTGAAATAGACCAATGGTGTATTTTTGATATTCAAACTAAACATCACCAATGACCCTTTTCATAAATGATGCCATTCGATTGAGTGAATACCTTTTTCGGGATCGTAAAATTCTTTGCACTGTAAATTGGTAAACTTTAAAGCACCTACAAATTTGAAAGTTAAATTTAATAAAAAATTAGTTATCATACTTGTCATGTGAAACAATAGCTTGGATTCACAAGGAAGAAGAAAAAATAATTAAAATTATTGCATCACTAGTTCACTACGTCAATATCAACTAGAAAGGTACGCGTAAGAAAATGGCTTATGTACTTATATGTTTGAGTTTTCAACATCTCTTTACATTTTCCACAATCAATGGGTATCTAGCTAGCTACGACTGTTAACAAGAAGCTGCAGGATTAATTTGAGAGTTTTGTAAGAAAATAAAAAGAAATTAATCTATAGTGCAATCGTCAAACTTATTTTAACTACAAACTAATCAAATCACTAACTACTTCGAGAAGATATCTTATGATTTGAAAGTAGTCTTACTTTTCGGATAAATGTATAACTGTTTACATTTCACCTCATCCATACCTTGCTTTTGAGGGATTGGGTAGTTTTATTGTTGTTGTACTTCAAGATGATTTTAGTACGAAGTAGCTAGGTAGAAATTCATATAGTTGATAATTAATCGAAGTATATTATTACATACGAGAGGGAGAGAAAGAGAATGCCTGTATTGAATTGAAATCGGTTTTTATTAAGAGAAGGAACAACGACTATGGCGGGTTGATCAGGGATCCATCCGTAAGAAGTGGTTGTAGCAAATGTAGGAGGCGCTGATGATGAGATGACACTACTCTTCATTTCAAGTTGATTTGTATTTATTTCGTATTGTTGTGATCACAAGGACATAATAAGCCAAGCATATATATATATATATATATATAAAATTTATACGTTTACCAAATTATTATATATATATATATTTATGGGAAATGATATATTTCCAAATAAATAGCTTAAAAATCCTCTTAAAACCTTAAAATATAACAAATGTAATCCATTCATTATCTCTCCTGAACTAATCCTTTTATTCTACCAAGTGTCATAATCATATGGTTAGGAAGATTTTTAAGAAGAGTTTAGGAGGAATTATCATATTTATATATATATATATTATGGGAAATGATATATTTCCAAATAAATAGCTTAAAAATCCTCTTAAAACCTTAAAATATAACAAATGTAATCCATTCATTATCTCTCCTGAACTAATCCTTTTATTCTACCAAGTGTCATAATCATATGGTTAGGAAGATTTTTAAGAAGAGTTTAGGAGGAATTATCATTTTCCATATATTATATATATTGGAAAATGATTAATCCTCCTAATTTATTACACACTATAACAATTCATGTAAAGGTTTTACTATAAACAAATTAGTATAAGGTTTTTTATATCTTATAAAAAGTTTAGCATTGTGGGTGCCCTTAAAGTAAACATGGAAACATAAAATATATCCAGGTAGACGATAACGAATCTTGAGTTTCATTCAAGCACGAATCGTGTTGGTGAGGGTTTTGCTCGCGTCTCATCTTCGTAATTGAAGCGAGTTATTTTTGACCCTTTTTGCATTTCTCGCAGTTCAAGTATGAAGATGGGCCTAGGATAGTGTTGTTTCATTATCGTTTATCGTGGATATTGTAAATGTAATCGTACCTCTTATTTCGGTATCTAGTACTTTGTTAGATGCTGCTTGCTTTATAATATTTTGTTTTGTTCCATGAAAAAGGAAAAAAAAAAGAAAAAGAAAAAAAGCGATTGATTCATATTTTATCAAGTTTGATTAATTCCCCGGATTATTAAATATGTTGTTAAGAAAAAAGATATTGATTATTGATTGAAGATGTAGAATGAGCATTATTATTATATTAATGAAAAAATATTGAAATGATAATGTTGCCTACATATTAACTTTTATAGTTGAAGACGGTAAATAATATGTAAAAGACGATATCGGGATTTATTTTACTTTACATTATTTTGGTACCATTGATATTTGGAGGAATTAAAACTTTAAGGTGTAAAAATTGTGTTTTGTGTATGAGGGAAAAAAGAAAAAATCGTATATACAACGGGCTGAAGACAAACATGTGGGGGTTTTTTCTTTTCTTTCTTATTTTAGAATTTGAAGTTGGGGGTGTTATAAGGATTAAAAAAAAATAATAATAATAAAAAAATTGATCGGTTTGTAAAACTGGGCCAATCTTTGTGTTTGGGCCAAAATAGAATAGCCTGGCAAACCCAAATATGTGTCCCCCCCTCTCCAAGAAACCCTTATTATAAAATACCACCTAAACCTAAATCGCCCCCAATCGATATTATTGATTTATTATTATTAACTAGATTATCGTCCCGCATAATACGCGAGTAAATATATTTTTATATCAAAAATACAGTTTTCTTAAGTAATTATTAACAAACGTAAATGTTCAATTTCATTTTATTTAACATTTGCTCTTTTGCCCTTGATAATTCCACAAATACTTATTGTGTTGCTCATTAAGTCTTACAAATTCAATAAATTATCCAATGGTAAAAGTTATTGCTCATCCATGCCACCACAAATATCTCGATTTCATTTGGATTTCCATGTCATATTATCAAAAACATCACACATTACACATTCTTTACACCGTGCCAAGGCATACAACCTTTTAAACCGAATTGCGAGATTGTCACCATCAAGACAATGATCATTCCAGAATCTTGTCTTATTTTATTCCCAATTGTTCCTTAATAATATCTTAAGGGGGCTAGCAATGTAGTGTGCCTCAGAGAATGAGGAACATATATTTACCCAAATACTATTACCATTTGTTTTACGCGGGAACGCAGACTCAGAACTATCAATCACATTGATGAATTTAACCCTAACAACATCCAGATTTTGAACTACAATTTAGGGGCCCATTTTTTATATTCTCGAGTCCGGACCCATTTAAAAAAAAAATATTTTCAGAGATGGCTCTGATAAATATAATAAACGACTTTTACATTTGCTCTATCACAAGAAACATTCTGGCTCCGTCCTTGAATATAACACATATTTATTACTATGTGATATGATAAAACTGTTATAGATAAAAGTAAATAAAATAACAATATGTTACACAGTTTATTTTAGAGAAAAAAAACCCGTCAACTTTATGTTTATAATAGTTTATTAGAGAAAAGAAAAACCATCAATTTTATGTTTATAAAATATTCCAAATTTATTATTAAGGTTACACAACTGTTGAGTCCCAATGTTCATTGATAAAAGTCTGTAAATTTGGTGATGACAAATCTGACTTATAAACACTTAGAAGTCTTTTGGTTCTTGTAATCTGATCTGGGTCAGACTAAGCTGACACAGCTTACGATCTGTCTCTGACCCAGATCATGCTTCATACTTGTAATTGTAAAATCTTATGGAAGCAAGTGTTATTCAAGCTGCATCAACAATGTGATAGCATTCAGTCCAAGTCGAAGAGGAGGATTGAAGATAGAAGACCAAGCTGTTAGTGGAAGGCAGCTTGGGATTAGCAGTCAGCTTGGAAACACTTAGGCAGATTGGTGCTTTGACAAACGGCCCAATCTGTGTCGGACAATCAAGTGAAGATAACAACCTGGATTGAAGATAAGCAAATGACGTGACTAGGAAGAATCCTAGGATCCAGGTTGGTGGTTGGTTTTACATATGCGTGTCCATACTCTTATTGGATGATGAAGAATGTGCGTCAGTACGTGGGGGACCACAAGTACTATGAAAGGCACGATTGATTATTCCTTTGTCATCCACTGAAAGAAGAATACGTGGCTTCAACGGACACCAAGAGAAGGAGAGCTTTCGCCTATAAAAGCCTCATTCATTGATTGCATATGTGTGGCATTTCCTGAGAATCATTCTTCACACAAGTTTCTCTGCTCTTATACACAGCTTAGTCTGTACGAGATCAGCTTGGGCTGATTCTCTTGAGCTAGAACTTATTGATTGTAGTTTGTCATTTCAGAGGTTGTTTAGATATCTATAGGCTATCTTTATTCCGCAACAACCTTGTAATTCTTTGTATAGATTATTTCTTAATAAAGGATTACATTGAAAATAACAATCTGTGTTCAAGAATGTTTTTGTTTCTTTATTGCTTTACTGTTTTAATGATTCCTACTCTTTACTTACTTACTTAATATATATAAACTGAATCTTAAAACGTTTTGTTAAAAAGTTTGTAAAGTTTGAGGAAAGTTGTATTCACCCCCCTCTACAACTGTTCTGTGTACAATATACTTTGGTATATTGATACACCTTGGGACGTATCAATTGGTATCAGAGCAGGGGTTAAGAATTAACTTGACTTGATCCTTGCATATTTTCTTTAATAGTAAAGCATTATGTCATCCTATATTGATAATGGTTCTTCAACCAGACCACCCATGTTTGATAAAGATGATTTCAGTAGGTGGAAAGGTCGAATGTCTTTGTTCCTTGAATCCATCGATAACAATATGCCTGACATCCTTTCGGATGGTCCTTATGTTCCTACACAAACCATTGTGGTAGAAGCTGTGGAAAGGGAAGGTCAACCAACCATTCCTGCCACAGTCAAATCTATTGTTAAGGACAAGGCAGATTGGGGGGACGAGGATAGGAGGTTGGCAAACTTGGATGTGAAGGCTAGAAATTTCATTGTCCAAGCTGTGCCCAAAGACCTTTACCATTCTATTAAAATGTGTTCTACAGCTAAGAAAATGTGGGGTATATTGACTGTCATGTTTGAGGGTTGCTCTACCTCCATGGAATCTACAATTACTACCTTGACCAGGAGGTATGAGAGATTTTTCTCTTTGAGAAATGAATCCTTGACTGACACTCATACCCGCTTTAATGCTTTGGTAAATGATTTAGCTGCTGTTGGAATTGTTAAGAAAAATGAGGTTTTGAAGAGTAAATTTCTTGATTCATTACCACTTAAATGGAACAATTATATTTCATCTGTTAAATTAAGTTCTGTTTATCATGATCTTGATCTCCCTGTGTAACAACCCTACTTTTTAACATTATATATATACTAGTTATGTTGCCTATGATCCCGCAAGCCATAGTTATACTCGAAGCTAGTAGATAATGCCCCTAAATTAGCAATCTAAAGCTATTGTTCAATTCTAAATTTGATTTATAAAATACCATTGAACAAAATTTTTATTGATGACTAATCAAGTTATAAATGATAAAATGAGCCTCACAAGTTGAGATATCCATCAAAATTCTTATAAATGTCCAACAAATCAATCACCAAACCAATTTAAGTAAATATGACATGAGAATAAAGATTTCTATCTCAAAGTATATTATAAATTAATATGTACATAAAAGTGTTAAATAACAATAAGAATATATGTATATATGCTTAAAATAAACACAAGTTTATAAACTAAGGCTTATGTAACAAATTAAAAACACAAAAATATATACATACACACCCATATACACGACATATATATATGTATACACACTCTAGAATAAAAGAAAGATTATTAACTTACACTACAAACTAATAATATTAACCTTACATAATACATATACATACATCTAACATACATACACATTTTATACACTAATTTATATATAAAAAAAAAGAGACAAACCCTTCATTACCTCCCTTAAGGCCGGCCCTCCCTCCCCCCTTTTTCACACTTCACTCTTCCATTTCAAACAACTCTTTTCTCTCTTGGAACTCACCACCTCTTACACTCTTCACACACTCCTCTTATTCTCTCAAGAAAAACCTCTCCCCCCTCCCTTTTCTCTTCTTATTTTCGGCCCAAACAACAACAAGAAACACCAACAAAAATCAAGTTAAACACTTAATAATAATAAGGATTAAGTTAGATTACTAAAAGGTTATATTAAGCAAGGGTTTAAGGATTGTTTTTGGGTTAGATTAAGGGTTGTTGGAGGCTTCAAGAGCCATGAAAACTCTGCCCACTTTCTTCATCAAAAACCAAGTTCAAGAGGGTATAATCTTCATCCTTTTTACTAGATCTAATCTTGTTTTTGTTTATATTCAAAGGTTTTATCAAAAAATCATACTTTCTTCTTGTTTTCTTTGTAATATACACTTAATGAGGGCAAAGTTGATAGGATCTTTCTTTCCATGCTCATGCATGTCGAATCTAAGAAAAAGATCCAAGGATTCAACAAGTTTAAGACCCAAAAGTGTTGTTATAGATTAGTAGCTTTTAAAGTGATGTTCCTTTTGATAGATCTATATGTTTTTGTATATTTTTGAAGAATATATTCTGAGATTTTTTATTAAAAAGATGTTTTTATGTTGTTGAATGTTAGATCTATAAAAGTTGATATTAAAAAGTATTGATTTGAATGCATGTATGCTAGATTTAAGAAAGTTGGATCTTTTGTTGGACCGAAGTCTGACAAAGATAATATATGACTGTACAGACCGAAGTCTGACAAAGATAATATATGACTGTACAGACCGAAGTCTGACAAAGATAATATATGACTGTACAGACCGAAGTCTGACAAAGATAATATATGACTGTACAGACCGAAGTCTGACAAAGATAATATATGACTGTACAGACCGAAGTCTGACAAAGATAATATATGACTGTACAGACCGAAGTCTGACAAAGATAATATATGACTGTACAGACCGAAGTCTGACAAAGATAATATATGACTGTACAGACCGAAGTCTGACAAAGATAATATATGACTGTACAGACCGAAGTCTGACAAAGATAATATATGACTGTACAGACCGAAGTCTGACAAAGATAATATATGACTGTACAGACCGAAGTCTGACAAAGATAATATATGACTGTACAGACCGAAGTCTGACAAAGATAATATATGACTGTACAGACCGAAGTCTGACAAAGATAATATATGACTGTACAGACCGAAGTCTGACAAAGATAATATATGACTGTACAGACCGAAGTCTGACAAAGATAATATATGACTGTACAGACCGAAGTCTGACAAAGATAATATATGACTGTACAGACCGAAGTCTGACAAAGATAATATATGACTGTACAGACCGAAGTCTGACAAAGATAATATATGACTGTACAGACCGAAGTCTGACAAAGATAATATATGACTGTACAGACCGAAGTCTGACAAAGATAATATATGACTGTACAGACCGAAGTCTGACAAAGATAATATATGACTGTACAGACCGAAGTCTGACAAAGATAATATATGACTGTACAGACCGAAGTCTGACAAAGATAATATATGACTGTACAGACCGAAGTCTGACAAAGATAATATATGACTGTACAGACCGAAGTCTGACAAAGATAATATATGACTGTACAGACCGAAGTCTGACAAAGATAATATATGACTGTACAGACCGAAGTCTGACAAAGATAATATATGACTGTACAGACCGAAGTCTGACAAAGATAATATATGACTGTACAGACCGAAGTCTGACAAAGATAATATATGACTGTACAGACCGAAGTCTGACAAAGATAATATATGACTGTACAGACCGAAGTCTGACAAAGATAATATATGACTGTACAGACCGAAGTCTGACAAAGATAATATGCCTCGTACAGGATTTCCCGTCTACAGTGGGGTACGGACCAGAACCAAGACTGTCAGGTACGAAAGCTGACAAGACTACCATTAAAATCTCATAATGGTAAAACTACATAAAGGGGATCATTTTAGTTCGTCAAACACAAAGAACAATTTAGTCTGCCGATCACATGGCAATTCAAGACACTGCGCCGCAGTGAGCTAAAAATGCACAACCAGCCCAAGCTCACGGCGCCGCAGTGAGCTAAAAATGCACAACCAGCCCTAGCTACTGCGCCGCAGTGGCTAAATGCACAACCAGCCCTAGCCACTGCGCCGCAGTGAGCTAAATGCACAACCAGCCCTAGCCACTGCGCCGCAGTGGCTAAATGCACAACCAGCCCTAGCCACTGCGCCGCAGTGAGCTATGCACAACCAGCTAGCCACTGCGCCGCAGTGAGCTAAAAATGCACAACCAGCCCTAGCCACTGCGCCGCAGTGAGCTAAAAATGCACAACCAGCCCAAGCTCACGGCGCCGCAGTGAGCTAAAAATGCACAACCAGCCCTAGCTACTGCGCCGCAGTGGCTAATGCACAACCAGCTAGCCACTGCGCCGCAGTGGCTAAATGCACAACCAGCCCTAGCCACTGCGCCGCAGTGAGCTAATGCACAACCAGCCCTAGCCACTGCGCCGCAGTGGCTAAATGCACAACCAGCCCTAGCCACTGCGCCGCAGTGAGCTAATGCACAACCAGCCCTAGCCACTGCGCCGCAGTGGCTAAATGCACAACCAGCTAGCCACTGCGCCGCAGTGAGCCATTGCCAAAGCTCACTGCGCCGCAGTGAGCTAAAAATGCACAACCAGCCCTAGCCACTGCGCCGCAGTGGGACCAATTCCATGCTCACTGCGCCGCAGTGAGCTAAAAATGCACAACCAGCCCTAGCCACTGCGCCGCAGTGGGACCAATTCCATGCCACTGCGCCGCAGTGGCCTCATTCTGCAGCCACTGCGCCGCAGTGAGCTAAAAATGCACAACCAGCCCTAGCCACTGCGCCGCAGTGAGCTAAAAATGCACAACCAGCTAGCCACTGCGCCGCAGTGAGCCATTGCCAAGCTCACTGCGCCGCAGTGAGCTAAAAATGCACAACCAGCCCTAGCCACTGCGCCGCAGTGGGACCAATTCCATGCCACTGCGCCGCAGTGGCTAAATGCACAACCAGCCAGCCACTGCGCCGCAGTGAGTCATTGCCAAGCTCACTGCGCCGCAGTGAGCTAAAAATGCACAACCAGCCCTAGCCACTGCGCCGCAGTGGGACCAATTCCATGCCACTGCGCCGCAGTGAGCTAAAAATGCACAACCAGCCCTAGCCACTGCGCCGCAGTGGGACCAATTCCATGCCACTGCGCCGCAGTGAGCTAATGCACAACAGCCCTAGCCACTGCGCCGCAGTGAGCTAAAATGCACAACCAGCCAAGCTCACGGCGCCGCAGTGAGCTAAAAATGCACAACCAGCCCTAGCTACTGCGCCGCAGTGGCTAATGCACAACCAGCTAGCCACTGCGCCGCAGTGAGCTAATGCACAACCAGCCCTAGCCACTGCGCCGCAGTGAGCTAAATGCACAACCAGCCCTAGCCACTGCGCCGCAGTGGCTAAATGCACAACCAGCCCTAGCCACTGCGCCGCAGTGAGCTAAATGCACAACCAGCCCTAGCCACTGCGCCGCAGTGGCTAAATGCACAACCAGCCCTAGCCACTGCGCCGCAGTGAGCTAAATGCACAACCAGTAGCCACTGCGCCGCAGTGAGCTAAAAATGCACAACCAGCCCTAGCCACTGCGCCGCAGTGAGCTAAAATGCACAACCAGCCCAAGCTCACGGCGCCGCAGTGAGCTAAAAATGCACAACCAGCCCTAGCTACTGCGCCGCAGTGGCTAATGCACAACCAGCTAGCCACTGCGCCGCAGTGGCTAAAAATGCACAACCAGCCCTAGCCACTGCGCCGCAGTGAGCCAGAAGCTCACTGCGCCGCAGTGAGCTAAAAATGCACAACCAGCCCTAGCTACTGCGCCGCAGTGAGCTAAAGCACAACCATAGCCACTGCGCCGCAGTGAGCCATTGCCAAGCTCACTGCGCCGCAGTGAGCTAAAAATGCACAACCAGCCCTAGCCACTGCGCCGCAGTGGGACCAATTCCATGCCACTGCGCCGCAGTGGCCTCATTCTGCAGCCAGCACCAGCAGGTGCAAACATGCAGAGAAGCCCTAATCGTTTTTCGACTAAATTCCTTTCATTAAAACAAGTTTCAACAAGTGCAATAGACCTGGAAACATACCATTTCGCCAACCATTTCGCCATCGCCATTTCAATCATTTTGATATCAAAACCAAATTCTAAGCCAAAATATCCATTTATCATCAAAACCCTAATTTCAAATCTAATTTAAAGGCTTCCCATTTCCATAATCAAAACTGAAAACAACCCTTAATTGAATTTAAACCAAATCAAAGTTTGAGAAAGTTACTTACCAAATGGTGTTCTAAATTCGACGAGATTATGATAATGACTAATCTTAAACAAGATTAAGACTAACTCGTTGTTAATTAATTACGAGTTGTCACAGCATCCCCGACTTCTAAGGATTTCGTCCCGAAATCAAGTCTTGCTCAGTAAAAAGATGAGGATACTTATTCTTCATATAGTCTTCACGTTCCCAAGTCAAGTCGGGACCATGTTTTGAGTTCCAACGAACTTTGACCAATTTGATACGACTACGTCTAAGTTGTTTGAGCTGTTGGTCTAAAATTTCAACAGGTTCTCCAACGAATTGAAGAGAGTCAGTCACTTGCAGCTCTTCGACAGGTACGACTAAAGTCTCATCAGTCAGACATTTCTTAAGATTCGAAATGTGAAATGTGTGTGTGTTCTGTGTGTGTTTTGTCGACAGAACAAAGAAAAGGGGTGATGGGGGGGGCTTGTTGTTTCCCTCCCAGCCTTTCAAACCAATTTAAGCCCACGTGGCTTCTTTTTGACAATAATCTATACCCTTAATTCGGTAAAATGCTTACGATTAAATACCGTTTGACCAAAAGTTTAAAATGTAAAATAAAGGTATCTTCCCTCGTCTCATTTTTAGTCAAGACAAGCAAATAAAGTTTCGTCAAAGGGAACTTTATAATAGTAAATCTAGACAGTCTAATTATCTTGTACAAGACATAACCTTTAAATATTAATTTAAAGTTATTTTTAAAGACTCGGCATTCGTCTAGATAGCTAATAGTCTACGTCATCAAGATACGTCTAATTTTGACTAAGTCAAAAGTCCAAAAGTCTAATAAGTTCCACGTCAAATGACAGTCTAAATTCGACGAGATTATGATAATGACTAATCTTAAACAAGATTAAGACTAACTCGTTGTTAATTAATTACGAGTTGTCACAGCATCCCCGACTTCTAAGGATTTCGTCCCGAAATCAAGTCTTGCTCAGTAAAAAGATGAGGATACTTATTCTTCATATAGTCTTCACGTTCCCAAGTCAAGTCGGGACCATGTTTTGAGTTCCAACGAACTTTGACCAATTTGATACGACTACGTCTAAGTTGTTTGAGCTGTTGGTCTAAAATTTCAACAGGTTCTCCAACGAATTGAAGAGAGTCAGTCACTTGCAGCTCTTCGACAGGTACGACTAAAGTCTCATCAGTCAGACATTTCTTAAGATTCGAAATGTGAAATGTGTGTGTGTTCTGTGTGTGTTTTGTCGACAGAACAAAGAAAAGGGGTGATGGGGGGGGCTTGTTGTTTCCCTCCCAGCCTTTCAAACCAATTTAAGCCCACGTGGCTTCTTTTTGACAATAATCTATACCCTTAATTCGGTAAAATGCTTACGATTAAATACCGTTTGACCAAAAGTTTAAAATGTAAAATAAAGGTATCTTCCCTCGTCTCATTTTTAGTCAAGACAAGCAAATAAAGTTTCGTCAAAGGGAACTTTATAATAGTAAATCTAGACAGTCTAATTATCTTGTACAAGACATAACCTTTAAATATTAATTTAAAGTTATTTTTAAAGACTCGGCATTCGTCTAGATAGCTAATAGTCTACGTCATCAAGATACGTCTAATTTTGACTAAGTCAAAAGTCCAAAAGTCTAATAAGTTCCACGTCAAATGACAGTCTAAATTCGACGAGATTATGATAATGACTAATCTTAAACAAGATTAAGACTAACTCGTTGTTAATTAATTACGAGTTGTCACAGCATCCCCGACTTCTAAGGATTTCGTCCCGAAATCAAGTCTTGCTCAGTAAAAAGATGAGGATACTTATTCTTCATATAGTCTTCACGTTCCCAAGTCAAGTCGGGACCATGTTTTGAGTTCCAACGAACTTTGACCAATTTGATACGACTACGTCTAAGTTGTTTGAGCTGTTGGTCTAAAATTTCAACAGGTTCTCCAACGAATTGAAGAGAGTCAGTCACTTGCAGCTCTTCGACAGGTACGACTAAAGTCTCATCAGTCAGACATTTCTTAAGATTCGAAATGTGAAATGTGTGATGAACATGTTCTAGCTCCTTAGGTAAATCGAGCTTGTAAGCCACGGAACCAAATCTTTGAACAATTTCGAATGGTCCGATATAACGAGGACTAAGTTTCCCTCGTACGCCAAAACGTGCAGTGCCTTTCCAAGGTGACACTTTCAACATGACTTTGTCTCCCACTTGAAACTCAGTGGTTTCCGTCTACGGTCGGCATAGCTCTTTTGACGATCTTGAGCCGCCTTCAGCCGTGCCCTAATTTCGACAATTTGATCAGTAGTCTTCTGAACTAGTCCATATTTAAATAAACGACGTTCTCCAGCATCAAGCCAACAGACAGGCGATCTACATTTTCGTCCATATAAAGCCTCATAAGGCGCACATTTGATGCTTGCGTGATAGCTGTTGTTATACGAAAATTCAGCTAACGGCAAAAAGGTATCCCAACTACCTTTGAAGTCAATGACACATGCCCGAAGCATGTCTTCCAACGTCTGAATGGTACGCTCACTTTGCCCGTCCGTCTGTGGATGGTAAGCCGTACTCAAATTCAACTGAGTGCCTAAGGCGTCTTGAAAATATCTCCATGATTGTGAAGTAAAACGACCATCACGATCCGAGATAATAGACACAGGAACGCCATGAAGTGACACGATCTTCTCGATATATAATTGAGACAATTTCTTTATTTTCCAATTCTCCCGTATGGGAATGAAGTGTGCAGACTTCGTCAATCGGTCAACAATGACCCAAATAGTATCGTAACCCTTCAAGGTTCGAGGCAACTTCGTAATGAAGTCCATAGTAATCTGTTCCCATTTCCAGTCAGGAATTTGGGTTGTTGGAGCAGTCCAGAAGGCTGTTGGTGTTCCGCCTTGACCATTGAACAATTTAGACACTTCGAGACATAAGTGGCGATATCTCTTTTCATACCAGGCCACCAATAAAAGTCCTTCCGTCCATGGTACATTTTGTCAGCGCCAGGATGGATTGAATACCTAGATCGATGACTTTCGTTCATTAAAAGTTCTCTAAGTCCATTATACTTGGGAATCCACACTCTGCCCTTAACATGTCGGGTTCCATCGCCATCCAATTCAAACAAACGTTCAGCATTTCACAATGCTTCCTTCTCGATACGCCCTGGTTGTAGGGCCTCCTTTTGATCATCCAAAACTCTATCCTTTCGTGGATTTTGAGCTGTCTTGAAGCGTAAGCAATGACCTTTCCCTGACTTGTCTCCTTACGCTATCAATGTTTCGTCCTTCGGTAGAGGTATTCTCACAACCTTCTCGTAACAACTAATATCAGTGCGAACTCTAGACAACCAGTCTATATCGACTATCACGTCAAAACTTCCTAGTTCCATGGGAATAAGATCTATCTTAAAGGTTTTACCAGACAATGTTAAATTGCAAATTACCAGATGATCTTTAGCAACATACTTTTGACCGTTTACATATTTGACGATAAAATTTTCTTTCATGGGGATAGCTACTATATTAAAATTCTAAGGATATAAAGCTTTTATTAGCACCGGAGTTGAATAACACAAAGACATAATGTTTATTGAGTATGAATGTACCTATCACAACATTTGGGACCACGTCATGCATCAGCAGCCTCCAAAGCAAAAACTCGACCTCTGCCTTGTCCTTCTTGATTCCTAGCTTGATTGTCCCACGCATTGTTCCTCACGGGAACTATAGCATTGTTGTTCGGGTTTAGATTGAGTTGTGGACAAACGGGTCGCATATGGGTTTCGCTGCCACATTCGTAACATGAAGCCGGTGCATTGTTCTTACAAAACTTTGCCAGATGTCCTGTCCTTTTACAACGGTTACAAGTAGGACAATTTCCCCGGTGATGGAGACCACACCTGTTACATCTCGGGTCTGGACCAGTGTACCTCGTGACGTCCTGAGTGACTACTGCAAAGTTTCTAGCAGTCTTGAACCTCTTGCCATTTCCGTCGTCACCAAACCCACTACTAGAGGCCTGATCGTTTCTTCTCTTGATCCCATCTGTTCCAACCGAAGAACCAGGGGTTCTTTTCAAGTCTATCACCATCCGGTTGGTTGCACTGACTGCCGCTTGAAGAGTCAAAGGATTAAAAGCGGCTACCAACCTTCGGACATCAGGTGACAAGCCATAACAGTACCTCTCGATCAATTTCTCCTCCGTATCTACCATTCGAGGAACTAGTCTAGCCAACTCATGAAAACGAGTTGTGTATTTCTCATTGTCTAGTCCAATCATACTATGATTCCAGAATTCGCCTTCCATTTTCTGTACTTCCTCACGAGGACAGTACTTTTCCATGAGCATCCTTTTAAAGTTCAACCAAGGTATGCTATATGCCGGCTCTCGGCCACGAGTCCTAATCTGTTCGTTCCACCATGACAGAGCGTGCTTTTGAAACTGAGATGCTGCATACTCCACTTTGTGCTCTTCGGCACAACGGCTGATATGGAGCACTGCCTCAATGCTTTCCAGCCAATTTATCAGACCGACAGGACCTTCGGTGCCATGAAATTCCTTTGGCTTACAATAAGTGAAAGTCTTGTAGTCAGTCCCGTGCAGATGCACTCGAGGAATAATCTGTTCAGCAGTAGGCTCGACATTGTTACTATTGTCAGCATGATGGTTATAATTTGCGTTCAGGCTTGCCGTAATCTGTGCGACTAAAGTAGGCATAGCAGCCAACAACTGTTGTGTTACAAATGCTGCCATATTATTATCCCCGCCAGTATTTGGGGTAGGTCCAGGACCAGTGTTCACCTGGACAGGAGCAGCTTCCGGTCCTTGCTGAATCACAGGTTCTTCCTGTTCAGCTTCATTATTCAAAGGAGTGGATCGAGTAACTCTCTTTGGTGCAGTTTTCTTGACTGGAGTCTTTTTCTGAACTTTGCTTTTCGTCTTAGGAGCCATAAGTCTAAGATATGAACAAAAATGTCATTTAGAGATTTCCTTGATAGGTAAAATAGAAAGTAGTTTTGCAAGACAGATGACAGTACAATGCAAGTCACAAATTGCTGACCTGTATGAATTCATGTACTAGACAAGACAAGAAAATATGAAAAATCATATTTCTAGAGCTAAGAATAAGCAGTTGACATAGTCTGAACAAGTAAGTAAGCCAAAAGACAATCGTATTTCATTGATGTTCAAAATTTTACATAGTCTGGTATGTACAGTCCAAAAAAAAAAAAATATGAAAAATCATATTTCTAGAGCTAAGAATAAGCAGTTGACATAGTCTGAACAAGTAAGTAAGCCAAAAGACAATCGTATTTCATTGATGTTCAAAATTTTACATAGTCTGGTATGTACAGTCCAAAAACACGTGGGAAATACATCCACCGAAAGATTACAACTCAAAGTACAGAAGTACGAGTTGTTAAAAGTTCTAGGCTTACAACACAGAAAGATTTATTACAAAATTACATCTTGCAAATAACAACGACTAGCAAAGCCACCACCAAAACCACCACAACAGACAGTATCCAGATCAACCTCCCAATAGTTTCCTTCCCCTCTCTAGCAACAGACATAGCCCCAGCCGCCTGTTGATAAGCTCCAGTCAACGCCTGAGCTTGATTCTCTATTTTCTCCCTTGTACAGATGAGGGAATTGTTCATCCTTGACAATTGTCGGCGATAATATTCCGACCTATCAGCTGCAGATGCAACTGGCATAACAGCACTTGGATTGTAGACAGGCACTCTGGAGGGACCCGCCGCATATGGATCTCCCTGAAAGAATGAAAGACCAAGTCCACTGTTGCCCTGAACTGGTGCAGAAGGACCAGGAGCATAAGGGTCTCTAGGAGCATAAGGCAAATGAGCTCCCTCGGTAGTCCTCCTCTGATATGGAGATACCGGTGTTACAGATGATTGAACATGGATAGACACATGTTCGCCTCCAGATTCACTGGAAGATGACGCAAGATTGATAGGGCGTGATTCATTGCCCGATTCCTCCATTGGTTCCTCTTCATAAGAGTCAGGAACATAAGGAATGGAGTTTGCCAAGACAGGAACTGGAGGTGTACAAGGTACAACAGCATTTGAGCTAACTCCATCCGACATGACTAGTCTGAAAGGATAGTCAAAGAATCCATATAAGTCAAATGGATAAGGCAGTACGTCTCAAATGGATGATACAGTACGCAATTTGAGTTTTAAAGAAATCTTCGTCTAGATCACACACATTTGGTTTGGGTTTCTATTACCAACATATTTGAAATGCTTATATATAGGGTCACCCGCAGCCTTCCCACCACATCTACAGTATGTTGTGAATATAGCTCAAACCATAACGTATATACAAAATCTAAGATATTTATTTCGAGCCTTATATTATTTTACATAATCGGGACGTAGTTGATCAAGTTAGGTCTAATTATAGACAAATAATATAACTCCTGAAATAAGTATCCTAAACCTAATTAGACTTAGATTCCCTTTTGAAACGAAATGGCTATAGATTGAGTTTTTCCAGCGGAAAAACTCGGTATTAACTATAACCTGTGTCTCTGATACCAATTTTTGTCACACCCCGTTGTAGCGGAAATACAGGGTTAACAAAGAATTGCATACTAATCAGAAGGTTAATAGAGATTACATCCATTTATACCAATACAAGTCAAAACAAGTACAATCGTTCAAAGTGTGGACCCCAAAATACGGATACAAGTCATCCTCATTTGGAACTGGGCCCACAGAATACAAGTTCAAAGTCTGGACAGTCAAATACAATTAAAGCCAAAAGCATGATAGTCCTCAATGTCTGATGCTAATTGTACGTCCAAAGTCAAAAGATTGGCCCTATTATGCCAAAGACGATTCCAAGACTTACTGATGGTCACCTGAAAAGCATGAAATTTGAGAGGATCAACTATCGAAATAGTTGGTGAGTTTACAGTGTGTTTGACTAAAAGATCAATCGTCGTTTGTTGTAGTTATTTAAGACAGGACTGCCGAGATCGATATCCGGCAAAGAGACTAAACCACCTAGGCTTCTACTTCCAACATACTTTCAACGCTTATATATAGGGTGTACCATTGGCGTACCCACCACGCTTACGGTATGTTGTCAATAGTTTTGTCGCCATTGTGATAACACCATTTCACGCAATTATAAGACATGACTGTACAGACCGAAGTCCGACAATTATATGCTGACTGTACAGACCGAAGTCCGACAAAGATATTAAGACTGTACAGACCGAAGTCTGACAAAGATGATATATGACTGTACAGACCGAAGTCCGACAAAGATATTAAGACTGTACAGACCGAAGTCTGACAAAGATAATATATGACTGTACAGACCGAAGTCCGACAATTATATGCTGACTGTACAGACCGAAGTCTGACAAAGATATATATGACTGTACAGACCGAAGTCTGACAAAGATAATATATGACTGTACAGACCGAAGTCTGACAAAGATAATATGCCTCGTACAGGATTTCCCGTCTACAGTGGGGTACGGACCAGAACCAAGACTGTCAGGTACGAAAGCTGACAAGACTACCATTAAAATCTCATAATGGTAAAACTACATAAAGGGGATCATTTTAGTTCGTCAAACACAAAGAACAATTTAGTCTGCCGATCACATGGCAATTCAAGACATATAGACAAATTTTCATAAGACATGTATACACATTTTCAGACAGCCGTCCACATGGCAAGACATAAGACAAATGATTTAATTTACCAAATCTCATGGCATAGACAAAGACAAATCATTTATAAAGTAATCGTGTATACAGTACATGCTTTTCAGGCCCAAAGTAAAAGGAAAAAGGGCGCCATAAACTCACCTTAGCAGTCTACGAGCTAAAGAATGAGTAGTCCGAGAATAAGAGCAGTCTAGTCTCCACGTCTATCCAAAACCTAGGATAAGAGTACCAATGGTGAGGATCAAATCTCACGACGACAAGTATCCTACGTACCACTACTTAGCTATCAATCCTAGAATGCCGTTACCGAGAATGTGATTCGTCGTTTAATATTATTTGACTCAAGTTCGTCTTTTATTACTAAATTTGAATAAAAAGTCAGAAGTTCCAGCCAGTTACCACTGCGCCGCAGTGAGCCAGAATTATGCTCACTGCGCCGCAGTGGGCTAAATGAACAAAAGGGCCGAGAATGTGATTCGTCGTTTAATATTATTTGACTCAAGTTCGTCTTTTATTACTAAATTTGAATAAAAAGTCAGAAGTTCCAGCCAGTTACCACTGCGCCGCAGTGAGCCAGGGGGGGGGGGGGGGGGGGGGGGGGGGGGGGGGGGGGGGGGGGGGGGGGGGGGGGGGGGGGGGGGGGGGGGGGGGGGGGGGGGGGGGGGGGGGGGGGGGGGGGGGGGGGGGGGGGGGGGGGGGGGGGGGGGGGGGGGGGGGGGGGGGGGGGGGGGGGGGGGGGGGGGGGGGGGGGGGGGGGGGGGGGGGGGGGGGGGGGGGGGGGGGGGGGGGGGGGGGGGGGGGGGGGGGGGGGGGGGGGGGGGGGGGGGGGGGGGGGGGGGGGGGGGGGGGGGGGGGGGGGGGGGGGGGGGGGGGGGGGGGGGGGGGGGGGGGGGGGGGGGGGGGGGGGGGGGGGGGGGGGGGGGGGGGGGGGGGGGGGGGGGGGGGGGGGGGGGGGGGGGGGGGGGGGGGGGGGGGGGGGGGGGGGGGGGGGGGGGGGGGGGGGGGGGGGGGGGGGGGGGGGGGGGGGGGGGGGGGGGGGGGGGGGGGGGGGGGGGGGGGGGGGGGGGGGGGGGGGGGGGGGGGGGGGGGGGGGGGGGGGGGGGGGGGGGGGGGGGGGGGGGGGGGGGGGGGGGGGGGGGGGGGGGGGGGGGGGGGGGGGGGGGGGGGGGGGGGGGGGGGGGGGGGGGGGGGGGGGGGGGGGGGGGGGGGGGGGGGGGGGGGGGGGGGGGGGGGGGGGGGGGGGGGGGGGGGGGGGGGGGGGGGGGGGGGGGGGGGGGGGGGGGGGGGGGGGGGGGGGGGGGGGGGGGGGGGGGGGGGGGGGGGGGGGGGGGGGGGGGGGGGGGGGGGGGGGGGGGGGGGGGGGGGGGGGGGGGGGGGGGGGGGGGGGGGGGGGGGGGGGGGGGGGGGGGGGGGGGGGGGGGGGGGGGGGGGGGGGGGGGGGGGGGGGGGGGGGGGGGGGGGGGGGGGGGGGGGGGGGGGGGGGGGGGGGGGGGGGGGGGGGGGGGGGGGGGGGGGGGGGGGGGGGGGGGGGGGGGGGGGGGGGGGGGGGGGGGGGGGGGGGGGGGGGGGGGGGGGGGGGGGGGGGGGGGGGGGGGGGGGGGGGGGGGGGGGGGGGGGGGGGGGGGGGGGGGGGGGGGGGGGGGGGGGGGGGGGGGGGGGGGGGGGGGGGGGGTGTGGTGTGTGTGTGTTTGTCAGGCTATATAAGAAAAGGGGTGATGGGGGGTTTGTTGGTTCCCTCCCAGCCTTTCAAACCAAATTAAGCCCACGTGGCTTCTTTTGCAATATTCTATACCCTTAATTCGGTAAAATGCTTACGATTAAATACCGTTTGACCAAAAGTTTAAAATGTAAAATAAAGGTATCTTCCCTCGTCTCATTTTTAGTCAAGACAAGCAAATAAAGTTTCGTCAAAGGGAACTTTATAATAGTAAATCTAGACAGTCTAATTATCTTGTACAAGACATAACCTTTAAATATTAATTTAAAGTTATTTTTAAAGACTCGGCATTCGTCTAGATAGCTAATAGTCTACGTCATCAAGATACGTCTAATTTTGACTAAGTCAAAAGTCCAAAAGTCTAATAAGTTCCACGTCAAATGACAGTCTAAATTCGACGAGATTATGATAATGACTAATCTTAAACAAGATTAAGACTAACTCGTTGTTAATTAATTACGAGTTGTCACAGCATCCCCGACTTCTAAGGATTTCGTCCCGAAATCAAGTCTTGCTCAGTAAAAAGATGAGGATACTTATTCTTCATATAGTCTTCACGTTCCCAAGTCAAGTCGGGACCATGTTTTGAGTTCCAACGAACTTTGACCAATTTGATACGACTGCGTCTAAGTTGTTTGAGCTGTTGGTCTAAAATTTCAACAGGTTCTTCAACGAATTGAAGAGAGTCAGTCACTTGCAGCTCTTCGACAGGTACGACTAAAGTCTCATCAGTCAGACATTTCTTAAGATTCGAAATGTGAAATGTGTGATGAACATGTTCTAGCTCCTTAGGTAAATCGAGCTTGTAAGCCACGGAACCAATTCTTTGAACAATTTCGAATGGTCCGATATAACGAGGACTAAGTTTCCCTCGTACGCCAAAACGTGCAGTGCCTTTCCAAGGTGACACTTTCAACATGACTTTGTCTCCCACTTGAAACTCAGTGGTTTCCGTCTACGGTCGGCATAGCTCTTTTGACGATCTTGAGCCGCCTTCAGCCGTGCTCTAATTTCAACGATCTGATCAGTAGTCTCCTGAACTAGTCCATATTTGTACAAGCGTCGTTCTCCAGCATCAAGCCAACAGACAGGCGATCTACATTTTCGTCCATACAAAGCCTCATAAGGAGCACATTTGATATTTGTGTGGTAGCTGTTATTATATGAAAATTCAGCTAACGGCAAAAAGGTATCCCAACTACCTTTGAAGTCAATGACACATGCCCGAAGCATGTCTTCCAACGTCTGAATGGTACGCTCACTTTGCCCGTCCGTCTGTGGATGGTAAGCCGTACTCAAATTCAACTGAGTGCCTAAGGCGTCTTGAAAATATCTCCATGATTGTGAAGTAAAACGACCATCACGATCCGAGATAATAGACACAGGAACGCCATGAAGTGACACGATCTTCTCGATATATAATTGAGACAATTTCTTTATTTTCCAATTCTCCCGTATGGGAATGAAGTGTGCAGACTTCGTCAATCGGTCAACAATGACCCAAATAGTATCGTAACCCTTCAAGGTTCGAGGTAACTTCGTAATGAAGTCCATAGTAATCTGTTCCCATTTCCAGTCAGGAATTTGGGTTGTTGGAGCAGTCCAGAAGGCTGTTGGTGTTCCGCCTTGACCATTGAACAATTTAGACACTTCGAGACATAAGTGGCGATATCTCTTTTCATACCAGGCCACCAATAAAAGTCCTTCCGTCCATGGTACATTTTGTCAGCGCCAGGATGGATTGAATACCTAGATCGATGACTTTCGTTCATTAAAAGTTCTCTAAGTCCATTATACTTGGGAATCCACACTCTGCCCTTAACATGTCGGGTTCCATCGCCATCCAATTCAAACAAACGTTCAGCATTTCACAATGCTTCCTTCTCGATACGCCCTGGTTGTAGGGCCTCCTTTTGATCATCCAAAACTCTATCCTTTCGTGGATTTTGAGCTGTCTTGAAGCGTAAGCAATGACCTTTCCCTGACTTGTCTCCTTACGCTATCAATGTTTCGTCCTTCGGTAGAGGTATTCTCACAACCTTCTCGTAACAACTAATATCAGTGCGAACTCTAGACAACCAGTCTATATCGACTATCACGTCAAAACTTCCTAGTTCCATGGGAATAAGATCTATCTTAAAGGTTTTACCAGACAATGTTAAATTGCAAATTACCAGATGATCTTTAGCAACATACTTTTGACCGTTTACATATTTGACGATAAAATTTTCTTTCATGGGGATAGCTACTATATTAAAATTCTAAGGATATAAAGCTTTTATTAGCACCGGAGTTGAATAACACAAAGACATAATGTTTATTGAGTATGAATGTACCTATCACAACATTTGGGACCACGTCATGCATCAGCAGCCTCCAAAGCAAAAACTCGACCTCTGCCTTGTCCTTCTTGATTCCTAGCTTGATTGTCCCACGCATTGTTCCTCACGGGAACTATAGCATTGTTGTTCGGGTTTAGATTGAGTTGTGGACAAACGGGTCGCATATGGGTTTCGCTGCCACATTCGTAACATGAAGCCGGTGCATTGTTCTTACAAAACTTTGCCAGATGTCCTGTCCTTTTACAACGGTTACAAGTAGGACAATTTCCCCGGTGATGGAGACCACACCTGTTACATCTCGGGTCTGGACCAGTGTACCTCGTGACGTCCTGAGTGACTACTGCAAAGTTTCTAGCAGTCTTGAACCTCTTGCCATTTCCGTCGTCACCAAACCCACTACTAGAGGCCTGATCGTTTCTTCTCTTGATCCCATCTGTTCCAACCGAAGAACCAGGGGTTCTTTTCAAGTCTATCACCATCCGGTTGGTTGCACTGACTGCCGCTTGAAGAGTCAAAGGATTAAAAGCGGCTACCAACCTTCGGACATCAGGTGACAAGCCATAACAGTACCTCTCGATCAATTTCTCCTCCGTATCTACCATTCGAGGAACTAGTCTAGCCAACTCATGAAAACGAGTTGTGTATTTCTCATTGTCTAGTCCAATCATACTATGATTCCAGAATTCGCCTTCCATTTTCTGTACTTCCTCACGAGGACAGTACTTTTCCATGAGCATCCTTTTAAAGTTCAACCAAGGTATGCTATATGCCGGCTCTCGGCCACGAGTCCTAATCTGTTCGTTCCACCATGACAGAGCGTGCTTTTGAAACTGAGATGCTGCATACTCCACTTTGTGCTCTTCGGCACAACGGCTGATATGGAGCACTGCCTCAATGCTTTCCAGCCAATTTATCAGACCGACAGGACCTTCGGTGCCATGAAATTCCTTTGGCTTACAATAAGTGAAAGTCTTGTAGTCAGTCCCGTGCAGATGCACTCGAGGAATAATCTGTTCAGCAGTAGGCTCGACATTGTTACTATTGTCAGCATGATGGTTATAATTTGCGTTCAGGCTTGCCGTAATCTGTGCGACTAAAGTAGGCATAGCAGCCAACAACTGTTGTGTTACAAATGCTGCCATATTATTATCCCCGCCAGTATTTGGGGTAGGTCCAGGACCAGTGTTCACCTGGACAGGAGCAGCTTCCGGTCCTTGCTGAATCACAGGTTCTTCCTGTTCAGCTTCATTATTCAAAGGAGTGGATCGAGTAACTCTCTTTGGTGCAGTTTTCTTGACTGGAGTCTTTTTCTGAACTTTGCTTTTCGTCTTAGGAGCCATAAGTCTAAGATATGAACAAAAATGTCATTTAGAGATTTCCTTGATAGGTAAAATAGAAAGTAGTTTTGCAAGACAGATGACAGTACAATGCAAGTCACAAATTGCTGACCTGTATGAATTCATGTACTAGACAAGACAAGAAAATATGAAAAATCATATTTCTAGAGCTAAGAATAAGCAGTTGACATAGTCTGAACAAGTAAGTAAGCCAAAAGACAATCGTATTTCATTGATGTTCAAAATTTTACATAGTCTGGTATGTACAGTCCAAAAACACGTGGGAAACTTCATCCACAATGATAGACTACTTAGTCGGAGCAATACGATTCATAGACACGTGGGAAATACATCCACCGAAAGATTACAACTCAAAGTACAGAAGTACGAGTTGTTAAAAGTTCTAGGCTTACAACACAGAAAGATTTATTACAAAATTACATCTTGCAAATAACAACGACTAGCAAAGCCACCACCAAAACCACCACAACAGACAGTATCCAGATCAACCTCCCAATAGTTTCCTTCCCCTCTCTAGCAACAGACATAGCCCCAGCCGCCTGTTGATAAGCTCCAGTCAACGCCTGAGCTTGATTCTCTATTTTCTCCCTTGTACAGATGAGGGAATTGTTCATCCTTGACAATTGTCGGCGATAATATTCCGACCTATCAGCTGCAGATGCAACTGGCATAACAGCACTTGGATTGTAGACAGGCACTCTGGAGGGACCCGCCGCATATGGATCTCCCTGAAAGAATGAAAGACCAAGTCCACTGTTGCCCTGAACTGGTGCAGAAGGACCAGGAGCATAAGGGTCTCTAGGAGCATAAGGCAAATGAGCTCCCTCGGTAGTCCTCCTCTGATATGGAGATACCGGTGTTACAGATGATTGAACATGGATAGACACATGTTCGCCTCCAGATTCACTGGAAGATGACGCAAGATTGATAGGGCGTGATTCATTGCCCGATTCCTCCATTGGTTCCTCTTCATAAGAGTCAGGAACATAAGGAATGGAGTTTGCCAAGACAGGAACTGGAGGTGTACAAGGTACAACAGCATTTGAGCTAACTCCATCCGACATGACTAGTCTGAAAGGATAGTCAAAGAATCCATATAAGTCAAATGGATAAGGCAGTACGTCTCAAATGGATGATACAGTACGCAATTTTGAGTTTTAAAGAAATCTTCGTCTAGATCACACACATTTGGTTTGGGTTTCTATTACCAACATATTTGAAATGCTTATATATAGGGTCACCCGCAGCCTTCCCACCACATTTTAAATATGCTGTTAATATAATCCAAACTATCACGTATATAAACCTTATGCATACACATACGATTTGAGTTTCTATTACCAACATATTTGAAATGCTTATATATAGGGTCACCCGCAGCCTTCCCACCACATTTTAAATATGCTGTTAATATAATCCAAACTATCACGTATATACAAAATCTAAGATATTTATTTCGAGCCTTATATTATTTTACATAATCGGGACGTAGTTGATCAAGTTAGGTCTAATTATAGACAAATAATATAACTCCTGAAATAAGTATCCTAAACCTAAATAGACTTAGATTCCCTTTTGAAACGAAATGGCTATAGATTGAGTTTTTCCAGCGGAAAAACTCGGTATTAACTATAACCTGTGTCTCTGATACCAATTTTTGTCACACCCCGTTGTAGCGGAAATACAGGGTTAACAAAGAATTGCATACTAATCAGAAGGTTAATAGAGATTACATCCATTTATACCAATACAAGTCAAAACAAGTACAATCGTTCAAAGTGTGGACCCCAAAATACGGATACAAGTCATCCTCATTTGGAACTGGGCCCACAGAATACAAGTTCAAAGTCTGGACAGTCAAATACAATTAAAGCCAAAAGCATGATAGTCCTCAATGTCTGATGCTAATTGTACGTCCAAAGTCAAAAGATTGGCCCTATTATGCCAAAGACGATTCCAAGACTTACTGATGGTCACCTGAAAAGCATGAAATTTGAGAGGATCAACTATCGAAATAGTTGGTGAGTTTACAGTGTGTTTGACTAAAAGATCAATCGTCGTTTGTTGTAGTTATTTAAGACAGGACTGCCGAGATCGATATCCGGCAAAGAGACTAAACCACCTAGGCTTCTACTTCCAACATACTTTCAACGCTTATATATAGGGTGTACCATTGGCGTACCCACCACGCTTACGGTATGTTGTCAATAGTTTTGTCGCCATTGTGATAACACCATTTCACGCAATTATAAGACATGACTGTACAGACCGAAGTCTGACAAAGATAATATATGACTGTACAGACCGAAGTCTGACAAAGATAATATATGACTGTACAGACCGAAGTCTGACAAAGATAATATATGACTGTACAGACCGAAGTCTGACAAAGATAATATATGACTGTACAGACCGAAGTCTGACAAAGATAATATATGACTGTACAGACCGAAGTCTGACAAAGATAATATATGACTGTACAGACCGAAGTCTGACAAAGATAATATATGACTGTACAGACCGAAGTCTGACAAAGATAATATATGACTGTACAGACCGAAGTCTGACAAAGATAATATATGACTGTACAGACCGAAGTCTGACAAAGATAATATATGACTGTACAGACCGAAGTCTGACAAAGATATATATGACTGTACAGACGAAGTCTGACAAAGATATATATGACTGTACAGACGAAGTCTGACAAAGATAATATATGACTGTACAGACGAAGTCTGACAAAGATATATATGACTGTACAGACCGAAGTCTGACAAAGATAATATATGACTGTACAGAACGAAGTCTGACAAAGATAATATATGACTGTACAGACCGAAGTCTGACAAAGATAATATATGACTGTACAGACCGAAGTCTGACAAAGATAATATATGACTGTACAGACCGAAGTCTGACAAAGATAATATATGACTGTACAGACCGAAGTCTGACAAAGATAATATATGACTGTACAGACCGAAGTCTGACAAAGATAATATATGACTGTACAGACCGAAGTCTGACAAAGATAATATATGACTGTACAGACCGAAGTCTGACAAAGATAATATATGACTGTACAGACCGAAGTCTGACAAAGATAATATATGACTGTACAGACCGAAGTCTGACAAAGATAATATATGACTGTACAGACCGAAGTCTGACAAAGATAATATATGACTGTACAGACCGAAGTCTGACAAAGATAATATATGACTGTACAGACCGAAGTCTGACAAAGATAATATATGACTGTACAGACCGAAGTCTGACAAAGATAATATATGACTGTACAGACCGAAGTCTGACAAAGATAATATATGACTGTACAGACCGAAGTCTGACAAAGATAATATATGACTGTACAGACCGAAGTCTGACAAAGATAATATATGACTGTACAGACCGAAGTCTGACAAAGATAATATATGACTGTACAGACCGAAGTCTGACAAAGATAATATATGACTGTACAGACCGAAGTCTGACAAAGATAATATATGACTGTACAGACCGAAGTCTGACAAAGATAATATATGACTGTACAGACCGAAGTCTGACAAAGATAATATATGACTGTACAGACCGAAGTCTGACAAAGATAATATATGACTGTACAGACCGAAGTCTGACAAAGATAATATATGACTGTACAGACCGAAGTCTGACAAAGATAATATATGACTGTACAGACCGAAGTCTGACAAAGATAATATATGACTGTACAGACCGAAGTCTGACAAAGATAATATATGACTGTACAGACCGAAGTCTGACAAAGATAATATATGACTGTACAGACCGAAGTCTGACAAAGATAATATATGACTGTACAGACGAAGTCTGACAAAGATAATATATGACTGTACAGACCGAAGTCTGACAAAGATAATATGCCTCGTACAGGATTTCCCGTCTACAGTGGGGTACGGACCAGAACCAAGACTGTCAGGTACGAAAGCTGACAAGACTACCATTAAAATCTCATAATGGTAAAACTACATAAAGGGGATCATTTTAGTTCGTCAAACACAAAGAACAATTTAGTCTGCCGATCACATGGCAATTCAAGACATATAGACAAATTTTCATAAGACATGTATACACATTTTCAGACAGCCGTCCACATGGCAAGACATAAGACAAATGATTTAATTTACCAAATCTCATGGCATAGACAAAGACAAATCATTTATAAAGTAATCGTGTATACAGTACATGCTTTTCAGGCCCAAAGTAAAAGAAAAGGGGTGATGGGGGGGGCTTGTTGTTTCCCTCCCAGCCTTTCAAACCAATTTAAGCCCACGTGGCTTCTTTTTGACAATAATCTATACCCTTAATTCGGTAAAATGCTTATGATTAAATACCGTTTGACCAAAAGTTTAAAATGTAAAATAAAGGTATCTTCCCTCGTCTCATTTTTAGTCAAGACAAGCAAATAAAGTTTCGTCAAAGGGAACTTTATAATAGTAAATCTAGACAGTCTAATTATCTTGTACAAGACATAACCTTTAAATATTAATTTAAAGTTATTTTAAAGACTCGGCATTCGTCTAGATAGCTAATAGTCTACGTCATCAAGATACGTCTAATTTGACTAAGTCAAAAGTCCAAAAGTCTAATAAGTTCCACGTCAAATGACAGTCTAAATTCGACGAGATTATGATAATGACTAATCTTAAACAAGATTAAGACTAACTCGTGTTAATTAATTACGAGTTGTCACACATGACCAAAACATGTTAAAATAAGCTAGAAATCATAAACCGAAAACACGCAAAAATGCATTTTGAGCACACACATGCACCATAATCTTATGACCAAGGAAATATGATGAACCTACTGGAAATAAGTTGAAATAAAAGTATAAAACTCAGATCTAATGGTTCATGACAACAATAAGCTCAAAAATCACCTTTTCAGGTCAAATAACCACTAACCGAAAGCACTAAATTGCACATATCACACCATCACCATTATCACGATTTTGGACACCAAAATATGATGAACTTTCTGGAAATAATGAAACAAGAATAAAAATCCATTTTGAAGTACCTTAATAGCTTAAGAAATGAGGCTAAAATCACTATTTCGGTAAACGATTTTTAATCATAAAATCTTCAAAATGAGCAAGACACAAGAGAGGTTGAATTGATATGAATTTATATTGATAAAAGTTGCCTAAAAGACCTGGGATTTTTGACCAAAATGTTTAGTGATGATTTCTAAGAATTTCCATGAATTATTGAATTTAAATGGTAATTAAAAGACATAAAAATCCATAAATAAATTATGTAAATCAAGAATGGGGTTAAATCATCATAACCATTGATAAAAATAACTAAAAACTACTGGAGAAAAATAGTTAAAAGTCAAGAGACATGTGTTACATAATTTAAAGATAAATAATTAAGTAAAAATAACTAATTAAATATTATTATTAAAATTAATGGAAAATACACAAATAAAGGTATAAAACATGAAATTATAAATTAAGAAGCATATATATCAGAATATAACCTAACTAAAATCATTCATAATTTATAAAGACAATTATGACACTTAAAAGTATTTTTAAGGAATTATTTAATTAATAAATCAATAAAATGAATAAATAATTAATTAAATAATATTAAATTAAATAAAAACTTATAAATCAAAAAATATTCATAAACACCAACATTATGAGGTAACTAATGTCAAATATTATGATTAAACAAAGTATACAATGGAAATCATATAAACCAAAGCCAAACTACCGAAATTCCAATAAACGTACAAAAACGTATAATGAGAAAACGACTCTTACCACCAAATCTCTCATAACCAAATAATGAGAACATCATAATGCACTTAAATACCATAATCTAATAACAACCAAAGATGGGCAAGTCTACTAGTATACATCTCATGATCTAGCTCACTAGTTCATGTCACGCGAACTTACGTCGTGAATATATACCATGGTTTAGGCTTGCTTGGGGAGCAACAAGACTAGACGAAGATCTCGCATTCATCAGCCCCTAACACTCTCAAATCAAGTGAGTCATAGCCCCCTTTCAAACTCTTTTATATGTTTTACTTACGGGGTGAAAAGCATGATAAATAAAAATTGATTTCTTTTACGAAATGATTCTTTGAAATAATGATAACGATATGGAATTATATTGTATGTTCAACGTGTTATATGTTATATGATGAGCTTGAGTACTGTCAAACGGTGGTCCCCTGTACACTACTATTAACTCATTTGAGGCCTGTAGTTAGAGGGTTGCGCAACTAGGATTTGTCCCCTCATCCACTATTATAGGTAACGGTGGGATGTTTGGTCTGCCTTTGTGGCCACCTTCATTGCCAGTCTGGCCTCGCGGTGCTCTAACTACTATATATTTATGGTCGTCTCCATGGCACGACCTTGGTTATCTTTATGCACGTGATTGACAGCATGTGCTTATCATTATCTTATCATTTGGGACTATATATATTGATTATTGGGACATAACCGGTCTTAGTAGTGGCTCAAGAACAATCTCATCAAATTATGTCATGGTAGTCTTACCATTGACCAAGGGGTATTGATATTATTCATGGTTGGTTATTATTATTGATTGAACATACGGTTTGGGTATGGACAGTACGATGGAATGCTTGGAAATTTTATGGCATACTATTTCTTGAATTGGATTAAATATATATGTGTTGTTAGCATAAACCTATGAACTCACTCAACTCTCGTAGTTGACACTTTTTCTTCATGCTTTTCAGGTCTAGGCAGTAAGTTAGCTTTTGGACCGCCTCATGGATGATGTGTTTAATTGTTGCATGTTGGACTAGTAATGCGAACATTTGATCTTTGATAATGAATTTGGTTATGTAATGTTTATTAAACGTCAACTTGAACTTGTAATTTTTTAAGTTTGAATGGCATTTGAAACTTTGTGGTGATGTTTTATATTTAAATCTTTTGTACCATGTCGTTCTGTGACATCTCGTGTTTCCGCCTTAGTCGGGGTGTTACAGAAAAAATGGTATCAGAGACAAGGTTATAGAGAATTTTTGCTATAACCTACGTATTTTCAAACGAGTCGAATATTTCTTAAACAATTGAGTCGATCATAAAGTATTCTTGTTTTACTTATGCATAGCCTGATCAACTATGCCTAACTAAGAATTTAATATGGAATGATCGAAATGATTGTCTAAGGGATATTCAAAATGAGTCTTTTGAAAATAAGTTTTAAAAACGATTCTTGGTGCAAAAGATACATAACCAAATCCAATGTTTGCATTACCTATTAGAACCCTTAGTTAATACCCCCACTTGGCTAGCATTACTTTGTCCATTTAGATATAATACATGAGAGCTATGCACAAGTTGAATCCTAGTCATTACTTTAATTACAAATGGTTATGTTGGTCGTGCGAGTCGAGTTGGTCGTCGGTTGTGGATGGTCATGTCGTTCTTTAGTTGTTAAGCTTGTGAGTCGTTGGTCGAGTTGGTTGGTTGCTTGTCAAATGGTTAAGGTCGTCTCATGGTCCGTCGAGTCGTCTTGCTGTCCGTAAGTTGCCATATGGGTCGTCAATGGTCAAGTCGGTCGTCCATGGTCGTCTAAGCGTCGAGTCAAGTCGTCATCTCACGCCTTTGTGAAACTTGTGTAGGAACATCATGTCGCAAGCAAGTGGAGCTTCCGGATCAGCCCCTAGACCAAGGAATTTGTACGGATTCGTGGACCACATGGAAGAGGAAGAAAGGAGACGCCTAGAGCAAGAGCAACCTCCCCAACCACTCCAAGAAGAAGAAGAAGAAGAGACAAGCCAATGGAAGACCCATCGGATGACGATGATGCCAGAAGTGTTGCCTCTAGCCAACCTGGACGCCGCTCACCCTCGCCACCACCATCACCACCAGCCCCTAGAGCACCCACTCCGCCAAGGCAAGATGCACCCATGAACCTAAGTGATGAGCGATTTCCAGCCCAAGACCCATACTTTCAGCCGCGCCTTCCTCGTGATCATCCCTGGTACCATCTCGGACATAGGCGTCAAGGAGAAGAACCACATCGCCCAGTTTATGGGGTACCCCCTCCACCTCCCATTGGTATGACTCGTGAAGAAAGGGAGAGGGTGTGGGGAATAGCAAACGGGTTAAGGGATGCTAGACTAAGGGTAAGGACTCAAGAGGTGATGATGGAAAGGGCCTTGGGAGTTATGGATCGAACGGGGGATTATGCGAGGTTGGCGATATTAGAAGTTCGCCGGGTTAATGAGGTGATATTTATGATGGGATGTGTGCTCACGGCTGTTTGCACTCTCGTGGTAGCTCTCATGCTTAGGAAGTAAACCTAAGAGCTTCTTTATTTATGAACTTATTCGATGTATGAACGTTTGTACTTTATCTCAATTTCTTGAACTTTCTAGCTTATATGTGACGATGATCACATCGTATTTGGCATGTAGCAATTTTGTGAACTCATCTTGAATGATATATATGTATGCTTAATGCCTCTCTATGGTTACATGATGTGCTATCCTTGTTGTGATATAGTTATCTCTATTATAAACGTTGTAGTTACAGCAGGAAATCAGTTCTGACCACTTTTAGTAGAACGGCCATATCTGGAGTTCTATTTCGTCTTTTGACCTGATTCCAATTGGAGGTGAAACTTAACTCATAGGGCTACGTTTTATATTTTATGAGTTTTCCCAGATCGTCCATCTTAAGCCACTTTTACGTGCTCCAAGTTCATACACAGATTCTGTAATTCTCTTAACTAACCGTGAAAGCATGGTTGATAAATTTTAGAATTTACCTAGCCATTTATTTACTCATAATGACAAGTGCGTCGTGATTATAAAAAGGAATATGAATCGGGATATACATATACATATGTGTGCGAACGAGCCCTCTATGCACTAAATAACTTTAGATATACTCGTGTGAGATCAAGAAGTCGTGAGTCGAGTTTATGTCATATGATTCAATACACGAATGACTAAACTATATTATCCTTTGTAGAGACATGGCACCACGAAGGACCGGCGGAGAAACAAGTGAAGAGCCCAGCGAAGAGCCGAGTTAGCTGAGCTTATCTCCCAGCAAATCAATGCCGCCATGCCAAACATTGCCACCCAAATTGCGGAGAATGTGACCGCTACACTCAACACGGCTAGGAGACAAGATGGAGGAGGAAATGCTATTGACAGGAATGCCTACAAGGCTTTCACGTCTTGCAACCCCAAGGAGTTTCATGGGACGGAAGGCCCTGTTGGGTTACTTACTTGGTTCCAAAGCATGGAAGCCAACTTGAACATCATTGATTGTGCACCGGCTGACCGTGTTAAGTTTGCTGCTAGTAAGCTTCAAGGAAGAGCTTTTACTTGGTGGAATCTCCAAGCGACTACTAGAGGTCCTGCAGCAGTTGGGAGCAGTTTAAGGAAGAGTTGAAGCGTGAGTATTGTCCACGAGAGGAGGTACAAAAACTGGAGATGGAATTCTGGAACCATGCCATGAGAGGGCTGGAATTGGAGGCCTATGTGATCCGCTTCCACGAGTTGAGCATGTTGGTGCCGGAGATGGTAACCCCTGTGGCTGAGAAGGTTGAGAGGTTCATCTATGGATTGGCACCTGAAGTTAGGTTGATGGTCACTGCTGCAAGCCCTACCACCCTTGAGCAGGCTATAAGTTTGGCAACCAGGCTAGTAAACGATTTGGTTAGGCGTGGGAAGTACACGAGAGGTGAATCAAGTTCGAGACAAGGTGGAGGAAATCGGTTTGGCGATCGCAAAGGGAATGGGCCGGATAAGAGGCAAAAGATTGTGAGAAACTATGGGGTTGTGGATGCTAACCCCAATCCATATCGTGGCATGCCTCCAAGGTGCAACCGATGTGGTTATAGCCACTTGGGTGAATGCAAGCGTTGTACAACTTGCAACCGCATGGGTCACCTTGCTACTCACTGCCGGAGCGGGCCAAGGAATGAAGGACAACGAGGGGGATGTCACGAATGTGGAAGTACGGATCATTGGAGAAATGCTTGTCCTAGGTTGAGAAGAGCACAAGGTAACCGTGGAAATGGAAATGGTAACCGTGGCAACTTTAGGAATGTTGGGAATCGCGGGAACCAAGCAAACCGAGGAAACAATGGAAATCAAGTTAACCGAGGAAATGTTGGGAATCAAGCCAACGTGGGGAATCAAGGCAACAACGTTAACCAAGGGAATCGTGGAAATCAAGGAGGTCAAGCCCGAGGAAGGGTGTATGCCATGGGAGCGAATGAGGCACGTGATGACCCTAATGTCATCGTAGGTACGTTCCCACTAAATAATGTTTATGCCTTTATGTTATTTGACTCTGGAGCTGAAAGAAGTTTTATTTCCTTTGAATTTAAAGAATTGATTGATAAGAAACCTAGTGAACTTGATGAAACTTATTATGTTGAATATGCCAATGGAAACGAGTATGAAACTAAGGAATTTATCCCTGATTGCAAGCTGACTTTAGATGATAAGAGCTATAGTATTGACTTGATCCCCATAGAAATAGGAAGTTTTGATGTGATAGTAGGAATGGATTGGTTGTCGAAAACGCGTGCTGAAATACTTTGCCATGAAAGGATCATTAAGGTTCCTTTAGATAACGGTGAGGTGCTAATAATTCAAGGACATAAGGCGGGAGTCCAACCCAAAATAGTGTCGTCTATGAAGGTGAGGAGTATTTACGCAAGGAATACCACACATACTTGGCACAAGTAGTGGATAAGCGAGTGAAAGATAAGGACCCTCTCAAGGTAGCAGTGGTTAGAGATTTCCTAGATGTGTTTCCAGACGAACTACCTGGACTTCCCCCAGCAAGACAAGTAGAGTTTACTATCGATTTAGTTCCCGGGGCAGCCCCCGTGGCTAAGGCACCGTATAGACTAGCGCCCTCCGAAATGCGAGAACTCTCAGAGCAATTGCAAGAATTGCTTGATAAAGGTTTAATCCAACCTAGTTCTTCGCCCTGGGGTGCGCCAATTCTCTTTGTCAAGAAGAAGGATGGATCTTTGAGAATGTGCATCGACTATAGAGAGTTGAATAAATTGACGATCAAGAATAGGTACCCGCTGCCGCGAATAGATGATTTGTTCGATCAACTGCAAGGAGCGTCGCACTTCTCGAAAATTGACCTTAGATCCGGCTATCATCAGTTGAGGGTACGAGAAGAAGATGTACCTAAAACGGCCTTTAGAACTCGCCATGGGCATTATGAGTTTCTAGTGATGCCATTTGGTCTCACAAATGCGCCAGCCGTTTTCATGACCTAATGAATAGGATTTGTAGGCCATACTTGGACAAATTCGTCATAGTGTTCATCGATGACATTTTGATATACTCTAGAAGTAAGGAGGAGCACGAGAAGCACCTGAGGATAATCTTGCAGCTACTTAGAGACGAGAAGCTATACGCTAAGTTTTCTAAGTGTGAATTTTGGCTTCGTCAAGTCCAATTTCTGGGGCACGTTGTGAACGAAGAAGGAATCCATGTAGATCCGTCTAAGATAGAAGCAATCAAGAAATGGGAGACCCCCAAGACACCAACGGAAGTGCGTAGCTTCCTAGGTTTGGCGGGTTATTATAGGAGGTTCATTCAAGGATTCTCTAAGATTGCGGTGCCTTTAACCCAATTGACCCAAAAGTCAAGAGAGTTTGAATGGGGTGAAGAACAAGAGCAAGCGTTTCAAACGCTTAAGAACATGTTGTGTGAAGCACCAATACTAGCATTGCCGGATGGAATGGAAGGATTTGTAGTGTATTGTGATGCGTCGATAAAGGGCTAGGGTGCGTACTAATGCAAAGAGACAAGGTTATTGCATACGCATCTAGGCAATTGAAGCCACATGAGAAGAATTATTCGACACACGATTTGGAGCTAGGAGCCGTAGTGTTTGCCTTGAAGATATGGCGACATTATCTTTATGGCACCAAGTGCACCATATTTACCGATCACAAGAGCTTGCAACACATCTTCGATCAGAAGATGTTGAACATGAGGCAAAGGAGGTGGATGGAGCTGCTTAACGATTACGAGTGCGAAATTAAGTACCACCCCGGAAAGGCAAATGTTGTTGCTGATGCCCTTAGTAGGAAGGTGAGCACTAGGGTGTCGAGGACAAGAATTTATCACTTACGAGTGAAAATTTCTCTAAGGGACAAATTCTTAGAAGATCAAGCAAAGGCTTTTGAAGGGAAGAACATTGAAGAAGAGGCATTGAGTGGGGTAGAAACCAGGTTCGATAGGGATGATGAAGGCATCTTGTACTTCAAAGGAAGAGCTTGGGTCCCAAAGATCAACGGGCTGAGAGAAGTATTAATGAATGAAGCTCACAATTCAAAATACTCGATTCATCCAGGAGCGGATAAGATGTACCAAGGTCTAAAAAGGGACTTTTGGTGGCCTGGGATGAAAGGTGATGTAGCTCTATATGTGAGCCGATGCATGACTTGTGCGATGGTCAAAGCTGAGCACCAAAAGCCAGCTGGACTTTTAAAGCAGCCGGAAATTCCCGAGTGAAGTGGGAGCAAATAGCAATGGACCTAGTGACGAAATTGCCTCGGACAAAGAAAGGTCATGATGCTATATGGGTGATTGTTGATCGTCTTACGAAATCAGCCCATTTCATCCCCATCAAAGAAGATTGGAACACTGAGCGTTTAGCACGTTTGTACGTTGAAAAGATTGTGACATTGCATGGTGTACTCT
>CM067168.1:147129496-147181996 GCA_034093135.1 Erigeron breviscapus
AAAAGTTTTTATTATTTTTTTATTTGTTTTTGTCTAGTGTGTCAGTGTGTGTGTACGTGAGGTGTAGCCAAAAGAAAAAAAAGGCAGGGAGTTTGTGTCTACCATTTATAAGCTAGTCAAGTGGGTTTGGGCTTGGGTCATGGGCTGGGCTATCCGAAATTTACATGGGCTAGAGAGGTATGGGCTTATTTTTGGTTTACCAATTATATTAGCCTACTAACATTACTAGTTAGTTGGCCCATATGTTTTTATAATATCATATATATTATTTGTATAATTTTTTAGTTAGGAAACTAAAAATAATATGTCATGTTTTTATAAATTCATGTTTTTATAAGTTGTATCATTATTATTATTGCATAAGAACGTTCTTTAATTATTTAGTAACTATATAACGATACATATTTCGTATGGCACTTTCAGTAACGAAAGTGATCTTAACTAGATACATATTGTCACAATAAAATCATATATCACAAAATGCATATTATGGAGGCCCTCCTTGGCCGGTTCATCAACCCGATGAATGTGTGTCGGCATCGTTATTTTCTAACGACGTTTGTTCATGGTTGACACATAAGAATTTAAATATTGCATATTTAAATTTAACTTTCTATAAATAGCACATGAATAGTAAACTTTCTAAGTTTAGCTAACCTCAAATTTGGCGGTTGTCACAGTTTGTATTCCCTTTTCAAGGTTCCTCTCACTTTGTTTTAAGCAAATTCTGGGCAGAGATGCATATAATAGTACAGATTCACCGTACACTGCTCCAGATATGCTAAGGAATCTAGACTCACTGGTATCTGAAGCTGGTGAGGTCGAACTTCCTGAACGAATGCAACTGGCATTCGCTTCAACTGATGCACCTCTTGCAGGTGAGTCAGAAAGGCAACTGGGCGGGCCTCAAAATAATGAGGGACCCTCCAGTGTGTCTAATGTTATGGTTGAGGATAGAGCAACACATAACTGAAGCAACCCCCATCACATCTATCCCTGGTGAAGATACTTCGGTATTTGATCCACCAACAGATGTACCCATCCAGGAAACTGGGGAAGGTCATCTGGAGACTGACCAGGTAACTGGTCAGCCTCAGTTACATTCATGGATCTGGACATGAGTGTTAATGACGAGGAAATCCTTATAGAACTTCGGATTCTGAAGGTACTGAAACAGACTTGGAGATTCTTGATGCTTCTGTACAAGCTCAAGACCCTTCATCTCCAGTCTCACTTCCAGACGCATCAATTTCACTTTCACCACCACAAATAAATGTGCCTATAGATATATCTTTACCAATATATTCCGCTCCTTTACCAACTGGGCAATTCTCACTTGCTCGAGAAATTCCACCCCCACCGTCGCCGTTGTTCACACCTGAGCATTCTCAGCATGAACAACAATTTGATTTTCCAGTCCTTTCTTCAACCACCACTCCAATTAATATTCAACTGCTGGCCTGACAACTGGGGAGACTTCCATTAGTTTGCCTCCTCCAGTTGCTCCAGTAGTAACTGCTAGTGGTCCAGTGACACCTTCTCCTTTGTCACTGGACAGTCAAGTTGTCTCCCTACAAGCCGATCTCCAAAACCTTCTTACCAGGGTGGAGGAGATTCAGAAGACACTTGACAAGAACACCAAGTCATTCTCCAGATACCACAAAGATCATTTAACAAACATTAAGGTGGTCGATCTGGGGATAAACAAGTTTTCATCTAATGAAGACTTGGTTTAGAAAGCTTAATGAGTTGGTCACTGGCTGCAACAATCTAGCTGGTACTCTAAAGGAAGCCTTTGACCTAACTCACTCCAAGGTCTCCAGTTCAATCTCCAACTTGCTAGGAAAAACTGTCAGAACTTCAGAAGTTGACTTGAAAGAGATTGAAAGGCAGGTTAAGGAACTAATTGAAAGACCTGACCTAGATGTAACTGGCCTTGGAGAGCAGTTGATGACTTCGGTTGGTCAGAAAATAGAGGATACGCTGGTTGCTAGAGAAGAGCATTTGATTGAAAGGGTGATGTCTGAGATCACCAAGCTGGCCACTCCTCAGGTTGATCTGGCCCCACATACCAGTGAGATCAACCAGTTGAGAGGCAGCATAGAGAGTTTGAACACCCAGGTATCTCTACATGCTCAATCTATAGAGAAACTGACAACTGAAGTAGAGCATCTGAAGAGGAAAGATGAAGAGGTAAAAGAAAAGGTGGTTTCTGGTTTGGACGAAGACTCCAAGCTTTTAAATGAACTAAAAACTGGTCAAGAACAAGTTAGTGTAAATGTCTTGACCCAGTCTAAAGAAACCAACCACCTTTGGAGGTCCTTCAGGATGATGTGTGGCATCTTTAAAGAGTGTAAGGACATGCAGTCATGGCAGCCTCTTGACCGGTTGCCATCTCACCCCTCTGAATGGGAAGCAATTAGGGCAGGTGTAGATGCTGCCAAGGGGGAAAGAAGTTCAGTCCTTACACCAGTTGCACCTGGAAGGACTCCATCTGGAAGAGAATTAAGTGTGGCTACCAGTACTGAAGCTGGTAAGCAAAGAGTTGGTGGATCTGGTGATGATGGTGATAGGGGGAATGTTGTTTTGGATAAGGGTAAAGGTTTAGCTGGTGATGCATCTGCCCAGCCGTCCACTGATGTAATGCTTGAAACTGGTAATGCTGATATACTTCCTCCAGTTTCAGATAGTGATAGCAGAAGACTGGCCAGACTTGGTAATGATATTAAAGAAAGAAAGAAGAAACAAAGAAACCAAGCTGAAGCCAGGGCACATCTTGCACAAATCAAGTTGCTTGATATGAGTGATGCCATTCTTTTGGGTATCACTAAGGAGGAGTATGTTAGGATCAAGAATGATCCCAGGATAGTTGACCAGTTGAAAGAAATGCTGGATGTAGAACTGGACAGACACTATCCTGAGGATGAAGCAGAATTTGATGCCAGGAGTTTAAACATTTCAGTGGAGAAGGCTAAGGAGATAAGGGCCAGTGGGATTTTTAAACGAATTGAAAATGTTAAGAAGGTTGTGAAGAATGTTTTGAATCCACCAAGAAGAAGGATTCCACAACCAAGAAGACCACTGACAAGAGATGCAAGGGATGCTGACCTTAGCACATTTGTTGAACCAACTGGCGAGGTTTCAAATGAAGACATCAAGTCCGCTGTACTGGCTGCTGGTGCTGGGAGTATAAGAATTACAAATGAATCTGAAGCTAGAAGCTACTACTCCCAGATCATGTCAACCAGAAGACATAGTGGTACTATTAATGGTGTAAATGTAACAATCAAGCCAGGCACCAAAGTCTTTCAAGTCGAAGTTAGTTATACCAGGGGGCCACTGGTTAAAACTGACAATCCTGGTGCTATGCAATATGGGTTCAGCGAATGGGTTGAGATGGTGAATGTGCTAGATGCGAAGGCACAAAAGAATAGGTTTGAGAAAACATGGGTAAACTTTCTAAGGGGGAAAATTCAACATAAAGAAAATCTTGAGCAAAAGTTGAATATTGATCCTGAAGATACTCAGCCTATCTCTTCAGTTGCCAAGAGAAGAATAACTGGCGAAGGGCCATCTCATTAAGTTCTTTCTTCAGTTATCTACTTGTAATTTGTATTTACATTCTGTAACTTGTATAAATTCATTTCCTTGTATAAATGAAGTTACCAGTTTGTAACCACAAGGTAGATAAAAGATTAAAATCTAACAAACCTAAAAGAAAAACCTAAGGCATTTATTGATCTATAAAAATGCCTTAAGAACTTAGATAGATTTAAATCGAACAAGTCTCTATAGTTCACACTTGTATATATACAAGAACTAGAAAAAGACTTAGACTATATTTCTAGACAAATAGGGGGAATTTGTTAGGACCAGTTCACATGGAACTGACCAGTCACCAGTTGCATCTGGTGACCCAGTAACTGGTGACCAAGAAGATTTGTCCAGAAATATATTGAAGTCCAGTTGCACCGTACAGTCAACGCAACTGAAGACTTCCTCCAGTTGAGAACTGACCAGTTGAAGAATCATTCCAGTTGAAGTCGAAGACAACAAATGGAAGATCGAGAATGGCAATGGCAGCGAAGCCCAGTTGGCATTCTAGTCAGTTACAAACTGTAGACCATCAGTGGAAAGCCCTTACAAAGCTTTACACTGATTACGAGGAATTGACTTGTATGCTTTATGTACCTTTACCCGGATAATAAGCTTTGTCTTATTATTTAAGTAATAAAAGGTACATAAAGGTGGTTGTGTAAAGTTGCTTTATCATGCGACTTTACACTGCTTTTTAAGGAATTAAATGCTATTCCTTAAATGCTCTCAACCACATTTGTACGGCTAAAGTTAACATCCCAATGTTAACTTTGCCTATAAATACAAGTCATTGCACAACCAAGAATATTAAACACAAAACATATTCACACTTTGCAAAACTGCAATATTCTTGGTGAACTTGTGCAATCTTCTCTCAATCGCTAAAAGGAACATTTCACAACTTTAAGTGTTCGATTGTCTTGAGAAATTCCGAGTATAGATCAATTGTATTTCATAGGTTGTTAGGATATTTACATTCGTTGTATTATCTTGGTTCCGCATCAACCTTGCAATTTGTTTAATATCAATAAATAAATTACACATTGAAAATACATATTGTCTCATCAAGTTATCTTACAAGTTATTTGTATTATTGCATTGTTCTTTACTTATTGTCATTTATTTAAGTAATCTATCTAGAACTTGGTATATACACACTGCAACTGGTCGTCTCCAGTTCAGTGCATATATTGCAAAGTAACTCCACCATCGACATAGAGGTGTCTTCAGTAGTACCATCTAACGAGTTGGGACTTACAAACTTATTGTTTTATTTGTTTTACTTTAATACTTGTTTTATTTTACCTAAGACCTATATATATATATATTATATATATATAGTGTATATATATAATATATATATATTTTTGTGATATATAAATATAAAATATGTAGAGAATAGGTTTTAGGTAAAATAAAACAAGTATTAAAGTAAAACAAATAAAACAATAGGTTTCTTCACTGAAAATCACCGTGCATCAATTGCTTCGTGAATCTTCGTGCATCAATTTAACCATGATCTAAGGGTCAAGATCTTATCCTAGGTTAACGTGAGAACAACAAATATGGAGAGAACCGTGAGAAGCACTAGTTTTCCTCTCTCTTTCTCCTTTTTTGTGTGGTTTTTTATTTTTTTAATTTTTTTTCATTTTTTGAAACTTTTTTTTGTTTTGTTTTTTATTTTCTTTTAACAAAAACCCATTCCAAAAAAAATAAATTTTTTTTTTTGTAAAAAATCATATGGGTTACGTGTTGAAAACGTATGGATACGGTACGGGCGTTGCCCTCATCCGTTCTAAAGGGGTTGTCACCGGACGCATATGAGAATGATATGGATTTGATGGGCGGCGATCCAAGAGATGGTGGCGGTTTGATACGGTACGGGCGTAGCCCTTAATTCTAAGGGCAAAGCCCTTAGAGATGGTTTTTTAGTGGTTCTTTCACTTTTTAAGTACTATTTTATATATATATATATATATAGGAAAAGTGAATATAAGGTTTCGGTACCTAAGCTTAGGTGTGGAACCCCCACATACAATTTTTTTTAATATTTATTTATTAATGAATAAATGTTTGGGCCCCCATGAATTTTATGAATTAAAAAAACAATATGTGAGTGTTCCACACCTAAGCTTAGGTACCTAACAACCTTATATTACCATCCCCCATATATATATATATATATTGAAAAGTGAATATGGATTATTATTATCTAAAATAGAAAGCATCGTTTGGCTTTTGTTAGTTACAAGAAATTAACCTTTTAATTATTTTTAAAATTTAGGATTCAACTATAAGAATTATTTGAAATAAAAAATCACTCAAATGTTGACAAATGTAAATAATTTAATGTATAAATAATAAAAATCAAAAGCTGCTATGTAAAGTTCGTTACTACTTTATGTAAATAGAAGGTTACCCGCGCAATTGGCGGCTAAGTCGGCGGCGGCGAAGACGGGTGGCGTCGGTGGCGGTGACAACGGTGGGTAGCAATGTGGTTATTAATGTAAAAGTAATTGATTTAATGGGGGTAATGTAAAAATAATTAATTTTATTAAGGGTATTATAGGTATATTAGGTGAAAATATTTAAATTAGTGAATAAAGAATAATGGTAATTTAGGTATTTCAAATGATGAAAGTTTAAAGATAAGGGAGAGGTGATTTGTTTTTTAAAGGAACGAGATGAGTGCCCGCACAATGCGACGGCGGTGGCGGCAACGGGTGGTGAGTAACGATGTGGTTATTAATCTAAAAGTAATTGATGTAAATGGTAGTGTAGTTATTTTATGGTTAAGAGATGTATCTTTTGTAAATAATTTTATTAAGAGTATTATATAGATATTAGGTGAAAATATTTAAATTAATGAATAAAAGAAATAAATAGTTTGAATAAATATGGTTGGAAAAATGTTTTAAGAATATATTGGGTAGATTTAGTGTGTGAGTTAGGAATGTGTTGAAAATTAAGGGTATTTTGGGTATTTTAAAGGTAGAGAGTTGAAAGAGGAGAAGTTTATTTTATAATAGAGTATAGATATAGATATAAATGATTCTTTTTATCTTTTCAAATATCAAATCAATATATATAAAATATTGTTGTTAGCATGTCACTCCCATTAATTTCCCCTTTAACATAGAATTTCAATTGTCATATTATTTAAAATAAATTTAACTTTCATGATTTAAAACAATGAGTTTAAGGTTTTATAAGTAATTCATTTTTCATCCCTATATATGTAATGGTCTATATAACTATATCTATCAAGAAAATACAGTTAATATATGATTTTGTTGATTAAATCGTATTAGTAGGCTTGTTCTTAATCTTAATTAGGTGAATGTAACGAAAATCTTATTTAACGAGTTGGGTGAACTTAGCAAGAATCGTTACCACTTTGACCAGGTGAATCCAGCGAGAACTCTAGTTGCGAAAAAGTCGTTCAACAATCCATTAATATGAATAGTGAATTAATTTTCTCCATGTGATCAATCTGATTTCAAGCAATTATATTTCTATTATAATTTTTTATAAATTCATCTAAATTGATTGCTAGGTAAAACTCTTGTATACCAACGGTTGAGGCATTTTAATTATTTTTTTTACTTTTATGCAAATTAGTTTAATTAAAAATCGTGACAATCTCTAACCGTCTTTTAGAACTACATTAGTCACTTTTATTAATAACACGCGTCCCTACGAATGATCTTGAACTTACTTATCTACAATATTACAAACAATCGGGTCCAATGCCGTGAGTGAGTTGTACTATATAGAAAGTAAAATCCTTGTAATTTATAACTTCTAAAACTTGCACTTCAGCACAATTTATTCTAAGATTATCTTTCAAAGAAAACAATTCGCAACTAATAAAACAATTTGATGTTAATTGATATATTAGATTTAGGGAGAAAGTTTTAGTTGTTCCGTCTGTTATATCAGCCGTTTCGAAAAATATTATCATATGATATGATAACAAGTAATAAAACTTTTATATGATATAAGTTAAAAGCTAATTTTAATGTGTCTAATTATATTTGTAAGTCCCAAAAATATAGTAATGTCAATTGTGATACCAGTTCTTAAGCTCACTCTAGTGATACAATACTAGGTGGTGGATAGATTTTAATATTGTAAGTTTTAAATGTATTTTATTTTATTAACTTTAAATGAAATACAAGGTTGTTACGAAATCAATGCAATACAAAGATGTAACTATCTTAACAACCTATAAAATACAAAGTGATCTAAGGATAACCAAAATTTCTCCATTGCTTACATCTAAGTGAAAATATTTTCGCCAGATTCTCGTCCCAAGGATAGCCAAGATACTAAATATCTTCAAACACCTTTCGAGCGGACAAGGTTTCTCTTGAAAGACAAGCTCATTCTTCGCTTTCTAAATATTCCAACACAACAACATAATTGAATGAAACACGGCCCTGGGAACAAAACAGAGGCACTACTTCTCTAATAAATCACGAGTAGTAAATGAAAAAATAGGGAAAGTATTTGCTTTAGTTAATTTAAATTAATTTCGACTTATTAACAATGCATTAAATATTATAATGTAGTATTACATATAAGATTAGAATAAGGAAGTTTTAATAAATTATGTTTTTAAGTCAAGGATAAAATGATATATAGGGTATGTTTGGTAAGAAGCTTTTTGGAGCTTTTAGGAGCTTCAAGCTTTAAGCTTTTGAGAAAAAGCTCCTAACTAATAAAAAGCTTCGTTTGGTTAGAAAGGCTACAAGCTTTTAATATTTGGTGAAAAGCTCTTTATCTAAACGCTACCTAGCGTTCTACCTAGCTGTTGGTTTTCTAATTACTTAAATATCCCTTATTTCATTACGTGAGAATGTGAGAAAAGGCAGGTAATTGTCATTCAAATATCTCTAACATACTAAACAAGTAAAGTGTAGATGTGAAAATTTTTGTTGCACTGTATTTTCTTTATGTATATGTTAAGGTGGGTTTTTTAAAATATAAATTGGAAACAAGTTGATTTTTGTTATGTATAGTATTTAATCGAGAAATAAGTTATATATATGTTTAATATTAAAAAGCAATAATCTATATGTTTAATGTTAAATATGGTTTAATATTAAGTATTTTTATTTATGTCTATTTTTGTCATTTTGCATCTTTTATTAAAAGCTCCAGCTATTCTACCAAACACTTTAATATATTAAAAAGCTTCCGCTTCCAGCTTTCAGTTACAGCTAACAGCTTCCAGTCCAGCTACCAGCCACCAGCTACCAGCTAGTTTTGCCAAACATACCCGTAATGTAACTAGCAAGCTGTCCAGGAAAAAAATGTAGCTAGCAATGCACGCGAGTCTTTTTCATGTTGTTTAGCAAGAATACATAGCTAAAAGTTTGGAGGCGACAACTACCGACTTCATGATCACCAGCTTGGTGTAATAGTGTTTGATTTTATTTTTTTTTGTAAAAGAGGAAGTTACATCGTTATTATATTATAAAATTAATCTTTACTTTAATTTATTTATGTATATTGTTATTTTGACTATCTAATATATAGTAATAAAGTTAGTTTAAAATTTTCGTTTAATTTAATTTGATTTGAATAAATAATTTTATACTAAACAATATAAATATGTTATCTTATTGGTTTTTAAAAAAGTTAGTATTTTAAAATTAAAATGTAATATTAAGTTTTAATGTTAGAGATTATATTAGAGGGTACCCAATGCCCAGGACTCATCCACCAAAGACTAGTCCCTGTCAGCGCCACATCAGCAAAAAACACTCCAAGGACTAATCCCCCCAAAATACACCCAATGCACTCATCCACCAAAGACTAGTCTTGGACCTACCAATTATTTAATTATACCCTTTTATCCAAAGTTTACACTTTTAACCCTTCAAAATTAATAACAAACTAAAACATACACAAATAAGAAACACTTCATTAAAAATAAAAACATTACAATACTTATTAAAAATAAAGAAAACACACATTAAAAAAAAAAACATTACAATAGTTTATTTTAAAAAAACACGCATTAAGCCGGGAGGCGCCATATATGCTCCGTAAGATCATGACGAAGAGCATGATGCATAGTGCGATCTCGAAGCTCCTTGCCGGTTCGTTGGTGAACTGCCATCCTTTCCTGGAACGTACGCTCAGGTAAGACGATTGGATCATTATCGTCTCCATCCTCGAGTGAGCTTATGGCGTACCCCGCGTCTTCAACCTTCATGTTATGCAATATAACACACGCGTACATTGTTCGAGTTATTCGATTCACGCTTTTTGATCTTGCTGGTTGGCTTAGAATGTGCCATGAATTTTGAAGCCCTCCAAAGGCACGCTCGACATCTTTCCGAGCACTTTCTTGATACTTTTTAAATTCGGTATTTTATAATTTAATAATTGTCTATATATTAGTAAAAGATTGTACTTTAATATTTTGTTTGAATATGTTCTTTTTATCTAGGCCGACAATTATTGTATTTCATCATAAAACGTCAAGAATCTAGTGGGTTTTAGGTTCTACTAAAGATAGAAAAAGACCTCCAATCTTGTTGGGCATGAGAATCGAACCATTGACCTTTGTTTCTAGAAGCAAGAACTTTAACCACTTGATCCAACCCAGTTGGTTAAAGAATTAAACTTGTGATTTTTGATAAACTACATGGATGTTTTTTGTAATTAACTCATTATTTTATAAGAAATAGGGCCATTTCGTTTCTTTCTCCAATTAATTAATTAATTAAATAAATACGACCCACAAAAAAAACAAAAACAAATTGCATTTCAAAATTTCAAGGGTTTCTTACATCTTCTTCTATCTACCTCCATATTATCTTTTTCTCTATCGAATAGGGATTTCAACACCTTGTTTTTAATTTTTTCTTTTTTTGAATAATAATCATTTATGATTGTATAATTTTCCCTTTTTTATTTTATTTTGTAAAAGAGGAAGTTACATCGTTATTATATTATAAAATTAATCTTTACTTTAATTTATTTATGTATATTGTTATTTTGACTATCTATATATTAGTAAAAGATTATACTTTAATATTTTGTTTGAATATGTTCTTTTTATCTAGGCCGACAATTATTGTATTTCATCATAAAACGTCAAGAATCTAGTGGGTTTTAGGTTCTACTAAAGATAGAAAAAGACCTCCAATCTTGTTGGGCATGAGAATCGAACCATTGACCTTTGTTTCTAGAAGCAAGAACTTTAACCACTTGATCCAACCCAGTTGGTTAAAGAATTAAACTTGTGATTTTTGATAAACTACATGGATGTTTTTTGTAATTAACTCATTATTTTATAAGAAATAGGGCCATTTCGTTTCTTTCTCCAATTAATTAATTAATTAAATAAATACGACCCACAAAAAAAACAAAAACAAATTGCATTTCAAAATTTCAAGGGTTTCTTACATCTTCTTCTATCTACCTCCATATTATCTTTTTCTCTATCGAATAGGGATTTCAACACCTTGTTTTTAATTTTTTCTTTTTTTGAATAATAATCATTTATGATTGTATAATTTTCCCTTTTTTATTTTATTTTGTAAAAGAGGAAGTTACATCGTTATTATATTATAAAATTAATCTTTACTTTAATTTATTTATGTATATTGTTATATTAATTTTAAAATTAAAATGGTTAAGTATATAAGATTTTAAATGTTAAGACATACTATATACTTATACTAGAGCAATATCTTGTGTTAACATACGAGTTGCTTATATATTTTTTGTTCGGATACTTTTTAAAATCGGTATTTTATAATTTAATAATTGTCTATATATTAGTAAAAGATTGTACTTTAATATTTTGTTTGAATATGTTCTTTTTATCTAGGCCGACAATTATTGTATTTCATCATAAAACGTCAAGAATCTAGTGGGTTTTAGGTTCTACTAAAGATAGAAAAAGACCTCCAATCTTGTTGGGCATGAGAATCGAACCATTGACCTTTGTTTCTAGAAGCAAGAACTTTAACCACTTGATCCAACCCAGTTGGTTAAAGAATTAAACTTGTGATTTTTGATAAACTACATGGATGTTTTTTGTAATTAACTCATTATTTTATAAGAAATAGGGCCATTTCGTTTCTTTCTCCAATTAATTAATTAATTAAATAAATACGACCCACAAAAAAAACAAAAACAAATTGCATTTCAATTAATTAATTAATTAATTAATTAATTAATTAATTAATTAATTAATTAATTAATTAATTAATTAATTAATTAATTAATTAATTAATTAATTAATTAATTAATTAATTAATTAATTAATTAATTAATTAATTAATTAATTAATTAATTAATTAATTTTATAAAATAGGGCCATTTCGTTTCTTTCTCCAATTAATTAATTAATTAAATAAATACGACCCACAAAAAAAACAAAAACAAATTGCATTTCAAAATTTCAAGGGTTTCTTACATCTTCTTCTATCTACCTCCATATTATCTTTTTCTCTATCGAATAGGGATTTCAACACCTTGTTTTTAATTTTTTCTTTTTTTGAATAATAATCATTTATGATTGTATAATTTTCCCTTTTTTATTTTATATGGATGTTTTTTGTAATTAACTCATTATTTTATAAGAAATAGGGCCATTTCGTTTCTTTCTCCAATTAATTAATTAATTAAATAAATACGACCCACAAAAAAAACAAAAACAAATTGCATTTCATTAGGAAACAAATCGGGTCTCATGTACGTTGATAAACTCGAACGAAACTGGTTGTTCATGATGATTTTTGTGTATACAAAAGTGTGTTTTGGGGGGGGGGGGGGGGGGGGGGGGGGGGGGGGGGGGGGGGGGGGGGGGGGGGGGGGGGGGGGGGGGGGGGGGGGGGGGGGGGGGGGGGGGGGGGGGGGGGGGGGGGGGGGGGGGGGGGGGGGGGGGGGGGGGGGGGGGGGGGGGGGGGGGGGGGGGGGGGGGGGGGGGGGGGGGGGGGGGGGGGGGGGGGGGGGGGGGGGGGGGGGGGGGGGGGGGGGGGGGGGGGGGGGGGGGGGGGGGGGGGGGGGGGGGGGGGGGGGGGGGGGGGGGGGGGGGGGGGGGGGGGGGGGGGGGGGGGGGGGGGGGGGGGGGGGGGGGGGGGGGGGGGGGGGGGGGGGGGGGGGGGGGGGGGGGGGGGGGGGGGGGGGGGGGGGGGGGGGGGGGGGGGGGGGGGGGGGGGGGGGGGGGGGGGGGGGGGGGGGGGGGGGGGGGGGGGGGGGGGGGGGGGGGGGGGGGGGGGGGGGGGGGGGGGGGGGGGGGGGGGGGGGGGGGGGGGGGGGGGGGGGGGGGGGGGGGGGGGGGGGGGGGGGGGGGGGGGGGGGGGGGGGGGGGGGGGGGGGGGGGGGGGGGGGGGGGGGGGGGGGGGGGGGGGGGGGGGGGGGGGGGGGGGGGGGGGGGGGGGGGGGGGGGGGGGGGGGGGGGGGGGGGGGGGGGGGGGGGGGGGGGGGGGGGGGGGGGGGGGGGGGGGGGGGGGGGGGGGGGGGGGGGGGGGGGGGGGGGTTAAAGAATTAAACTTGTGATTTTTGATAAACTACATGGATGTTTTTTGTAATTAACTCATTATTTTATAAGAAATAGGGCCATTTCGTTTCTTTCTCCAATTAATTAATTAATTAAATAAATACGACCCACAAAAAAAACAAAAACAAATTGCATTTCAAAATTTCAAGGGTTTCTTACATCTTCTTCTATCTACCTCCATATTATCTTTTTCTCTATCGAATAGGGATTTCAACACCTTGTTTTTAATTTTTTCTTTTTTTGAATAATAATCATTTATGATTGTATAATTTTCCCTTTTTTATTTTATTTTCCTCTAATAATGGGTTTGTTTCCGTGGTATTGAATTTAGGGTTTCTATCTTTTTATTACATATATATATATATAATCTATATATATAATCGGAGCAAGTTACTTATAATCACTGGTATTGTTTTCTCTTCAAGGATTACATCATTGTAAGTCCTCTATCATTATCTGTTCAATTTTGATTTTTTTTTATATTTATCTCTAATTTAATAATATTGGAAATGCTTTATTATTTTTGCTGATGATAATTAACATGCATAAATTGTGTTTGTGCACTTCAAATTATATTTTGATTGATTTTTATAATAATATGTTTTTTATGTGATTAGATGTATTCGGCTATCGATGACATTGTATGCGTTTTTGCTCGAAATTTGTATGCTAAGTAGTTTCTAGTGCTTTTGCCTTTCTCTATGAACCTCGTAATTATTAGGTCATTTTACGATGCCGAGTGAACAAAATGTGAATATAGTTATTAACTTGTTATATGTTTTGAAGAGTCAATGAGTTTTCGGCCTAGTGTTTATATGTTTAAGTCCCGACTGGGATGTGGGTGTCGACTGTTGGTTCGCAGTTCTCAGAACAAACTACAATAAGTTCATTTCATTGAGTTGTTCTTTATCTGATATTTCTCATACAAATTATGATGATTACGTATTTTATGTTACGTGTAGTCGACTTGTAGCTTGTTTATGGTTACTCAAATAGTAATTTTTATTGGTCTACTTTACTTAGAGCTTTATTTAATTTGTAGAAATTAACAGGATTTCTGGTAATGAGATCGAAGGCGTTAATTTATATGTGAAGCAGTTTGTCAATTGTTTGAATTTTATGTTTTTGTTTCTTATATGTTTTCTTTTTATATATATTTGGATTCAGTAATAGACTTGAAATATTTGGTACTAACATTGTATTCATAGAAGGGTGTTTGTGTTTTACCATGATATGCGATTTGATCAATGAATCTGATGTTACAACAGGGACAGAGAGATTGACTGAATAGTGGATATGTCTGAAAGCAAAAACATGTCTTCGCCATATGTTGTCCTTGAAAACCGTTCCCTTGACCAGTGGAGAGTAACTGAGCTGAAAGACGAACTCAAAAGACGCAAACTAATGACGAAAGGGTTGAAAGATGAACTTGTTAAGAGGTTGGATGAAGCTATTCGTGCTGAAATATCGAAACAAGCTGACCAAACTCATGACAATGGTGTCAATAATACTGACCAGCCCAAGGTTCCATCTGATGAGGCAACAGCCGAACTGATTGTTGCAGAAGATACCACCAGTGTCATGGTTAACAGCAGTGCCAAAAACGAGAGCTTAGAGGACGATAACGAGATAGATTTATCAGATAAGACTCAGAGCTTAGAGAAAGATAAAGTAACCGAGGATTTCGATAACAATGTGAGCTTAGAAAAAGATAACATGCCAGCAAATTTGGGCAGTGAAAACCAGAATAGTGAGGTTATGATAACTGAAGAGGTCTCAAACTTGCAACCGGGTGTTGGAGAGTCAACGGAAGAACCCGGGCCTAATTCAACTGATATTGGCAGCCATGAAGTTGAGGTCAGCCATGTAATATCTGATTCTATTTCTATTGATACTGCTATGTCAATTAGTGAAAAGAATGAACTTAAGGATAATGTAATTGCTGATGATGTCAAATTAGAAGTCGATGTTAAGCCTGGGACAGATTCAATTGTGGCTGATGAGTCACATGAGGACAAGGTTACTACCGAAGAAAAAGATTTCAGCATTTCTGAAAGTATAAATATAGACAAGAAAAATGATAGTGGAGATATGGGTTCTCCTGAGAAATTAAATTTAGATCGAAGTTCTGGTGATGATTCCATGGATGAGGATACATTAGAGAATAAACAAATTGACTCGAAAGATGTAGGAGATATGAGTGAGAAAACAGAGGTGGGTGTGGTTAAAGAGGATGGGCCTGTTGATGTAATGGTTGAGGATACACCTGCTGCCAAGAATACTGAAAGTGAGCCGACTGCGGTGTTGACAAAAAGAAAACTTGATGGTAAAATTTTATCCTATGATCATGTCTCCTACAGTCCTACCTTTATATCTCTTACATTAAATTTATCTTATTGCATATTGGTGGCTTAAGTATGCTTTTTTGTTTTTCGTTAATCATAGTTTGTTTTGACTGCTCTGGTTTCTTAATCTGCAAAAGGATTTTTTTGAAGTGTTTGTAAACATATATACCTGTTTGTTCTTTAGGTAATAATCAGAAGGTGGTGTGGTGTCTTGAGTAGTTGAAGGTGTTCTTTAATCTTATCATAGTTTCTGACCACTATAACGTGAGCTGCTGAGCATATTTTTTTAAACGACTCCCAGTACTAGTTTCCTTAAGCTCCTTTAATGCCCGCAACAATACATTAGTGTTCCCTGCTAGTATCAGCTACTTTTGATGAAATATGGGAACAACCTTTTTAATGCATATCTTCTCTAAGTAATACCAGTTTTGGATTATGGAATTTTTTGTGATACTTGGTAGATCTTATTTGGCTGTAGTCCTTGAGGTGAATTGTTAGGCATATTGGAGTGCAATTCTTCTGCTCTCTGTTTTAAGAACACAGCCTGATTGTAGTCCTTTTTTGAATATTGAGGTGGCAAAATTTTTGGTGGGGGGAATGGGGAGTTGGGTAAGGAGTTACAGAAAAAATGGATTATTTTGAGACAGGTCAATTTTTTCTCGAACGGGTGACATGAAACACTTCATGCAAAACACTTTTATGTTACTGTTAAAATCTAGTAGTTCAAGTATAACCACAGAAAACTAGAAAAGTCATTACTCATGTTAAAACAAATATGCACGACTTTCCGTAACTACATCACTTGAATCTCAACCCATTCACATGAATGGGTTAAATTGCCACCTCCAAAGTTTTAACCTGTTTTTAGGTTTCTATCTTCTCCAGATTTTCCAAATTCTTTGCTTACTTGTATAGCTGTATATATATATATTCCTTATTAATAAATGACTATATATTGCTGACGTTGCAGACAAATCAGCAGTGGCAAACAGTGAGGTAACAAAGAAACAGCGCAGGTGGAATTCTGAAGGCCAGAAGGTCCCTGGGCAGCAAACTAATACTTCCGCATCTACTACACCCAAGGGTGCGTTCCAGGCCTCTAAAAAGAACAGTTTTTCGAGATCTGATACTTCAGTTAGCAATGAGGAACCGAAGGAACGTGTTGGTGAGCTATCTTACTTGTTTCCTGTTATGTGAAATGTTTGTTAAGAAGGTCTCTAAGCTATACCTGATTCATTTGGCAGTGCCTCCATCATCAAAACCTCCTACTACTTCTCTCAGAATTGATCATTTTGTGCGTCCATTTACTCTAAAAGCTGTGCAAGATCTTCTTGGTAAAACTGGTTCAGTTGTTAGTTTTTGGATGGATCATATCAAGACTCATTGTTATGTTACTGTAAGTTAACTTGCTGTCTCTTACTGCGTTAGTATTATCATAGTTTTTATGCGTGTATGTATTACATGTGAAGTGTTATGATTGTTTTACTCTAACATGGTGTGGATTAAAAAACAGTAGTAATAGAACCATAGATTACGACAATTTGGAGATGGGATGATGTATCAGGACTTGCATAACCTTTATTGTTTCGGCATTGTATATGGAAAATGAGGATTTTCTCCTTGTATTTTTGTGTTTTACGTTTTCTTTGGTTAAACACAAGCTATCATGTGTGAGGAAAAATATAGTGAGTGTTGAGTTTGATAGAATTATAAATGTTGTTGCTAATATATGGACAAGGGGACCATAAGTACGTGTTGGTCTAGGTTTTTATGAGATTGCACATCGCCATTCTTGGTATAGATGTACTCGTGATTTTTTCTATCTTTATGTAACATGTACAGCTCGTGATATCTGTGTAATATAATTGATTAATTTTAATTTTGTTCTGTCCATCTGTTTATTTTGTTTACATGGTGCCAGAGGTTAGAATCTTAAATTGGATTTATACACTTTAAAGATAAGTAGACACGTTACTATTAGAAGTATATTTCTTCTGCAAATTCCTCTAGGTAACAGATGGTTGGCCTGATGTTATGTTGGATCCTTTTGGATACTAATAGAGGTGGCAATTTCTATGTGTTTTGTGGGTTATGTTATATCTCCAACAGGTAAAAAGGGTCAAAGAAATAGCTTAAATTGAAACGGGTGAAACTGATGCATATGTTTTGTAAATAAATTATTCAATAAGTTGGCCTGTGGCTAAAACAATGTATTGTAAAATCTCACATACTATATACTGTTTTGGGTCAAATTGGCCCAATCAAGCAATACCTCGTTTTGACCTAATATCCAGCCTGCCTAACTTTACACATCTAGATGCATGTATATGTTCACCCATGATTTTTCATTTTTTAGACCATTCTATATAATTAAGATGCAATAGCGAGTTACATATCATTTGAATGGCAAACAAGTTAGCTAGCAATTGACTGGTGAGCAGTTTTATCATTTGGACTAGGGAGCAGTTACCCGAATTAGGTTTTCTATATATATATATATATATATTTCTCTACTAATGAGTTTGTAGTGGTAATAAGTCTGTAGTTAATATGCTAGCGATGGATCTGTTTTGGTGAAAGTTCAAAATGCATGGGAGTGGAAAATCGATAAATAAGGAATTATACTTTTCCTCCATGTATATTCTTTTTTGTCTTGTGCAACAACAGACTTTTACAGTTCAATGAAACTACTAGTCCCTTTTTTTTTTGGAAATAGCAAATGTGTAAACTAGTCTTTTTGCTCCCAAAGGGTAGAGGTTAACAATCCTTCATCTTCATGTACACTGCAGTATTCATCAGTTGAAGAAGCTGTAGACACCCGAAATGCTGTGTACAACCTTCAATGGCCAGCGTATGGAGGACGTCTTCTTATAGCCGAGTTTGTGGATTTGTCAGAGGTGAAGAGTCGAACTGAAGCTCCTTTGCCATCTCCGGTGGCTCCTGTCAACATCAGCGCACCCGCCAAACACCAACCACCTCCAGCTGCCAAGAAACCACCACAGCAGCAGCTTCTTCCACCTCCTCCACCCCCAGCAGCCAAGAAACCACCTCAACAGCAGCTTCCTCCACCTCCCCTGCTCCCACTTCCACCACCACCACCATTGTCACTTCCACCACAATCCAGAGAACCGGCTCTTCCTCCACCTCCTCCGCTCCCTGCGAAATTCGAACCTCCAATTTTTACACTAGATGATCTGTTCAGGAAGACAAGAGCAACTCCTCGTATCTACTACCTGCCATTATCCGATGAACAAGTTGCCGCAAAACTGAAGGGTCAGGGGAAAAATGCTTAGAATATGAATGTAAGATAATGGTAACAAGTATCATACAATTACATGTTTGCAGGTATGCAGGTGTTGCGTTTAGGAAGGAACTGTTGGAGCAGAGAAGAAGCTCGTTTGGTGATAGTTTTAGATGTAATCGAGGAACCTCCATTTGTATTAAGACACAAATGTTTCAACTCTCACACTTTTGAGTTGATGAAAACTAATATTCTTCTTTATTTTTCGGATATTATTGTTCTCAAAACGTTGTACCCATGGTTGAGGTTACTTTTGTATGCCGAAACGACATGTTTTCTTGGAGATGGTTTTTACAGTTATGTTCTCTGGTTAAAGGGTGTTTGGATGTGAATTTTAGATTAGTTAGAATATAGAGTAAACGGCCGAAATCGTCCCTGTGGTTTACCCTAATAATCAAGTTTCGTCCTTAACTATTCGAAATGACACTGCCAGTCCTTTTGGGGATGATAAGGATCACATCCAGTCCTTTATGCAAACAAACATTTTCTCCCATCCGTTAACTCTCTCATGTGTTGTGCACATGAGGGTACTTGTGTCATTTTCTATCACTAAAGGACTAATAATGATATTTTTCCTTTTTTTTCTATTACCTGCAAATTGAGAAACATCGTCATCTTTACACTATCACCACCATCATCCTCTATCTATTCATCCATGTGCATGTATCTATATCTATATTTATATGAAGTAAATAAATAAATAAAACTTTCAATCCCCCAAATGCAATTCACCCATATGCATCATCTGTACACTAGTTTCTTTTCTCACCGACACATCACCCAAACATGATTCTAAATCTTCATTCGAGTATTCTGTCCACTAACTCAAAATACCAACAATTGTTAAGTTAAAAATCTAGAGATGTAGAAAACACATACATCAAAAAGTGTATCTATATCGAAAACACATACATTCATATTTATATCTACATGTATATGTCTATCATATATATATATCGAAAGATATATACATCATCCTTTACCAATTCACTGGAAAAACTCATCGGAAAACCAACCACCACCACCACTGACACATCGGAAAACTCATCGAGCGGTGGTGTTTCAGTTAAATCTATAAAATCGGAATTTGTAGTTAAATCTGGAAAATCGGCCACCACAAGATCCAGCCACCACCGCCAACATCCGGCCACCATCAAGATCCGGCACCACAAGATCCAGCCACCATCCTCCAACATCTGGCCACCGCCATCAAGATCCGGCCACCACTTCCAAGATCCAGCCACCACTTCCAAGATCCAGCCACCATAGATCTATACATGCACATAAATCGAGTCATCCTCCCTTTTTCCGGCGTCCTTTTCTTTTTCTTCTTTGTTTCCGGAAAAAACCCCACCGGGGATAAAAAACCCCTAATTTTTGTGGATTCGATTAGAGAGAGGACGGAGATGATGCTGGTGCCTAGTGTTGTTTGGACGGAGATGATGGACGACCAAATTCATATACGGAGATGATGCTGGTGCCTGCTGTTGTTTTCAGATGTTGTATACACACACACACACCAAATACATTGATAGTAGATAATAAACTTTTGCATCGGGTATATATGTTTATACAATTATACTTTTACAGTAAAGTGTTTCGACTTATAGATATTGTCTAGGATATCACGAAATCTATATGTATATATATTTGGATTTTGATTGAGTTCTTGAAATGTGAAATATAGATTTTGATTATATAGATATTAGATTAGATACATATATATATCATATATATGTATACATATCTGGGTTTTGATCTGAGTTGTGGTATACAAAGAAGATGGAAGTAATAAATTAATCAATATTGGTCGTTTAAAGGTGGCAAAAGTCAGAAATACCCTCACGAGTTATCCACGTGCGGTGGTTAACGGATTGGAGCAAACGTCCGTTTGCATAAAGGACTGGATGTGATCCTTATCCTCCCCAAAATGACTGTCAGTGTCATTTCGAATAGTTAAGGACGAAACTTGAATAATAGTCTAAACCACAAGGACGATTTCGGCCGTTTACTCTAGAATATAAAACACTAAAAGAAACTTATTGCAAGAGTTGGTTTCTGGCAAATAGTAAAGTTAAAATTTATATATTTTCAAGACAAATAGTCGCATTTTTAACGATCCACTACTATTTATAACAATAACAATCCCTTTGTTTGATTCCATGGTGTTATCAGTTTATCTGTTGACTCACATTTGACTCGAGCTTGTGTCATGATTATTTCTCTCATAAACATGTTGTTCTATATTATATTCTAGTCATAATCATAATTAACGAAGTGCTAATCAATTGTGTGAAATATATATATATTTATATACTACTACATACATAATAATTCTATCTAAAAATTTCATTTTTTCATATACGTATCAACATTTTAATTTTAATGAATTAATTTATACACTAGTTTTTTTTGTCTGCTTCTAGAATTCTTTTTACTAACTCTTCTATATGATACACCGAATACCGTTATATCGATTACCATGAATCGAACCGTCAATGAACCGAAAAGTATGAAAAAAATGATGATTTGGATCGGACTCGAACTGATGAACTTAAACATAAAATTACCACAAAAAAGATGATCGATTACTAATTACAATAAGTTTAATAGGATAGAAATTACAAAAGGAATTCAATAATTGCATCATTTACAAACTTTAGAAAAAAACCATTAAACATCCCATGCAATAACATCAAATCATCAATAACTATACATATATACATATAAAATAAAGATTACATTCAAGGTGAGAAGAAACCATCAATTGTTGCAAGTCCGATTTTTGATTTAGGCTCATGAACAAATGTCTTCAAATGAGGCCTGCTTTTGATCATCATCCACCCTTCAGAAACAACCAAATTATTATTAGATGATGATGATGGTAATAACAACAACTCAATATCATCTTTTGACATCTTTTTCATCATCTTTTCATATTCTTCAGCCATTAGCATCGCTATATCCGTCATTTTGTAAGAGATTTTTATGCTTATTTTTGCTCCTTTGTAATTAAAAGAGGATTTGAATGTTATGTTTAATTAGTTCAGTTGGGTGGGTGTTTGTTTTTATAGGCGAATGTTATGAATCATTAGTTGATAGAAATGAAATGGATATGGATAAGGATGTCTATATTTTCGGTGGATTATTTTATTAGTGAAACTGGTTGTTGGTCCCATAGGTTTCCTCATTCTATGTATAACAATTTATCAAATCAAATCACAAAGCACGCAACGGAAGATAAAACCTATGTAGTTAATTAATCAACCAAGATAGAAAACGTGTACCTTAAATTGATGAGAATAAATCAAGAAACTTTATAAAAGTTTAAAATAAACTCTCTACGATTGCACACACGACACGTGAATGCACGTATGCTAGTACTTGATCACGAACCGCAACGTTTGCTTTATCTCTTGATTTTGTCAAACAACTAAACCGAAAAATCCCTTTGTTCTTGGGAGGTTCGGCCGAATTAGAAGAGAAGGAGGAAGGAGGAAGAAGTAAAGAGGGCTTTTCCTTTTTCCTTTTTATATCCAAAACCCTTTTCGTATTTGACATAGATTAGGATTCGTATTAGATATAAACTAGGATTAGTATATAAGAAAACAAGTTAAACTTAATGAGTTAAAAACTCATTAATTAAAACCGGCCCCCTTTATTTTATAATTAGGAAACTTCTAGAATCTCCTAATTACAAATTAAGCCTTCCTTAACTAACGCCGTTAACTAGTAACCGTTAGTTTTTAACGACCACTCGTTAATTGAAATCGTGATCATATTAATTAAATACATTAAATATATTAATTAATATTAAATACATTTGTGTCGAGACGTGTGACCCCGTAGGCTTAAATCATTTCTGGACATACGTTCATTTCTACGTGATCATATACTTACAGCTCCCACTTGAGCTCGTAACAAATGAAGGTAATAACATTGGTTAGCGTCTAGCAACACGCCAATGCTCCCAGAAATATTTAAGTATAGTTTCTTAAAGTATATTTAAATGGTTGAGGCATTTATTATCCCTTTGTTCAGATACCGTGTTAAACATGAATACGGATCAATGTCATTTCATGATTTAACGATTCTGTTTCTCATTCCATAACTAATTAGAGATTACCAAATATAATCGAGAACCATCTGGATTTATTTGGGCACGGCCATGCAAACATCTTAATTAGTCCTAATGAGGGCGCCAATGGTATCATACTTCAACTTTTAAGTTGAAGGAACAAATCCTATATTGACTACACGTGTCAGTCATCATACTTCACTACACTTTCTGAAAATAGCCCTTTATGTACTCCCTTATTCAGGAGAGTTAGAACTATATCAAGTAAGTGCAATCCATACATGCTGACCTGCTTGTATCTCAAGTCAAAGGATCAATAAAGTAACCATTTACGAATTTCACTTAATGACGCTGATCCATAAAGTGATGAATTCGTTAGTGGGGTAGTCCGATATGCATCAACTATGGATATCATGTGAGTTTGGTGGGACCATCCATTATATATTCCAAGAATATAACCAATCGCTCAGATTTGTCTTAATTTAATTATATTCCCATATAATTAATCGACAATGGACAATTTAGAATATCTATTAAAATATTCAAGGATTAAACATGCAAATATAGGATACAATTAATATTAAATGAAATCAACATATCAAGTACTTTATTTCATTATCAAAAATATAAATTGTTTAACATCCCTTATCCAAATACCGAAACAACAGATTTACATGAAATAACTAGCTAATTTAAGTCCTATGCCCTCGGCATGCCTTTCAAGCTTGGGCCTAGACAAAGCTTTTGTGAAAGGATCAGCTAAGTTAAAATCTGTGTGAACTTTGAGTAATTTGATTTCACCTAGTTCGATCCGTTCACGAACATAGTGATATCGTCTAGCATAATGTCTGGCACCTTTCTGAACTCCGGGTTCGTTGCAATGATTAATGCACCAGTATTATCACAGTACATATCAGTGGGTAAGTCACTTGAGGGGATCACGTCAAGCCCGCTAATGAACTTCCTTATCCAGACTGCTTCCATTGCGGCTTCTGAGGCGGCAATGTACTCAGACTCTGTTGCAGACATAGCAACTGTTTTTTGCTTGCTGCTTTTCCAATCCACAGCACCTCCGTTAAGAACGAAGACGAATCCTGACTGAGACTTCGTGTCATCTTTATCAGTTTGAAATCCAGCATCACAGTATCCGGTCACTTTGAGCTCTAAGTCTGGATTTCCTCCATACACCAAAACATATCTTTAGTAGCCCGTAGGTACTTCAGAATGCTCTTAACAGCAGTCCAGTGACTTTCACCTGGATTCTGTTGATATCGGCTTACGATGTTTTGCGCGAACGCCACATCGGGTCTAGTGCATCTAACCGCATACATAATAGATCCCACAGCCGAAGCATAAGGGACTCTTCGCATACGCTCCACCTCATTAGGTGTAGTAGCACCCTGTTTGACAGATAAACTAAGTCCTTCTTGCATAGGTGTAAACCCACGCTTAGAATTCTCCATCTTGAATCGCTTCAAGACCTTATCAATATAAGCACTTTGACTTAGTCCAATTAATCGCTTTGATCTATCTCGGTAGATCTTGATTCCAAGAATAAATGCCGCTTCTCCTAAATCTTTCATGGCAAAATACTTTCCAAGATGGGATTTTACATCTTGCAACATCGGAATGTGTTTTCCTATGATCAATATGTCATCAACATACAAGACAAGGAAAGTAACATTACTCCCACTAGCTTTGCGATATACACATGGCTCATCAGGGTTTTGAACGAAACCAAACTTTTTGATTTCTTCATCAAACCTCTTGTTCCAACTTCTTGATGCTTGCTTTAGTCCATAAATGGACCTTTGAAGCTTGCATACTTTGTTGGGATGTTTTGGATCAATAAAACCTTCAGGTTGATCCATATAGACTTCTTCATCCAAGTAACCATTTAAGAAGGCAGTCTTAACATCCATTTGCCATATCTCAAAGTCATAGTACGCAGCTATGGCTAAGAGAATCCTAATAGCTCTAATGTCCGCAACTGGAGAAAAGGTCTCATCATAGTCAACACCGAAACGTTGAGTATAACCTTTCGCCACGAGACGAGCTTTATAGGTGTGTACATGTCCATCCATGTCCGTCTTCTTCTTGAAGATCCACTTACACCCAACAGTTTGAGCATTTTGTGGAAGATCAACCAAGCTCCAGACTTGATTGTCTTTCATGGATTTCATTTCCACCTTCGTAGCTTCAAGCCATTTTTCAGATTCCGGATCTGATAATGCAGCTTTGAAATTCGGAGGCTCATCGAGATCTCCTAAAATGTTTTCTTCTACCATCAGACATAATCTGTCAGTAGGACGTCTTGTCCTTTCGGACCTACGAAGTGGAATCGCTTCATCATCATCGACTTGAGGTTCATCACTTTGAACATTTTCCCCCCCAAGTTGATGATTGCTAGGAGCTTCAGAAGGTGACACATCTTCCTCTTGAATCTCATCAAGTTCTACAATCCTCCCACTGTTCTCTGGAACTAATTTCTTTTCAAAGAATTCAGCATATCAAGCAACGCGAACAGTGTTTTTGACGGGATCATAGAAGTCGTAACCCATCGTTTCCTTAGGGTATCTGACAAAGATGCACTTAGTAGTTCTGGGTTCAAGTTTGTCAGGCGTATCGCGCTTCACAAGTGCCTCACATCCCCAGACTCTTAAGTAAGACAGATTAGGAACATTTCCATGCCATAATTCATATGGTGTCTTGTCAACCTTCTTGGTTGGAACCATATTGAGAATGCGTACAGCAGTCTCAAGAGCATAATCCCAAAACGAAAATGGGAGTCGTAAGGCTCATCATAGATCTCACCATGTCTAGCAAGGTTCGATTTCTCCTTTCAGACACTCCATTATGTTGAGGAGTGTATGGAGGAGTAAGCTGTTGGACAATTCCACACGCTTTCAGATAATCCTTAAACTCTTGGCTTAAGTATTCACCACCTCGATCCGAACGAAGAATCTTGATGGTTTTTCCGAGTTGATTTTCTACTTCATTTTTAAACTCTTTGAATGTTTCAAACACTTCATGTTTATGTTTAAGCAAGTAAACATAACCATAACGACTGAAATCATCCGTAAAAGTTATGAAGTAGCTAGCTCCTTTTCTTGACACATGTCTAAATGGGCCGCAAACATCGGTATAATGAGTCCAAGAAGATCTTTAGCCCTCTCCGGTTTATGCGAAAAAGGTTTTCTCGTCATTTTGCCGGAAACACATGACTCGCATTTATCAAATGATTCATCATTTAATTGTAAAATCCCTTCACGTTGAAGTCTTCCAATGCGATTTTTGCCAATGTGTCCAAGACGACAGTGCCACAGATAAGTAGAGTCCAAGTTAGTCTTGGCTCTTTTGCTAACATTATACATTGAATTATTTGAATCACAACCACGCATATCAATTTCATAAATGCCATCACAAGCAATAGCATCAAAATAATGAACATTATTTTTAGAAACTGAAATACCATAATCATTAAAAACATTAATGAATCCGTTGTCTTTCAACAAAGAAACTGAAACTACACCTCTAGTAATAGAAGGTGCATAATGACAATTGTCTAAAACAATTATTAAACCGGAAGGAAGAACTAAATGATATTCTCCAATAGCTTCAACAGGTGCTGGTAGACCATTGCCCATGAACAGCTGCAAAGCTCCGGGCTTCAGCTTCCTCCTTTTCCTAAGTGCCTGTAATTCATTACAGATATGAGTTCCACAGCCAGTGTCATAAACCCATGATTTACGCTTAGTAAAGGAAAATAATTCAATGGTGAAGATACCTGAAGTACTAGCAACGCTTGCTTGCTTCTTCTTCACATTCAACTCGGCAAGATACTTGGGACAGTTCCTCTTCCAGTGCCCGACTTCATTACAATGATGACAGGTCTGGTCTTTAGCCGGATGCTCTTTCTTAGCCGGAGGGGTTTTCTTTGGTTTGGGGAATAAGCAGCTTGCTTACCCTTGCCTTTACCATCAAACTTGCCTTTAGCTTGGTGCGATTTCTTAGCTTTCTGGATCCGACCCCCCTTAATCATAAGGACATTTGGGTCATTGGCCTTCTTTGGAATCGTCTTCTCATATTCAATGAGCATAGCATGAAGTTCATTGACGCTTTTTCATAGAGTGCATGGTATAGTTTTGCACAAAACCCTCATATTCCTTCGTAAGGGATTTGAGAATCATGCCAACTTTTACCTCTTTATGATAGCGTACTCCATCGAATCCAATTTGTCAAAAATGCTCTTCATCTTGAGCACATGACTGCTAACCGATTTGCCAGATTCAAGTTTCATGTCATGAAGTTCCACGACTAAGTCAAACAGTTCCACTCCAGCTTGTTTTTCATACAAGGATTTAAGTTCTGTGATCATATCATATGGAGTGTAGAGTTCGAATTGTTTTTGAAGCTCAGGAGACATGCTCGCAAGCATCAAACAACAAACTTCATTGAATCTAGTGTACTGAATCCTATATTCAGCTTTTTCAGCTGCTGTGGATTCAGCACTTGGTTCGGTTGGCCATTGCCTTTCAATGACATCCATGCGTTCCTCAACTCTTAGAACAATTCTCAGTTGACGATACCAGTCATTGAAATTTGATCCATTAAGCTTTTCTCTTTCAAACATTTGCCGAAAAGCATTGGTGTTTGTGGAAGGATTCATTGCCATCTACAAACAGATTAAGTTCAAAAATCAGTATTTTCGATAATAAATCCTTAAGAAATCAATTACCCAATGTTTATCAATAAACAATTAATTTCATTAAGGCTAGGATCCAATTGACATACAATCATTTCATCAGTTGATCTGCTAGAAATGATTGCACTCAAAAGGTAAGTGACGAGCAGTAATTGCATTTCATGTGCAATTCCTAGTAAGAATGGGACCTACAAATCACACTTGATTCATCAAGCGATTTGTAGTCATGTTTTGTCCCATCTTTTGCCACGGGTCAAGGTCTCACCGCTTAACTCGCTTTAAGTCGTCCAACCAAGAACGCGCAAATTTGTCCACCACTGTGTACCAGTGAGTGGGATTTGCCATGCAACTGCCATTTCACCACTGTGTACCAGTGAGTAAAACAACAGCCACAAGTGTCCTTTACTAGTTGGGTGGCAATGACTTAAGTTTATTGGGTCAATCAATTTGATGTGTGATCAAAAAGTTATGTTTGAAAATTCATGCATATCTTCTAAACATAATATGTTTATAAAACTCATTTTTATTGCCTTTAAATACAAAAGAGCTCGGTAGCTCCATTCGAACGCACAAAGAAGCGCAAGGGCAAAGGTATGCGATAAACGCGATTTAAAAACCCGCCCTTTTAGGAGGCTAGCGCACTCCGACTTATACCTCTCTTAGAGTTTTGTTCAAATGGGTGAGCCGGTGTATCTTTTGATTTTAGGGCACCAATTTTTATAAACAAAATCTTATTTCAATATATTTAGTCAAGTTTATTTTTCCAAAAACAATTTTGCACACAATTTTCATAAAAAGGCAAAATTAAACTTACTAAATTCACAACTTAACAATTAAGGTAATTAACCTATTTTGGTCACTATGGTATAAGATTGGCTCCTCTTTCACATGGAAAGAGACCACATACATCAAGTTGCCTTGATTGCGTAAGCCAAAATATCTATAACAAGTTTATCTACCATAAAACAGGATGCTGATCTGGAAAATCCAGCAGCTTCACGACCAAATCTGGCCCTGAAGAAGGCCGAACTGGGCTTAGCACAAAACATAAAAGTTGTAGCCCTATGAGTCAAGCATCTACTGTAAAGATTTCAGCTTCCAACTCCTTACGGTTAATTAGTTATGATTTTTTTAGTGAACTGGTGTCAAACAGAAACTTTCACAAAACATAATCACATTGTCACACAATTAATTATTCAATTATCTAGCATAATTAACCCTAATGATCAAGATTTCATATCAATATATCTAAGTAATAATCATGAACAATTTGCATGAAAAATTCATGATTTTTACTTCTATTTAACAATTAAATAATTAAAAGTACACCATATATACATGCAATTTATCACATAAACATGTAATTAATCAAAACTTGGATTAGGAACCCAAAAAAACAATTTTTTTTTTTTATTTTCTGGAAAATTTCGAACCATATATATATATATATATATATATATATTTAAATAATGTAATTAAATTACAAAAACAATTTAATATATATATATATATATCCGAAAATTTGAAGATCAAGACCCTAACCCCCCTTCAAGTTTTGATTTAATTGGTAATTAAAAACATACATAGTAGGCTCGTGATACCACTGTTGGGTTATATAACAATTTATCAAATCAAATCACAAAGCACGCAGCGGAAAATAAAACCTATGTAGTTAATTAATCAAAACTTGGATTAGGAACCCTAAAAAAAAAATTTTTTTTTTTTATTTTCTGGAAAATTTCGAACCATATATATATTAATAATATAGATATATAATGTAATTTAAATTACAAAAACAATTTAAATATATATATATATAATATATATATATATATATATATATATATATATATATATATATATATATATATATATATATATATATATATATATATATATATATATATATATATATATATATATATATATATATATATATATATATATATATATATATATATATATATATATATATATATATATATATATATATATATATATATATATATATATATATATATATATATATATATATATATATATATATATATATATATATATATATATATATATATATATATATATATATATATATATATATATATATATATATATATATATATATATATATATATATATATATATATATATATATATATATATATATATATATATATATATATATATATATATATATATATATATATATATATATATATATATATATATATATATATATATATATATATATATATATATATATATATATATATATATATATATATATATATATATATATATATATATATATATATATATATATATATATATATATATATATATATATATATATATATATATATATATATATATATATATATATATATATATATATATATATATATATATATATATATATATATATATATATATATATATATATATATATATATATATATATATATATATATATATATATATATATATATATATATATATATATATATATATATATATATATATATATATATATATATATATATATATATATATATATATATATATATATATATATATATATATATATATATATATATATATATATATATATATATATATATATATATATAAATAAATGTAGTTAATTAATCAACCAAGATAGAAAACGTGTACCTTAAATTGATGAGAATAAATCAAGAAACTTTATAAAAGTTTAAAATAAACTTCTCTACGATTGCACACACGACACGTGAATGCACGTATGCTAGTACTTGATCACGAACCACAACGTTTGCTTTATCTCTTCTACTTTGTCAAACAACAAAAACCGAAAATCCTTTGTTCTTGGAAGGTTTCGGCCGAATAAGAGAAGGAGGAAGGAGAAGAAGTAAAGAGGGCTTTTTCCTTTTTCCTTTTTATATCCAAAACCCTTTTCGTATTTGACATAGATTAGGATTCGTATTAGATATAAACTAGGATTAGTATATAAGAAAACAAGTTAAACTTAATGAGTTAAAAACTCATTAATTAAAACCGGCCCCCTTTAGTTTATAATTAGGAAACTTCTAGAATCTCCTAATTACAAATTAAGCCTTCCTTAACTAACGCCGTTAACTAGTAACCGTTAGTTTTTAACGACCATTCGTTAATTGAAATCGTGATCATATTAATTAAATACATTAAATATATTAATTAATATTAAATACATTTGTGTCGAGACGTGTGACCCCGTAGGCTTAAATCATTTCTGGACATACGTTCATTTCTACGTGATCATATACTAACAGTTTCTCATTCTATGTCTACGTTAGTTGTTGTTTTATACGATGAAGCATACTGTGGGCCTAGTACAAACAAAGACTTAAAATGTACGTTACATATATTTCAAACATTGCATCTATGTTTATGTTTTGTTTGATGGTTGTGTTTGCTTAAATTTAATTGAACCAATACAAACATAAAATTTTGTTATGTTTCTTCAATTGCCTCAATTCATTTATGTTTTGAGTCATGTGATATTACTGACTATAAATAGTTACAACTATATCTTTTGTAAATCCGCAAGTTGCTTTCCAAGATACAAAGTTGTATATTATTAACAAGATTTAGACATATCAAGATTTAGGCAGAGTAGGTAGCATCAATGCATGGAATTGTGTAGTATAATTTGATTATCGGAATGTATAAGATTTTGGTAGAATAAAATTTAAAATTTTCTATATTAATCTAAGAAGATAAAAAATAAATAAATTAAAATACCATTACATAAAATTCTCATAAATGATGAAAACCAAACGGCCCATGATCTCTTGATATTCAAATTAATGATCATTTTTTGTTCTTCATGTCAACATAGCTATAGTCTATACATGTTCAAAACGGTCAATTAAGACTTAATTTGATGCATCAATTTCAGTAAATTATTTTCAATTTCAGTTGCGGTGTAGACATCAATTGCTAGCATGCAATTATTAGTTTTTTGCTATGATACATATCAATGGGTATTTTTCATATTAATCCACATCCGTAAGTTAACAAAGAAAATACAATTACAGAAAACACTTTCTCCCATTACTTAACAATTTCTAATATTAATATACACAAACTTACCAATTATATTAAGAAACTTAAAATGAGACCAAAACACACAGTTTTTTGGCAAAACAATATGTTTACATTTTATCCCACATCGGTAGATTAAGAAACTATTTTATTCTTTATAAAGGCCGCTTGGAGACTTTTAGTCACCGGGCTTGGTAGCGCTTGCCTATAACTCAAGTGATGGTATCAAAATGGTTGGACTTTGACCGATTCCAGGCTGATTGGGTTTGTTGGCGCACAAACTAGCTTGCCAGTTCCAAGTCGTGAGTTGGACCATGTGGCTTGAGCGAAGGCTCGGGACAGTGGAAGGATAACAGGCCGGGGCGTCAGAGAGATCCAAATAATCATCTGGGATGGCTCAAAAGAACAACCATTTTTTTTGTTCGTAAACTGCGTAAGGCTCTTCACACAGCTGCGAAAACTCCTCGCTTACGACAGTGGAAGGATAACAGGCCGGGGCGTCATAGATCCAAATAATCATCTGGGATGGCTCAAAAGAACAACCATTTTTTTTGTTCGTGAACCTGTAAATCCTCATTATCCGGTTATCCTTTCGCAGATTTGAAAATGTAGAGCCAGATTCATACACTTTTAAAGCTCGACTGACTAGTTTATTGGGCTTACGGAGTTACTATGGTGAAGCCGGTTTCAACCAACAATACAAATCCACATTTTGTTAATATAACAAACGCAACATTTGAAGAAAATCAAAGATAAAAAAGATTACTTAAACTACTTAGTTCAATCTTCCATTTGTAATCATAAAATAAATTAACTGATTAGCACGACAATAACGTAGATCCTCATATAACCCATCCATGGAGTCAATACAACTCTAGATGTTATGTTTAGATGTTGGTTAATATATTTGTCAGCTTCATTTTGTGTGAATAGAAAAGAAAACATGGCAAGAAGCATTATGAATTCAACTTGTGATCCAAGTTATGGGCAATATGAAAGAAGGTACGACATGTTTGACATACATCAACACGAAAAGTTCAGTTTGAGCGACCGGACCACAAAACTATTTGGTTACAATGTGTTTGATAATTTGAACAAGGAATGACAATGGGCAAGGATTTTATTTAGTATGTCGGGGTGCAGATTCCCCTAAACCGGATACTAACAACATGGAACAATGTACATTGCAAATATTGGAGCAATAGGTGTTCATATCCCTCGTTGCCAACATGAACCCCCTTTTCACAACCAAAATACACTTCATACCCCCAATAACCAATCTTGACCAAACAATTGTGTATTTTCTTCCTATATATATATATATATATATTATATATATATATTTGTGGCCTGTATACCTATACATACATTTGTAGGGGTGGGTTTACTGATCATACATAGCTTCAGTTTCTTGAATGATACAATTATATGATCTGCCTGCCAGCATACTTCTTGTTGCTTACTTATGAATATTATCTGCCAAACCATCTGTTGCACTTTCGGCGAGCCCAATTGATCATTCCACAGCCTGGTATAGTCTAGTACGTGTCCTCCTTAATCTACCGAGTCCTTCCAATCTCTTTTGAAATTTTCTGTTTTGGAATGTCGATATTAATCTATCTTGAACACCTTCTGAAATCTGAGCTTTAGGCAGCCCAACCAAGAAGGGCCAAAATTTTATATGGGCCACCATAATTTCTTTTTAACTCCATTTAATTTGATGCCTACAATTCATAAAGTCCAGATATTGATGTGGATGCGGGCCCACCCTTTTTTTTTCCCGAGACATTCAGTCGGTATATGACATCGGAGAAACCTCATCGTAATGGTGAAGCTTTGCACGTACCCTAGAAAACGAGATGTTGACCATGAGCCGTTACAAATATTCAGATGAAAAACCCCAAAGAGATGTGGATGCAGGCCCACCTATTCGAGGGGCATACATACAATGATACAATATTACAAATGTCAAAAAGTCACATAATCATAATAACAATAGACGACTTCTTTTTTTATATTTTAATTTTTAGTTTTATTCTGTTATGTTATATCGTGAAATAAAGTTTAAGTTTTGAGGGATCCCAATTGAAAACTAAAACAAGCAGTCTATGGTTGACTTCTCTAGTCAAAAGGAGCCACGGACATAAAGTCGGTGCTAGCGACATTCACAATTGTCGGTACCAAGCTGAGATTCAAATTTTGTAAGTAACCAAGGAAGAAGGGGTAAGAGCTTTTTTCGATTTGTGTAAAATATGAGATGACATAAATTTTTCAAATTTGGATAATATGTGCTACTCATCCCCTTTATACCTCCATTTTCTTTTCTTTTTTAAAAATTATACCTCCATTTTCTAATTAAAGCAATTCTTGACAAAGGAAATGTCTTTCATGTCTCAAAGAGACATTGCATTTCTCTCCGTGTCTTTCATTTCTCTGTTGGAACCACGTTAGTGTGACCGTCACTGATCATCTATCCTTCCTGATATGATAATTGACGATAACTGAAATCCCTATGTCTAGTAAATATTCGATGGACGTATTTACTCTTAAAGACGTATTATAGGGTTTCCCATTAGGTGATTGGACTTAAGAGGACTAATGAGGCACGAATTAAACACCAGAGGGACTAAATGTGAAAATATGCTCCTTATATAAATGGAGAGTAATTAACCTAATTTTAGGTTAATCACAAAAAATAATCACAGCCTCCTAATCACCCAATTCGTCTCCTTCCTCTGAAGAATTCATCAATCAAGAATTCATCACTCCATCCTAAATCAATCATCTTATTTTGGGAACCCGAATCAATGGCATCAATGTTTAATGCCCTCACAGGTTCCTCAGGATCAACCGGTACGTTATTATATGGATCGAATCATGTTTTATTCCAACATGTGGTATCAAAGCCAAGTTAAATCGATTCCCCATTGATTTGATCCGTTTTCGTGCCCTAACTCGCGAACAACCGATAAGCAGAAAATTATCTTCGTGCTTACGTCATCACGAAGTTAACTTATCTTCGTGATGACATCATCACGAATTTAGCTTATCTTCGCATTTACTGTTTCACGAACTTAAACCTATCTTCGTAAAGCCATCTTCGTACAGCTATCTTCGTAAAGCTATTTTCGTACAGCCATCTTCGTACAGCTATTTTCGTAAAGTATCTTCGTACGAACTTAAATTTTAACTTACGAAGATACTATAACTTACGAACTTAACTTTCATCTTACGAAGATACTATAACTTACGAACTTACCAGTTCTTACGAAGTTAGTATAACTTACGAACTTACCAGTTCTTACGAAGTTAGTATAACTTACGAACTTAATGTTTAACATGCGAAGATATAGTTCGTACTTACGAAGTTATTTTCATTGCGAAGATAATTAATTACTTACGAAGTTAATCCTTAATACGAACTTAACTATCTTCGTACCATGCTTATTTTTCATGGATTACTGATTAACTTAATTGATTATCAAGTTCGTGCTTATGTTTTACCTTAAAGTTTAAATAAAAAAAATGACCCTTATTTTCGGAAAATAATTTTTTCTGAGGCGTTTTTACCACAGCTCGACCCCAGCCAGGGGCTCTGCCCCTTGGACCCCGCTTTCCAGGGGCGCTGCCCCCGGACCCCCGTAATGTGTGGGGGCTTCGCACTAATGTACATGGTTTCATCATTTGCGCCCAAAGGTCAAATGTGATTCTCATGTTGCGCTCTTTTCTCTTTTGCATAATTAACACTTAGTATATTAATTCTGCCCAAAGGTGATTTAATATGTTTTGTGTAGCAAAGGGATTCTTTTCATGCCTAAAATACACGATTCTTAATTTTGTGCCCAAAGGTCAAAAGATAAGCGTTGTATTGCATGACCTAATGCTCATGTTTGCTTAGATCTTAGTTACTTCTGCCCAAAGGTGATGTAACATCTAAGTAGAGCCTTATTTTAGCTTATTGTTTTGGTGTTTACAATAGGCTTACTTATCACTAGCTTCATTACTATAATGGTCATAGTCTTATTACTCTAAGGAACAGTACTAATAGGCCTACTTATTTTAGTCATTACTTTAGTTCCATTACTCTAGAGACATTACTTAGGCTGCCTTAGATAACTTATCATCTCTCTATTACTATTGGGCCTACTTATTTTAGGCATTACTTTAGAAGAGATTACTTAGGCTGCCTTATATAACTTATCATCTCTCTATTATTATTGAGCCTACTTATTTTAGGCATTACTTTAGGAGAGATTACCTTGTCTGCATAACACGGCTGATAATGTCACTATTACTATTGGGCCTACTTATTTTAGGCATTACTATAATAATCTTCTATCGCTTATGCCCTAAATGTACATCCTTCTTATTTCCACAGTAGTACCTAACCTTGGCCTTATGACGCTCAATGGTACGAACTATGCTTCATGGAAAAGTCATTTAGATCTGACTTTGGGAATGTATGACCTTGACTACGCTATTCGTCATGATGAACCCGCTGCCCTTACTGCTGAATCCACTGCTGATCAGAAGGCGAACTTTGAAAAGTGGGAGAAGTCGAATCGCCTGTCGCTAATGTTAGTCAAGAATTCCATTGATCTGACTATTAGAGGAGCTATCCCTGACTCTGAAAAAGTCAAGGATTACCTCAAATCTGTTGAGGACCACTTCAAGGGATCGTCTAAAGCGCATGCAAGTGCCTTGATGTTACAGATGCTTACATTGAAGTATGAAGGAACTAGCGGTGTCCGTGAGCATATTATGAAGATGACGGACATGGCCAATAAGCTTAAGACTCTAGAGATGGAAGTCTCCGATAACTTTCTGGTGCACTTCATCATGACCTCCCTGCCTGCTCGTTTTGACACCTTCAAGGTTAACTACAATGCTTTGAAGGATAAATGGTCAATGAGTGAACTTATTGGGCACTGTGTTAATGAGGAGGAGCGTCTTAAGCTGGCTCAACCTGAAGCTGTTCACCTGACTACCACCGCTAACTCCAAGAAGAGGAAGGGAAACAACGGTAAACAAACTGCGAACAAAGTCCAAAAGACTAATCTTGGTGCAGTTGCCTCTGGCTCTAATTCCTCGACTGGCAAACTTAAATGCAACTTCTGTCGTGACAAAGGACACCGTCAGAAGGATTGCCCTAAGTTCAAGGAGTGGCTAGCTAAGAAAGGTAACGTACTTTATGTAATATTTGATTCCTTTACTACTGAGGTACCTGTTAATACATGGTGGGGTGACTCTGGTTCTATGGTTCATGTAACCAACTCATTACAGGGTTCCTTACAATCCAGAAGCTACCAAAGGGCCAAAGAAAGCTTAGAGTTGGAAGTGGTGATCTCTTAAATGTCGAAGCCATTGGAACTTATGTCTTACATATGAGCACCGGAAAAGGCATTAGACTAATAGATACCTTATTTGTACCAAGAATTACTCGGAACCTTGTATCTATTTCTAGACTAGACCTTGAAGGTTATGTAACGATTCATGGTTTCGGCAAGATTGCCATAACTCGTAATAATGAATTGCTTGGTCGTGGTTTTTTGGATGGATTGCTGTATAAGTTAGAACTAGATCATAATTTCTCACATTCTTTGTTATCTCTTAATGTTGATGATATAACTAAAACAAAGACAAAATCACCTAAACGAGAGAATTCCTCCATGTTGTGGCATAAACGTCTTGGCCACATCTCACGAAATCGCATGACACGACTCGTAAAGGATGGAATCTTACCCTCTCTTGATTTTAGTGATTTTGAAACATGTATATAGTGCCTCAAAGGGAAGATGGCTAAAGGGAATAAGAAAGGAGCCACAAGAAGTTCCAACTTGTTGGAAATAATTCATACTGACATAAGTGGCCCCTATCCCGCATCCATCACGGGACATACATCATTTATTACATTCATTGACGATTATTCTCGTTACATGCACCTGTATTTGATCAAAGAAAAATCTGAATCCTTACAAACTTTTGCTGATTTTAAAACTTTGGTTGAAAACCAACTTAATCGTAAAATAAAAGTTGTGAGATCAGATAGAGGAGGTGAGTATTATGGTAGACATACTGACATTGGTCAAGCTCCTGGTCCTTTCCATAATTTTTGTAAGGAACATGGCATTATTAACCAATACACCATGCCTGGTTCTCCTCAACAAAATGGTGTTGCTGAAAGGAGAAACCGAACCTTAATGGACATGGTGAGAAGTATGCTTGCCAACACTAACCTACCTACCTTTCTTTGGACTGAGGCCTTAAAAACAGCCGTTCATATACTCAATAGGGTTCCATCAAAATCTGTCCCTAAAACTCCTCATGAGATCTGGACAGGTAAGAAACCGAGTCTAAAATATATGAAAGTATGGGGCTGCCCTGCCGAAGCAAAAGTCTATAACCCTAACTTAAAGAAACTGGATCCTAAAACGATTTCATGTTCCTTTATCGGTTATCCTGATAACTCAAAAGGTTATCGGTTTTACTGTCCTTCCCATACTACTACCATCGTTGACACGCAGCATGCGACGTTTCTCGAGAACTCAGAGATCAGTGAGAGCACAACAAATCCTAACTTCGATTTGCATGAAGTACAAGAAGCAGGGGGGAACCACTCGTCGATTCCTCCGATAATTCCTCTTGTACACGATGCTGCTCCTGATGTCACTGATCCAAATCCTCCTAATCAAAACCATGAAGAACCTCAAAACCAAGAAGCACCTCATGTTGCCGAGCCTCACGTTGCCGAGCCTCACGTTGCTCAACCCCAAAATCAACTCAGGAGATCATCAAGGGAACGCAGGGCCACTAATTTTGATGATTTCATAACTTATCTGACTGAAGTTGAGGACATTGGAAAGCTTGTTGATCCCACCTCTTATCGAGAAGCCATTAATAGTGATCAGGCCACTCAATGGAATGAGGCTATGATTGAGGAGCTAAATTCCATGCAGCATAATGACGTTTGGGAATTGGTTGAACTTCCTGAAGGATCCACAACTGTCGGTTGTAAATGGGTTTTCAAAACCAAATTAGACCCAAAAGGAAACGTCGAACGCTATAAGGCCAGATTGGTTGCGAAGGGCTATACTCAAAAGGCTGGAATTGATTATCAAGAGACCTTTTCTCCTGTCTCTCATAAAGATTCCCTAAGGATTGTTATGGCACTTGTAGCTCACTTTGATCTTGAGTTACATCAGATGGATGTCAAAACTGCTTTCTTAAATGGAGACTTGCATGAAGACGTATACATGCGGCAACCTGAAGGATTCATTCCTAAAGGTAAAGAGCACATGGTCTGCAAGTTGAAGAAGTCCATATATGGGTTGAAGCAAGCCTCACGGCAATGGTACCTTAAGTTTGATGAAGTCATGAAAGAACAAGACTTCTTAAAGAATCAAGTGGATCAATGCACCTATCTCAAGATCAGTGGGAGTAACTTTATAATCCTTGTTTTGTATGTGGATGACATTCTGCTTGCAAGTAACACTTGGATATGCTGCATGAGTCGAAGCGAATGTTTTCGCAGAATTTTGACATGAAAGATCTCGGTGATGCCTCTTATGTCATAGGTATCGAAATACACTGGGATAGGCGTAATGGTGTTCTGGGTCTTTCTCAAAGGGCCTACATTGACCGCATCTTAGAACGCTATAAAATGCAATCATGTGCACCCACTGTAGCTCCAGTAGTTAAAGGAGACGTGTTTGGTACTTTCCAAAGTCCAAGCACTGAAGTTGAGAAGGAGCAAATGAGGATGATACCTTACTCGTCTGTAGTTGGGAGCATTATGTACGCTCAGGTCTGTACTCGACCAGATATCGCTTATATCGCCGGTATGCTTGGGCGTTACTTATCTAACCCAGGATTAGCACACTGGAAAGCGGCTAAAAAGGTTCTACGATATCTGCAAGGGACCAAAGACTACAAACTAACGTATAGAAGAAGTGACAATCTAGAAGTAGTAGGTTACTCTGATTCCGACTTTGCTAAAAGCAGGAAGATAAGAAATCTACTTCTGGGTATATTTTTATGTTAGCTGGCGGACCTATCTCTTGGCGGAGTCATAAGCAGAAACTGACTGCAACGTCCACCATGATGGCTGAATATATTGCTGTTTACAATGCCACTTGTCATGGGATGTTGATAAGGAACCTGGTCGGTGGACTCAAAATCGTCAACTCTATTTCTAGACCATTGAAGCTTTACTGTGATAACTCAGCTGCCGTAACTTTCTCGAACAGTAACAGTTCGACTGGCGCTGGTCTGTATCTCGATACAAAGTATCTGTTTGTACGCGAACGAGTTGAGGAAAATGTTCTTTGTATTGAGTATATAAGTACAAATGATATGCTAGCGGATCCAATGACCAAAGGTCTTCCTCCTAAGGTCTTCGTAGGACACGTGTCGAAGATGGGGCTTACTAAGGACTTAATTTAATAGCATATTGTACTTTTACTGGTCATTATTATTATTATTATTATGTTAATGAAAATTTTCCTCCTTATTCAGATTTTGTTTGTCTATTAGTTACACTTTGAGCTCATAATAGTGTAAAGACGTTATATAACAAAATTTGTCTTAGTCAATTGATCATTGCTTATTAGTTTTAAATTTGAGTCATAGTTTGACTAGTGGGGGTCCTGAGTTGATGTTCTTCTCTACGACTGTACTTATTGGCTATGATTTCGGTTTAAAACAAAAATGAGTATTATCCCGGCCGGACTTATTAAATGCTCATAGATAAATGATCGCTTGGTCAAGTGGGAGAATGTTGGAACCACGTTAGTGTGACCGTCACTGATCATCTATCCTTCCTGATATGATAATTGACGATAACTGAAATCCCTATGTCTAGTAAATATTCGATGGACGTATTTACTCTTAAAGACGTATTATAGGGTTTCCCATTAGGTGATTGGACTTAAGAGGACTAATGAGGCACGAATTAAACACCAGAGGGACTAAATGTGAAAATATGCTCCTTATATAAATGGAGAGTAATTAACCTAATTTTAGGTTAATCACAAAAAATAATCACAGCCTCCTAATCACCCAATTCGTCTCCTTCCTCTGAAGAATTCATCAATCAAGAATTCATCACTCCATCCTAAATCAATCATCTTATTTTGGGAACCCGAATCAATGGCATCAATGTTTAATGCCCTCACAGGTTCCTCAGGATCAACCGGTACGTTATTATATGGATCGAATCATGTTTTATTCCAACATTCTCAACCTATTAAACAAAAGAAATGTTCATTCCATTTCTCGATCTCTACCAAACATAAGTACAATTGGTTTAATACCTTGAATTTAATTAAATGATGATTCTTAGTGAAATTCTGAATTGGATGATAGAGCTTTTTCCTTTTTCTGTCTCGACATTTTACCCTCTATAGAAAAAAGACTACATATACGGGTTTTATGTATCTACAATGTGTTGTGCTGTATATAAGTTGTAGTTGCCTATATATCGATATATTTAATAGGTAGTTACAGCCAATGGGGGATCTTATTAAAGAGCCGTGGGGCCCCGGTCCTCTCTCTTTTTTCGCCCCCATAGTTCTATTTTATCCGTATTCATTCGAAAAATATTTTTGTTAATATTATTCTTGGTTACCCCGATTTTTGGCCTCCTTTGGTTGGTTGATCAGAATATCTTAGAATTTGATGGAATAAAATTTGTATTTTCTTGTTTGTCAAGTTAACATAAAAACTTTTAAATTTCATTCTACCAAATTTCATACATTTTTAGAATCAAACGACCTCTTAAATTCATGCCTTAGACACTTGTCACTTTAATGCATGGAATCTATATTTACACAATTATACTGCTTAAGTACATCTCATATCATACTATACTAATAATTATATTGTAACTTTTAAAATAAAATAGTATACCAATAGAATAATGATATATATGTAGATATATACGTGTGTTAAAACATTTTTAGCTTATTTTATTGTTTACTATATTTTATTTTATGTGATATCGTTAACATGTAATTATATAGGTCTATTGATTAAGGCTGCAAATCACAAGTTCAAAACTTGTTAAAAGCAAAATAAAGAAACTATATCATATGATCCATGTGTGCGGATGATGTTTCACCGAACATGAGTAGTACTATGCCTTCTTAAAAGAACCTAACTCTTAAAAGAATAAAAGACGTGAACGATGGGAAAAAATTTAGCCTCCACTTTTTAAAAAGTCTGGATCCGTCACTGACTAGACCAGATGATTCTCACTTTCTTATTTTTTTATAAATATATATTTAACTTAATATTATAATGTCTTATTTTAAAATCAAAATGAAGTTGAAGAATTGAATTATAACACTAAAAGATCAGAGATAGAAAGTAATTTTAGACTAATGCTATTTTACGTGGAAATGCATTTCGGAAAGTAATAATTGTAGATGGTATAAACTATCAACCTTACTAGAAAAAGAAAAAACATCTCCATCATAATCACTCAATCATTCACAAAATTCTCTTACGCGCCTCAGTCACGTGTACTTCACCATCTTTCCCAAACAAACAGGATGCAATGGAGTTATTTTATCATTTTATGTCAACGTTTTAATGGATGTGAATGGGTGTTGGATAAGAGTACACGTGGAGGGGGGGTGTTTGTTAAAGAGAATTGAAGTTGAAGTGACCTGGTGCGCATTGGAGAAAATATAGAGGGCGATAAGGCCAAGGTATGTGGAAGTATGACGATACACTCGGTCTCTGACTGTATATATGTAGTTGTAGGACACCCTTAAAAGATAGAGATCCTCTAAAGTTAAAGTAATTTATAGGTAAAGTTAAGAGAATCTTGGTCATTGAATTAAAATCAATGGTTAAGATTCAAAGATGACTTTTTAATCTTAACCATTGATTTTAATCCAATGGTTAGAATCCCTCAATTTTACCTATAAAGTTCATTTGAACTTTAGAAGATCTTAATCCACCGTTAAATCAGCCAATTGATATTGAGCTATAGGCCTATAGTTTTGAAGCCAATTGATACAGCCAATTTATTAAGGCCAAGGTGTGTAAATTGATGTATGTCGTCGCTATAGTTTTGACCATATACAAACTAACTACACACAAGTCTTTATAAATTTACGTGATAAATTAGATTGACCAATTAAATTTTAAGTTTCATTTTCTCACCTCATTTCATTAATGACAACTCAATTTGTAAAAATTTGTTTGTTAGTTATTTGTATCTATCAATAATGGGTTACTGTAGTGGTTTGCAATTCCCTTGTTATCTTATAGGTATTAGGTTCGAATCTCCATTCAGTCAATTTTGAGATACAGGCAGTCCTTCTATGAGTGATTGGCTTGGGGTATACTCAGGTTCAAGTCAGAGGGGGCAGGGTTTACCCTCATTAATTGTCGTGCTTTCGGGCGGATTAGTAGGGTGTTTCCCCCGGCATTTCTACTTCGAGAAAACTCTTTAGCGCGGATTCGGTTAAAACAACGTATGATAGACCTCTCGCTGTCGAATCGTGACACGAAGTTTCAAGCGAAATTCACATTTCCCAAAAAAATGTTATTTGTATCTCTAGCATTTCACATAGTTTATATGGCGTTTTTTTAAGCCTAGTCAAATAGAGTAGACGAGGCAATGGTTACAATTTTAGGGATTTTGGATATATATATAAAAAAAATAATAATCTTTGTTATAGATTTCATGTCACCGTGCAGTGATTACAATGTTTATGGTCGGTCAAAACATACATGGGTGTAGTGTGAAAATACCAAGGGAAACGGCCTCCTATGGTCCAAAAACTTTTAGAATAGATACTTCATATTTATGTAAAATACAAACTGATTTCGAAAAACACTAACGGCTTTTTCCGTTATGTTGGAATTCGAGTCTTGTTAAGTGTAACATTTACTTCCATTAATCCCCAAGTTGTTGTAGGGAAGCATGCAGGGTTTCTTCCTTTGGCACCGTTGCTTGGCTCACGATAGTCAGATCGAGTTTAGACAACCGACTATTTGTTGTCGATTTATGACCTCACCTTTTGACGATGTTGCATATTTCTATTCGATAGTCACATGTAAACCAAAAAGTATTTGTAACAAACAAAATGGCACACAATTCATTAGGATTAGTTACCTTACCCGTATGTGATTAAAGAATTCAATTTCTTTCGAAATCCTTTACAATGCATTAAAAACGGCTAGAAATAAAAATGGCATAACCATGTTTTTTTGGTGGTTAGAAGTTACAAGTTTTAAATTTCCAAAACTTAGACCACTCAAAGTTTATTTAACCCCATCCACAACACTACCGCGAATACACACAGCATAATAAGTACAACTAAAACACACAACAACGCTAACATAAAACATCAATCAACTAGCAATTACGTTAACGACATAGATAATAAATTTTAAAATGTTATATCATACTTGCATACAAATATTAAATGGATTGAAATGAGTAGAATACATAATAATCAAGATGATTTTCTAAATAAAAAATAAATTAATGCTACTTGTGAATTTTTTTTTCCTGAAACTTTTGAGTTGCTAGATCCACGAATCCAATCCGGCGCCAATTATTTCTAACTGGACAAAAACTCATATAAATAAAAAATTATAAATAAAAACAATAAATAGGTATCATGACATCATGTAGAAGAATTTTCATTCGACGGGACAGATTAGTAATAATATCTTGTTACAGTCACACCCACAAATAATATAAGCCTGTTTGTCTTTTTTCATTTATATTTAAATATAATATAATATAATAATGTATATAACACATAGAATATATCTATATCTACATGTATATATTAGTGTCAGTATATAAAACTAGTATTTTCAAAAGCATTTGTGGTCTTCGAATTCGATTCTTCCCATCAATAAAGAAACACAAAACTATCTTATAGATTTATCTCATCTCAGTTTCTTATAATATTCATTATAAGTTCATATTTCTTCACATACTCTATATATACAGGTGTGTTCAATCTATCACAAGCTGTTTTTTTAGTATTAGATTATATACTTGTTACATGTTTCAAGTCATTTTAGATTGACCCATGTCATTTTTTAATAATTTGAGTATTATATATGCATATATATGTATATATTATATGTATAATCTACTTGGTATTGAATTTTATTTGAATATGTATATTGATGATTTGTTTTGAGTAACTTATATAAAGTTGACTTTTTGATGATTGTATTTGATGATGATGATGTATATATACTATATATAGATCAGTAAATATATGTAAATTTGGTGTGTAACTAGCAACAAGTTAAGTCAACCCGTTTAAACGAATTCGTTTTTGAGTTATATAAAGAGTGAATAAATCACAGAAAGTTTTATAGAAAAAGGCAGTTAGTATTTAAAATTCTGTTATATATGTATGTATCTGCTTTTTTCTTGTACTTGTTTATCTTTTGGTGATGTTTTTCTATGTCTCACCTTTATTTCCTTATATAAAAAAGGTTTTAGAAGTTTTTTTAAAAGTTGGGTATTTTTTTACTTTCAGGTTAGTATTTTTGGTTTGATGGTGAGGATTATGATATTATACTAAAGTTTAAGGTCAGTGAGAGTTGCATATTCGTTAAACTGATCAAACGGTATGAATTCTTCGTCTACTCAGTATATTAGTTCTAAAAGGATGGATGTATACGAGCCGATGCATCAGTTTAGTTTGTGGGGAGATTATAAAGGGAATATATATCAAGATGCAGCTGCAAGCATGATCTTAGAGGTGGATACAAAGCTAGACAATCAGGTACACAATTGAGAATTCAAATATTCTCAAAGGTCCGGGCCTCCTGAATTCTGTCTTTCATATTTATTTAATTTTTTCTCAAGTTTTGATTGAATTCCTAACAGTTTTATGGATAATGTTATGTCTTTAGTCGGAGGATGCCTCTCACACAACAAATGGACCTTCTATTCAGTTTGATCAAGAAGCAAGCAAACCAACTGATAAGGTACAGAATTTGTACTAACTCTCTGTGGTAAGCATCCGGTTATGCTTATTTGACATTAGTTTCTTTTCAAGTACCGTACTTCTGCCACAAAATTTTAAACCAATACAAGGTTCAAGAAGGACGAGCTTGTTGTTTTATATGTGTTTTTATCTCGCCTAATAAAAATCGTCAAGACCATTTCTTACTGAAATTTCTGAATTTCCTATATTCTGTAAAGTAGGCATGTCCCTAATGAAGTCATTTAGACCATTACTTACTTATTTTCATATATAATTATGATTATGTGAGAAAACATTAGCTCATTTCGGTCTATTTATCACCCCTTTTCACTTCTGTGATTAGTATGTTGATTATGGAATTAAAAAGTCTAAAAAGCTTTCATCTGAGTATGTAATCCTTCTGTACATAATGCATTCTAATCCATTCATGCTATTTTGTTTAGTAACCATTCGTCCAAACCACCCATTCTTTTTTCAATAACCGAAGTTTATTGTACAGGTTTTGAGACGTCTTGCTCAAAATCGTGAAGCAGCTCGTAAAAGTCGTCTGAGGAAAAAGGTTAGGAAGCTGATAAAGTAGAAGTTTAAGCATTGATGTCTTTGTTATTAAAGTGTGCATAAAGTTATCATCTTTAAGCATTGTTCTCATCCTCTTTCTTAGATACTGTCTCGGAAGACCATAAACAGAACACGGGCTAAAAGTTTTTTAGTTTAATAGCTCTAACTGTGAACATTGAATCTTGTTTAGGCATACGTCCAGCAGTTGGAAGCGAGCCGTTTGAAACTGCATCAGCTCGAACAAGAACTTGAACAAACTAGAGCACAAGTAAACATTAACTTCTCATCTAGCCTTACTACAAGATACTTTATCTTTTCATATTTTTTGTTTGCTCTTGATGATGTTTATTTAGCCACGGTTCATATCTGCAGTGTGCTTTATTGAGTGGTGGAGTTAATGTGAGTCATCTGCGGATGCCTGGAGCTACAAAATCAGGTCTATATTCCTTTAAATTGTTATCAGTTGAACACCTTAAATGCAATTTGTTGATGCAAAAGCCTTTTTTGTTTGCAATGATTCAAATATTTTGTGCTATAATTTTAGTAACACCTGCAGGAATTGCCGCTTTTGAGATGGAGTATGAGCATTGGGTTGAAGAACAAAATAAAAAGACAAATGCTATGAAGACGGCATTGCATTCTTCTCTGCCCGATAACGAACTTGACAATCTTGTTAAAGATACCTTGAACCACTACGCTAATCTTTTCACCATTAAAGCATCTGCAGCAAAGGCCGATGTCTGCTATCTTATATCAGGCGTCTGGAAAACATCAACTGAACGACTTTTCTTGTGGATTGGTGGCTTTAGACCTTCAGACCTTTTAAAGGTAATGTATATTGGACTAAAAGATTGACTTAAAAGACTGCCTATCTTTTTGTCAAGGAATATACTAATGCGTTTTTTCTTTGGTTGAAAATCATCTTTTACTTGTAAGCGTAGAATCTCCTTAAGTTTTGCGAGTCATGCATTATTATGTTGTCAGTGGATTGCTCAGTCGGTTAGTGCTTATTCCATCAATCAATAAAGTCTTTCCCACTTCCATTGAGCAACCAACTGTTGAAGCACAGTTGTCAATTTAGTTGCAAATCCACTTGTGCATATCCTGAGTGCTAGTCTATTAGATAAATATCCTACTTTGTTGATTCTGATTAGTTTTTAAGATAATGCGTCTTTTTTGTATGGATTGTGTTAATCGTGAATGATAATGAATGGTTTAAATTGCTAAAGACAGGTGTTTAATGTGCCATGTAGGTTCTTGTACCTCGGCTTGACCTTTTAGACGGACAATCTCATGACTTATATAACCTTATCCAAGCATGTCAACAAGCTGAAGATTCTTTGTCACAAGGAATGGAAAAACTACAGCAAACATTGTCCGAGGCTGTAGCATTTGGTCAAGCCTTGGAAGGAGGCAGCTATGAGATTAATAATGCAATGAGTAAATTAGATGAGCTACTAAGGCTTGTTCTTCAGGTAACATATACTTGGTTTTCACGATTACTGATTTGTATTTCTGTTATCCATAACAGTTTGTTCTCTGTTTTTACTCAATTAGACTTCCAAATTACAGATATATTTTGATATCTATTTTCACTGTGGTCTGTTTTCCAATTTTATTACCAAACCAAGTATTTTTTTTCAGGATTACAAACTTTGAAACCTTTATTTCTAGTGGAGTAGGTTATATTGTATTATCATGGCTTGACATCAGTTTGTAGTATGTTATATTCAATTAAACAACTAAGATTTAAGAAATACTAACTGTGTTGATTAGTTAAATGTTTCCCCCATTAATGAATTATGAATCAGAAAACTCTTAGATCCTACCGTATGCTTAAGCTTCATTTCATATGTATCTTCTTTAGACTTTATGAAATTTCTACTGATTTTTTTTTCCTGTTTCGGTAATTCTCTTTTGTTGCGGGGTCAAGGGGGCTGGTACCTCTGCCTTCCTTTTTCTCCATATCTTCTTTTTATTCTCTTTGTATGTGGTTTTGACTGTTTAGGCAAAGAGCATGCTATCTTAGGTCATATATGATTATATTCTATAAGAAGCTTCCAAACAAGAGTTTTCTTGAACAACAATGCAAGAAATGGAAGTTACATCATCCATTAAAACTGGATTGGTGAAATTTCTAGTAATTGAGAATGTTACTAAATTAGCTCTCAAAAAGGGAAGGGAAAAAAAGGGAAAAACATTCTTCTTGTATGAATAAACGCAAAATCAACACTTTTGTCGAATCCCAGCCATCTCCATTTAACCATACGCTATTACCTTCCCGGATTCCCTCATGTTGGCTATGGGACGGTTCAATGGGAGACCTATAATGGGTTGGTTATCCATTTTTTAGATGCATATATGTAAATGTGTATATGTAAGACTCTGGTCTTTTTTCTTACATCAGCCTGCAATGGACACTATATATTCTATTGATCATGATGATGTCAAAGGTAGAATTGTGTAACTAGTTAATTAGAGTCTTATATGTTTGTACAGTTCATATTATCTTCAAGATAGTTTTTGGTCAGAATTCGAGATGTGGAGATTGTCGATTTAAGATGATTGTTGTTATATATATATATATATTCTATTGATCATGATGATGTCAAAGGTAGAATTGTGTAACTAGTTAATTAGAGTCTTATATGTTTGTACAGTTCATATTATCTTCAAGATAGTTTTTGGTCAGAATTCGAGATGTGGAGATTGTCGATTTAAGATGATTGTTGTTATATATATATATATATTCTATTGATCATGATGATGTCAAAGGTAGAATTGTGTAACTAGTTAATTAGAGTCTTATATGTTTGTACAGTTCATATTATCTTCAAGATAGTTTTTTGAAGTCGAGATTTAAGAATGCTGGAGTCCAACGCAAAATTGACATGTTTCTCTACGTATTATGAGGTAAAAGATGTGTTCCTTTTTATTATCTGTAGATGGTAATTGTGTTTCTGCTTCAGGTAAAGTGGGTTAATAATAGAGGAAATCATAACCCGGAAAATTTAACGTGTACAATTAATAAACTTGTAGCACATATCTTAATGATATATCTCTACTTACAGCCTACAAGTATGTGAAGATTACTAACTACTACTATATTAGATGTTAATAAAGTTAGATGGCAAGCCGCAAGTGATCACAAATGTTAGATGACAACTAACATGTAACTTGTCATTTCTTAATAAATCTTAGGGCGGGCGGAGTCGTGACAGGTTGAAGGCGGGTTGGCCCAACCCTTCGGAGAACACAACCCCATCCCCAAAGGGTTGAGGTTCAAAGGGTTAAAAGCATGTGTGACCATTGACAAGAGAGAAAAAGTTGTGAGTGACGATTGAAAAGAGAAAGAATGAGGATAAGAGAGTATATGTGATTGGAGAAAATGGTTGGAGGGTTAGAATCTAAGGCATTCTCTAACCCAATTATTTTTTTTTTTTAATTCATGTCCTAGAATATAATTGTATTCAGATGTCTGATATAATTTCACTGCAGTAACCAATTATGAATGGAACTACAAAATACTCAAGTCTCATGGATTTATTAGGGGTTGTTAGGTTCCCACAATCTATGGGAATTTGATGGAATGGGATTTGAAATTTTTCTATGTTTACCTAACATGGCAATTGGCAAAGGAGAAAATTCAAATTCCCAAAAATTCTGGAAACCAAACACCATTATAGAAAAACAAGACCTTTGACACTTGAAAATTTTCATGATTCAGTTGTTTGCTTTAAAATGCTAGATAAAGTTTTGTTATTTCGGGTTAATTATTGATAATTTGAGATAGACAACTATATAGATAGAGATTAAGCAAAGTCAACTTAATAAGTTATGCATCAGTGGATAGGGCCTACAAATCAATGCAATCTTATGTTCTACTTTGTTTTTAATTGCATTAAAACATCATTTGGGTCCTATGATGAACACATTGTATTGATGTAATCCTCAAATTCTTTCAAGCAGGCTGATTTCATCCGTCAAGAAACGCTGCAACAAACACTGCGCTACCTAACCACCCGACAAGCGGCTCAAGGATTGATTTCTTTAGGCGAGTATTTTCAACGCCTTCGTGATCTGAGTTCACGTTGGGCAATGCGTTTGTGAACCCACCTAATTATGTTTCCGGTAGTTCAGATTGGTTGAGGCTCTGATGGTGTCTGTGTATAAAGAAATGGAATCATTAGCATGTAGTAGTGTATTTTGGCAGTTTTTTGTTAGCCTTCCACAATTGAGAAGTTATATATATATATATTCTATTGATCATGATGATGTCAAAGGTAGAATTGTGTAACTAGTTAATTAGAGTCTTATATGTTTGTACAGTTCATATTATCTTCAAGATAGTTTTTGGTCAGAATTCGAGATGTGGAGATTGTCGATTTAAGATGATTGTTGTTATATATATATATACTCCGTATAATTTAAGCCTTGTATAAAAGTATGATCGGAATGAAGTTTTGTTTGAAGTCGAGATTTAAGAATGCTGGAGTCCAACGCAAAATTGACATGTTTCTCTACGTATTATGAGGTAAAAGATGTGTTCCTTTTTATTATCTGTAGATGGTAATTGTGTTTCTGCTTCAGGTAAAGTGGGTTAATAATAGAGGAAATCATAACCCGGAAAATTTAACGTGTACAATTAATAAACTTGTAGCACATATCTTAATGATATATCTCTACTTACAGCCTACAAGTATGTGAAGATTACTAACTACTACTATATTAGATGTTAATAAAGTTAGATGGCAAGCCGCAAGTGATCACAAATGTTAGATGACAACTAACATGTAACTTGTCATTTCTTAATAAATCTTAGGGCGGGCGGAGTCGTGACAGGTTGAAGGCGGGTTGGCCCAACCCTTCGGAGAACACAACCCCATCCCCAAAGGGTTGAGGTTCAAAGGGTTAAAAGCATGTGTGACCATTGACAAGAGAGAAAAAGTTGTGAGTGACGATTGAAAAGAGAAAGAATGAGGATAAGAGAGTATATGTGATTGGAGAAAATGGTTGGAGGGTTAGAATCTAAGGCATTCTCTAACCCAATATTTTTTTCAACCCTTTTTCATTATTTCATCTAGTGTGATATCATTTTTTTTCATTTCATATTTCAGAAAATACCACTAACAACCAAATGTCTTTCTCACCTTTTTCTTAAATATTTTATCATATTTTAATTTAAAAAAAAAACAAATCAGGTGACCCTTAAACTCACATACATTTGATGGGCCTTGAATTTTTAACCTTTTCATTTGTATTGCGAGACTAAAGAAATAATACTGACATATGATGACCGCATCTATTCTTTCTCCCATTTTAGCCTGAGAATGCAAGGATGAGAAAATGCACTAGAAAATTTTCATAATTCCAGTTTTGGTTTTTTCGTTAGAATTTTTATAATTCCAAAGATGCAATATCTTAAACTTGATGGCACAATCGATCGAATTCTCATTGATGTCTTGCAAATAAGTTACTTTCTTCTCGTTAGTCATGGTTATTAAGAAGAATAAGAGTAACAACTGCTGGGTTTTTTTGGTGGGATTTTAGGAAGAATAAGAGTAACAACTGCTGGTGTTTTTTTGTGGGATTTGTAATTTCGTGGGATAGTAATTTCGTGGCGTCTGATTCTATGGTTTATATAGAAGAATACATATCCTAAATATACTCAGATTACAATTACAAATAACAATAATGAATTTATTTACTTTGATTACAATTAGAAATGTTTAAAGAAAACTGTAATGTAAACATATTAAGAATTTTGTACCTTCTTGTTCTTCTTGTATTCCATATACGGTTTTGAGTCTAATTCGGATTTGAAGAATGGAAGGGAAGGGGAGATGGACCGATTTGAGATTTGAAGATAAGGTAGCGTTTTGGGATCATATACGGATGAGTTGGTTATTTGTTTATTGAGTTTATTATATTAATAAACAAAATACACACATCTTTATTGTAGGTAATATATAAAGATAATAAATATAAATAGATATAATTAATGTTTATCTAGAGTTAGAATTTTTATATAAGTGATATAACTTATACGGATGAGAAATTTGAGAACAAAATTATTTTAATTGAATTAAGTCGACAAAACTTAATTAATTGAATTAAGTCACAATTAAGTCACATGTTTAATTTGAAAAACTAGTGAAATTGAGAGTTTTGATTGGCCAATTGAGGTTTGGTCAGTTGCCTTTTAGTATATATAAAGATTATTCTTTCATTCATGAGTGTTTTTTCATGGATTTGATATAAATTGTTTCCATTATGCACTTCTGGTTATCATTTTATTATACACCTTTTATTTCATTCATTTCCATAAGCTATCGTATTTGAATTCCAA
>CM067168.1:147189496-147289785 GCA_034093135.1 Erigeron breviscapus
ATTCTCTTAAAGCAACATGATAATAATCATTGAGGGGTCTTATATAATTTGTTAATTTTTAGGAAAAGCAAGGCCACCCAAAGGGTACACTACATGTACATTATACGATAACCAGTCTAGGAATGAAAATATAAATAGCAAAATAATAGATAAAGTCTCTTATTGATGCATTGCATCAACCACCTAAAATTGTTAAACTGCAAACAATCATTTTCAGATTGAAGCCTCCAAGACACTAAATCTTTTTTTAATTTAATAAATCGAAAAAACTCAAGGGGCACTAAAGTAGGCCTAAGGGTGGGGCTCATGAATATTTGGTGGCAGCCAGCATGCTGCATTATATTGAGCAATGGTAGAAGCGTGTATATATATACAAACTCATAAAGCATCAAACGTCGTTGAATCACATACTTAAAACTAGAATTGTACCTGTGCAATGTATGAAGGTGAATGATTCCCAATAATTCAAATTCAAGCTTAAATCAGATTTAAAAATGAAATTAGAAAACATCAGGAACGACACGTGGCTGGGGGCTACAGCAGCTGGCTATGGATTGTCAAACACAAGGATATAGAGATTGTGTTCGTTATTTGTTCAGGGAACATTAAAATATATATAAATGATTAGGTAAAATATATTGGGTTTTTTGTTTGTTTAATGTTGACTTTTTAGTAGAAATAATACATTTAGATAAACAAGAAAATGGCGGAGGGGTAACTTAATCATTATAGTGCTTAAAACTCATACATTAAGAGAATATTCAAAGATATAACATCCAACTGCCTATTTTTAATGTACCAGATTAAGGTCTACGGCTGAAAAGGTAAAAATTAACAATACGTCAATACGTTCTAAAAAATCAAGGCAATGCACCTAAGTTAGCAGTCAATGGCCCAAAACTACCAAAGGGCCTAACAATCAAGGCAATACACCATGTGTCGGCATTAACCAAATAATAACCCAGTTCAAGAACATCATTAAATAGATCAACTATAAACTACAAAACTCAATTATGCTATAATAAATTCAGATTTTTAATAGCTGTGGCGCCTATCAATACTCATGAGCACAAAAAACATACCGAGACCGGAGGTGTGGCTACAGTCATGGTTTACTAACACACTTTCTACAACTTACTGCTACTTAACATGAGCCAATTATGCTAGAAGTTAATGTACCTTGATCTGTTTCTGAATGTATGTAACTTCATTGTCAGCTTTAAAGCAATACTCTTGTAGCCTGACTCGGATGAAACCCTCTTTGTATCATCTCCGCCACCCACCATTTAGCATCACTTTTCTTACCATGTCTATGAAATCCATGTACCAAAGTTTCATACGTCCACTGATTCGGCTCATATCCCTTTCGACGTAAATTCTGAAACAACTCATGAGCATCATCTAGTTGTTTCACAATTAATTTTCTTAAAAGCATATTATAAGTGTATATATCAAGCGGGAAACAATTCCCCACTACTTCTTCCAAGTCATCGGGATTTATGTCATCTTTAAAACGGTCAGAGAACAAACCAACAATCTCATGAATTTTCCAAATAGGAGATGACTCGCTAACAGTCCCCGAGTCAACCCATGTGTCATATAGCTTACGATCTTTTAAGGAATGTAAAAGCAAATTGTTACCAATATAGGATGAAACGGGCCGTCTGACTCTGATCAGGTCATTAATTAAATCCACAATGTGTTTATATCGTTTATGTTTGCATAAAACATATATAAGTTCTTCATAACACTCAAGACTTGGCCTGACTGTTTTCTCTTTCTCTCTAATTTCTAAAAACATTCCTAATGCCAAGTCTGGTTTATTTGATTTGCAGAGACCGATTACCATAGCATTGCAGACTTTTCTCCCGATCTTTCTTCTTTTCAAGATATCATTAAAAAAATGTACAGCATCAGATACTTTTCCATTATTCAGATAACATCTCAACATTAGAATGTCAGAAACCACATTAGGGGATATCCTGCTTTTTTTCATCATCCGATATAATTCTCTTGCAAGATCGGGTTTTTTGGCATGGCCAGCTCCTTCAATAAAGATGTTGAAAACACCGCAATCGAGTTCACGAAGAGATGATTGCAATTCCAATAACTTCTGAAATTGCCTCTCCGGATTCTCCATCTCACATACGCTTTGAATAACTGCTCTGAACATTGGACGGCTTGGGGTGTGACCTTTTTCTTGCATATTGATTAGTAATCTCGCAGCAATATCTCCTCTTTTCAACTTAATAAACCCGTCTATCAAACTATTATAAGCACCTCTGGTTATAACTATATTGAGTCGATTAAGCTCCTGAAGTACGAAATATCCATGTTCCACTCTCCCAGTCTTACAAAGGACCTTAATGTAGTTTTCAATAACTTTATCAGTCAATACAACATTATTCTCTAGCGCAACAACAAACAAGTCACTCATCAATTCAAGCTTTTCAAGCTTACATAAAGCATCAGCAAGGATTGAAAATGTCGTTACACGCGGCAAATACCCTTGATCAAGTGAAGTCTTTAAAACACGATACGCATCAACAACACTTCCGTCCCCGCAAAGGGTATTTATTAAACAATTAAATGCCATGCTACTTAACGATAATCCGATATCCCCTCTTGTATCATATAATCTAAGAGCAACATCAACCATTCCTGCCTTGCAAAAGAAGCACAAAGCAATATTCATAGTTAGCTCATCTGGGGGTAAGTTGTTTTCCTTCATCTCGATTATCAGATCACACACTTCCTCGAGTCGGTTTTCTCTCAAAAGCCTTAATATTAACGCATTGTGACGGAAAACATCAGGAACATAGTGAGCATCTTTTTTCCTCTTCTGTAAAAAGTCCATGGCACCATCTAATTTCCGGACCCGTACTAGCTCTCGGATCCAAACATCATAAACATGAAATTCCCCGTATTCATCTACTAATTTCCCGGCCTTATCAAATTGATCATTTTTACATAACCCCTCTATAAGAGCACCAACAATATAACCCCTATTCTTGAATTTGGTCCCATTATCCATAACCCCACGAACATACGTTTCAGCTCTATCAAACTCCCTTTTCTTGCAAAAACCTTTAACCAATATAGAGTGAGTAACCTCTGATTCAAACCCGCGAGACTTTATCTGTTTTGCAACTGAATCAACGCCGTCATAATAACTTTCCTCTACAAGAGCATTTAAGAGAACATGGTAAGCAAGATCATCCAAGTCAATACCCTCGTACCGCATCCGTCCGTACAACTGAAGGGCAAGATCGGGTTTTCCTGCCACAGCATAACCCATAACCAAAATGGTCTGGAAATTGGTTTTATGACTACCTCGATGCTTAGCAGTGTTATCCAAATATTCCAACATCAAAGACATTAGCTTTGCCCTCGAAAGAATCTTGAAAATAGCACTAAATGTAGCTCTGGTATGGACAAACCCAGGTTGCCGACCCGCCCAATCAAAGAACTTTAAGCAACTCAACACGTCTTTCACGCAGTACAACACATCAAGAACAAGTGATTCTGTAAGGTGGAGATTTAACTGCGACAAACCCGCATCAAGAGCTTCACGTTGTGACACAACATCGTCATTTTCAACACCGTCTATGACGCTGCTATGAGATGATAAAACGTGAAGTATCCGGTCATAAAATGGATTCCTGGTAGACTTAAACCATCCTTGAAATGTTGCTGCCACATCTTCCGCATGTAATTGCTTGACTGGCGATGGGTTAGATGAATATAAGGGGTTCAAGTAGACGGCTTTGGTGGCGGAAGCTGCTGCTACGGTTGAATAGTTAATGACAGTAATGTTATTATTTGGAGAAAAGAGAGCCCTGATGGAAGTCTGCTTCAAGAATCTTAGTCTTACCATAATTAGTTAAATAAACCCGGTGTAAGTTACTGCATCAACATTTCTTAGGATATGCACGGCCTAATCAAGAATAACGGGAAAAAAAAAGTTATTAAAAATAGAAGTTACCCGCCGAAATATAAAAAACCTACAAACCAAACTAACAAAAGTAATCGAAATGTCGTAAACATAACAAGAACCACTTTAGTCTAAACACTAGCTTATCAAAAACTCATGTTCTGCAACTAACAAACAATTAGGTGTTGAGGTGTGCTGCAAACTTGATTATTGCGACTTTGAAATCGAAATAATCAACTTTGAGAAGTGTGGCAAGTCTGAATCGGGTTTTATTGTGTAAGTATGACTAAGTTAAGTCGAATTGAAATGCATATTAAGACACCTGAAATGTCAATAAAATCCAAGAAAGTATACCATGCATATTGTAAAGAATGGTGCATAAACAAAAATGATACATACAAATGGACTCCAAAAAAAATTAACAAAATTTAAAAAAAATCAAAGTCAAGATATGATAAGCAACCTGGAAGTGAGAGAGATTCAATATATATATCCAAACAATTGGTGTGAGAATCGAATCGAATCCAATCTAATCAAGAGAATGATGAGGGGTAGATTTAGTTTAGGGTTTCTTTGGAAATCTGGAGCCGGCAGGAGAGACCGCCACGGATTTTATGTTTCTTTGTTCTGTTCTTTTACGTTTGCTATGTTTTGTTTTGTTTTTCTAGTGGAAAATGACAAATCCAGTACTATAAAATCTTCATAAAATACGATTCATCTAATTGGATGTGATACCTCACATACTCACTCACATCCATTTTTACACCGGTCAAAAAGCCCCCCATGAATTTTATGGTTTGTGAGAGCAACATTATCTAAGTTATTCCTATTTAATTTAATCTCTTTTCTAATCTAATACTTAATTTCCTCACATGTCATCATCTTATGGTTTAAAAAATTATTAGGCTGTCCCTTTTCTAATCTAATATTAATAGCTAATGAACCCGGGTTTAACCCGAGTTGTTTAATAATATATACTTTAAGTATATGCATACAGATATCGAAAATTATATACTTTAAGAATATGCATAAAGATATTTATTAAACTATATGATAAGAATTTAAAGTATATAATAAATTAAGTAATTTAGTTTTAATGTTATAATGATGTCATAAATATTTAGTGAAAAAGGAAATAATTTTTTTTAAAACATTTAAGTTCCAAATAAAATATTTAGACAAAATGATGATGTAATCACAATTCCTTTTTATTATATATAGAGATTTTCTCACATGTCATCATCTTATGGTTTGAGAAATTATTAGGCTGTTTCGTTTGAAGGATTTATCATTTTTCCTTTTTAATACCATTTTTATTTTAGTACATCCCTCGTTCGTTGGTACTATTTTCACTCCATCCTAAAAAAGTAAACTTAGAATGACATTCCCCCCACTTATTTAAAATCACCAACATTAACCTGTTGATTCATTAGGTTGATGAGAAATTGAAATTTGATATTAACAAGTCTCCTTATCCGATAGAGCGAACCATGATTCTGCTTATTTAAATGAGACTTGTTGTTTATACATAGCATAACATTCACAACTATACATGTATATAAATAAATAAGAGCATCTCCAAAGGAAAAAAACTTTTAAAAGCTTTTTTTGGTTGCCACCTCATACATCTTTAGCTTCAACCTTTATAAAAAGTCGTTTACTCTAATGGTAGCTTTTTAAAAGTATTTTTTGATTGAATTCAAATCTATTGCTAAATATATACAATGATCCTCATCTATTTAAAATGTAAAATATAACTCTCTTTTTCGAAGCTAGAGGGTTTTCAGTAAAGAATGTAGTGGTTCCATAACAACCATACACACAGATGGAGAACATGAAACGGTGAGTATTAAACAAGTAATTTGAAATCTCTTAGAAACAAAAATTATTTAACATTAAAATTAAATAGCTAGAGATTACAACAGGTGATAATAATCAAATATAAATTACAATAAACGTAAACGATAATAAATAAAGCATTTACATATACATCTAAATTCCATATTTTCCTTTGATTTCAGAACACAACATATTATCATAGGCCAATTGTTCGTCATTTAATCCTTCTATACTTTGTGATAGAATCTCTATTTCTTCAATCCTTTTTGAAGACTTATAGGATTCTTTTATATCTTTGATGTTCTCATTAACTTCGTCTATTCGAGCCATGCGCAAAGAGTTAGTTTGGTTAATCAAATCTCTTAAACTATCATTTACTTCGGCATTTGATGTCGTTGCTTTTCCCTTTCTTTTACCCAATGCTTTTTTTTTCCCAATTGGACGAAATTCAACTTCATCGTCGTCCTCAACATCGATGCTTGTTTGCACATCGGATGATTGCACATCCGACGATGATGTGTAACTACCAGCCGAGGTTGTCTTTGTTCTCTTCGCATGAACTTCATCGATACTTCCACCACTCCATTTTGGCTCTTTCCTAATAATTTCCCACGCATGCTCATATCGGAATTGTTTCTTGCATCTTGAGTAATATATTTGTCTTACCCTCTCCTTTATTTGGTCATCAGACCATCCACTATGATACTCCTTTTCCACATTAATAAATATTTGGTTAAACTCGTTAATGATAGGAAGTAGTTGATACCAATGCGCCTTTACTTTTGATTGTGTTCTGGCAGAAAAAGATTTTCTATACTCGTTATAGTACTCAGTAATCCGACGCCAAAAATCTTTACCTTGTTGCCCATTTCCGGTGAAAGTATCGGTAGAAATAGTTACCCATGCACTCATGAGTAATTCCTCTTCACCATTAGACCAACCCTCATGATTAATTATAATATTTCCATATAAATATTCATATCAAACAAAACTTTTACTAGCATGTTCAAAGGGGTATAAAATGATATTACAAATAAACAAAGTTAGAAGGAGGGGGGGTAAAAGGAAATTTTGACTTAAAAAAAAACTTTTGATTAATAGCTTGATCATTGTCAAGCTTTTAATTAAAAAAAGTCTTTACTCCAAATGGTGTCAAGTTATTAAAAGACTATTTTTTCTCTTAAAAAAACTTTTCATCAAGCTCCATTAGAGTTGCTCTAATACAATCATTTTATCTACTTATTAGATTATTTTATTATAATTTTAACTTCATAATTTATAGTTATGAAATATAATAATGATTTCTTTTATTTATTGGTTTATTTATACTTTAGGCAGGTAGTATGCTATATTTTTTATGGTATGTATTATCCTCGTTTCATCTTTGTATAATATAAATATAGGTATATAGATTGTTATCTAATATAAATAAATGAGATGAGAATGAAGGCTTGACTCATTCTCGGTTTTAACCCAGACGAGGGTTCGACTCCGAGAAGTGATGTAATCTGTGAGATTTTCCACCTGTAACAGCTTGAACCTTTTGAAGGCCGGAATGTTGCGCAATGCTTTAACTTTAATAAAGTGAGGTGTTACCTGAAAATTTGATTCCGACATATGGGTAAAAAAACTTTTAAGGCAGGATTATTACGCAATGCTTTAAGGCTTTACTTATATACAGTGAGGTTTCCTTTAAAAATTGTTTCTAACTTACTATTAGAAAATTTAGAGTTAATTTCATTACATCCCTCTGAGCTTTGTCATTTTATCAAATGTAGCCCCTATACTTTTATTTATTATTACATCACCATGTGGTGACTATGTATTATTAAAAGCCCCTCTCCCAAATGTCCTTTGAAGCTCGCCGTTACCCCCTCACGTGTATACCACGTGAGGGTATTTACATCTATTGCCACTAAACCAGACCTATATACCTCCTTTTATTTCCTTTTCCCTACAAAAATTTTTTCCTTTCCCCCCTTTTTTTCCTCTTTCATTCCCCCATTTTAACTAGGGTTTCCAACTTAATTCTCCTTTCTTCTTCATTATGGTTGCTTTTTGTTATTGTGGAAATCCAACAATTGTTCTAACATCTTGGACCCCTCTGAATCCTGGTAGAAGATTCTATCGATGTTCAAGCAAGGTTTTTTTTTATTAATTTGTTCTTGAGTAAAAATCAACCATTTTTATAAACTTAATCTGATAATTTGTTGGCATAGGTGAATAATTGTGGTATTTTGCTGATGTGACCAATTTATACCCATTGCCCACATCGTTATTGGCCTTTTTATTATATGTTTTTAGTCGATTTTGCTGGCATTTGGCGCGTTAATGGGCTTTGTTAGTGGTTTCAGGTTCTAAACAGGTGACGTGTCCGTTTGGTGCAATTTCGAGTAATTTTGAGGTCATGAAGTTGATTGGAGAGTTCGAGAGTGGAAGGAGATAGAAAAAATATGCAAGTCTTCATAAGTTGATGTGTGGCCTTTGGTTCAGTATATTTATACTGCGACGCAGTGGTGGTGAACAAGTCCACTGCGCCGCAGTCATCTCAAGGAAAAGAGCATCGAGTCCAGTAATATTATACTGCGCCGCAGTGGGGGTGACCAAGGCCCACTGCGCCGCAGTCAGCTAGTGGAGAAAGGAGAATTCAACCAGTAACATCGGACTGCGCCGCAGTGGGGGCATCACTCGCCCACTGCGTCGCAGTCAGCCTTGATCAACGAGCACTAAAGGCAGTGTATAAGCACTGCGCCGCAGTGGAGTACGGGGCTGAAAGGTTTTGGGCAGCTTTTGCTTCAGATTGAAGGGAGGTATAAATAGAAAACATAACCTAATTCCCAAAGTATCAAGTCTTCTTTCTAAGAGCTGCACTTCAAGGAACACCTTCAAGGATCAAGGTGGGCCATATTGTTTTCCTAGTTGACTTTGTTATCCTCGAGATGGAGAAGGATGCACAGGTACCCCTAATACTTGGTAGACCATTCCTTAATACCGCGGATGCTATCATCCGTGTGAAAGATAAGGAAATTTCTTTGGGTGTGGGTACGGATAGGATTGTTTTTAATGTTGAGAGGTCTATTAAGCATTCTTATTCTAATGACGAGTCTTGTTTCAGGATTGATGTGATTGACGATGCTTTAGACCGAGAATTTCAGGAATTGATGGAGACAGATATGGGAGATGAGGAGATTGCTAATCTAGGATCGGGAGATATTGATGATGATGATTTGTTTGCAGAGGTTATGGCACTTAGCTTGGATGAGACACCTCCAGTGGATGAGAGCTTTGAGAGAGTTGTTGCTGATGGAAGCTCAATGGTACCTAATTCAGTTGATGTACCACCTACAGATTTGGAGCTTAAGCCATTGCCTGCCCATTTGGAGTATGCTTACTTGGCAGGTAAATCCTCTTTACCCGTGGTTATCTCGTCCTCACTCTCGAGTGACGAGAAAGGACTTCTTTTGGCTGTGCTTAAAGCCCATAAACGGGCTTTTGCTTGGAAGACCACCGACATTCCAGGTATTAGTCCTAACTTTTGTCAGCACAAGATTGATTTTGTCGATGATGTTAAGCCCGTTGTCCAGAGACAAAGGAGGCTAAATCCTAATATGAAAGAAGTGGTTAAGAAAGAAGTGATTAAGTTGTTAGATGCAGGGATCATTTTCCCTATTGCAGATAGTTCTTGGGTAAGTCCTGTCCACTGTGTGCCCAAAAAGGGGGGCATGACAGTGGTTGAAAATGAAAATAAGGAACTCTTGGCCACTAGAACTGTAACGGGATGGCGGGTTTGTATTGACTACCGAAAGCTTAATGATGCCACCCGAAAGGATCACTTTCCATTGCCTTTTATTGATCAGATGTTAGAGAGACTTGCAGGTAATGAGTATTTTTGTTTCCTTGATGGGTTTTCCGGGTACTTTCAAATACCCATTGATCCAAAGGATCAAGAAAATACCACTTTCACGTGCCCCTTTGGCACTTTTGCTTATCGGCGAATGCCGTTTGGTCTATGTAATGCTCCGGGCACCTTTCAAAGGTGCATGATAGCTATATTCCAGGACATGCTTGAAACCTCCATGGAGGTTTTCATGGATGATTTCTCGGTTTTTGGGGACTCATTTCGTACTTGCTTGCATAACTTGGATAAGATGTTGGAACGGTGTGAGAGGGCACACCTTGTTTTAAATTGGGAAAAGTGTCACTTCATGGTGACCGAGGGTATTGTGCTAGGTCACAAGGTGTCTAAGGCCGGGATAGAGGTTGATAGGGCTAAGATTGATGTTATAGCCAAATTACCCCCGCCTTCCAATGTGAAAGGGGGTAAGGAGTTTTCTTGGACATGCCGGTTTTTACCGCCGTTTCATTAAAGATTTTTCTAAGATTACTCGTCCTATGACCCACTTGTTGGAGAAGGACGTCCCTTTTATGTTTAATGATGTTTGTTTAAGTGCTTTTCAGGTTCTTAAGGAGAAGTTGACTAATTCTCCTATCATGGTCGGGCCGGATTGGGAATTGCCCTTTGAATTGATGTGTGATGCAAGTGATTTTGCTGTGGGAGCCGTGCTTGGGCAAAGGGTTGATAAGCATTTCAAGCCCATTTACTTTGCTAGCAAAACTTTGAACCCCGCCCAGCAAAATTACACCACAACAGAGAAGGAATTGCTTGCCGTGGTTTTTGCTTTTGATAAGTTTAGATCTTATTTGGTGTTAAGTAAGACCATAGTTTTCACGGACCATTCAGCCCTTAAGTACTTGTTCTCGAAACAAGATGCTAAACCTAGGCTTATCCGTTGGATCTTGTTGTTACAAGAGTTTGATATTGAGATCAAGGATAAGAAAGGGGCTGAAAATTTGGCTGCCGACCATTTGAGTCGCTTGGAAGATCCTCACCGGGAGGAACTTCGGGATGGGGAGATTAATGATCACTTCCCCGATGAATGTTTAATGTTTATTTCTACTTCTGATGATGCTCCTTGGTTTGCAGATATTGCTAATTATTTGGTTGCAGGTGAGATACCAAATGACTTTACGCACCAACAGAAGAAGAAGCTCATATCGGATGCCAAGTACTATTTTTGGGATAGCCCATACTTGTTTCGTGCTTGTGCAGATGGTATGGTGAGGAGATGTGTAGCTGGAGCTGAGACTAGGGAGATTCTGGATGCTTGTCACTATGGTCCAACTGGAGGTCATTACGGTCCTTCAGTCACCGGTAAGAAAGTGTTTGATGCAGGTTTTTATTGGCCGACAATTTTCAAGGAGGCTCAAACTTTGGTGGAGACTTGTGACATTTGTCAGAGACAAGGAAGCATTACTAAGCGGGACGAGATGCCTCAACAGAGCATTCAGGTATGTGAGGTATTTGATATTTGGGGTATAGACTTCATGGGACCATTCCCACCGTCTAATAAGTTCCTATATATTCTTGTCGCCGTTGACTACGTGTCTAAATGGGCCGAAGCCAAGGCTTTGCCCACGAATGATGCTAGGGTAGTAATTGATTTCCTTAAACAATTGTTTTGTCGATTTGGTTGCCCTAGAGCCTTAATTAGTGACCGAGGAACCCACTTTGCAAATCATCAATTAGCTAAGGTCATGAAAAGATATGGTGTTGTGCATTACTTTTCTACTTCCTATCATCCACAAACTAGTGGACAAGTAGAAAACACCAATAGGGCTTTGAAGAGAATTTTGGAGAAAAATGTGGGAGATAACCCTAAGGTTTGGTCAAAGAAGTTGGATGACGCCTTGTGGGCGTTTAGGACGGCTTATAAGACGCCGATTGGCACCACGCCATACCGGTTGCTCTATGGTAAGACTTGTCATTTACCTATTGAGATAGAGCATAAGGCGTATTGGGCGTTGAGGAACTTGAATTTGGATATGATGGAAGCTAGTGAACTTCGAATGTTGCAACTTCATGAGCTTGATGAGCTTAGGTTAGGTGCATATGAGAATTCTAGGCTTTACAAGGAGCGAACCAAGGTTTGGCATGATAAGAGGATCCGTAGAAAGGAGTTTAAGGTTGGGGCTAAAGTTTTGTTGTTTTTGTCTAAGTTTAAGATCAAGCAACCTAAGCTAACTTCTAGGTGGATTGGACCTTTTGTTATCAAGCATGTTTATCCGTCGGGTTATGTGGAGTTGTTCAAGAGGGATGGTGAAGGATCTTTCATTGTTAATGGCCATAGACTTAAGTTGTACTTGGAAGAAGAACAAGTGGAGGGGATAATCGAGGAGATCCCCGTTTTTGAATTGGAAACTTGAAAGGTAGTCGAGTCTAGCTAACGACTCGTAAATAAATTAAGCGCTTCTCGGGAGGCAACCCGTGTTATTTTCTTGCATTTTATTTTTGTTTTTGTTAATTAGATTTGATGTTGTTTTGTCAAGAAAAATGCAGGTACAATTTGATGTGAAGCGGATTGAGGTAAGTGTTCAAAATTTTCATTGTCAAAATTTTTCTAAGGAAAAAAAGGGGGGTCGTGACCAGAAGATTTGTACTGCGACGCAGTGGAGGTGTTACATGCTCACTGCGCCGCAGCCTATTATTACTGATGTTTGGGTGAGTTTTTGCCCCACTGCGCCGCAGTGGGGGTGTACGGGTTGACTGCGACGCAGCCTAAACTAACTGACCTTGGGAGCAAAATTGCCCCACTGCGCCGCAGTGGTGGTGAGTGTTGCCCACTGCGCCGCAGTAGGCCTGTTGATTGGTTAAATCGAAGAGAGGGGTTTTTAAAGTTAGTCAAAGAGGGTCATTTTCACCACACATTCAAAATTCAGTTTATCTTCTTCTCCTCTTTGACTTGAGAACCGAAAAAAAAAAGCATCAAAAACCTCCCCATTCCTCCTAATTCCCCCATTAATTAACCAATCTTGCATTTTTCGTTTCTTTTCTTTTTGATCATCATTTATCTATTATCATCATGGGAAAGAGGTAAGATTTCTTGACTAGTTTTTCTTTTTATTTCTTTAATTTTAATTTTTAATTTTAGGGTTTTAATTTTCAAATTAATTAGTGGGTTATGTTAGTTATGGGCTATTGATGCTAATGTGGTGTTTACTTTTTCGATTCTAACACTTGTTCTTCCGATTTGGAGTTTGAATTAAAGCTAGGGTTTTGAAAAAAATTGGGGCTTTTTGATGAACAAGTGTGGGGGAGGTTAATGTTAGCCTAGGTGTTGTTACATTGTTGAAATATAGTTGTTTGATGGTTTAAATCTACCCCTTTTTGCTGAAAATTGTGATGAACACCATCATCTTGCCCAGATTTTGGACCACTGCGCCGCAGTGGTATTGTGTGTTAGCCACTGCGCCGCAGTGGCTGGCTTCTGACCTGCACGTGACTATTGCCTCACTGCGCCGCAGTGAGGACCACCTAGTCTCACTGCGCCGCAGTGGGATTGTTCTGTCCAAAATTTGTGTTGAAGATTATTGTGATTTCAGTTTTGCATTCCTTCTTTAACGTGTCTGTTTGCTTTAATTTTGTGATTGCAGACTGGAGATCAGAGAAGGCAGATGGAAGTTGGTCAAGGAAGCGGGACTGGTGCCAAGAGGGCTAGGCAAGAGCCAGAAGTGCCTGATTTAAAGTTTGGAGAGCACGATATGGACGAGTCTCACGCATGGTTAGAGTTCAACGGGGCTAGGCAAGAGCCAGAAGTGCCTGATTTAAAGTTTGGAGAGCACGATATGGACGAGTCTCACGCATGGTTAGAGTTCAATGGGGCTAGGCAACCCCATAAGAACAACTTCTTGAATAATCTCTTTGCTCTTCATCGTCAGGTAGTATGCCCTCCCAAATATCTTGATCCGATTTTTGCTAGAAATTATGGGATACAGGAGGATATCCGTCGGTGGTTTCGTATTGAGGTTCAAATCGGTGACCAGGTGGTTAGTAGTGATATGTGGCACAACATTTTCAATAATCGGGAACCAGTTTTTCGTGAACTTTGTCTTGAGTTTTATTCTACTTTGAAGTTGACCAAGGAGCTTAATAAAGTCAAGGATATTTTTGAAGAGCGGGTAGTAACTTTTTTCTGCGGGGGACAGCCTAGGAAGTTATCTATTCCTGAATTTGGTTTTTATTGTGGTATGTATACGAGGGAGCAGTTAGATAGTCAGGATTTTAGGGCTTTGTTGAGGAAGGGTTTGTATGTGAAACAGGATTTGGGAGATGGAGAGTCGATATCTCAGTATTGGACTCGTATTTCGGGGGGACACAATTGGCCTTCTTGTGGCTATGTTAGTGTGTCTAAGATTAGCAGTGTGAAGCTGAGGATGTTGCATAGGATGCTTGTCACGTTTCTGGTACAAAGGTCCACCCATTGGGACAAGGCGTACCAGCTAGATTTATGGCTGATTAAGTTGTTTTCTGAGGGGGCACCGAGGAGGTTTGCTTTGGCCCCGATGGTTGTTCTGGATAGGATGGTGAATCACTCGGATTCAAAGTTGGTGCTTGGGCAGTTTATCACCCGTCTTTACAAGAGGATGGGAGTTTTTGATTCTGATATATGTCATGAGGGATTGTCTTTGCAGGTTAGACAGGAGCATTTAACTGAGAAGGAGTTGATAATAGCCAAGATAGTGAAGAAGCCAAAGAAGAATGAGCAAGCGAGGTTGTTGGATGATACAGGTGTTATCGCTGCACCGCCTCCAGAGGTGGAGGATTCTGATGATGATGAGATGGAGGACGCCCCTCAGGAGCCTCAGAGGAGGCGGGGCCGTCCAAGTATTGATTTGACTGATATAGGGTCCCAGCTGCAACAGATTTTGGATGGGCAGCAGGCTAGTGGTAGGGCATTTGATGATTATCAAAGGAGGATGGATCAGGATATGACTTGGATGGGATCGCAGCAGGCCCGCACCAACTATACCCTAGATTATTATCAGCCTATGTGGGATGCGCAGTACCATGGGCAGCCGTTCGTTCCAGATACTCCTATTCCTGATTTTTCACCACCACCTATTCATGTTCCGACATATCGTCAGGGAGGCGGTTCTTTCTTCCCACATGATCTAGGAGGATCTCCTCGTGGTCCTGTGCAGTTTGGTTCTTTTGGTGGGAGATCTTCTTTTGATGCAGGTACTAGTGCAGATTGGAGACCATGGACAGGTGCCGCTAGTCAAGCAGGTGGAGATGCTGGTGGTTCTGGGGGATTTGTTGGTGGTTCATCTTCTTTTGTTCCTGGTTTTATCGCAGGTTCTGGCTCAGGCTTTGGCGGTGGACCGTCTGGAGGAGATGTTGGCGCCTCTGGTTCGGGTCAAGAAGGAGACCGCAATTGGATCACCGATCTTTTGATACATCTGGTCTTCCCTATGGCTATCATGGACAGTCGCAGTGATGATGATTATGGTTTCCACCCGGTTCCGTGGGATCAAATCATTTTATGATTTATGATGATTGGTATTCAGGATGACTGTACTTTATACATTGTGTCTTATTTTCTGTTCTTTATTTTCTGGTATCCACCCTACGGGGTGATGAGACATTGTACTTTCGTTTGTTTTCTTTCTTTTAGGTTTTTATTTTTCTGCATAAAACAGTAGTTACTTTGATATGATTGGAAATGTGGTTTGTTTGTGGTGCAAGTGACAGGACTATTCAATTTGATGGCTATTGTGCAACACAAGTGTGGGGGGGGGGGGGGGGGGGGGGGGGGGGGGGGGGGGGGGGGGGGGGGGGGGGGGGGGGGGGGGGGGGGGGGGGGGGGGGGGGGGGGGGGGGGGGGGGGGGGGGGGGGGGGGGGGGGGGGGGGGGGGGGGGGGGGGGGGGGGGGGGGGGGGGGGGGGGGGGGGGGGGGGGGGGGGGGGGGGGGGGGGGGGGGGGGGGGGGGGGGGGGGGGGGGGGGGGGGGGGGGGGGGGGGGGGGGGGGGGGGGGGGGGGGGGGGGGGGGGGGGGGGGGGGGGGGGGGGGGGGGGGGGGGGGGGGGGGGGGGGGGGGGGGGGGGGGGGGGGGGGGGGGGGGGGGGGGGGGGGGGGGGGGGGGGGGGGGGGGGGGGGGGGGGGGGGGGGGGGGGGGGGGGGGGGGGGGGGGGGGGGGGGGGGGGGGGGGGGGGGGGTGGCAAATAGGTTTAAGCTACCGGGTTTATCTCTTTTGTTGTTTTGCCATTGAGATTTTTGTCGTTCTTGTGAATGTGTCCCTCTCGTAGGCTTTTGGGTTTTATCCAAGAGTAAGGGTTCTATCTTGAATTCTGAACTATGATGTGCATGTTTGAGAATTGGTTGTTTCAATTTGGCGGGATGATAGAAGTTGGTATGGTTTTGAAATTTGAGTTGAGCTTGTCCTTGTGGTAAATTGCTTTTGTCACTTAATTCATGATAACTTAATAAGCAATTTTTACTACAAAATTTTCCTTTGGCAAAAATTTTAATCGGCGAAATGTGTTCTGAACGGTTATTGGGCTTATCCTTGTGGATTGATAACATTACTTGCATTCTCAAATTTCCCAAACACCTAAAGTTGTGAGATTCATTGTTCATATATAGATGTGCTAGGTGTTTACGGTTTTGGTTTGATTACCTTGTGATTTGTCCCTCTCTTAGGCTCTTGGATTTATTCGGGAGTAAGGGTTCCATTTCGAACTCTGCACTAAGATGTGCGAATTTGAGGTTAATTTATTCCATTTCCCGGTTCTTTTCTTTGATTTGAGTGTGCCGGTGATGTGTTGAGCTAGAACTTGGCCTTGTGATCGTGACGAGACCGCAGTGAGATCACTTTTGTGATAAAAGTACATCGGATGACGAATTGGCATATAGGTTTGACCCATTCTTTTCTTTCTTTCTTTATTTTCACTTTTCCTTTTGTATATTCATACCCTTACTATACGTATACTCACTTACATATACATCCTTCCTTCCTTTCTTTGTAAACCTTTCTTATACATCCTTTTAACTTAGCCTTTTCCATTGTATATATCCACTTAAATATGTAAATTATACCTTACCATACCGATAGTCTAATCTGGGGGGCCTTTGATTGTTGTGGGTTGGTTTGCACGGTTTGTGAGAGTTTTGGTGGTTGATTGATTGGATTATGCTTTGACTTGGGGAAGACGGAGATTGGTTTAAGTATTGGAGCTTGTTTTGGAATGTTCAAAATTGATCATATTGTGCTTATAGACATTGTTCATCATTGTAAGAGGGTGCCTGCTAGTAGAGTAAAAATGGTTCAGAATAAAAAAAAAAAAAAAAAAAAAAGAGAACTTGGGCTACTAGTGGGTACTTCTCATTTTTTTATATGTCTAGAGTTGTGTTGTATCGTTAAGAATGGAGGGCTTGGTTGATTTTAAGTTGTTTGAAGTTGATACACCACAATGGTGTCGAGTTTGCTTGGTATTTTTGAGGTGTTTTAGCGGAATAGCAATTTATGGGTTGTTGGCAATCAATGGTACGGGTTTTGATTAGACTATTTTGTACATATTTCATACTTACCTTATACTTTTGATTGATTCCTTTCATTTCTAACCTACACTCCCTCACTCATTGTAAATGTCCAATATATATACCTTAGCCTAACTATACAACCATCTTATATGCCTATTTTGATGATGTACTTGGTGCTTACGCCACGTCGGTGGAGCTATGATCCTTGTTCAAGCCTATGGTAAGATATGCATCACGACTGTGCTATGAGTGATTCTTGAATATTCAACCCCAAAAGTAAGTTCGTTGGAGTACAATGATATTGATAGGTTCATTTGTTTCACTTGTGCATAGTCGTGTTATTGAGGCTTGTGGATTGTTCAGATATTGTCAAACATTTCGGGTTTTCATTTAAGATTAAAACTGCTTCACCCAACTTCTTTGTCTTTGACATACTTGGTGTTGCTTCTTTTTGATACTCGTAATTGTTGATTTAGCTTCATTGCCAAGGATTACTTTTTCTTTAAATGTTGGATTTGCTTGAGGACAAGCAATGCTCAAGTGTGGGGGGATTTGATGTGACCAATTTATACCCATCGCCCACATCGTTATTGGCCTTTTTATTATATGTTTTTAGTCGATTTTGCTGGCATTTGGCGCGTTAATGGGCTTTGTTAGTGGTTTCAGGTTCTAAACAGGTGACGTGTCCGTTTGGTGCAATTTCGAGTAATTTTGAGGTCATGAAGTTGATTGGAGAGTTCGAGAGTGGAAGGAGATAGAAAAAATATGCAAGTCTTCATAAGTTGATGTGTGGCCTTTGGTTCAGTATATTTATACTGCGACGCAGTGGTGGTGAACAAGTCCACTGCGCCGCAGTCATCTCAAAGGAAAAGAGCATCGAGTCCAGTAATATTATACTGCGCCGCAGTGGGGGTGACCAAGGCCCACTGCGCCGCAGTGGGAGCCCACTGCGCCGCAGTCAGCTAGTGGAGAAAGGAGAATTCAACCAGTAACATCGGACTGCGCCGCAGTGGGGGCATCACTCGCCCACTGCGTCGCAGTCAGCCTTGATCAACGAGCACTAAAGGCAGTGTATAAGCACTGCGCCGCAGTGGGGGCATCACTCGCCCACTGCGCCGCAGTGGGGGCATCACTCGCCCACTGCGCCGCAGTGAGAGTACGGGGCTGAAAGGTTTTGGGCAGCTTTTGCTTCAGATTGAAGGGAGGTATAAATAGAAAACATAACCTAATTCCCAAAGTATCAAGTCTTCTTTCTAAGAGCTGCACTTCAAGGAACACCTTCAAGGATCAATTCAAGATTTCATCATCTTCCGATTCATTGAAGATTCACGTGCACCCGCTTAGATCGTATCTATTTTATTGTCTTGCAATTTCTATTTCTCAAACGATTGGTACATCATGTTCTTCCTTTATTTTGATTGTTATTTCAATTTAATCATGAGTGGCTAATCTTTTAATCACCCACCTTGATGAAACTAGACGAATGATGTGATTGCTATATGTTTTAATTCAAAGAGTTGATTTCAATTATCGTTGTGTCGAGCTCTTGATGATTTAGTTCTTTTATATTTATTATTATGATATTGGTGGCATGTGTGTCCTTCGTTAGTGGTACTAGTTGGACACAGATGTGATTTTCAAACGGTTGCTTGTCTATGAGCAATTATCACTAGTTCATGGTATGATAGTGAATGTCATTTTAATAAAAGGAATCATTTTGTCAACGTGTTTAGAAACGGTTGGTGGTACCACGTTTTAATTCACATAGGCACAATTGTTAATTGGATAATCAAGTAAACTAATTGTTGGTAAGGTTGTCTAGGCATTGGTGGTACCGGCTTGGGTAATTAAACTAGCAACTTAGGTGTTTGGGTGATTTGTGAGCGGTTGGTGGTACCACACGAGCATTTTATCCTTTCACGATTATCTTGTCAACTCTAAATGAATTTGGTCTTAATTGAGTGCAATCATGTTTGAAGTCTAGCGAAGTCAAGGTGGATGATCTTTACTATTATTGTTCGAAGCTTTACCTTTACTTTTACGCGTTTTGTCTTTAAAGTTATTTCAATTTAATTGTCAAAGAGAGATTTGAAGCAACGCCCTATTTTCCAAACTACTTTATGAGACAATTGATTCAGACCAATCCCCGTGAACGAACCTGGACTTACTTTTTAACTATATTGCATACGATCAGGTCCACTGCCCGATAGTGTGTAGTAGTGAGTTTCAAGGTATTTCTAGTTTTAATTTTTAAACTCGATTTAGCACATCAAACCCATATCATTTTAAACCTCCCAGTGTAAAGGTCAATCATTTTAAACCTCCCAGTGTAAGAAACCAATTTTACTACATCACTGTCACAAGCAAATGGTTTCAAACCAACATCTAAATCATTTTTATCTGGTTGTAAATAATGATAAAACATGATCAATCTAGAATCATAACCTAACTTCTTGACAAAATAATTAAAGTCATGGATTGAAAATTTATCACCGTCTATGAAATCCACGATTGCCTCTGACCCAACATAATATACCTTTCTGGAGAATTTGTGAAAAATCAACCATGGTTAATCCATATTGAAAATAGAAAATCATAATCCTTTGAAAGAAAAAAAACAAGTAAATATACATATACATACATTCATACATATACCCCATTATCAAAAATCTTAAAAAAAAAAACACTTACTGCACGCTTGATTAATCATTTGCTGGTCTTCCTCATCAAACTCTTTAGACTTTGATTTGATTGTGTGTGTTTAAGTATGGTGGGTGGGAGGTGAAGATATTTATGATTACGCTTATAAATAAATAGATAAAATAGATATATAGGTGTAAATGAGTGGGATTGGACGTAAATACCCTCACGTGGTATACACGTGAAGGGGGTAATGGTGAGTTGGTAATGAACGTTTGGGAGGGCTTCTAATAATACAAAAAGTCACACAGGGTGATGTAATAATAAAAAAAGTATAAAGGCTAAATTTGATAATATGACATTAAATTAACTAGAATTTATAAATAAATTAGTTGAGTTACCCAAACCTCTCTGGCTCTCTAAAACCCTTCGTCCCGGGAATGACCTAATAACTTCTCATTCCCATATAACCAGCCAGCCAGCCAGCCAGCCAACCAACCAACAATACAGTACAATATAAACAGGTTTATATATATAAAGTGTGTGTTTGGGAGTAGTTGATCAAGATATATATATATATATAAAGTGTGTGTTTGGGAGTAGTTGATCAAGATGATGAAACCTAATCCAACTTCCAATCAAACTTCCACCCCTCTTCCACAGCCACAGGTTTACTTACTTAATTCCCAACACAACCAATTTCGCTTATATTTATCTTTTATTCTTTTATTTGTTTATTTAATTTAATTTAGTTAATTATATTCTAGTGGTACTAAGATATACTTAATTAGTTTCAATTGTTCAAGCCATACCCATTGCATGTATGGCACGTTTAATCAAATCTGACAACCTTTCATTTTTCGGCAACTTTTTTCTTCCCGGTTAAAGCAAGCATACGTGTACTTAGATTCATAAAAAGTACACCGTGCAACGGTCTACAAACCAAAAAAGTTGGTTGATTTTTTACGACTAAATGCAAATATGTCAGGTAACCCTTTTGGAATCTATTTACCTCGGCATATGGAGGCCTTATGTGGTCGAACTTCTTACTTTGTTTGGAATGGACTAATTTGTGATATATTTAAGGGCTTAGTGTCCTTGAATGTAATGAACTACTCGGGTTTTCATTGTATGTAATGAACTTATTATTCTGTCCATTTGGATGTAACCGGTTAGTGCCATGTAGGAGCCAAGTAGGCGTCACTACATTAAATGGACAGAATATCCAGTTTATTACATATAATGAACACCGAGTAATTCATTACATAACATAAACATTCATGCATAGTTAATTACATTCGAGGATGCTAATCCCTATATTAAAATGATCAACAGGTTAATGCAGGCATGAATCAGCAAATGTACAATGCTAATGTTGTTGGTGGTTTATTTCCAAATGGTAACAATATGCCAAATTTACCTCCATCAGGTTTCGTGAATTTCCCTAACTTTCCGTTGCAAATTGGCCCGAATGGTAATTTACAACAGAATTTTAGTCCTTTTCCTGTAAACCCGTTTAATCCTTCTCAACTACCACAACAACAACAGGGTCAGTTCTTTGCTCAAAATCCCATGAATCCGGCTGCTGCACCATATAACCAAAATGTTGGTAATGAGCAAGCCCTTTTGCAGAGCACAATCCAAAATATATATCAGCTTTTACAATTACAAAACCGCAATAATGCCCCCCAATGTCCTCCCCCTATGGGTAATTTTCCCATGTTACAAAACCCGATTGGGAACGTTACCAGTCTTCAGAATCCGGGATTTATTGCCAATCAGCAATTTGGTATGTCGGTTCCTAATCGTCCTGTTATGGGCCAACAATTACAAGGGAACCCATTTCTACCTGGTGTTTCTGGTTTAGCTCAAGCACAGCAGCTGCAGAACCTCCTCGCTACTGCGACAAACTTTCAGGTATTAGCATTTTGTTTGTTTACAGCTCCTTTGGTGTGTGAGTTTATGAAATCTTTATTTTGTCAAATGCTATATAGTTGATTGCTAAAGTTGATTTTTTTGGCATTAATAGCTGCCTTTCATGATTTAACAAACTGACTACATTGTAATGTTTCAATAAATCTGAAGAGAGAGGAACTGAGGAAGCCTACTGATTGTTTCAGAATCGAAAGCTTATTATTGATATTAGGGTACTAAAAGATTAATATTAGAATACTACCTTTCATGAGTTCAATAAACTTGGTTCTTAACTTGTAGGTTTCATTGATAGAATTTAGGGAATTACCTTTAATGAACTAGTTTGATAAACTTCGTTCATCATTTGATATGCTAACATTTTCACTCTTAACTTACATATTACCCTTTCAGCTTAATGATTTTGCAAAACTTACAGGAAAATGCCAATTTATTCTTTACCTGAACATCCAGTTACCTAAATATTAATAGTATGAAACCCTTATGACGTCCAATTAATTGCTGGTATTTTATGGTTTTCCAGAACCAGATTCCTGTAGGTGTGGGTCCTCAAAATCAGAACTTTCTTGCTAATCAGATGTTTGGAATGCCTAATATAAATAGCCCTATGCAACATGTCAATCAAGGACAACAAAGATTTCCTGCACCAATGCTGAATGCTAATATTTCGAGACAGATGGTCAATACGGGTCAAACGCAGAACCCTGGTCATAGTATTACAAATATCGAGGTACATTCCAGTCCTTCTGTACTGATTCTTTTGACATAAAAACTGGAAAGTATATAAAAGATAATTGACCCTTGTTCAAGTTAAATTTGATGAGAACCCAAAGGGCCATTTGGTTCAATGATTTCAAGGGAATTTGATGGGAAGCGTTTTGGAATTTCCTTAGAATCTTTGAACAAAACGGCCCCTAAGAGGGCACAAAGGTTTTTAGGAATCAACAACCCAAAGAGCATGGCAGGGACATCAGTGGGAAGCAAACAATTAAACTTTTAATACTAATTTTACATACAAAAGTGTATGGAAATTATTGATGCTTAGAATCAAAAAGACTTTGTGGGTGATAATTTGATGTAGTTAACTTTTATCATTAGATTCTTCTCACTTCTACTTGACCGTCGCAACAATGCAACAAATAAACTACATGTCACCACTCTAGTTAATAATCATGCCCAATATTTTTGGACTATCTTGCCTTAGTTTTTGGTGGTGTAACAATGTATTTGCTTTACATTCTATAATGCTTTTAATAGAATAATGATGGAAACATGGCTACCAATGCTAATGGGGGACGGCCAGAGGGTCTACATAAAAACTTCACAGGCCATAAAGGGAACGATGCATCACACAAGGGGTATGTGACTGTGTTAATAATAAGCTTCATAACTTTTTCTCATGGTTCACTGCTCAATTTATATACTCACATAGAGGTTGAGTGTGTACAGATTCAAGTCCCAGTTCCATCATACCAAACATGTGAACGAGAAGGGTGGGATTCGCAATGGCATTATGAATAAAGGTGAATACCTCATATTTAGTGATGAGAAAAAAACTCATGTGGTATGTGTGATGTATGATATAGTTGAATGACAGAAATAGCCACGTTAGTGACTCCATAAAGTATTTAAAGGCTATTGATGGACGATAAATGAATGGTGTATAAGACTAGCATCAGCACATCATAGTTAGATAATAGTATGAAGCCAACTAAAAAAAACTAGAACAGACTGTTTTGTGATTTGAAGACACAAATTTTCAAATGTTAGATTCCTTATTACATCAATATTGTGTATTTTCAATCTTCGAGTGAACTTTAAGTATATGTAATACATTAAATTTATAATATAGTATAAATAGTGAAACATGGTATTAACTTTATGTAAAACAAATGTTACAAAAAAGATTTTAATATAGTCTCTGTTTGAGTTTGATACATACTTGATGGAGAAAGTGAAAAGTATAAAATTCTATCGAATAGAGTAAGTGAGAATTTTTTTTGAATAATATATACAAACGGTAAATCAATTAGGGAAAGAATAATAGTTAAGTTAAACTTAATAAAAACATAATAAATAAGGACAATTTACTTTTTTGTTTCTCGAAAAGAAGTAAAATTTAAAAGAGAGATGTATAAGAAGATATTACAATCTAAATGCTAACCTAATTTGGTCAAAACCTAGTTGTATCTACTATAAACCATTATGATAATACTACACATACATTGGACTTCCTTCAAGCACCAGTTTGCTTCTCGTCTAGTTACATAAAGTTCAAATAAAATGAACCCCTTTATCATGTAAGGGTTTCTATTCCAATTATTTTGATCTATTAGAAATATCTCCATTTCTTTTTTTCCCCTTCTTCCTAGTTATAGTTTGATCTATTAATGATCAACACAATGTGTGTTTTTCTTTCATTACCTCTCTTGCTTTGTTAGCTGGATGTTTCTTAATAATATTTATATAATTTCAGTAAATTGGACAATACTTCTCATGATGCAAAAATATATATCACTAATCATTATTCTTTTGATTCTTGTATTGCAGTGGGTAACAAGGAAGCAGTAGATTCCGGTAGAAATTTCACCAATTTTAAAAAGTAAGTAATTTATGTTTCTATCGATATCTTAACGTTGTGCTTTAGCTGATTGCACGAATGGTAGCCCAAAGTCGGTAATTGCTCTTTCCAGAAAATATTAGCTTCATGAGAAGCATGGTCTGCCATTAAAGCAAATGACTAACTGTATAAATACTTGCATGATATGAAATAGTTTCTCAAGATATATATATTCATTTTTGCATGTTTTGAAATCTCAAATTCCGTAGAGGTGGTATATGGGAACTTCGGGTTGGAGGATTACTTGAATGTAATTACAATTTTGAAGTTTTGAACTAATGCTAGTTGATTTTCGATCCCGAGTCATGAAATTGTAGCTCTCAACTATTCCCTTTTTTCTCTTAATGCGTAATGCTATATATCCTTATTAATTTACTACTGTTAAACTCGTCATTTATGTTATTGAAGATTACCCTCTCTGAATTATACCGAGCAAGAAATAAAGCAATGGCGTGAGGCTCGTAAGAAGAATTTCCCTACAAGTGCATCTGTGGAGCAGGTTAGAATTTGAGTGTTTAGTTATCTCTGCTTTAACAAATGAGAGTTTTTGGTGGAACCAATGAATCACGCGAGCCGGTCATTATCTATCTATTTATATCTTACCCTTTTCTTGCAGAAGTGCAAGAAAGAGCAGGCATTGTCGGATGCAACTAACCAAGCAGCCATATTACGTCGCCAGGTAAGCTTCTTAAGTTGCCTGTTCGGGAGAGGCGGAAAGGTGGGCGGAACGGTGGGTTGAGAAAGAGGTCCACGTGTTTGGGTTGAAACAGGCTGGGTCAGGCCTGGTTTGCTGATCAGCAGACATTTATTATTCCAACTTTTATGCATAGTTGATGCATGCGTTTAAGATATCTACAAAACTATGCTGTTAAAATAGTAATCGTTCTTTAATAAAAAATTGGAGAGTATAAGCATTAACCACGAAAAGTACACTCTTGGCAACCTTTAAATGATTTGAGCCCTCTCTCTTTTAGGTAAACTAGTAATTTTACCCGCGCTTCGCAGCGGGACGAAATATTTTAAGTAGTTAAGTAACAAAAGTGTAACATTAGTTAATCCTATATGAATTAGCAAATTTATTATATTTAAGAGGCCATCTACACTTATGCATGCATGACTCATAATACAAAATATATCTCGGATTTTTCAAGATTTAAATAATATTATTCTCTCAGGCTTATATTAAATCTTCAATTTTTACTTGTAAGTCCTCTCTTTTCAATTTTAAGCATACATATCCTTGTTTGTATTATTTAATAGTTGATGAAATCCAAATTACATTAAATAGTTGAGTTCAAATGCAACATATAATTAGTTAAATAGTCGAAAATTCTACTTAATTAGTTAAATAAGGACACATAAACATCTTAATGACATGTAGGATTATGTGTGACATGAAAGGCTATATATGATAAAACCTAAACTTCATCTTCTCACTTAATTATTAAAAAAATGGAAAAATAGTTAAAAAGAAGGCCCATATGGCCATATTGGTAAAGCCTCCCATCCCTAGTGTAAATGTCTAATTAACACAATTTATCGATTATGAAGCCTGCTAATTAAATTAAAGTAGTAATTTTACCCGCGCTTTGCAGCGGGACGAAATATTTTAAGTAGTCTAGTAAAAAAAGTGTAACATTAGTTAATCCTATATGAATTAGCAAATTTATTGTATTTAAGAGGCCATCTACACTTATGCATGCATGCCTCATAATACAAAATATATCTCAGATTTTATAAGTTCATCCACAATTTTTATTACTGCCAACGCTAAAATTTAAAATGAATTAAGTTAAGTTACGAAAAAATAGACAAACATTAACATTAAGCAATGCATGTCGAAAATAATTATAACAATTAAAGTTTGCAAGTGGCATATAACTTCTGTAGGCATCCATCTACACATGTTACCATTCGAAATAACAACTAATGCCTATTGGTTTAATTGGACGATCGTTAGACAATACTCATTTGACACCGATACTAAATACTCTAAGGCCCGACATAGAAAATGACCTAATTTACAACAACTTTTGTGACTCATGTTAGAGACGTAAACAACATTTCACAACAATTAACGCCCGTTAAAAAAAGGACCTAAAAAAAGACCTTATGTGATGGCCGTTAAGTTGTATTTTCCCCATTTCTCCCTCACATTTACACATGCCAAATTCCATTTCATTTTGTTTGTTTCATGAATGTGGACCCCATCAAACAGTAACCATTTTCAATTAATTTCTTCAACCAATTAAGTTTTGCCATTTGGTATATATTAAAGTGTCTTACTTTTATTTAAACAATAAGAAATATAACCAAGCATTACAAAGTTGTACATTAACTTTAAACATTTGTACTATTAGCTACAGTGATTCTAACTCACATACCAAACTTACTTTTTAGAGGTAATATATAATATATCGTTATTTTGACCTACTGTTAATCAACCATAACCGAAGTCAAATAACTCTTGAGTAAATCAGTTGAATCTACATGCGTAGTAAGCGGACATTTTGAAACTATTGTAAAACAGCTTGATTCATGGACACTTCCTAACTTTCTAAGCGATTAACAATTCAACATCAACACATGAACATTTTTGTCTTTTTAGTTCTATTTCCTCCGCTGACTAAATTTAAAAACAATCGAATTTGTGGGAAACTGCAGCTGACAGTACATTCATTATATGTAATTTTTACGGACAAGTGTTAGAGGGTCAACCCAACCCCTCTTGGCCCATTTTGAAGCTTAATAGTTTCGAATCGGCTCCATTTTGAACTTTTACCGTACCTGCCCATCACCCCATGGCATTTCTGATTTTCTTACCCACCAACAGTGGCGGATTCAACGTAGAATGAGGGTGGTCACCGCCCCACCCTCAACCCAGTTTTGTTAGTATTTTTTTTTTATAAATCCATTATGCCCCCGGAGTTACATGGTCATAGAGGATTAGAGGATGAACGCCGGAGAGAAAAGGAGAGATAGCGGCTTTGTTCTGTGGACAAATAGTGGATCGGAAAATTTATCGATGGTTATGGGGTTATGAATGAAGAAGATGACTTGTGTGCAGATATGCATCTTTTGTTTTTCTATTAGTCCCCACTTAATGCGTAGACTTACACATTTACCCTTCTTATTTTTAGTTTATCAAAGTTTTATAGCCTCTGTTTATTTTTTCTTTTTTTGCCCCTAGTTAATATAAAGATTATCATATTAACCCCTTTCTTATTTTGTGTATATCGAATTATCTCTATGTTATCTGGGTATTGACTATATTTAATTATTATGATTATGAATACTAGCTAATGTAAGCTATTGATAAATGATTATGGGGACTATATTAATTTTTTATTTTGGCTTATTATATTTCATTATACTTTATTAAAATTATATAGCCAGTATTTTATATATACTTACAATTAGAATATATTATTTTAATACAATTATCATAAGAGTGTCAGCCAGTATGCCTAGATTATAACCCTTTAAAACTATTGTGTTTGTTTAAAAGCTTAATAGAGCAAATTTTTTACGTCTCGTTTTGGGCATAAAACCTCATGATCGGCCCTGTTTCTAAATTTTATGTATTTCTGTTTTAGATTATATAAATTTTAAAGGAAAAAAAAAGTTAGGCCCCCTACCGTATTAAAGTCTGGATCCGCCACTGCCCACCAAACAAGAAACTGAAAGAATATAACTGAACTGATGTATGCATGCTTTTGTTTTGCAGCAATTGCAGGAGATATTAGCAAAACAGGCTGAGTTGGGTTGTGAGGTTGCTGAAATTCCACCATCTTACTTTTCTGGTTCGGATAATCAAAACCCTAGAGATAAAAAACACGAAAGGGAGCCCTACAAAAAGGGAAAGTTCCAAAACAAAAGAGGAAGATTTAAGGATAATCGAACCAACAAAAGAAGAAGGGCAGGAGAGCAAGACTCATTCAAAGCTAATAATCGAACCCATGAACCTAAGCCAAATGAACGGGAACCATCGCTTCTGCAGAAGCTTTTGACCCGCGACATAAAGAGAGACAAATACCATCTTTTGCAGGTTTTGAGGTTCATAGCAGTTAATTCGTTTTTCAGTGGGGAGGCTGATACACCTCTAAGATTCCCATCTGTAGTTGTAAGAGAAACAAGTTCTGGTGTGCCAGATGAGTCTACTTTTCTTTCTAAATGTAGTGAGAAAGCAGAGGAGAAAGAATTGGATGAAGAAGAAGAAGCAGTAGAAGAAGAGGGGGAAATCACTGATTGAAATGCTTTAAGCTCGTGGCATGTGATGTATGTATGTTTTAGACATTTTGTTAAACTTCTTTTTGCTTAAAATGCAACAATGTTTCCTGGGCTAGTGCTCTCTTTGTTAGGGAATGAGCGAAAAATTATTGTAGTGTTGATTTGTTGAACGTGTGTATACTAGGTAGGTATGTGCTGTTTTTATCAACGTTGGTGTTTATTTTTGTTGTAAAATATATGGTTCTTGGCTTCTTACCGGTTTTGAAAGAAAGAAGAGCATTTTTCCTTTTTAAGGCAAATCTTGAGCCAGTCAAGAAACATTCCAAATGTTTTAAGTTACCAATTTCTTACGAATTTGGGTTTTATAGAGAAGCTTACAGGACCAATGGAATCAAGTGCTCTTTTTTATTTTTTTATTTATAATTGTTAATCCTTGATATTGGAGTGGAAGTTGTCCTTGGGATGGGCAGCGTTTTGTTTAGCTTTCGAAAATTGAAGTTCTTAATATTGTGGCATAAGATGGTTACGTTGTTAGAGGTCCAGTCGTCAACAAAGATTGCAGATAGGAATTGTGATATGTGCAGATAATACAATGGGTAATGGTCATAATGGAGTTCAAACACATCAAGTTGGATTTAACTTGCAAATGTAGTTTTGTCTATAAACAAAAAAAATCCAATAACAATCGGATGCGTAGGGCGAAACTAGAGAACGATATGTACACTAGCATTTTAAGTTTTTGTACAAGGCAATTCAGAAACTGCTACTAGTAGACATTGGGTGCCTTTTAAGCCAGTTGACACATTTCCAATCCTGCTAAAACGTTTCATAAAAATTCCCTACGTTGTTGATAGCTAAAGTTGGCTAAACTATATAGACTTCATATGCTTATGCAAAAAGTGACGCTTTCAGAAGAGAGAACAATCTAACAAAGTGATGGTAGATACATCGACAATAAAGTCACGATGACATATCTTTGCTTAAAAAGGATTCCAGACTAATATAAAAGTGTCAGAATCTCACAATACCAAAGAAATAAATTTACTTGTTAAAAAATTGTCATTATCATAATTCTTATGAAAAAACCTTATTGGTATCAAAATATCACGGTAAATCATCCCTACCTTACACAAACGTATATAATTTCACACAATTACATTAATAGCTACTAAAGCTCTACACTCTTTTTCAACTGGTACTTCATCTTGATAGCATCCCAAAATGCAGGAATTGCAATTTCATTAGGCACTTCTTTAAATGATGGCAAGTAATTTACATCCACAATAACATGATCTCGTGTCCCCTCCTGAATCTGCAACGCGGCAATCGAAGCAAAAGTAGACTTAGGAAAAATGATCATATACCAAAGTGATTATAGTTTGCAAGATTGAGTGGTTAAACTACATGAAATAACTATGCAAACTATGCAAAAAAGAGCATCGGAAATTGAATTTTATAACAAAACATATGTTCTTGCAAAGTATAGTTTTACTTCTGCATATTTGAAGATATAACAGAATATTAATTTGTGGTTATATAGAAGGTGACTCACAACAACATCGAAGCCAAAGATGGTAAGATCAAGAACCATCCTAAGGTAAATTGCAGCATCGGTAACAAGCCCTATATCAAGATTCTGCTGCTGTTTCAACTCAGAGCAATCTCCAATCTCAGAAGGCTTCTTGTTTACATCAATAGGCAAAGATTTTAAACTGCAATAAGGCATGAAGATTTTGATAAGAACTTATGAGTAGAATTACCAAAAGGATTTTGAATACCAAGTTAAGTACCTGTCAAAGAGTAGAGGTTCTAATCCATTTTTCTCATATGAATTCCTCAAGGTATCGGCATTAGGTGTTGAATTCTTGATTGCATAGAAAACCTTTTCCCCCAAGACATAAAATTTGAAAAGTGTAGATGAATGATCAACGTATTCCTGCAGTTTTAGATTCAGATCAACATTGAGACAGAAGCCAAGTAGATGTAGCAACAGGAGCCGGTCAAGCCGTTTGGCTGACTGCTCAAAACGGGTTCAGCAAGATTGTCTCGCAATGCCATTTTATATTCCTTTGCTTCTATTTCCATAAATTATTATGGTAATTATAGAATACAAAAACCATAATTTTGGACATTGTCAGCTTTTGAAAACACGTTAGGCAACTCACGACCCAGTCGCTTTCACCTGTTACTTTTTAGCTAAACTTCTACCTAATACAACTTGACAACAAAATAAAGGCCGGATTGACTCGTTTCATGACTAATAAATTAGATTGCATACCTGCACAATTGCTGGAAGAGGAACACTCAGACCCAAGAAATCATCAGCTCTAAAGACAATGGCCTGTCATAGAAGCATAAGACAAGATGTGAATCATTGCAGCTTAAATGTCTTAGAAAAAAAATCAATAACTTTGTGCATATTATTTGTTTGTTTTTCAAATTTACAATTTCAATCTTCACGGTGGAAACTAAAGCAGTAATTACCATACTGTGCGCATCAGCTACACCACAAGCAACTTGAGGTTTTACAATACTCGGTAAAGATAATTTAGCATCATGCAGCCTCTGTTCCAACTGAAGATCCTCAAAATTATCGACCTGCAAGACACTTTCCACGGATACACTCAAAACATGCAGAAACAAATAGATGATTAATCAAAAAATAAATATTAAAAAAACCTTTAAAAAATAGGCCCCTCTGATTTTGTGTTGGCTTTCTGTTTTCATATCTGTTAATCCTAGTAGAATTTCTTGTATTCTCAATCGGTCCACGACTGGTAAAATGTTATCAAATGGATCGATCACACAGCAATCTGGCAGTTCACCTAAACAACTGAAAACAAGCAAATCTAAAAGATATCACACACATGAAATGTTCTGCTAAGTCAACTTGAAATTTGATAAGATAAAATATGGATTAATCCTTGGCGAGTGTAAATGTAATATAGTTCATAGTTCATAGCGCATGTAACTGTATGGACCATCAACTTATTATACAATGAAAATCAGAATAATACGAAAATACAAAATTACCTCTGCAATTCTAGCATTCTGTCAGTATAAATAATCTTACTAGAGCAATTGCTTCTTACAATTGAGGAAATTTCGTCGGTTGCTTTATGGATAACAATGTCTACTGTTTTCAGCTGAGGTAATATCGGAAGGTCAAATGTGAGTGGCCTAAATATCAACCCATTTTTAGTAGGATTTGATGGAAATGCACCTCTCTGCAAACAAACAATAATATTACTTGCCACACATTGCTATAAGAATATTTAAAATTATAATATGTTAAAAGTTCCAACCTTTGCAAAATCCTTTTCACGAGAAGGCTTCATAATGTAACCCACGACCAAGGAATCCTCACTTGACTGCTTAGAAGCAAAGAAGAAAAAATGAACAAAAGAACACATAATCACAGATCATTTTGTAATCATATAAAGGTTATAAATCAAGTTATGAATATTTTTTAAATGAGAACGGGACAAAATAGGTATTGTCGGGTCAGCCTACCCCATTTTGACTCAAATCCAATTCGAACCATAACCCGACTGATCCAACCCGTCTATTTCTTTACTTACAATATCAGAATCAACAGCTTATTCTCTAACAGTGAGTTTGTTATGGACCGCACAAACTCTTGGAAACGGTTAATCTGGCTTAATATACAAGAAACATGTCGCATTGATATGTGAAAATAGACAAAATTATTACCTTTCTATCCGACTCACAGATTGTCATAGGCAACTCTTCTAATTTCACTATGGAAATGCCAGCCGTATTCTTTCTTGCACCATCAACATCTACATTTGACGAGCAAATAATTTTACACGTCAACCAACAATAAAACTATAACAGCTCCCATTTCATTTCTAACAAATCCAAAATCTCAACACCAACATTTAAGGTCCTAATCAACAAGACAAACACGTCTAAACGTATATTCATCTAATACCAAATATTAAAGTAATACCCGGCCGGTTTTCATATCAAACTGATTCCCACAAAATCATTCACAATAACTATAAGATGAGCTCCTCCATTACATAATGCCCTAAAGGTTTGTTCTTTTACCGGCCCGCGAACTAGTTTACACGAAAACGGACTCGTCTACTCCAATTACGTGCCAAGGAGCTAGCTTTAAACACTATCTTTGATGGGTCTTTCGCATTTTGTTTATTAACTAAAGAAACAAGTGTTAAAAAGCAACATCTTAGGTTTACCATCTTTAACCTTAATGAATACAAGTTTTCATAAAGCTCCATGAAAGATCGAAAGGGATAATATAGTGATTTGTTATTAGTATGATATGATGATGGAAAGTCAGACTGACTTACTGTGGTTGGCTCTAGTAGTATGATCCTCCATGATCGGCAATGCAATTCCAATTCCGATTCCAATGATGATTTTATGTTAAATTGAGATGAGATGAAAGAGCAATTGGAATGGATAAATGGGTTTTGATTTCTAGAGTTGGAGTTGGAGTTGGAAATGAAGACATAAGAAAAGAAAAAAGAAACGGTTCTTGTCGATGAGCGTCGCTATTGGCAGAGTCCCATCGGTTGGTTTTGTTTGTAAGCGACAACAAGGCTTGTGGGGGCAATTTGTGTTTAATCCGAACGGTTTATCGTTTTTTCTTATTTAGGGTCGGTTTTTTTTAATCATTAAAATGTTAGAATGTAATAAGTGTCAAAAATGCATAAATAATATTGATGTATATTAAGTAAAATATAGGTAATTGACGGTTATTTTTGTTTATTAAGTAAAAAAAAAAACATGAAATTTGACTGAATGATTAAGTTCTTAATTATTAAGTATATTAATATTAAGAAAATAAAAAAAAAAACACGGCTTAGCCTGACGAAAACTGTGTTGAAACTTTTTTTTTTCTTTCTATTCCTACATTTAATTCTTTTTCTTCTTCGTATTTTTTTCAATTATGAATCTGAACACCATCGACGATGTCTAGAGACACTCATGATATGTTACATTCAAGTTCGAGATGGATAGCTCTGATTTTAATGATAGATCTAAATTTGAAATGGGGCAAGTTTTAAACTCATATGTAAGCAAAATCAACTTATACGAGTAATAATTTATAAAGTTCTGATACATTGCAACTTTTGTTCCCAAACATACCTAATTTTTTTTTTAATTGTTATGGTTAATATTGTTATTTTTATAAATCATGTTATTATTTTTATAAATATACATATTTTATATATTACTAGCACGGTACCCGCGCAATGCGGCGGTATTCGTGGCGGCGACGGTGTGTGGTGGGCGACTGTTGGTGATAGTGACGCATAAGTGGTGTAGATAATTGATGTAAAGGGTTAATAGAGATATTTTAAAAGATAAAAAATTGATAGTGTAATATTAAGGGTATTTTAGACATTTTTAATAAAATAGTATAGATATAGATTATGATTAGTTAATAAAAAAAGTAAGATGAAAAAGAATTAAGTTAGACCCGACCCAAACTCTGTTGTTGTAGACTTGTAGTTCAAGATCTTGCCCAAGCCCAACTAAACTATTAAATATATAAAACAGTTTTAAGGTTTTTTATATAAAGTTTGTATGCTTATTGTATGATTAGCATTGTGCAGGGACTGAACCTGTAAAAGAAGAAAGTAAAGGGACTGCTTAGAAGGTCGGTGAAGAGCTGGAGGAGCTATGTGCAACTTCTGAAGATACATTATATATTCACATCAAAAATCCTTTTGATACATAACACAATATTCATTCAATCAGTTTATTCGATTATTCTCTCTGTAATTCTTTTTTCCCAATTAGGGTTTTTAATACCTAACAAATATCATCTTGATATTTGTTCTATTTATGTAAATCGATCGATTCATGTAATAATAATAACTCTCATAATCATTCATATTCATATATCTTGTTCATTCGTTTATTAAGGTTTGATATTCATATTGTTTGATTCATAATAATAAAATTCAGATGGTATCAGAGCCAGGTTCTCTGATATCTGATTAATCTCGAGTGTGTTTCGATCTAAAATCGATTATACTTTAGATTAATTCGATTTTAAAGTTCAATAAAAAATTAGGGTTTTGATTTTTGGGATTTTTTGGGGATTCTGCTTCAGATCTACGCATTGTTGATTGTGTTTCCTTGATTAGGGTTTCTGAGCCCTAATTCGTCTACTACAAATTCCGCTGCTAATTAGGTTACATCTTATCCTACCTGATTTTGGTAAAATCAGGACATCTCTTTATTAATTGCTTATCTGGTTGATCTGCCATCAGTTTTTATTGCCAGAACTTAATTACTGGTAGCATATTCTTTATCTTAATTTCATTGGTCCTTGACCTATCACTTGAGTGATTAGGAATCCTGGATAGACTTTGTTATTAAGATTTGCTGCTTAATTAAGTTCTTAGGTGATTAATAATGACTGGAGTTGGTGATTTAGGGAGTGGTAGCACTCCTGCTACTATTGTGTTTGGTGATGAATTGTTCTTGCATCCTACTGATTCTAGTATTACTTCTTTTTTGTCACATAAATTGAAAGGAACTGAAAATTATTCTGTATGGAGTTGTGCTATGAATATTGCTCTGCAAGCTAAAAATAAAATTGGATTTATTGATGGTTCATGTATAAGATCTACTTCTGATGCTAATTTAGCTAGACAATGGGATATGTGTAATTCTGTGGTACTTTCATGGATTTTAGGGTCTATTTCTGAGGAATTGTATCTAGGTCAGATTTTTTCTACTAATGCTACTGATGTTTGGAAAGAACTAAAAGAGACATATGATAAGATTAATGGTTCTGAAACTTTTAACTTGTATCAACAGATTAATTGTTTGAAACAACATGGTACTTCTTTGTCTGACTATTATCATAAGTTGAATGCATATTGGAAACAGTTTGATGCTATTACAAAATTACCTGCATGTACTTGTGAAGCTCAAAAGGCTTTTAAAACACATAATGATCTTATGAAATTGATGCAGTTTCTTATGGGATTAGATGATACTTATCAATCTGTTAGGAGTTCTTTGCTTACTAGAGAACCTCTTCCTGATGTTAAAACTGCTTTTTCTGTTGTATCTAGAGAAGAATCTCATATAGATTCCTCTTCTCATTCTGCTAATGTTTCTAAGCCTCAAACTGCTACTTTTAATGCTAAATCTCAAAATGTGAATTCTGTATTTAAAAAACCTTCTGTGAGTAAAAATAATAATCTTGTTTGTTCTAATCCTAAATGTGGTTTGACTGGTCATACTGTTGATAAGTGCTTTAAAATTGTTGGATATCCTGATTATATTAAGAAAAAATGGGCTACAAGTAATTTACAAAATAGAACTGTGAATCATAACACTGTTCTTCTGATAATTCTGTGACTGCTAATGTTCCTTCTCTTACTCAAGACCAAGTGCAACAACTTCTTAAGCTTTTGAATTCTAAACCCTCCAGAGAATGTACAAGCCAATATGGCAGGTACATTCTTCTGTTCTAATACAAAGACTTTTTTCAAAATTTATAAAACTGACAAAGGGTGGATCATTGACTCTGGGGCAAATCAACATATGGTTACTAGTTTGGATAATTTAGAAAACATTGTTGATATTTCTGACTTGAATTTGCAAATTGATCATCCTAATGGAACAGTTGCACAGATTAAAAAAGTTGGAAATCTAAGATTAAGTGATACTTTGATTTTATATGATGTGTTGTATGTTCCAGAGTATAGTGTGAATCTTTTGTCAGTTCATAAACTGGCAAGAAACAGTAAGGTTTTTGTTGGTTTTGATGAATCAAGATGTTATATCCAGGACTTACAGCTGAAGAAAACCCTGGGGACTGGTAGTCAGTTAGGAGGTTTGTACTTTCTTGACTTTAATAATTCTGGACCTTTTGTTAAGTGTAATAATACTATGATCTGTTTTTCAAACACTTTATGGCATAATAGACTTGGTCATCCATCTGACCAAGTTTTAAAGGTTTTAAAAGGAAAAATTGATATCAGGGGTGATGGTTCTACTTCACCTTGTGATATTTGTCATTTTGCAAAGCAAACAAGAGAACCTTTTCCTTTAAGCAATCATGTTTCAACTTCTGTTGGTGAACTTGTTCACCTTGATGTTTGGGGCCCTTATAGGGTGAAAAGCAAAGAGGGTTTTAGGTTTTTCTTGACTATTGTTGATGACTATTCTAGGGCTGTTGATCGTTATCGTTGGACCGATCAAAAATATAAACTAAATACCACTATTTAGCAAGGGTAAGTCGAGTATCGTATCCTCAGGGAATCATGGGAAAGTGTTGAACAATTTACAAAGTTAATTAAACTAGACATAAACTTAAAATTGATTTGATTAACAACTAAAAATGATTTAAATTTAACAATAGAATTCAATAATAAAAAGATAAGACCATTCTTATGATCCCAATTATGCTTTCAAAAGTATAACCTAACTTATATCTGTTGGAAATCACATAGACATGATTCGTTTTAATGTATGGAATGAATGAATTTCAAGAACCGATTGATTGAGTTGTGATGATTCACGATAATTAAACCAAGGAATTGACACAACTAGAATATCTATTCAAAAATCAGATTACAAGTGCTAAGAGATTCTTCCAATAATTAATGATTAACAATAAATTGAAACCAAAAGATAGATGGAAATCATTCAAGGTTAAAAACATGTAATCATTCATTCAAACCAACAAACATTAGATGCAAAACACAATCAAGAATTAAACATCTAATCCAACATAAATATAAGAAAGGTTGAATACAATTGTCTTACATAATTGTTCACATAAGAATGATCTAAAGAGAGATTAGCCTTCCATGTTCATCAATGAATCTTCAATTTGGATTGTCATCTCCTTAGATTTGTGATTGAATGATGATTTGATGATGATTTTGGGGCTTGGGAATGGTATGTTGCTGCTCTAGATCTCGAAATTAGGGCTTGTGTGTGTGTTAATTCGTATCCCCAAAAGTATAACTCAAGTTACAATTAAAACCCTTAAAATTCGACTTCTGATCAGTGGCTGGCGTAACCTACGCCCCATCTGGGCGTAAGGTACGCCCTTTGTAAATCTGCCCAGCGTAACCTACGCCCCAACTGGGCGTAAGGTACGCATGTTGTATCTTTGCACTTCACTTGGCGTAAGGTACGCCTCTTCTGGGCGTAAGGTACGCCTACTGAACTTTTGCCTGGCGTAACCTACGGCCATGACTGGCGTAAGTTACGCCTTTTGTAACTTCAGTTTCCAGAATTCCAGAATTTGACTTTCTTTGACTTTACGTTTCATTTGACTTCCTTCTTGATCCACTTAGTCCAAATAAGCACTTAGAACCTGAAACACTTAAACAACCATAAAAACGCCCTAATCGTCTATTAACATGCACAAGACAATCCGATTTTATCCATTAACATCATGTATTCTAGGCGTTTATCACATTCCCCAACTTAATCCTTTTTCGTCCCGAAAAAGACATTCATTATGTGACAAGCTAATTTACAATCCTATAATACTTCCTATCACCAAAGACACACTATATAAGAGTTATATCAATTATACATGCTTGTAAAACTCAACCCTCAAGTAATCTTCAAAGTACACTTGGGCGAAACTAAGCAATTGACACAACTAGAATATCTATTCAAAAATCAGATTACAAGTGCTAAGAGATTCTTCCAATAATTAATGATTAACAATAAATTGAAACCAAAAGATAGATGGAAATCATTCAAGGTTAAAAACATGTAATCATTCATTCAAACCAACAAACATTAGATGCAAAACACAATCAAGAATTAAACATCTAATCCAACATAAATATAAGAAAGGTTGAATACAATTGTCTTACATAATTGTTCACATAAGAATGATCTAAAGAGAGATTAGCCTTCCATGTTCATCAATGAATCTTCAATTTGGATTGTCATCTCCTTAGATTTGTGATTGAATGATGATTTGATGATGATTTTGGGGCTTGGGAATGGTATGTTGCTGCTCTAGATCTCCGAAATTAGGGCTTGTGTGTGTGTTAATTCGTATCCCCAAAAGTATAACTCAAGTTACAATTAAAACCCTTAAAATTCGACTTCTGATCAGTGGCTGGCGTAACCTACGCCCCATCTGGGCGTAAGGTACGCCCTTTGTAAATCTGCCCAGCGTAACCTACGCCCCAACTGGGCGTAAGGTACGCATGTTGTATCTTTGCACTTCACTTGGCGTAAGGTACGCCTCTTCTGGGCGTAAGGTACGCCTACTGAACTTTTGCCTGGCGTAACCTACGGCCATGACTGGCGTAAGTTACGCCTTTTGTAACTTCAGTTTCCAGAATTCCAGAATTTGACTTTCTTTGACTTTACGTTTCATTTGACTTCCTTCTTGATCCACTTAGTCCAAATAAGCACTTAGAACCTGAAACACTTAAACAACCATAAAAACGCCCTAATCGTCTATTAACATGCACAAGACAATCCGATTTTATCCATTAACATCATGTATTCTAGGCGTTTATCACATTCCCCAACTTAATCCTTTTTCGTCCCGAAAAAGACATTCATTATGTGACAAGCTAATTTACAATCCTATAATACTTCCTATCACCAAAGACACACTATATAAGAGTTATATCAATTATACATGCTTGTAAAACTCAACCCTCAAGTAATCTTCAAAGTACACTTGGGCGAAACTAAGCAATGCAAACCAAATCACATAACACAATCAACTCATAAGACTTACAACTATCAAAAGATTTACGACTAGCAAATAGAAATATATAAATGTGCAATTAAACCTAATAAACCTCAAGTTTACCACAATACATGCATCACACTCTCACAATGTGCACTCCCCTCGGTTCAAATTTTTGGGTGAATTAGCAAAAGATGTGCCAATATATTTATATGAAGCTCACAACTCATTATTGCACACTAAAAGTCATAGGCTAGTACACAAATCGAACCAAGACCTCATAACTCAAACTATCACTTCGGTATTCATACAAAATTGATGGAAATATGGAATGAAACACGGTAATGATTCTCTTTTGGGTGATTTACTAGAATGATTTTGGAACATTTCACTTTTGATTCTCTTTTTGATCAACTTTACATGGATAATTGAATTGGTTTTCATTTATGACCATATACTTTGACTTTTCAACCGGATTTTGCAATTTTGACTTTGACTTTGTTCTTTCTTTCGATTCTTCATAAACAACACAACTTTGAACAATTAACGAATTTCATGACGAGGTGAGGTGGAATATGGATTGAATTGTATGATTGTTTTGTGATTTTAAGCACACAATCCAAGCTAGAGGTCTCGACACGGTAAGTGCACTAGTTCTAACCTAATGTACAATAATGGTTCACACAATATGATCATCATGAGAATTTAAGCTACGCTAACAATCTAACCAATCATTGATGAGGCTTTTTCTCTCATTAAATTGAAGGATATAACGGATATATAAGTGTGATACATGCATTGGAGCTCACAATTGGCATATTACCCATATTTGCACATTTCTATGTTTTTACTTGCTAACAACTCTATCAAGACGCTCATAAGTCAACCATATCATGCAATCTAATCTACACTACCTAGCCCCACTTACATGTACAAATCCAATCACAAGAAAATCTCCTTTTACAACATGTATAGCTAATATAACTCGAATATTTTGCCCCTAAGGGTCAATTTCATATCATAAGAAAGTAAATCAACATCTAAACTAGAAACATTATTGAAATTAACAGGCAAATTAAATCTACCTATGAAATTGAAAATGCAAAAACACAAATAAACACATAATCACATAATCACACAATAAGAACAGAAAGATAAATGGAAGGTACCAATCACCGCCGTCCAAAGATCGACTCCATTAGGCCCCGATATAGAGATTGGGCCTCAAATGGATCAGAGGCTGCTGGTGGTGGATCATTCGAGCTCCCCTCAACCCGTCCAACACAAGAATGTCTCGGGAACCACTCAGAATCGTGGCTCTGAGGATAATATGGATGGGCGGTGGAACATAAGGCTGCCTGTAATCATATGCAGGAGGAGTCTCCACATAATCAAGTCCTGCAATGTGGTCCTGGTGGTGTCGCACTTGCTCGAAATACTCAAACTGCTGTCTCCTATCCTGTTCATGAGCATATGCCATACCCAACTCATAGCTCCTCCGCTGCACACCCTGCTGAGCAGTCATATCCCACATGCTCCTCTCATAGGATGTCCACTGATTATAATCACTAGGCTGCTCATAATCAAAACTCGGCCCAAAACCTCCTATCCCAGCTCCTAACAAACCATCTCTTCTTCCTTCAAAACCCCCTCTAGCACTACTCGCTTCACCCCTCTGATTAACACCCATTTGCTCCATTTGTTCTATCGCCTCCTCCCTAGTAATCCCAGCCTTTGGAGCTATCAGATAACCACCACTCTTCAAATCCTTGAGAAGTTTAAACTGTGGGTGATCCTGAAACTCCCACTCATTCCCTTTCAACAGTCTTTTCATATTGTAAGGAGTATTACTCAAATACTCCATATTGGTCTCCTTTGGGACTACCTTATGGATTTGGAGTAATCGGGCGATGAGTTTCGGGTGTGGGATAACAAGTTTGTTTCTTTTGTTCCTTGCATCCCAAATGTTAGATATCACAATCTGTCTAAACGACAAGGCTAGATTTCCAGTGACCAAAGCGTATAAAACAATAACATCATGGTGCCTAACCATGCTCTTATCACTAGTGCGAGGGCAAACATTCCAACACAAAATCGACATTATCAACCGGGGTAATGGCTTCAACAAAGAACGTTCCATCCTAAAAGTTGTACTTATAGTGTCTCGTGGGACAACAAAAACCTCAGCCAACATATCAAGCCAATTATCCGGTGTTTCTACCCCTGTTAAGTACTTCTCATCAACATAATCAAAAGCCCTCCCCGAAGTAGCACCCGTGTCAAACTTAGCTATCTTATCTAAGGTAGCAAAAGACATTGTTACCTTTTTCCCATTGACCGTGCCTACTAACTTAGAAGTCACTGGGGGTTATTTCCGGGATTCAACTCTAAAGTACCCATCCAATTAATAATGCCATCTAAATAAATCTCCGCATGATCACCATTACTCCAAGTTAACACTTGTTTCCAACCCATTTGTTCAAACGCTTCTACCATCCCAAACCCTCTAAATTCGGACAAGACAAGTGTTCTTTCACCCAACAATTGATCCATCAAATTCCTAGCCTCAACCATTTTTTCTTTAAATAAAATCAACTGCCATTCATCGGGTAAATTACATAAGGGCATACCTTGTCTCCATTCGGGTTTTTCATTCTCAACCTCCATCTCATCACTTGCCTGTGGTGAGTTTCTTTCTTCTTCTTCTGATGCTGATGATTCATCTTGAACCATTGGCCTTTTCTTCTTGCTTGGTTGTTGACTCGATGAAGAATCACCTTTCTTGCTTAAGCTCTTGATGAATTTCCCTGCTGCTTTCTTCATTTTATCAACAAAACTAACAACAAGTAACAAACTTTAGCAAAGATTAGTGAATTAAAGCAAAATTAAGAAGAAATTAAGAAAAATTCGAAATTACTCTCACTTGAATCTTGAAAAATAATCTGAAATTAAACAAACAATTATATGGGTTTTGTAGCCCTTGAAAAGTTATGCACTTTAGACCCAAAAATTGTTGAAATTGATGGAAGATTGAAAGAGATATGGTTGATTGAAAGTTAGGGTTTTTGGAGAAAAAGAAATTGGGGTTGAAGAAGATAGAGAGAAAGATGCAGATATATGGAAAAATGAATTGAGGATCGGTGCTTGTGGTTGTAATTAAAAAGATTTTTCAATTTTAGGATTTTATTAACATTAAAAAAAAATCGACTGGGACCTGCCGTAACGTACGCTAACAGTCAGCGTAACCTACGCCTCTTCTGTTCTACCTTACCGTAATTTACGCCAGAGTGGACCGTACCTTACGTCCGGTCAAAATCCTGAATCACTTATTATTCACAGGCGTAACTTACGCTGGTTGAGCCCGTAACCTACGCCAGGTCAAAATTGTTCTGCCGTAACCTACGCCTGGTTGGAGCGTACCTTACGCCCGTCTAGAAAATGCATTTTTGGCGTAAGGTGGGCGTAAAGTGGGCCGTAAACAGTGAGTTTTGAGCGTAAGGTCCATTTCAACATTCCAGGGGACCGTAACCTACGCCCCAAGGGCCGTAGCTTACGCCCCATGTTGACTTTTATTGACTTTTTTTTTTTTTTTTTTTAACAACTTTGGAAAACTTTATTTGTGCAAATGTTTATAAAAAAATAACTCCCTTCCCCAACTTAAAGGTACATTGTCCCCAATGTACACCCGAAATTAGAAATGAGTTAATCGGCTCGAAAATTTGCAAAAACGACTCACTTTTTCACCCAAACCGACCTTCCCCAACTTAATTCTCAAGCATAGGTGCTGAGAATTAAGTTCCTTGTGTGATTATGTAACAAAAAACTACCAAAACAACTAAACAAAAGTGCACGAAAAGAAAACATACCGAAATTGAAGCTATAAACAAACAAACAACGGGTTGCCTCCCGTTTAGCGCTAAGTTTATTGTCCTCAGCCCGACATTACCTCAATTGATGTTCAAGCAACCCCATAGGATGGTGGACTTGATATGAAGTTCACCATTTCCTTTGTAGCTCCATTGATGTCGGTTGCATCCAAATACGGCTTTAAACGGTGTCCGTTGACCATTTGCTTCACTCCATCATTCGGATCTTCAATCTCAATCTCTCCAAACTTTCCAACTCTTGTGACAACATATGGACCCATCCACTTGCTCTTGAGCTTTCCCGGAAAAAACTTGAGTCTTGAATTGTAAAGCCAAACCTTTTGGCCAACTTCGAATACCTTCTTCTTTAATTTGGCATCATGAACCGCTTTCATCTTGTCTTTGTAAGTTGATGCACATTCATAAGCCTCATTTCTTAATTCTTCCAATTCGCACAATTGCAACTTCCTTTCTTTGCCTGCATTCTCAACATCCATGTTAACGGTCTTAACGGCCCATAATGCCCTATGTGCTAGTTCCATTGGAAGATGACAACCCTTCCCATAAACCAACCGGTAAGGAGTAGTGCCAATAGGTGTCTTAAAAGCGGTTCGGTAAGCCCATAAAGCATCATTCAATTTGGTTGACCAATCTTTTCTATCGGGTCTTACCGTCTTTTGCAAAATTTCTTTAATTTGCCTATTGGACACTTCTACTTGCCCACTTGTTTGTGGGTGATATGGAGTGGCAATCCGATGGTTTACGCCATACCGTTTGAGAAGTTTTCCAAACTGAATTTTTTTGAAATGAGATCCCCCATCGCTTATGATCACACGAGGGATTCCAAATCTTGAAAAATAATCTGAAATTAAACAAACAATTATATGGGTTTTGTAGCCCTTGAAAAGTTATGCACTTTAGACCCAAAAATTGTTGAAATTGATGGAAGATTGAAAGAGATATGGTTGATTGAAAGTTAGGGTTTTTGGAGAAAAAGAAATTGGGGTTGAAGAAGATAGAGAGAAAGATGCAGATATATGGAAAAATGAATTGAGGATCGGTGCTTGTGGTTGTAATTAAAAAGATTTTTCAATTTTAGGATTTTATTAACATTAAAAAAAAATCGACTGGGACCTGCCGTAACGTACGCTAACAGTCAGCGTAACCTACGCCTCTTCTGTTCTACCTTACCGTAATTTACGCCAGAGTGGACCGTACCTTACGTCCGGTCAAAATCCTGAATCACTTATTATTCACAGGCGTAACTTACGCTGGTTGAGCCCGTAACCTACGCCAGGTCAAAATTGTTCTGCCGTAACCTACGCCTGGTTGGAGCGTACCTTACGCCCGTCTAGAAAATGCATTTTTGGCGTAAGGTGGGCGTAAAGTGGGCCGTAAACAGTGAGTTTTGAGCGTAAGGTCCATTTCAACATTCCAGGGGACCGTAACCTACGCCCCAAGGGCCGTAGCTTACGCCCCATGTTGACTTTTATTGACTTTTTTTTTTTTACTACAGCCACAAACAACTTTGGAAAACTTTATTTGTGCAAATGTTTATAAAAAAATAACTCCCTTCCCCAACTTAAAGGTACATTGTCCCCAATGTACACCCGAAATTAGAAATGAGTTAATCGGCTCGAAAATTTGCAAAAACGACTCACTTTTTCACCCAAACCGACCTTCCCCAACTTAATTCTCAAGCATAGGTGCTGAGAATTAAGTTCCTTGTGTGATTATGTAACAAAAAACTACCAAAACAACTAAACAAAAGTGCACGAAAAGAAAACATACCGAAATTGAAGCTATAAACAAACAAACAACGGGTTGCCTCCCGTTTAGCGCTAAGTTTATTGTCCTCAGCCCGACATTACCTCAATTGATGTTCAAGCAACCCCATAGGATGGTGGACTTGATATGAAGTTCACCATTTCCTTTGTAGCTCCATTGATGTCGGTTGCATCCAAATACGGCTTCAAACGGTGTCCGTTGACCATTTGCTTCACTCCATCATTCGGATCTTCAATCTCAATCTCTCCAAACTTTCCAACTCTTGTGACAACATATGGACCCATCCACTTGCTCTTGAGCTTTCCCGGAAAAAACTTGAGTCTTGAATTGTAAAGCCAAACCTTTTGGCCAACTTCGAATACCTTCTTCTTTAATTTGGCATCATGAACCGCTTTCATCTTGTCTTTGTAAGTTGATGCACATTCATAAGCCTCATTTCTTAATTCTTCCAATTCGCACAATTGCAACTTCCTTTCTTTGCCTGCATTCTCAACATCCATGTTAACGGTCTTAACGGCCCATAATGCCCTATGTGCTAGTTCCATTGGAAGATGACAACCCTTCCCATAAACCAACCGGTAAGGAGTAGTGCCAATAGGTGTCTTAAAAGCGGTTCGGTAAGCCCATAAAGCATCATTCAATTTGGTTGACCAATCTTTTCTATCGGGTCTTACCGTCTTTTGCAAAATTTCTTTAATTTGCCTATTGGACACTTCTACTTGCCCACTTGTTTGTGGGTGATATGGAGTGGCAATCCGATGGTTTACGCCATACCGTTTGAGAAGTTTTCCAAACTGAATTTTTTTGAAATGAGATCCCCCATCGCTTATGATCACACGAGGGATTCCAAATCTTGAGAAAATGTTGCTTTGGACAAACTTGCACACAACGGTATGGTCATTGGTCTTGGTGGCTATGGCTTCTACCCATTTTGACACATAATCTACCGCCACCAAAATATAGTAATTACCAAAAGAATTAGGGAAAGGACCCATAAAATCAATGCCCCATACATCAAATATATTAACAACTAAAATGGGTTGCATGGGCATCTCATTCCTCTTAGTAATACTACCTAATTGTTGACACCTAACACATTTTTTAACAAATTCAGCGGCATCCTTAAAAATGCTAGGCCAAAACAAACCACACATAAGAACCTTATAACCTGTCTTTTGGCCGCTGAAATGACCTCCACATGCAAATGAGTGTGCATGAGTCAACACCTCTTGAATCTCTTCATCCGGAACACACCTTCTCACCAATTGATCCGGGCCAACTTTGAACAAATCCGGCTCATCCCAAATGTATTGCTTGGCTTGTGCAAGGAATTGTTGCTTCTTTCTCTTGGCCCAATGCTCCGGTAGCTTACCTGCGGACAGAAAATTCACAATATTTGCATACCAAGGAACAACAGAAACTGTTAGTAAATATTCATCCGGAAATGTCTCGTTGATCTCCTTGGTTGAATCATCATCCATAACTTGAATTCTTGACAAATGGTCCGCCACCACGTTCTCACTTCCTTTCTTATCTCGGATCTCCAAATCAAACTCTTGTAGTAGCAAGACCCATCTAATTAGCCTTGGCTTTGCATCCTTCTTTTCCATCAAATGCTTAACCGCGCTATGATCTGTGTATACAATCACTTTGCTACCACAAATATAAGAACGAAACTTGTCAAGAGCATAAACAACTGCAAGCAATTCCTTTTCGGTGGTGGTATAATTCAATTGGGTTTCTTGTCCACCCGTTGTCCCAAAACAGCCCCAATGGCAAAGTCACTTGCATCACACATGATTTCAAATGGCATAGACCAATTAGGTGATTGCAAAATGGGGGCTTCAACCAATTTCTCTTTCAAGGTTTCAAAAGATTTTAAACATTCATTATCAAACACAAATGGCACATCTTTCAACAACAAATTACACAATGGTTTGGTAATGACACTAAATCCTTTTATAAACCTTCTATAAAATCCGGCATGTCCAAGAAAAGAACGGACACCCTTGACATTGGTTGGAGGGGTAAAGTAGAAATGACTTTGATTTTGGCCCGGTCAACTTCCATACCTTTACTTGAAATCACATGACCCAAAACCGTCCCCTCTTGAACCATGAAGTGGCTCTTTTCCCAACTTAGGACCAAATTCGTTTCAACACATCTTTTCAAAACTTTGGTTAGCTCATTAAGACAATTATCAAAGGTTTGACCAAAAATTGAAAAGTCATCCATAAAAATCTCTAAGGAATCACCGACCATATCCGAAAAGATACTCATCATGCACCTTTGGAAGGTGGCGGGAGCATTACATAACCCGAATGGCATTCGCCTAAAGGCAAAAGTTCCATAGGGACATGTAAATGTGGTCTTATGTTGGTCATCGGGATGAATAGCAATTTGATTATAACCTGAATAACCATCTAGAAAACAATAAAATTGCTGACCTGCAAGCTTTTCGATGATTTGATCAATGAATGGCAATGGGAAATGATCCTTGGAAGTAGCGATGTTCAACTTTCGGTAGTCAATGCAAACCCTCCACCCGGTGATGGGTCGGGTCGCAATTTGCTCACCACTATCTCCTTTAACCACTTGAATTCCGGCTTTCTTAGGTACCGTTTGTGTTGGACTCACCCATGTACTATCCGAAATTGGGTAAATAATTCCAGCATCCAACCACTTTAGCACCTCTTTCTTCACCACTTCACGCATATGAGGATTCAATCTCCTTTGAGCATCACATGAAGGCTTTGCTTCAGAATCGGTGATTATCTTATGCATCACAATTGATGGACTAATGCCTTTCAAATCGGCAATTGTCCATCCAATAGCCGCCTTATATTCCTTGAGCACCTTAAGTAATGCTCTTTCTTGCATTTCTTCCAAATTTGATGCAATGATCACCGGCAAAGTTTGTTCATCTCCCAAAAATGCATACTTCAAGTGTGATGGGAGTTCTTTCAATTCCACTTGTGGTGGACTTTCAATGGATGGCTTGAGATGGGTGTCAATATGGTCCGGTAGACTCTCCACCAAATGAGTCCATGGTGGTCTACCTTCTTGAATTGCCATAATCTCCCAATCCTTTTCCTCCTTCTTCAATGTTTCACTATGCTCCAAGATTAACCTATCAACCAAAGCACAATTCTCCCGTGTGTCTTCCTCATTTTCATGAGGAATGCACTCATCAATGACGTCCGCCATAAAGCATTCGTCACTAACTACGGGGTTAGGAACACTAGCAAAAACATTCAATCTTATCTTACGGTTGCCAAAAGTCATTTCAACCGTACCCCTTCTACAATCAATTAAGGCATTAGCGGTGGCCAAAAAGGGTCTACCCATGATGACATTGGGTTGCCTAACATTACCGCTTGGTGAAAAATCAAGTACCAAAAAGTCTACGGGGTAATAGAAGTCCTCCACCTTAACAATCACATCTCGGACAATTCCTCTAGGAAGTTTAAGGGACAAATCAGCCATCACCAAGGTGGTGTCGACTTTTTCCAATGGTCCAAAGTCATATTGGTCATACAAACTTCCCGAAAGAATGCTCACACCCGCCCCCATATCCAAAAGTGCCTTGTTCATTTTGAAATCACCAACTTGAATAGTAATTAAAGGCGCTCCCGGATCTTGGAGTTTAGGTGGGAGTATACCCATCACAACGGCACTAACTTCCTCATTTAAAACAATTTTCTTTGGAAGCTTATGATGCCGTTTTTGGGTACACAAATCCTTAAGATACTTAGCATAAGCCGGAACTTGCTTGATTATGTCAATAAGAGGTATATTGATTTTCACTTGTTTAAAAATTTCCCACATTTCTTCCTCATGGGGACCTCTCTTCTTAAGTGTAGGCCTAAGTTTTGGATCAATCAAAGCCAAAGGAAAAGGAATGGTATTATCCTCCATATCCCTTCCTTGTTTTTCAGAAAATTTACCACTAGACCTATTGTTTTCTACCTCTTTAAAAGACACTTTTTTATTTGATTTAGGTAAAACAAGTTCCGGTTCATGCTCACTATCTTCATTCTCATCAACATCCTCCACCACACCATCAACAAGTGATGATGGAGGCACAACTTTATTATCATAAACTTTACCACTACGAAGAAGGCTTACATTGTTTATCTCCACATTCTTGACATTCTTTGAGCCGCCACTTTGATGTTGTGGATTGATCTTCGTATCACTTGGTAGCTTTCCCGGCTCTTTCCTCATTGATGCCACATCCTCCGCCAATTGACCAACTTGCTTTTGCAAACTCTCAACCGTTTTATCCCGAATCTCATTCTTTCTATCCATTTCTTTCAAGTAATCCATAATCTCCCGGGTTGACACATCGTTACCACCCGAAGGCCCACCTTGGTTATTACCTTGTTGATAGTTCCTTGGGTAGCCTCTATTGAATCCTCCTTGATTTTGACCACCTTGGTAATTCCCTTGGTTGTAATTTTGGCCTTGAAATGGTTGAGATGGTGCCCCACTGTTTTGGTTATTTCCTTGAAAATTCGGGTTGAGTTGGTTTGAAGAATTGCCATATCTAAAGTTTGGATGATTTCTCATCCCCGGATGATAAGTGTTAGAGTTCATGTCATATTGCTTCTTCTCTCCATACACTTGATTCACTTCTTCAAATTGATCCAAGTCTAATGGACATTCCATAGCCAAATGTCCCAACTCATCACACCTTTCACAAATCGGATAGTCTTGAGATACTTGATAAACACCCCGATTTTCAGCCTTCCCCAACTTAGCAAACTTTTGCTCCAAGGCTTCAAGTCTATCTTTTGTAGCTTGATCACTAGTTGATGAAGAGGCTATTGGACGTCTTGCTCTCCTATTCGATTGAGCTTGCCTTTTTGAGTTCACACTTATCTTCTCCAAGAATTCTCAATCAACATCTTCGGGATTTGTCAAAAAAGTACCATTGCTAATGGAATTCACATCTCTTTTCTCTTCTGATAACAAACCATCATAGAAAGCCGTGATCAATTCCCATTTAGCAATTCCATGATGAGGACATACTCTCAACAACTCATTAAACCTCTTAAAAGCTTCATAAAATGTTTCACCCGATTGTTGCTGAAAAGTTCTTATCAAGTTCCTTGCATCACTAGTCTTTTGCATGGTGTAATACTCATCCAAAAATTGTTGTTGCATTTCAGCCCATGAAAAGATACTACCCGATGGCAATGTCAAGAACCATTGCTTTGCTTTATCCTTCAAAGTAAACTGAAAAAGAACTAGCTTAACCTCATCCGGTGAAAATCCTTGGCCTCCTATAGTTCCACATATCGCCTCAAACTCCGACAAGTGCAAGTAAGGCTCTTCCGCCGCCATCCCATGAAAACTTGGCAAAATACTCAAACATTGAGGTCTAACCTCAAATGCTCTACCCCTCAACACCGGTGGTACTATAGGTGAAGCATTAACGGCTATGGCGGGTCGAAAATGACTATCAACTCCTTGTGGTGGAGGTTGATAGTTCATATGTGGCATGGCCCGGTTATGCGGTTGGTAATTTGGATGCCCTTGGTAGTTTGGTTGAGCTACATGATGGTTAAGGCGATGGGGTGGACCTTGAGGACGAACCCTTGGTCCTTGGTTTATGTAGTGAGGTTGGTTATGTTGGGGTTGGTTGTATTGATGATATTGACGATTTTGTGGTGGCCCATAATCTCCCCCATGGTTCCAATCATACCCATCCGAATTATTATCAAACCTCCCGTCATCCCAAAGATTACCCTATCATGAAGCCTATCATAAAACGACCCATCCGCATCCCGTGATGCATCTCCAATATGAGTTGGTGTTCTAGGTCGGTTTTGAGTTGTGTGACCACTCCTCATTGATGGGGTTGGGTTTCATGGTGGAGTTTGATCTCGGTTATTTGGTTCAGGGTTGGTTTGTTCTTGAACTATGGGTTGGACGGTTGGTTGTGGATTTGATTGATCACTCATGTTTGCACGGTGAAGTTTCCTATTCCTTCTAGCTGCTTTCTCAATTTCCGGATCAAACAACAAAGGTGATGTCTTCTTGGAATACCTCGTATGCATACACGACCTATAACCTGCACACAATCAATACACCTAGCGTAATTCTGAAATACAAGAATGAGAAATGAAACAAACAAGCACTGAAACAAAACAAAACAAAGCTAAATATTTTTGGATTTTTCTGAAAATTTTTACGAAACTAAATTAAAAACAAAATTTCAACACTTTGCACACCGACTCCCCGGCAGCGGCGCCAAAATTTGATCGTTATCGTTGGACCGATCAAAAATATAAACTAAATACCACTATTTAGCAAGGGTAAGTCGAGTATCGTATCCTCAGGGAATCATGGGAAAGTGTTGAACAATTTACAAAGTTAATTAAACTAGACATAAACTTAAAATTGATTTGATTGATTTGATTAACAACTAAAAATGATTTAAATTTAACAATAGAATTCAATAATAAAAAGATAAGACCATTCTTATGATCCCAATTATGCTTTCAAAAGTATAACCTAACTTATATCTGTTGGAAATCACATAGACATGATTCGTTTTAATGTATGGAATGAATGAATTTCAAGAACCGATTGATTGAGTTGTGATGATTCACGATAATTAAACCAAGGAATTGACACAACTAGAATATCTATTCAAAAATCAGATTACAAGTGCTAAGAGATTCTTCCAATAATTAATGATTAACAATAAATTGAAACCAAAAGATAGATGGAAATCATTCAAGGTTAAAAACATGTAATCATTCATTCAAACCAACAAACATTAGATGCAAAACACAATCAAGAATTAAACATCTAATCCAACATAAATATAAGAAAGGTTGAATACAATTGTCTTACATAATTGTTCACATAAGAATGATCTAAAGAGAGATTAGCCTTCCATGTTCATCAATGAATCTTCAATTTGGATTGTCATCTCCTTAGATTTGTGATTGAATGATGATTTGATGATGATTTTGGGGCTTGGGAATGGTATGTTGCTGCTCTAGATCTCCGAAATTAGGGCTTGTGTGTGTGTTAATTCGTATCCCCAAAAGTATAACTCAAGTTACAATTAAAACCCTTAAAATTCGACTTCTGATCAGTGGCTGGCGTAACCTACGCCCCATCTGGCGTAAGGTACGCCCTTTGTAAATCTGCCCAGCGTAACCTACGCCCCAACTGGGCGTAAGGTACGCATGTTGTATCTTTGCACTTCACTTGGCGTAAGGTACGCCTCTTCTGGGCGTAAGGTACGCCTACTGAACTTTTGCTTGGCGTAACCTACGGCCATGACTGGCGTAAGTTACGCCTTTTGTAACTTCAGTTTCCAGAATTCCAGAATTTGACTTTCTTTGACTTTACGTTTCATTTGACTTCCTTCTTGATCCACTTAGTCCAAATAAGCACTTAGAACCTGAAACACTTAAACAACCATAAAAACGCCCTAATCGTCTATTAACATGCACAAGACAATCCGATTTTATCCATTAACATCATGTATTCTAGGCGTTTATCAGCTGTTCGGGTTTACTTATTAAAAGGTAAAGATGAAGTGTTTAAGTACATTTCTGTGTTTTATCAGTATTTGAAAACTCAGTTTTCCAAAGATGTTAAAACTTTTAGGAGTGACAATGGTTCTGAGTTTGTTAATTCAAACATGGAAAATTTTTGTAATTCTTATGGAATAGTTCATCAAACTACTATTGCTTATACCCCTCAGCAAAATGGGATTGCTGAGAGGAAACACAGACACCTTTTGAATGTTGCAAGGTCTCTTTTGTTTCAGGGGGGAATTCCTCTCAGCTTATGGACTGAATGTGTTCTCACTGCTTGTTATCTTATTAATAGACTTCCCTCTTCTGTTCTTAAAGGAAAGTCTCCTTATGAGTTGGTATTTGGAACTTCTCCAAATATTGACCATCTTAGGAGTTTTGGTTGCCTCTGCTTTGCTACTTTCTTAAATAATTCTGACAAATTTTCAAAAAGAAGTGATAAATGTGTATTTGTTGGGTATTCAAACAATAAAAAGGGTTATAAAGTATTTAGTTTAGAAAAGAAAACTTTATATTTCACTAGAGATATAAAATTTTATGAAAATATTTTTCCATTTAAAATGAATAATTCTAACAAAACTTTTGGTACTCCTTATTCTGAAAATGATTTTATAACCTTATTTGATTCTCCTTATCTTACTTCTGTCCCAACAAATACTCTACCCAATGATGATGCAGAGGCTACTGATCAGGTTGCAATCTCTCCTACTACTACTGAAAACTTGGGAGAGAATGCCAGTGACACTAGTTCACTTGGTGATTTCTCTGTTAACAGTAGTGAGGATGAAGGTATGGCAGTTAATGATGAAAATATTGCACCTAATGGTGCAGATTCTGAGGGTAGTAATGATTTGAATAACCAAGACCTTAGGAGGTCAGAAAGAAATACTGTTTTACCTATAAAATTTGGAGATTATGTTCTTGAAGGTAATGTGAAATATGGTATTGAAAGGCATGTAAATTACTCTCATTTGAGTAAAGATAATTTTTGTTTCTCTACTAGTCTTAACAGAATTAGTGAGCCTAAGTCTTATCATGATGCTTGTACCAATAGTCATTGGGTTGCAGCCATGAATGAGGAGATGGATGCACTGAATAGGAATAATACTTGGGTTGTAACTGAGTTACCACCTGGCAGGAAATCTATAGGCTGCAAGTGGGTTTATAAGGTAAAATATAAGTCCACTGGTGAGGTTGAAAGATTTAAGGCCAGGTTGGTAGCCAAAGGATACAATCAAAGGGCAGGTATAGACTTTGATGAAACTTTTTCTCCTGTTGTTAAAATTGTGACAGTTAGATGCTTGATTAATCTAGCTGTAAATAACAATTGGTCTTTATTCCAATTAGATGTTAATAATGCCTTTCTGTATGGTAGTCTTAATGAAGATGTTTATATGGATTTACCTCTTGGTTATTTTTCTGAAAATGATAAAAGAGTTTGCAAACTTAAAAAATCATTGTATGGGCTTAAACAAGCTCCAAGACAATGGAATGAAAAATTGTGTAACACTTTGTTGATAAATGGTTTTAGACAAAGTAAGAGTGATTACTCTATGTTCATTAAATCTGATAAACATGTTTTGATTATTTTGTTAGTCTATGTTGATGACATAGTTATAACAGGAAACAATGTTTCTGAAATCAATAAAGTTAAAGAATTTTTGAGAACCAAGTTTCTTATAAAGGATCTTGGTGAGTTAAAATATTTTTTAGGAATTGAAGTGTTAAAAACTGAGAAAGGTATCTGCCTTTCTCAAAGAAAATATGCTCTTGAGTTATTGGCTGAGTATGGCATGCTTGCATGCAAACCAGCTAAAACTCCCATTGAATCTAAGTTGGTGATTACCAATTCACCTATGAATGATAATGATAAGCCAATTGAGAATGTTACAGACTATCAGAAACTTCTTGGGAAGTTGATTTATCTTACTCACACTAGACCTGACATTTCATATGCAGTCCAGTGTTTGAGTCAGTTTATGCACTCTCCTTATACTTCTCATTTAAAGCTTGCTTTTAGAGTTCTTAGATACATTAAGAACAATCCAGGTAAAGGAACTTTTATCTCAAAGAGTCCTCATATGAACATAACTGGTTACACTGACTCAGACTGGGCTAAATGCAAAGTCACAATGAGAAGTGTGACTGGTTATGCAGTGTATATGGGGAATTCTCTTATCTCCTGGAAAAGTAAAAAACAGTCTGTGGTTTCTAGATCTTCTGCAGAAGCTGAATATAGAGCTCTTGCTTCTTTAACATGTTAAGTTATGTGGATCACTAACTTGTTAAGTGAGATACATATTTAGGTTGAGAAACCAATTTCTTTATACTGTGACAACAAGGCTGCTATTCAGATAAGTTCTAATCCTGTCTTTCATGATAGGACAAAATATTTTGAACTTGATTTACATTTCATAAGAGAAAAAATCTTGCTAGGTTTGATTAAACCTATTAAGATTGAATCTGCTAATCAGATAGCAGATGTGTTCACCAAAGGTTTAACTATTGAACAACATGAGAAATTGGTTGATAAACTTAACCTTCTTGATTTGTTTAGACCTTAAAACTGAGGGGGAGTATTAAATATATAAAACAGTTTTAAGGTTTTTTATATAAAGTTTGTATGCTTATTGTATGATTAGCATTGTGCAGGGACTGAACCTGTAAAAGAAGAAAGTAAAGGGACTGCTTAGAAGGTCGGTGAAGAGCTGGAGGAGCTATGTGCAACTTCTGAAGATACATTATATATTCACATCAAAAATCCTTTTGATACATAACACAATATTCATTCAATCAGTTTATTCGATTATTCTCTCTGTAATTCTTTTTTCCCAATTAGGGTTTTTAATACCTAACAAATATCATCTTGATATTTGTTCTATTTATGTAAATCGATCGATTCATGTAATAATAATAACTCTCATAATCATTCATATTCATATATCTTGTTCATTCGTTTATTAAGGTTTGATATTCATATTGTTTGATTCATAATAATAAAATTCAGATAAACACTCAAGTGACGGCCCAATCTGAAGCTACCCATTTTAAATTTACTTGATTGGAAGCAGTAAAGGAGTAATTGAAATCATTATGACCATCAAACTTTCTTTAATATGTTTTTGCCCACTAACTTTTACTCGCTCGTAATTAGTTTTTGCCTTTATTATAATATGGACCACTATTTTTTTTTTGCTTTTTTATTTTGGCCACAACCAACATTTTAATTAGTTTTTGGTTTTTTCATTTTCATCACCAAAGTTTTAAGTTTTTGTTTTTGTCCCACACAAAGGTTTTAACTTTTGTATTTGACCTCTACAGTTTTGTATATTTCACAATTTGACCATCAAACATTTTAAATGGTTATCTTAATATGTCTCAACCAAGGGTTTATATTTTTGTATTTCACAACTAAAGTTTTATGTTTTATGATTTATGGTGTAAAAGTTTTGGATCTTCCTGTTTTTACTATCGAGGTTTTAACTTTTAAATTTGTCCTCACCATATTTTCAATTTTGTTTTCATCACCATTCACCAGAAAGTGTTTTATTATAAGATTTACTCAACTATATATTATTTTGGTCTCGTAGTGATTATTAACACGTTAAAGTTTTTTGACACAATTTCGAGTCTATGTTCTGTTGTTACCCCGGCCATCCTGACTAAAGGCCGGGTATAACACTAGTTAACATACAAAAGTATCCTATTTAGACTTCAATTGTTTATAATACCATCAGAGTGTCTCTGTGTCTGCATGTGCATTTTGATAATTAAGCACAGAAAATTATATAATAATTAAGCACAAATAAATCTAAAATAATTTGAAGTAACTATATAAAGTTGCATATTAAATTCAAATGTGAAATGAAGAAACTATGGGAGATTAATCAATACGAAACACCATATATAAATATGCATGTATGATCGCTTTAAATTCATATAAATATTTAGCCAAATAAATCTAAAATAATTTGAAGTAACTATATAAAGTTGCATATTAAATTCAAATGTGAAATGAAGAAACTATGGGAGATTAATCAATACGAAACACCATATATAAATATGCATGTATGATCGCTTTAAATTCATATAAATATATCAATCAACTTTGAATCACACAGGAATAATAATATATAGGAGTAATTAATAATAATGATTGGGATTAATATAATCAGTCAACATTCAATCATCAATGAATATAACTTGGAGATACAATTGAATGGAGTACGGAAATCATATCATAATATTAATAATTAATAATGATTGGGATTAATTAGAAGAAGAAGCATGAGAAATAAAGATGATCATGACAACCAATAACACCGGAATCACAAGAATCACAGGAAACGATGGTGGCGCCACGGCTCCCATTCCTAACGGAAAAAATAGCAGGCAACCCACCACCAAAAGCATCGCTATCACCGAACCCGCACCCCAACCGTACTCCATGCTCTCCATTTCTTCTTCTTCTTCTTTGTTCGGTTAATTTGTTAGTAGGACAGTTTGGTTTTCTGTCCCACTGAAACTGTATCTTTGTATGCGTAATGTGTTAATAGTTTTCCTGTGCGAGATGATAAAAGATATATGTGTGTGTATATATATGTTGTGTACCGGTACGCGTCTTTTGGGAGAGGGTACGTGCGATGGTTGCATGGCGGTTATTTCCATTAGTAGAACGTTGCAACGGTTGAAAAGCGCGGTTATTAATTTGACTCGTTGATCTCTCTAGTTAATGTTAAGAACTACTGGTTTAATTTGTGTTACAAATACTCCTCCGTATTTATTTATTTATTTTAAGTAGCATGTGATCAAGTGGTTAACATCTTTGTCTTAAATACAGAGGTCTAGAATTCGATTCTCACCCCATGTAAAAATCGGAAGTCCTTTTTCAATCATTTAGTTAGAACCTGAAAATAGTCTCTCTGCCTTATTAAAAGTAGTGTTGTCTATATCTAAACCCCCCATACATCATGGTGATAACTAGTAAAATGTCGGCCTCACTTTGCGGGGCTTAATCTGTTTTGTTGAAACAGTTGCATTATTCTAGTATAATTGCGTTGAACTCTTAACCGCCTAATTAAAAATGATTATGTCATTGTTAAGTTTGTTTCAAATATATACGGGTATTTATTTAAGGGCAAAACCACATTAGGTTACTTCTGTGCATTGCGGAGTTTCTATTATTGTGATTAAATGATGTGTCGCTATATATGTTAGTTAAAAACTTTGACATATGAAATACATATTTGCATAAAGTCAAAACCACAAACGTTTCTATAAGTTATATTAATGAATACATATATTTTATATGTGCAATAAACCAAAAGTCAAAGAAATAAAAGTTTTCAAAATTTTAGTTAAAAACACCAAAGAAAAAAGGTGTAAACTACATAGTAAAACTTTGACATATGAAATACATATTTGCTTAAAGTCAAAACCACAAACGATTCTATAAGTTTATATTAACGAATACATATATTTTATATGTGCAATAAACCAAAAGTCAAAAATGAAAGAAAAAAGAAAAAAATATTAGTTAAAAACACCAAAGAAAAAAAGTGTGAGAAAAACTAAATAGTAGTACATAATGGTTGCGGATGTAGCGATGAAAAAGTTGCAATATATTGGTTGGAAACCCAAAATGAAACAAGTGTGAAAAAAATCAATAAGTAACCCGTGTTTGAAAACCCAAATAAAATGTGATGTGGCAAAATCCGATTAGTGGTTTAGGATGTAAGGTGGACGAATAGTAACTCGCCATGTAGGCGGTTACTAATCATCCGTCCTTTTTTTTAACGGAGTGCGACGTGGCACCAATCAAGCGGCTCCATGTGGCATGAGATGAGTAATGTCATGTGGCACAAAATGAATGGAACATGCACTATTCATAAGTGCACTTCCATTCATATTATATATATAACTAGTAAGCTTGGTTGCCGCCCGTTAGGCGGCGTTAGTGTTTGAAGCGTTCGTGTTACTTAGGTACATGTCTTTAGCGTGCAAGAAAATTGGTTCGTTGTCTGAATGTGTATTTAATTGCATATTAGAATATTGAAGTTGCTATGGTCATTTTCAATACTATCTTTATAAAATCCTACAACTTCTGGTTCAAACCAAAAATTCAAAAGATAAATGTAGAACAGTTTTCGAAACCAAATGTTAAAGAAAAAAAATACAAAAAGTATATATACTAAAACCAAAAAAGAAAACAAAAAAAATATAATAAAACACAAAAAAACACAAAAGAAACAAAAGAAAAACAAAAACGAAATGAAAAAGTTATAAAAAAACCAAATATTATATGTAAAAAAGGTATAAAAAAAAACAAATGTATAGAAAAATCAAAATAAATGCCAAAATATATAACATTTAAATAAGATATAAAGTATTATAAAAATGTTAAAAATGTTAAAAAAAAGTTAAAGAAAAAACACAAATTATATAAACTTAGGGGTAAAAAGAATCAAAAAGAAAACAAAAGGGGTAGAAAAAAAGAGGAAAAAATGAGAGGGGGCAAATTGCAAATCTTAATACAAGATATTTAAACAAAAAAAAAAGGGGATAGAGAGGGATCGAACCTGAGTCCTTTCTGTATGATCACAACCACTGAACCAAATTACAGTTTTGTTTTGTAATAGCAAATTTTAATATTTATGTTAAAAAGGCAGATAAAGACAAAATGTTACTGTTCATAACCTTCACCATTAATGATATATATATATATTATATATATATATATATTATATATATATATATATATATATATATATTACAATACAATTACAATGAGACAAAAAATTCATGAAAAATAACATTTGAGTCTTTACTAAGGCTATCCGGAGTGGGGCGATGGCACCAGGCGATCCACCCTCCGTCGCCTGGTAGTCGCCGGGAACACCATTTCCACTAGGCGACCCACGATTTGAGCGACCCTCACAAGTTGCAAGCTTTGGTGATGGAAACGAGGAAAATTCGAACGTTGGGGGAGGAGCGGGGGCTAGCTTTGACCGAATTATAAAAAAAATATTTTTATTTATTATTTTCCCTATATATATAAATACAACTCCATTTCTATTTCACAATACACCTTCTTTATACATATTTCTCTCCCAAAATTTTCAATATTTATAAAATCTCTTTACCATTTTTTGAAATCAGATATGCAGTGGACACCGGAGGAAGATATTAGTTTAACTAGAGCTTGGATCGAGGTAGCGGAAGATCCAAATTGCGGTATACTTTGTTAATGTTTTATTGTTTTATATTATTGTTTACTAATGTTTTATTAACCATCATCTCATTTTTTTTTATTGTTTGTAGAAAATTACCAAAGTTCGAGAACATTTTGGACAAGAGTTGTTAATGTGTTTTTGAATTTGGAAAATCAATAGATCGGTTATCGTGCCGATGACGCCATTATCGCTAGATGGCGCCGTATGCGCACCTCTATTCACTCATTCAACACAATTTTCAAACGTTTGCACAATCTTCCTAACGAGACAAGAATCGAAAGTGCGTTGGCCGAGTATAGAGCAACGCAAAGAGGAGCATTTAATCACATGGAGGCGTGGGAGTTGCTAAGGACATGCCCAAAGTTTGAATAATAGCTATGTCGTGTCGTATTTTCGTATGCTTGCATCGTAGTATTGTATTTCGTATTCTAGTATTTCAATAATAGTTATGTCGTGTTGTATTTCGTATTCAAGTGTTTTAATAATAGCTCGTAGTATTGTATTTCGTATTCAAGTGTTTTAATAATAGCTCGTAGTATTGTATTTCGTATTCAAGTGTTTTAATAATAGTTCGTAGTATTGTATTTCGTATTCTACCATTTATCACATTATTTAAATCTCACACTTTTATTAATAAAAACACACAATACATTAGCCTAAGAAAAGGAGAGTACATAATTAAAATGACATAACATAATAAAAGCACACAACACATAACTACTAATGACGATCCTCTAGTGACATACTTCCTATGCCCTGGTGGGCGTTTAGGTCGAGCCACCATTGGTCATGTTTCGGCAATCTGACTTCCTCGATGGTTTTGTCTTCACCGCAATTATCATGGTACGTTTCGGTCCAAGTGCATTCTTCTCCCAACGTGTGACCGGCATCAAAAACATCCTGCAGAAAATAGGCATACTGGCCTTCATGTTTCGAAATGTCACGGTCGGGCGCCTGTATTTCCTTTAACGTTACCTCACAACGTCGCCTTTTTTCCCTTAGACATTCCAGAACCCCAGATATTTCTGTTTGAATGAGAGTGTCTTCTTTGATATCAGCCATGATTAGTGACCTCATATCATCGACGGTCATGCGAGGTCGGTGAACGATGTTTGATGATGACGCCATTTGAAATTGAAGAGTGAATGTGTAGTGAAATGGAAATGTGAATTGGTTAGTATCTCTGCAATCATGTTTATATAGTGAGGTCGTTTAGGGGCCAAAGTTGTAATTTGAAATTTGAACGTTACAGGGATTAAATGTGTAAATATTTTGAAATTTGAACGTTACAGGGACTATATGTGTAAATATTCCGAAATCTGAACGTTAGAGGGACTAAATGTGTAAATATTTTGAAATCTGAACGTTAGAGGGACTAAATGTGTAAATATTTTGAAATTTGAACGTTAGAGGGACTAAATGTGTAAATATTTTGAAATTTGAACGTTAGAGGGACTAAATGTGTAAATATTTTGAAATTTGAACGTTAGAGGGACTAAATGTGTAAATATTTTGAAATTTGAACGTTAGAGGGACTAAATGTGTAAATATTTTGAAATTTGAACGTTAGAGGGACTAAATGTGTAAATATTTTGAAATTTGAACGTTAGAGGGACTAAATGTGTAAATATTTTGAAATTTGAACGTTAGAGGGACTAAATGTGTAAATATTTTGAAATTTGAACGTTAGAGGGACTAAATGTGTAAATATTTTGAAATTTGAACGTTAGAGGGACTAAATGTGTAAATATTTTGAAATTTGAACGTTAGAGGGACTAAATGTGTAAATATTTTGAAATTTGAACGTTAGAGGGACTAAATGTGTAAATATTTTGAAATTTGAACGTTAGAGGGACTAAATGTGTAAATATTTTGAAATTTGAACGTTAGAGGGACTAAATGTGTAAATATTTTGAAATTTGAACGTTAGAGGGACTAAATGTGTAAATATTTTGAAATTTGAACGTTAGAGGGACTAAATGTGTAAATATTTTGAAATTTGAACGTTAGAGGGACTAAATGTGTAAATATTTTGAAATTTGAACGTTAGAGGGACTAAATGTGTAAATATTTTGAAATTTGAACGTTAGAGGGACTAAATGTGTAAATATTTTGAAATTTGAACGTTAGAGGGACTAAATGTGTAAATATTTTGAAATTTGAACGTTAGAGGGACTAAATGTGTAAATATTTTGAAATTTGAACGTTAGAGGGACTAAATGTGTAAATATTTTGAAATTTGAACGTTAGAGGGACTAAATGTGTAAATATTTTGAAATTTGAACGTTAGAGGGACTAAATGTGTAAATATTTTGAAATTTGAACGTTAGAGGGACTAAATGTGTAAATATTTTGAAATTTGAACGTTAGAGGGACTAAATGTGTAAATATTTTGAAATTTGAACGTTAGAGGGACTAAATGTGTAAATATTTTGAAATTTGAACGTTAGAGGGACTAAATGTGTAAATATTTTGAAATTTGAACGTTAGAGGGACTAAATGTGTAAATATTTTGAAATTTGAACGTTAGAGGGACTAAATGTGTAAATATTTTGAAATTTGAACGTTAGAGGGACTAAATGTGTAAATATTTTGAAATTTGAACGTTAGAGGGACTAAATGTGTAAATATTTTGAAATTTGAACGTTAGAGGGACTAAATGTGTAAATATTTTGAAATTTGAACGTTAGAGGGACTAAATGTGTAAATATTTTGAAATTTGAACGTTAGAGGGACTAAATGTGTAAATATTTTGAAATTTGAACGTTAGAGGGACTAAATGTGTAAATATTTTGAAATTTGAACGTTAGAGGGACTAAATGTGTAAATATTTTGAAATTTGAACGTTAGAGGGACTAAATGTGTAAATATTTTGAAATTTGAACGTTAGAGGGACTAAATGTGTAAATATTTTGAAATTTGAACGTTAGAGGGACTAAATGTGTAAATATTTTGAAATTTGAACGTTAGAGGGACTAAATGTGTAAATATTTTGAAATTTGAACGTTAGAGGGACTAAATGTGTAAATATTTTGAAATTTGAACGTTAGAGGGACTAAATGTGTAAATATTTTGAAATTTGAACGTTAGAGGGACTAAATGTGTAAATATTTTGAAATTTGAACGTTAGAGGGACTAAATGTGTAAATATTTTGAAATTTGAACGTTAGAGGGACTAAATGTGTAAATATTTTGAAATTTGAACGTTAGAGGGACTAAATGTGTAAATATTTTGAAATTTGAACGTTGGAGGGACTAAATGTGATAAATGGCTTGTCGTTTATCCGAGTCCGATAATTAATTTATTTTACATCTCTGTGGTTCTTTAAATAACGTCTATTATATAATATTAGATTAGATTCTTTTATGCGTGGTTATACTTTCACTATGGTTTGACGCTTTTCATCCATTATGCTTCCGTAATTAACTTAGCGGATACTATATACTTGGTTATTATATTGTAATTTTTCTCTTATAATATATTTTATGCAATTTGCTCGTGACGCTTCTGTAATTATCGTCATCTTTTGTAATTATTTTAATTTGTCCCCACATCGTTGGAATAGATGACTATTTAAAAAAGAAAAAAGACCCATACAACAATCTCATGACAATACAAATAGTCTCATAATTAAACATACTCGATCACATTCACAACAAATTAATACACTCAAAAGCATCGATCCATCATGGGTTCCCTAATAAAGGTCGTTAGGCTTCCCATCATCAACGTACAGACGTCTCATCTGCTCATCACGCGCCTTGGCTAGTTGGCTACTCAACAACAACGCTGTTTAATTAGCAGCTGCACCACCAACCATGGATTAGTTATTATTATTGGTGGTCATAACACTCTCAACCGCCGTGGTTTTCACACCCTTTCTGCTTCCGATATTGTTACTTGTTAGTTTTCTATATTACTTTATTATTTGTTTGTACTTTCTTGTTAGTATATCAATCTAGCTTCATAGGCGGAACTAGTATATAGTTGGCAGTACAAGAAAAATGATTTTTTACGACGAACTTTTTTGCAGCGAAAAATTTTCGTAGCAAAAAACCCACTAAACAAAAAAAAAAAATTGTTTTTTGACTTTTTTGGTCAAACTTCTTTTTTGCAACGAATATTTGTCGCAAAAAATAAAAATTAAATTAATTTTCATTTTCTTATATATTTTCTTTTTTGCGACAAAAATATTCGTCACAAACTTTTTCCCGAATTTCTTATGTCTTTTCTTTTTCCCGCCCTAACCAAAAAATTTTCCCGCCATATTTTTTGCAACGAATCTTCGTTGCAAACAAGAATTTTGACTTTTTCATTTTTTCCTCTAACATTTCAGTTTCCCGCCAACTATATAAATTAACTTATCCTCTTTTTTCTCATTTCACAACTAAAACACACATACACATCTATCTCCCTCCCACTCTTTGGTAATTCCCAATCCGGCCAACCACCGCCGTCAGCCACCGTGAAATGACGGCCGCGCCCCCCTTAGCCGGAAACAACCGACATCCACCGCAACCTCACCATCTCCATCTTTCTTAGACCATACAATCTTTCTCCATACATTTCTTCACTGCCGCTGCTCTCCATCGCCCGACGGCTGCCGCTCCTTGTCGCCGGAAACAGCCGCAGTCGACAGCCACCACTACAACGGTAAAGGTTTTCTTGATTTCTTTTCTTTTGATTTTCCTTTTCTTTTCTTTTTATTATAGTTTTGTTTCTTTATTTATAACATTGTAGCCACCACCACCACCACCCACCGCACCAACCGACAAGACCACCACTGCCACACTAACCACTGGGCCACCAACCGCTGCCCAACCCACCAGGTCTTTTTTCTTTATTTTCTTTTGATTTTTATTTACATTCTCTTTATAATAAATATTTCAGATTTATTGAATAATTTTTTGATTTATTAATGATTAATTTTATATAATTTTCAGATTTTTTCGAGGAGCAAAAATGTGAAGGATTGCATATATCATTGATGTACATTATAATGTATTATATATTTAATTTGTTTTATAGTTATTATGTTCTTTGATGTAATTAAAGGCATTATTGGGTTTTTTGATGTTATTGTTGATGAAATTGATTTTAGTATACATTTGATTTGTTGTTACTTATAGTTTGTATATGTTTTTCTAGATGATATTAGAGATAAATGGTTTCTTTATAGTTTGTATATGGTTTTTTTTGATTTTGTTGATTTAGAAATGGTAGAATTATTGGTTGTTGATATTTGCTAGTTTCATATTGATTTGTAAAAAAAGCTATATTTTAAAAAAAATAAAATAAATCTGTGTTGTGGCAAAATTTTGTCACAATGAATAAAATTCAAAATTTTCATTTCCCTCTTTTGTTTTTGTTTTTCCCTCCAACTTTTTTGACAAAAAATTGAAAATTTTTTTTGCAACAAAATTTTGTTGCAAATTACGTTACAAAATTTCGTTGCAAAACTTTTTTCATTTTCTTTTTGATTTTTCTTAAAAACATGGGACCCACAAAATTTTCGTCGCAAATTCTTTTTTGTGACCACTCTTTTGCGACAAAACCGTTTCGTCACAAATTTCGTTGCAAAAAAGAATTTGCAAAAGATTTCTCCAAGTCAAGTTGGATAACTTGAGGAAATCCTTTTCCTATATAATTAGGGGTAGCCAGGGCTATCGGTCTGTTAAATCGATTTAGGGTAATCTTTTTCAAATAATGATATATTGTATATTGGTGTCATGAGTCAAAGTAATATAGGATACCGGTCAATGTAACTAAATCTAAACTTTTAAGTTATTTTCTTAATATTAAAGCTTATAGTGCAACTAATTAAATAAGAAATAAAAATTATCAGAATGCTGAAAAATTCTTCAAAACCGCTTAAAATAGCCAAAAAATCTTTAAAGTACAAAAACATGTAACAATCTAGTCGTTAACGTTACTTTACGTCGATACAAGCCTAGTGATAAAAAAAATTATGCTACAGAACCACTGACTAGCTTGTTATTTACTGTTGTTCTTTTTTTCTTCTTCTCATGAATTAGATATAACAAATCGATTTGGGATATATAAGGAGTTGCCGATTTATGCTACAAATACTAAGAAAATTGAGCCAAGAAAGTCCAGTGAAACTGAAAAATACCTATGCTACTACATACAAATGAATGGAGTCATGTCCCATGAGAAAGTGAGGCTATCTGTATTCAGCAACAGATTGCATATAGAAGGAGTAATGTAAACTAATGTGTTATTGGTCAAAGAAAGTTTTCTACATGTGCATCACATTTGTTACCTACTACAAATTGTAGTCAATAAACATATGGAAAATAAGGTTCTTCCATGGTAGGCTAGTCAAAAGAACATATGGTAAATGTGTTGTAGGCTATGGTTGTTCATACTATAAGTTTGTCAACTTTGGTACATGGAGTTTCATCTATAAATAGATGCATGGCAGGAGCTTAAACAGACACATCAAGTTTCACAAAATAACATATCAACTTTCATTATTTTGGAGTATTACTTACATTTGTAATACTACCTTTTATATATCTAAATTTTAGCCTTCCAAATTTTATTCAATCAAGTTTCATTAATTTTTAAGTATTTCTATCATATTTCCAACATAAATTGGTATCAGAGCTTGTTCAATCTATATTGGGTTAAACGAGTTACAATATTTTTAACAATCATGGCAAGACAAGGATTTGATCTTAGTCATGTTGTTGTCCCAATTTTCGATGGTGAAAACTACGATTATTGGTGTGTCAAAATGGAAACATTATTTCAATCTTTAGATGTGTTAGATGATGTCCATAACACATTTGAAGAGCCATCATCAACTGAAAAACAAACGGTTGAACAAATGGCTGAATTAAAAAAGAAAAGAAGCAGAAATGCAGCTGTTTTAAGTATGATTCAGCGGGGAGTCATACCATCAATTTTTCCAAAGATCATGCGGATCAAGAATGCTAAAGAAGCTTGGGAAAGTTCTCAAACAAGAATTCCAAGGCGATGTAAAAGTGAGAGCTATCAAATTGCAGTCTCTCAGACGGGATTACGAGAATATGAAGATGAAAGAAAATGAGTCACTTAATGACTATTCGTCTAGATTAACCGATTTGGTTAATCAAATGAAAAGTTATGGTGATGAAATTGAAGACCAAAGAATCGTCGAGAAAATTCTCATTACAATTCCAGAAAAATTTGATCCAATTATAGCAGTCATTGAAAACACCAAAGATCTCAAAACTTTGGGTATTCAAGAACTGTTAAGTTCGTTGAAGTCTTACGAGCAACGCATGACACGTCACACAGGCAGGGCGATTGAAAGTGCATTTCAGTCCAGCTTGCAAAGTGATAAAAAGCCACCACAAAGTTACGAAAGAGGGAGTTCATCCCGTGGTGGAAGAGGAGGCAGAAATTTTAGAGGTCGAGGCCGTGGCCAAAGCTATAGAACTTCAAGAACCCGATTCAACTTTGAAAGAAAATCACCCGCCGAAGCAAATTCTTACAAGTGTTCGATTTGCAAGAAAGATAATCATGAAGAAAAAGATTGTTGGAACAAAGGAAAGTTTCAATGTTCTTATTGTAATCGATTTGGACACCTTGAAAAATTTTGTCAACAAAAGAACCAACAACAACAAGCCAACTACTCCGAAGAAAAGCAAGAAGATGGAAATGTCTTTTTTTGTCACTCAGCCACCGTCAACAAAAATGACATTTGGTTTCTTGACAGCGGTTGTAGTAATCATATGACCGGTGATGAAAGTATTTTGGTCAATATTGATACTACAATAAAGTCTCATGTGAAAATGGGAAATGGAGCAGTGGTGCAAGTGAAAGGCAAAGGCAAGATCCCGGTGGAAACAAAAAAAGGTATCAAATACATTAATGATGTTTTGCTAGTTCCTGATCTTGACCAAAATTTGCTCAGCGTTGGACAACTTGTAGAGCATGGATACTCTATAATTTTTGAAAGAAAAGGTTGCAATATTTATGACAAAGACAAGAACAAAAATTTAATGCAGAAGATAACAATGGGAAAGAACAGAAGTTTTCCCATCACACTCAAATATGGGAATCACGTTGCTTTAAAAGCAACAGTTGCAGATGAGTCTTTGTTATGGCACAGGAGACTTGGACATCTGAATTTTCAGAGTCTAAATTTACTTCACCAGAAAAATATGGTTGGAGGTTTGCCACAAATTCAAGAAGTTGAAGGAGTTTGTGAAGGGTGTGCACTCGGAAAGCATCATCGGAAACCATTTCCGAAAGGAGTTGCTTTAAGAGCCAAAGGAATTCTCGAGCTAGTACACACCGATCTTTGTGGTCCAATGAGCAATCCTTCTCATGGTAATAATATCTATTTCATTCTATTTATTGATGATTTTAGTAGAATGACATGGGTTTATTTCATGAAAGAAAAATCACAAGTTTTTGGAATTTTTAAAAAGTTTAAAAGTTTTGTTGAAAAACAAACTGGTCGTTTTATCAAAGTGTTAAGAAGTGACCAAGGCAAAGAATATAATTCAAAAGAATTTGACAAGTTTTGTGAAGATGAAGGCATGGAAAGACAGGTTACCACAAGATATACACCTCAACAAAATGGTGTAGTTGAAAGAAAAAATCAAACCGTGGTAGAGATGGCGAAATCCATGTTGCATGAGAAAGGTTTACCAAAAAGTTTTTGGGCAGAAGCAGTTTACACGGCAGTTTACTTGTTAAACAGAAGTCCTACAAAAGCTTTAAATGACAAGACTCCACTTGAAGCGTGGAATGGAAGAAAACCCTCGGTAAGGCATCTTAAAATTTTTGGCTGTGTTTGTTATTCTCAAATACCAAAACAAAAGAGACACAAGTTAGATGAAACAAGTGAAACTTGTATTTTTGTAGGCTATAGTAGCAAATCAAAAGCTTATAGATTGTATAGCCTAAATAAGAAAAATGTCATTATTAGTAGAGATGTAGTTTTTGATGAAAATTCTTCCTGGAATTGGGAAGAAGAAAAGAAAGAGGGAACAAGTGTTTCTATGAAAAATATGCAGGATGGAGCTGTTTCAGAATCTGAAGAAGATCATCAAGCAAATGATGAAGTACCAGAAGAACCATCCCCGAGTTCACCTCCATCAACACCAACAAACCAAAGTTCTCAAGCATCCTCACCATCTTCAAGTCCACCACCAAAATTTCGTGGGCTAACAGATTTATATGACAACACACAAAAGATTATTTGTAATTTTTGTCAGGTAGAACCAGAAAGTTTTGAAGAAGCGATTCAAAATGAATCATGGAGGAATGCAATGGAGGAAGAAATTAAAGTCATTGAAAAAAACAAGACATGGGAGCTCGCAGACAAACCGATAGACAAAGATGTCATTGGTGTCAAATGGATTTACAAGGTCAAATTCAATGCAGACGGTACGGTGCAAAGAAACAAAGCAAGACTAGTCGCAAAAGGCTACTCACAACAGCCTGGAATTGACTATGACGAAACTTTTGCTCCAGTTGCTCGAATGGATACAATCCGAGCAGTCATTGCATTAGCAGCTCAGAAAGGTTGGTCTTTATACCAACTTGATGTCAAATCAGCATTTTTGAATGGAGAACTCAAGGAAGAAGTTTATGTTCATCAACCTCAAGGATTTGAGGTTAAAGGAAAAGAAGAAAAAGTTTACAAGTTGAGGAAAGCTCTCTACGGGCTTAAACAAGCACCGCGAGCATGGTATAGCCAAATTGATGGTTATTTCAAAGAAAAAGGTTTTGATCAAAGCAAGAGTGAGCCAACCTTATATGTCAAAAATCAAGGTAAAAATGATATCCTTATTGTGGCACTCTATGTCGATGATCTTGTTTTCACAGGAAACAACGCAAAAATGATTGAAGATTTCAAGAATGAAATGATGAAAAAATACGAGATGAGTGATTTAGGCCTTCTAAATCATTTTCTTGGAATGGAAATCTATCAAGATGATAACGGAGTTTTTATATGCCAAGAAAAGTATGCCGAGAAGATTTTAAAAGTTTTTGATATGTCAGAATGCAAACCGAAGGACACTCCTTTGGTGGCAAATGAAAAGCTCATGAAAGAAGACGGTTCAAATAAAGTGGACGCCACACTTTATCGAAGCTTGGTTGGGAAATTGTTGTACCTCACAGCAACGAGGCCTGACATCATGTTTGCTGCAAGTTTACTCTCAAGGTTTATGCACAATCCAAGTCATATTCACATGGGAGTTGGTAAAAGAATTTTAAGATATTTGCAAGGAACAAAAGATTTTGGAATCAAGTACGAGAAAAACAAAATTTTAAATTTACATGGTTTTTGTGATAGTGATTGGGGTGGATGTACAGATGACATGAAAAGTACATCCGGATATATTTTCTCACTTGGTTCAGGTGTATTCAGTTGGTGTTCAAAGAAGCAACAAACAGTTGCACAATCATCCGCAGAGGCAGAGTACGTAGCAGCAGCTCTAGCCACATCACAAGCAATTTGGATAAGAAGAATTTTTGAAGACATTGGTGAAAAGCAAATTGAGCCAACAACAATTTTTTGTGACAGTATGTCAGCAATAGCAATCGCAAAGAATCCAGTACATCACAGTCGCACAAAGCATATTGCTTTGAAGCATCATTTTATCAGAGAAGCAATTGAAGACGGAGAAGTGAGTCTTAAATTTTGTGGAACAAATGAGCAGTTAGCAGACATTTTTACAAAAGCACTTCCACGAGAAAAATTTCAGGAGCTCAGAAAACAATTGGGAGTTCAACCAAAACACATTACGGGGAGAATGTAAACTAATGTGTTATTGGTCAAAGAAAGTTTTCTACATGTGCATCACATTTGTTACCTACTACAAATTGTAGTCAATAAACATATGGAAAATAAGGTTCTTCCATGGTAGGCTAGTCAAAAGAACATATGGTAAATGTGTTGTAGGCTATGGTTGTTCATACTATAAGTTTGTCAACTTTGGTACATGGAGTTTCATCTATAAATAGATGCATGGCAGGAGCTTAAACAGACACATCAAGTTTCACAAAATAACATATCAACTTTCATTATTTTGGAGTATTACTTACATTTGTAATACTACCTTTTATATATCTAAATTTTAGCCTTCCAAATTTTATTCAATCAAGTTTCATTAATTTTTAAGTATTTCTATCATATTCAAGAGTAGTGCATGATGAATTCAAAGCTACAAATGGATTTAGCATGTATGATTGCCTTATTTATCTACCAAAGAAAACTTTTTATTTGAAGTACAACATGAGAGATATCAAGGCAGACATTAATGAAGGAGGAGAGTTGAAGATAACTGTTCCCAAGTTCAATGAGGCAGAGCGGATGGCGAACGATAAGAAGAAATGAAGCAGGAGAGTTTTCAAAGTTAAAACCAGATGCATTTGTGTTCATTGTCAAGGTCAATATATGCTATAGATCATATCGACTGGTTTTTTAGTTTAATTTCTTAGTTCTTCGTTATGTAACAACATTTCTTTCCACGTACTTCATGTATCATTGTATCATCTATTATCTTTATTTATTACTCCGTTTAATTTCTTAGTTCTTCGTTATGTAACAACATTTCTTTCCACGTACTTCATGTATCATTGTATCATCTATTATCTTTATTTATTACTCCGTATTATAATAAAATAAACTAGTTTAACAGAATCAACTATTTCCTACGGTCAAATAATCCTTGGGAAATCCACTAGTATGGTACCCCACCATGCAGCAACGACAATTTATAGAACGTGAGATGCTTTACAATCTGCTACTCGATTTTTGCTAGTTTTATTTTTGGCGTGGACAGTGACACAGTCAAGTTTTCCATCAAGATCTCCACCTACCTAATAAACATATAATCTGCAGAACATCATACTCAGCTCTCCAAGCATATGTAACACACAAGCAATTCTACAAGTCATAAAAGTGGTATTTGTATTATATTAAACCTATAGGCATGGATCCATGTCAATATTTTCATACTTGATTACATAATCATCATCTAGGAAAATTGGAGCAACGCTGGAGGGGGTAATATTGTGATGTGAATTATTCTTAATATTATTGATACAATCAGTGCCGGCTTAAGCTTTTTGGGGGCCTTAAGCGAGACTAATTTTAGGGGCCTGGTTGATTAACATACATATTAAAGTAAACACAAAAAGCAGAAAAAATATATATACTAAGCTGCTATATGAAAAAAACGCAAAGAAACAAAAATTATGTACCATTTTCAGGAGAAAGTCTTTCATATAATGAAGATTTAATCACTAACTCGTTGTTGGAAATCAGAGTGAAAATCGGCTGTCGGATTTTTCGATTTCTTAATAGTTAGTTCTTTTTTTCCCGTTTTTCCTTGAAGGTTGTAATTTCATTTGTGTGGTGTCTTTTTTTCTTAAGGTCAATCATGAGGCCATGAAATTTATTTGCCTATTTGTTTTCTTGGGCATTCTTGTTACCTTTGTATATTAATAACATGTAACACAAAAGTCTAAAGTCTAAAACATTAAACCCAAAATATAAAAATGGAGGCCTTTATATATTGGGGGCCTTAGGCCCATGCCTAACCTATCTATATAGTTAGGCCGGCTCTGGATACAATGAAGGGCTTTATATAGCCAAATACAATTGTTAAACAAGGAAACAAATAACTTAATGAACAAGAATCCTATTTAACTTTATGAACAAGAAATATAATTTACTTATACACATAGTTTCCTTAATACGCCCCCGCAAGATGGCTGACCTGTCAGGGAAGCCCATCTTGGACTTGAACTCGAAATCTTGGACTTGAAACATTTGATCTTTGGCTACCGGTTTTGTTTTTGAGGTAGCGAAGAACCCGATTGAGGGACTGGAAAATTGATGAAAAAAATAGGTTGCTCGTCGGAGCAAGGTTGCGATCATTGACGATGATAGAGAAGAGATAAAAAAAGGAATAAAAACAAGTGGTGCTCGTTGGAGCAACATGAGTTGAAATTGGATCGCTCGTTGGAGCTTGTGATTAATGAAGCCGGCCACTACGGTATGAGCTGAGAGAAAAAATTGAAACCGGCCACTACGGTATGGGCTGAGAGAAAAAATTGAAACCGGCCACTACGGTATGGGTTGAATGAGGCTGTTGCGCATTGTTTGAAGGCAGTAAGTTAAGAAACCGACCACTACGGTATGGGTAGAATGAGGCTCTTGCGCATTGTTTGAAGGCAACTAGCCGAAGAAACCGGCCACTACGGTTATGGGCATTGAAAAAAACTTATATATATATATGTTGTTGTATATTTATTTAAAATTTTGGATTTTGATCGACAACTATCGAACTGATTTGGTTTGCTTTGTTTGTGTTTTGCGGCTGTAAAAGTAAAACATACTATTGTTTTGAAGTTTTCCAAGTCGGTAATAATAAAACAAACAAATTGACTTGCTATTGTGATGGAAGGACTTCAACTGAAAAACGAAAAGAAGAATAGAAAAACGAAAAGAAGAATAGAAAATTGATTTGGACTTGCTCCTAGTTTACCAAAGAGCACAACTTATTTTTGTAATGTGATTAACTCGGTTAAACTAGCAATTTTGGAGGTGATTCCTTTTGAAGAAGGACGACTCCCGGTGAAATATCTTGGAGTCCCTCTTGTTTCGTCTCGTCTTGTGGCTCGTGATTGCAAAATGTTAATTGAAAAGGTTCAGAAAAGAGTTAATGATTGGCGCAATAAATACTTATCCTTTGCTGGTCGTTTACAGCTCATTAACTCAGTCCTCTCTTCAATTCACGTTTACTGGTGTTCGGTTTTCATCTTGCCAGTGAGTATCGTGCTTGACATTGAGGAAATCATGCGCGGGTTCTTATGGTGCCAAGGTGATATGCAGAAAGGGAAGGCAAAAGTTGCTTGGGATGATGTATGTCGTCCTAAAGAAGAAGGAGGTTTGGGTATCCGCAAGCTTCAACCTTTCAATGCTGCACTGTTTACTGTCCATATTTGGAACATCATATCATTGAAGGAGTCCATGTGGGTTAAATGGGTTCATACCTATAAGTTACGTGGTACTAGCTTTTGGAACCTTCCTTATCGAGGTAACCTACCATGGAGTTGGCGGAAATTGCTTCAGATTCGCCCTCTTGTTAGGCAATTCTTTTGGTTCAAGATTGGAAATGGTCAAAAAACCATGGCTTGGTATGATAACTGGTGCACTGACAGTCCTTTATTTGAGAGATTCACTCCAAGGGAAATCACCTTGGCTTGATTCTCTCCAAATGCTCTTGTTGCTGATTTGGTTGCTAATGGAGAATGGAAATGGCCGTCAAATTGGCAAAACAGGTTCCAAAACTTACCTGATGAGCCTTTGTTATCTAATGTGGAAGATTTTTCTATTGCTTTGGTTTGGGACGAGTTAAGACCAAGAAGTGTTAGAGTTGATTGGTCTGATCTTGTGTGGTTCAGTGGTTGTATCCCTAGGCATGCTTTCATCTTATGGCTTGTGTTTCATAAAAAACTCAAAACACAGGATCTTTTAATGCAATGGGATGTGAACTCGACGGTTGACCTGTTATGCCCGTTTTGCAAGTTACAACCAGACTCACATTCCCATCTTTTCTTTGAATGTTGGTACTCCATGCAAGTTTGGAATCGGGTTACTACAAAAGCGGGCTTTCAACATCAGCTTTCTAATTGGGACGATATTATTCACCATATTCTTCCAAGGGCAAGGAAGAAATCGATGCAGAATGTGATTGGAAAACTCATACTTCCTGCATCTGTGTATTATCTGTGGCAAGAGAGAAATGCCAGATTGTTTGCAAAGGATACTCGATCTGCTGATGCTCTTTGTGAATCCATCATCTCCACGGTCCGACTCAAACTATTCACTTTCAGATACAAGAGAACGAGGAGTGTGGAAAGATTGATTACTGCATGGGATCTCCCTCGTTTATTAGTTAATCCTATGTAATTTTTAGCTTGTTGATTGCCTTTATTAATGGTTGTTAGAGTTGCGCTCGGGATTTTGCTTTTGGTTTGTGTATGTAACACCCGTCATTTTAAAAATATGGGTTTTCAAAAACTTTCACCCAACGGTGTCAAATTGCGGAAGAAAAGACTTTAAAAGTCAAAACCGATAAAAACTGTTCGGTTTCTACGTTTAGTTGGTGTTACATGCAATACCATCAAATAGTTTAAAATGAAAACCCAACGGTTGTCCAACACAAAACAACCGTTCAACAATACTGCATAAATTCGACATCAAGTACGAAATGTAAATAAATGTCTAATGAGTCAATCGTCTATGGGTAGCTAACTTCTCCTGCATGCATCTACCCAACTCTCACTCTTCCTGCATCAACTAGTCCTTCAAGCTAAACCTGAGGGAACAACCACATTTAAGAAACAAGTGTTAGCTAACGAATTAGCTAAGTAAGATAACACTATGTTATTTAAAACATTTGTCCAATTAAAACAATCTTCATTATTAGACAAGTTTATTTAGGCACAACACACTTCACACGTTCACACATAACTGCATATCAACTTCATATCAATTAGGATGAATCCCCCTAATTGTGCCTATCCTTCATTTTATTCACACATTATCACACGTATCTTCGTTAACTGCATATAAGTGTAACATAAGTCACACCCGACTAGATGCTTCACCAAAAGGCGAGTCATACTTCGTCGTTAAGGAATGACAAGCCAATCCAAGAGTAATCCGTATGTGGAGGTTGGTCAAACCCCTCGTATTACTCGCCCTGCATTATAATGACCATGTTGCAAGGAGCCACCCAAGCAACAACTACGTTAACGCACTCGTCCGGCTAAGACCAGTACGGGTTAAGCTTAACACTTTCCCTACATTATATTTACGAGCTCGGTTTCACACATATGGTTTAGGTAACACACATTCCTAAACCGTCTCACACATATAGTCTAGGTAACACACATTCCTAGACGTTCACACACTTAATCTTCATTACGTTTGGATCCTTAAACGTGCAAGTGACATGGCAACCTAATAAGTCTAGTGAGCTAGGTGTACAAGCCATGTAAGCATGCATATATCACACATCAACTTCATTTCTACGTTTCATGCATAATGAGATACTTCGTAACACTACATAAACTGCATAACAATACACTACATTAAGCAATACTTCATTTCACTACATTAGGAACTGCATTTATGTTGGAATTCGTCTGCCCAAGACACATATTAAATTGACGTGGCTAGTACGTGATGATCCAAGTCGGGTCATACCCAATAACAAGCTAGACAAACACTTATGATATTTATTTATATGATATGATCTTTAAATAAATATCAATACTTGAAACATTTAGAAAGTGGTTTTCTAAATAAATTGCACTTGAGATATGTAAATAAATTATATGGATGATTTATTTTGAGAGAAATGTGAATATGTTTATTTGGAGAAATAAACATTTATATGTGTTGTGTATAATATATAACATGTTACATAAGGTATGTAACAAGTTACAAGACTTTTATATAAAATGTTTTATATAAAATACAAGTTTATAAAATTTGTAGAAAATGCCCATGTGATGGACTAAGGGGCCGGCCCCCCCCTCCCCATGTGGACATACATGCAATTCAACACTTGTTGTCTTGCATGCTACACAAGACATAAGACACTACACACTCAACATAGAGTGGATCACCATCACAACTCTTACATGCAAGATTTGTAAGAACTCTCTCATCTTCTCAAGAGAAACACACTCTCTCTTTTCTTGGAAATTTCGGCCAAAGGGAAAAAGAAGAAAGGGGTTTCAAGTTTAATTCCTAGCACATTTGGGTGTTTGTTGGAAGCTTGGGGTATACTAGCTTGAGGTTCTTCTAGGTTGAAGACTTGTCACTTCAAGATCATCATCTCCTTCCTTTCAACCTTCTCGTTAGCTTGGAAGAAGGTAGTCTTCTAAACATCCTATGGTTGTTGTTTTGTATGTATGTTATTCATATAGATGGATCCTTATTGTTTGGGTTTTCTTTTATAAGTTAAAATTGGTTTTAACTACATATGTTACATTGAAATGGTTCAATTTTCCGCTGCGTTTTTAATATTATAAGGATAATATTACTTTGATAAAAACCCAAAAATCCCAACAATGGCATCTAGAGCCGGTTATATGGATACATACATCAAAAGTTGATATTTTGTTTGGACAAAATCCAATATTTTGGTCATTTGGTTATGGCCAAAATAAATACACAAAAAAGGAGGTTCCTTTTTCTTGTGTATTTTAGTGTCACAACTTAGCCAAGAGACCTTGTGAATGTTTGTGATGTGTGGATGTGTTTGTTTAATTATTCAATGGTTGTAATAGTTAAATAGGATTTTATTCATTCATTTGGTTATGTAATCTATTTATTTCATTTGGTATGTAATAAGTAGATTAGTTGCATTTTTCATTATAAATGTAATCTCCAAGAAGGCATCAAAAGGTTTGGGGCTAAAAGTTGGAGGCTAATGAGAAGACCCGTAAGTTCTCACTGCGGCGCAGTGGGAGTATGTCAAACCCACTGCGGCGCAGTGGGGTTATGCAGCCGAGGACAGTGAGTTCCCACTGCGGCGCAGTGGGAGTATGTCAAACCCACTGCGGCGCAGTGGGGGATAATGCAGCCGAAGACCAGTGAGTTTCCACTGCGGCGCAGTGGGAGTATATTAGACCCACTGCGGCGCAGTGGATTATCAAAATGAAGAAATTTGTACAAATCACATCACAAAAGGTTACTTGAAGCATTTGGATGCAAGATCAAGTGGGAGCTCAACTAACACAATATTTTGTGTTACTTTGTCCCTTAGGTTGAGACCTTTTGGCCCACTTGTTTCGGCTAACAAGTGTGGTCAAAATAGTTGGCTAATGTTGTGCACTTATTAATTTTATGTGGTTGTTTGTTTAATTTTGTCATATGGATGCTCAAAACCAACAAACTTGATGACTACATAAAAGATTAAAATTGGTTTTAATATTGACATTAACTTGGTAAATTAAAATGGGTTTTATTAAAAGTTAATGGTCACAATTATAAAAATGGATTTTATAAAAGAACCTTGAAATTTGGATTTCAAGATTCATTATGGTACATAGTTTTAACTAGAATATAAAAACTCAAACGACCCTTTAAAAACAAGTTAAACGCCATCCTTTTATACAACACTTAATTATTTGGGAACTCTTTGTAGGATAAAGGTCACCTAACTACTTTGAGGAACTTATAAGTTAAGGTAAATTTATTGTACTTATGGGATAAAGGTCACCTAACCACTAGTATAAGATAAATTTACATGTGTGTATAAGTAGGACAACTTGATTTGGAAGCCATGTGATTAGGGTCACCGAAGCATGGTAACCAAAGGCGTTGATGGGATTAAACATGCCAACTTAATATAAGATATTAAACCGGTCCCATACCTCTAGAAATTGCAAAGTGTTGCAATTGTCAAACGTTGACTACCTTGTTAATTTAGATCATGGGATAAAGGTCACCTAACCATCATTTAAATGTAACGTTGGATTCTAGGTTTTAATTATTAATTGTCTATGAGACATAAAAGGGTATTAACAATTAAAATTTATATTTGACATCGAAAATACTAATAAAGAACTTTGTTAATCTTGTAGATGGCCGCTAACAATGCAATTAACCCCAACCCAAACGTCCATAACTTTTCACTAAGATCCATCCTTGAAAAGGATCGTCTTAATCAAAATAACTTTGTGGATTGGTTTCGTAACTTGAGAATTGTTCTCAGGCACGAAAAGAAATCCTACATTTTAGACGATCCTATTCCTGATGAGCCCGAAGAAACTGATGTTGAAGCCTATAATGATTGGGTTAAATATGTCGAGGACTCCGTGCAAGTTAGTTGCATAATGCTAGCGAGTATGACTCCCGAACTCCAAAAGGAGTTCGAGCATCATGGGGCATACGACATGATTACCCAACTCAAGGAAATGTTCCAACAAAAGGCAAGGGCTGAACGCTTCGAAACGGTTCGAGCGCTTCATGCATGTCGCATGGATGATTCACAACCCGTCTCAACATATGTTCTTAAAATGAAAAGCTACATTGATCGCCTCGAAAGGCTTAATTGTCCCGTCTCAAATGAGTTAGCTACGGATATGATCCTTAACTCATTATCTAAGAGATTTGAAACTTTCGTGTTAAATTATAACATGAATGGATGGGACAAGACCGTTTCCGAGCTTCATGGGATGCTCAAAACGGCCGAGGCTAGTATGGGAGGAAAAGTTCAACCCGTTCTCATGATCAATGAAGGCGGAAAGAAAAGGGCTTACTCCGGACCCAAGGCAAATGTTGCTAAGGGAAAGGGTAACAACAAAGGGAATTACAAAGGCAAAGGAAAGGGAAAAATGGATACCCAAAAGGCGAAGAAGCAAAAGGTTGCTGTCAATGACCCATGCTTTGAGTGTGGGGAGGTAGGACATTGGAAACGCAATTGTCCAACCTATCTCAAAGAGTTAAAAGCTAAGAGGGATGCAGGGTAAACCTCAGGTACAATATTTATGATATATATTGAGCTTAATACTGTTCTTTCTTACATATGGGTATTGGATACCGGATGTGGAACTCATATTTGTAATATGTTACAGGGGTTCATAAGAAAGAAACACATCAAGAAGGGAGACATTAGTCTTTTTATGGGCAATGGTGCATTGGTGCATGTTGAAGCCCAAGGAGACTATCTTGAAACTTCCAAATGGTTTGGAAATTGTATTGAACAATGTTTTGTATGCACCTAGTTTGACTAGGAGTATTATTTCTGTTTCCCGTTTAAGACATGTTGGATATGATTTTAATTTTGTTAACAATGATATCCATGTTTCTATGAATGATGTATTTTATTTTAAAGCTATGCCTTTAAATGGTATTTATGAATTGGTTCATGAAAACACCACATATGATAACTCAATGTACCAAGCTACCACCAAGAAACTTAAATTAGATTTAAGTGAAACCTATATTTGGCATTGTCGTCTTGGCCATATAAATAAGAATCGCATACTAACACTTCAAAAGAATGGTCTTTTGAAAACAAAATCAAATGATTCATTTAATATATGTGAATCTTGTTTACAAGGCAAGATGACTAAAGCACCTTTCAAAGGCACTAATGAAAGGGCAAAAGATTTATTAGGTATCATACATTCGGATGTATGTGGTCCTTTTAAGCCAATGACTAGGAATGGTGAAAGATACTTCATTACATTCACCGATGACTATAGTCGTTACGGTTATGTATACTTATTAAAACATAAGAGTGAAGCTTTTGAAACGTTCAAAATTTTCAAGAATGAAGTAGAAAACCAACTCAGTAAAACAATAAAAATTCTTCGTTCTGATAGAGGAGGTGAATACCTAAGTGATGCTTTTCAAGATCATCTTAGAAAGTTGTGGGATTGTCTCACAACTAACTCCACCTGGAACACCACAACATAATGGTGTGTCTGAAAGGAGGAATCGAACTCTATTAGATATGGTTCGTTCCATGATGAGCAAAAGCTCACTACCTCTATCATTTTGGGGATATGCCATAATCTCTGCTGCCCGAATTTTAAATATGGCTCCCACCAAGAAAGTGGAGAAAACACCTTTTGAAATATGGCATGGAAGAGTTCCATCTTTATCATATTTAAAGGTATGGGGTTGTGAGGCTTATGTAAGACATGATGCCTCAAACAAATTAGAGCCCCGATCCACTAAGTGTATCTTTGTAGGATATCCCAAAGATGATTTGGGATATTATTTCTACAATCCTAATGAGCAAAATGTATTTGTTGCTCGAAAGGCTGAGTTCTTGGAAACTAAATTCCTTATGGAAGGAACTAGTTCCAGAACAGTGGAACTTGAAGAAGATCAAGAACCACTGACAGATACACACTTGGGTGACACTAGCATTCAACAAAAGGATGTTGAAGATGATCAAAGGGTTGATCAAGACACACAAAACGTTCGTAGATCTGGTAGAACTACTTATCCACCTGAGAGATATGGATTTCTCGTGGATGAATGCTACATGGTAGTTTCTGATGAACCTACCACCTACCATGATGCTATGTCCAAATCAGATTCGGACAAATGGCTAGAGGCCATGAACGCTGAGATGCAATCCATGTATGACAACCAAGTTTGGGAATTGGTTGTTGAACCTCCTAATTCCAAAGTAGTTGGAAGTAAGTGGGTGTTCAAATTGAAACACGATATGCATGGAAACTTGAGTACTTATAAAGCTAGACTTGTAGCAAAAGGTTTCACTCAAACTCGAGGGGTCGATTATGATGAAACTTTTTCGCCTGTGGCAATGCTAAAGTCTATTAGGATATTATTTGCCATAGCCGCACATTATGACTATGAGATATGGCAAATGGATGTCAAAACCGCTTTTCTAAATGGATATCTTGAGGAAGATGTCTATATGGATCAGCCTGAAGGTTTTGTCGATCCTAAACATCCTAAAAAGGTATGCAAGTTAAAGAAATCAATCTATGGATTGAAACAAGCATCAAGAAGCTGGAATCGTCGTTTTGATGAAGAAGTCAAGAATTTGGCTTCATCAAAAACGCTGATGAAGCTTGTGTGTATAAGAAGGCTAGTGGGAGCATCATTACTTTTCTAGTATTATATGTCGATGACATTCTACTATTTGGAAATGACATTCCAACCTTGGAAGGTGTAAAAGCCTGGCTTGGAAGTTGCTTTTCCATTAAGGATCTTGGTGAAGCCGCCTATATTTTGGGAATAAGGATCTATAGGGATAGATCAAGGCGCTTAATAGGTTTGAATCAAAGTGCATACATAGACAAGATCTTGAAAAGGTTCAAGATGGAAAACTCCAAAAAGGGTTTGGTGCCTATTCAAAGAGGAACTATATTGAGTACTTCTCAATCTCCCAGCTCAAAAGTTGAGCAAGAGAGAATGAGTGGAATCCCATATGCATCTGCTATAGGATCCATCATGTATGCTATGATATGCACGAGACCGGACGTGTCATGCGCTTTAAGCATGACAAGTAGATACCAGCAAAATCCAGGTGATAGTCATTGGATGGCTGTCAATATATATTGAAATATCTTAGAAACACTAAAGATATGTTCTTAATATATGGATCTGGTGAGGAGGAACTCGTTGTAAAGGGTTACACGGATGCGAGTTTCCAAACTGATCGAGATGATTCTCGATCACAATCGGGGTATATCTTCATTCTAAATGGAGGAGCTGTTTCTTGGAAAAGCTCAAAGCAAGATGTGGTTGCATTGTCCACTACAGAGTCAGAATACATCGCCGCTTCTTTAGCAGCACAAGAAGCTGCATGGTTGAAGAAATTCATTGCCGATCTAGGGGTTGTTCCTTCCATTCAAGAACCCCTAGAAATTCTTTGTGATAACGAGGGTGCGATTGCACAAATCAAGGAACCTCGTGCACATCAAAAGACTAGGCACATTGAGCGGAGATTCAACTACATAAGGGATGAAGTTGAAAAGGGAAAGATATGTATTCACAAAGTTCACACCGATCAAAATGTTGCGGACCCACTCACGAAGCTCCTTGAAAGGCCTAAGCATGAGAGTCATACTTGTGCCATGGGACTTCGATATTCTAGTGATTGGATTTGATCTATTTTATGTATTTGGATATCGGAACACTTGTAGTTATTAACACATTTATATGAATATTGGTATTTTGCATTTAAATTGTGTTATGTTCCAATTTTGCATGTTTAAATCCATGAATAAGTTAATTATTCTAAATGTCCGTAGTCGATCATATTTGTGGGAACAAATATGAATGTAAGATTATTATGAACTTGGATTGGTAGATATTCAAAAGGTTTTGAATATAGAGCAAAGTGTTGCTACCAAGGTTCATAGATATTTGTGGGATACAAATATTGGACTGACCTGCAGTCAAGCATTACTACATGGAATCTCTGTGATTGATCATAAGTAATCTTGAGTTTAAAGGCGGATATCATTGTATCCTCAGACCTGAGATACATATTGGGTCTTGATATTCACTGAATATTATACTTTGACTTAGTTCTTCGCTGTTCTGAAACATGGCAGTACATAAGACTAAGCTCAGGTATGATATAAGGTGATTGTGAGAGACGTATGTAGTCGAGATGGAATTTGTCCCTCTTATTCGTTGAGAGTAAGATGTCTAAGGCCTGCTACAAAGTTAAATCAATAGAGAATGATCACTCTGTGTCTCTAGGATTTAACAAGACATCTGTGACAAAAGGATAAATGATCGATTCACCTAAATCATTTCAAGTAAGGGACTTGAAGAGGATGATGTTATTGAATGGCACTTAGTCATACGTATTAGGGGTAGCAAACCGTTGTTAGGCGGTATTTGCTGCTTGCGTCAATCTTCTATGAATCTTGTGCAAGTGGGAGATTGTTGGAATTCGTCTGCCCAAGACACATATTAAATTGACGTGGCTAGTACGTGATGATCCAAGTCGGGTCATACCCAATAACAAGCTAGACAAACACTTATGATATTTATTTATATGATATGATCTTTAAATAAATATAAATACTTGAAACATTTAGAAAGTGGTTTTCTAAATAAATTGCACTTGAGATATGTAAATAAATTATATGGATGATTTATTTTGAGAGAAATGTGAATATGTTTATTTGGAGAAATAAACATTTATATGTGTTGTGTATAATATATAACATGTTACATAAGGTATGTAACAAGTTACAAGACTTTTATATAAAATGTTTTATATAAAATACAAGTTTATAAAATTTGTAGAAAATGCCCATGTGATGGACTAAGGGGCCGGCCCCCCCTCCCCATGTGGACATACATGCAATTCAACACTTGTTGTCTTGCATGCTACACAAGACATAAGACACTACACACTCAACATAGAGTGGATCACCATCACAACTCTTACATGCAAGATTTGTAAGAACTCTCTCATCTTCTCAAGAGAAACACACTCTCTCTTTTCTTGGAAATTTCGGCCAAAGGGAAAAAGAAGAAAGGGGTTTCAAGTTTAATTCCTAGCACATTTGGGTGTTTGTTGGAAGCTTGGGGTATACTAGCTTGAGGTTCTTCTAGGTTGAAGACTTGTCACTTCAAGATCATCATCTCCTTCCTTTCAACCTTCTCGTTAGCTTGGAAGAAGGTAGTCTTCTAAACATCCTATGGTTGTTGTTTTGTATGTATGTTATTCATATAGATGGATCCTTATTGTTTGGGTTTTCTTTTATAAGTTAAAATTGGTTTTAACTACATATGTTACATTGAAATGGTTCAATTTTCCGCTGCGTTTTAATATTATAAGGATAATATTACTTTGATAAAAACCCAAAAATCCCAGCATTTCAGGTCTCATGGTCAATTACATAACCCATAATACCTCCCGTGTAACCCCATATGCCCACATGCAATATAAAGATACCAAATGGAAGTATTTATGATTTGAAACCAGCTTTTCGTTGAATCCCCCAGCGTGTCAAAGTAGTGTATCTTACCTCGACGTAGTCCACAACAATCAACAACTAGTCACTGTGTAAAGCAACTATGCTCGTCTACCTATAATTAGTAAACGATTATTAGACAAGCTACATACTCACGTCATTAAGGCCAATAACTAGACCCACACACTTTAAAGACTCACTTATGATTCAGGTCTAATCTACATGTCAAACGACGTTACGGTTCAAAAGTATACATTTTCTGAAAATAGATGAGTTGCGCCGCAACATAGAGTTGCGCCGCAGCTCAAGCCTTTCGTTGCGCCGCAACTTATCTTTCTGGAAACCAGTTGCGCCGCAACTGGCCCCGATTCTGCACAAGTTTGATCGACTTCATCCCAAACCAGGTCCAAATCATTCTAAATCAAATGCAAGACTTTCATACCTCAAAATCCTTCATATTCAAATCATTACAAAGCATTTCAACCATCAATTACACCATATGTGACTTTAATCCATCAAAACCACTATTAATCTCCGTTAAACGATTCCCCCATAATCCAATAATTAATCCTAATGACTCATAATATCAAAAGGACCTGAAAACAATGAAATCATACCTGCTCTACCTGTAGATATCAAATAGAATGCAAAACTCTTGACAATACACACTCGAATCCCACGTAAGGAAGCTTTTCGGCTTGCAATTTGATGGAGGAACTATGTGGGGCGGTTAGGGCTTGTTTAGGAGGAAGAAAATCTGCAACTAATGACCTAATGACACTCCCTAAACCCCTTAACCCATTTTTGACTTTCCTCTATGTCAAAACTAGTCCCTAAGCTTCCTAATCCTTCATTTCTAGTCCCAAACTACTCTATGGACCATATATAACATAATTACTTCATTAAATACCACTACATAGGCATTTATCTACATTTCACACACATATATACTACATTATACATTTAGGCTTTCAAGCCTCACACAAAACACACAATAACTACGTATAAGTATTAAATCTACAATAGACTTAACGACACACATAATGTTGACCGGCCCTAGGTCGGTTCGGGCCGGTTCCGGGTCGGGTCACGGGTTTCGGTCCAAATAAATCTCAACTCACCAAGCATTTTTCTGTGTTTTTGTTGGATTCCTACAAAATACAAATCTTTTAAATTTAACAATTCGAAGCTTTCAACAAATTCGCATAAGTAGTCTTCTTCACATTACTTTTCAAGTCCTGAGGATTATGTTTCTGTATTCGAAAACAACACTGTCTTTTTAGTTCATATAAGAACTAGACAATACTACAATAACAATTTATGCATCAAGCAACAACTCAAACCGTAGTAACTCGGATCAATTCTTAGTGGTCAAAAATCCCACAACTTTTTTTTTTCTAGCTGCCTTCAAACAATGTGTAGCACGTGTGCGTCCCAAATTAGATGATTAACCCGACTGGCAAGCAATTCTATTCTGGAAATAGACCATTTTAGAATGCGATCCAGATATGGATAAACAATAAAGTAAAGTAACTGAAAGTAACTTGCAAGAAACAATAAGTGCCGAAACTATATAAATAATATGTATAATTCAAGTATGTAGCATTGAGACACGATGTACTTTTTCAATGTATTTGATTTATTGATATAAACAAATACAAAGGTTGTTGCGGAACAAAGATAAACACAAAGTGTAAATATCTAAACAACCTTGAAATACAAGTGATCTAAATAACTTGGAAATACTCTTAAGAATTACTTAGAGTATATCTCACAAGTTGCAATGCCAAAGTTTCAAGCACTTTACAAGTTGTGAGAAGCCTTGTATTTATAGACCAAGTCCATGATGATGTGGACTAGGTCGTACAAATTATGGTTGGGAGCATTTAAGGATTTGAAAGTCAAATCCTTAACATGCTTGTTTAAGGTTATGTGTGAAAGTCACTTTGATGTGACCTTACACCTTTTATTCCCAACACATTACCCAACCATGTACTTTCCCATAGATAAGGTTATTATCCGGGTAAAGAATGGAAAAGTAAAAAGGCTTCCTCGTAAGCAGTGTAAAAGTGTTGTAAGTACTTTTACACTGAGATGCTTCAGTCTTCGATCAGGTAGAATCTTCTCTGGGCTCTGCTTCTGAGATGATTCTCTTTCTTCAGTCTTCAGTCTTTGACTTCAGCTGAATGGTATTCTGATATGTTGATCTGAACTGAAGTGAAGATTCAGTGAACTAATTCTGAATAGCTTCAGAATTCTGTACAAGTATCCTTCACTGAACTTCAGCTATTTCTGAACAAATTATACTTGGTCGATTTTCAACCCAACAAATTCCCCCTATTTGTTCTGAAATAGTGCATGCATCTCAGACTTCTATCTATACATGTTTGTAAGTCTGAAATGCAAGTTTTTGTTTAAGTTGTAAAAATTTTCTAAGTACATCTTATAGATCATTGATGTCTCAGAATTTTTCTTGTGATTTTTCTAACTTAAACCTATCATCTACTTGTTGGTTACAACTTGCAACATATATACAAACTGAAATGAAATGTTTGTTACAAGAGTAAAACTTGAAAATATATACAAGTACATGATAAACTGAAAAAGAAAACTACTTCTTTGCAGGCCTTGAACTAGAAGGTGCATCGGTAGCTTTTCTCTTCAGTGGAGAATGATCCTTCTTCCCAAACAGTCTTGTTTCCATCTCTACATTGTGGCTTGCATTTTCTGTTGTATTCTTGACATCCATGCACAAATTAGAGCGGATTTTGGCTTCGCCTTCAGAATGGGGATCATCTCTCTATGCTCAGATAAGCCAAATTCATGAACTGAGACCTGGGTATACTCTTCAGCTTCCCTTCCTTCTCTAGTCACCACCAGATCAAATAGCTTCAATCCATCAGCCTTAGTTATTTCAACATCAATTATTTTGGCTGGATGAGATCGATGCTTCAGATAATGGTCATACTGATCCTTCTCATGTTTCCTTTGGATTTCAGCAGCATCATCAGAAATGGGTTTAAATGTAGAAAGGTCAGCATCACGAGCATGTTTCCTTGAAGATCTAGGTCCAGTTACTTTGGCTTTTGGAGGTGGCCTTGTTAATTGTTTTTCTACCTTCAGAACTTCAGCCAGAATTTCTTTCTTCTTTATCTCCATCTCACTCATTCGATTTTTTACCAAGTCCTCAATGGACATCTTGAATGTGAGACTTTCCAGCTTTTGTTCAAATGGAGAATACATCCTCCCAAACTCATAATCACTCATATCAGTCAATGCCTTCTACACTCTTGGATCATCTTTAATTTTCTGATATCTTTCCAAGGAAAGACCCAGAGCTGCAACATCAATATGATCAAGGGTCCCCATCTTCAGATGTTGTTCCCTTTCTCTTTCTTTGTTTTCCCTCCACATAATGAATTGATTAGAGACTTGCTTCTGCAGAGCCTCTAACTTCTTGCCATCAGCATCAAGATCATGCAAGGGATAACCATGTTCATCAACATTCTCACCAACCACAAGTCCAGAACCCTTAGAACCTTTGGACTTGGGTTCTTCCACCATCTGGGCCTTGCCCTTATCCTTCTTAACAACCTCAGATTGCTGCACTTCAGATTTTCTTTGTTCCCCCTGAACTGAGGCACTACCAGATGGTACCTCAGTTTGCTTCTTGGTTGCTTCAATTAATTCCTGAGTACTTGCCAGCAAACCAATAGGCACTTGATCTTTTCCCCCTTTGGGGACCTCAGAAGGCATCTTAGCATATAAATCAATGGCCGTCTGCATGGCCTTCAGAGGTTCCCAACTCTGCTGCTGAAGGCAATCAGAAATACCCTTTGCCATGGTAGAGAACTGAGCCCTTAATCTGAAAGAAGAATTAAGCCTCAAAGCCTTTTTTTCAGTAAGATATTTCAGCATTTTTCTATCATCTGCAGAGAATGAGGCAGGAGGAGGAGGAGCAACAACTGTTTCTTTCTTGAGCAGGGTCGGAATTTCATCTAACTGCTTGGACTGGTCCTTCACAGATTTATCAAGAGTGGATACAGATTTTTGTACTTCTTCAACAGCCTTATCCACTCTTTTATTGGTATCTTTGGTAAGCTCAACGACCATCGTTCTGACCCTCTCTTCAACCTTTTCAGCCACTGAAGTTGAAATCTGAGCAACAAGTTCATGAGATAGCTCAGACTTCATCTTCTCAATCACACCAACACTTATCGAAGAACTAAGCTCCTTTTCATCAACACTTGGCTTCTGAACCAACTCATTCACCTCCTTCCCGACTGCCATAACTTCTTGTTTCATTATTTCAACACTAGATGTCAAGTTCGCAACAACTGAAGCTTGCACATCTCTTTTGGTCAGTCTGAAGGCTTCCCTGATGGCTGAACTTATTTTATTACAAGAATGCACTAGCTCATTTAGCTTTCCACTTACTAGTCCCTCATTTCCAGCAACCTTGGTTAACTCAGTGCCAAGAAACATCTGAGCACCCTTCATTTCAGCCAGGGACGTAGTATTGGCAGTTAGAGATTTGGTTAAGTCCTCCACCTTGAGAAGTAGGCTTTGGACTTCGGTATTTTGTTTCTCTAACTGTGCTTCCACACTCAAAGGAGGAGGTGGTTGTGCAGAAGCAGAAGCCATAAAGGGAATGCTACCAAGCCCATCTAATGCTTTCTCCAGTTGCATTTCAGTTGGACTCTCAGATTCAGTAGTAGAGTCCAACTCCTTTTCAGATGGTTCATTATAATTGATGGGATTTGGCACCTGATGAATTTCAGGGTGAAGGTGTTGGAGTTGTGGTTGAAAAGTGGGAGAAGTAACATAGGCAGGTGTTGAGCCAGGTGGAAAATATGGATGTTGGTGGTAGGCAATATGGTTGTTCAACAATAATATTTTGGATTTCTGGGGGAGGAGGGGCGTTTGCGAGGTTGAAGGTTGGCTCAGAATCAGAAGACTGATTCTCCTCCAAGAGTCCATCGTCAAACTCAAAATCAGCAAAGGAATCAAGATTCCCTTGAGGTGGCTCATCTTCATTCCAGAGGTCAGTTAAAACTACAGTCTGATCAGATATGCACTGGTTCAGATCACTGGTACCTGAACCAGCTTCTGGTTCAACAACTGTTGCTGCAGATGCATCGTCACCAGATTTATGAAGTGTTGGCTTAAAAAAGTATTATCGCCAGCGACAGTACACACGGGGGTTTCCTTAATGATTCTCGTACGATCATCAAGAATCACGTCATCGGCCGTAGAGTGTGAAACCTCAGTTTCCAAGGGTGTCACCTCAGAAACATCATCAGTTTGTGCTGCAGAAGTGTGTAAGATTGGTGAAGTTACAGGGGGTGCACGTGCAGACACGGACTCTACTGTGTGCTGGGCTGACACACTTTCATTTCCTTCACCATCTCCTCCTAAAGAAGTTTTGGAGATGGCTGCTTGTGGGTTTCCCATTTGACTCGATTCTTCTGGTTCTTTTTGAGAAGAACCAGAAGGGTTAGCTTCGGTACTAACATCCTTGGGCAGTGAGGATGATTTCTTAAATTTACGATGTTTTAATATGCCCTTTGGAGATCCTGAGGGACCTTTTGGGAGGTCCTCAGGTTGGTTAGTGGAAGAGGGGAGTGGTGGTTGGGTAGATGAAGTTGTTGGGGTTTTAAACAACTTCAATAATTTACCACCAGGTGCACCAATGGGTCTCACATTCTTTTGTGACCCGCTCGGTGACCTTTCTGAGCCAGCCGGTCGTGCTGTTTCAGTTTTATTAATTACCTGAGTCATTGCAGCGGAGAGTTCTGGTTCAGGTTCTGAAGTTGATGCCTTTGAAATATCCCTGCAGAACTCTGTCGCTGAAGACTCAGCCCCCTCAACATGAAACGCATCTCCAAGAATGTTCATGAAGCAGATGCTCAAGAATATGGGAAATGAGATATGTGGACTTCTTTTTCCTTTTAAATTTGTCACCAAGTGAGAGAAGAGTATCTCAGCAAAGTCCACCTCAATCCCATGCCACAAATAATACCCAATTTCAACCTGTGGCAAGGACATCTGGTCCAATCCACCCCAGTTTCCTCCAAGACACTCGACAATCTGAGTCCAAAAATACCTCCAACAATTTCCAAATCCAGACAAAAAGGTGTGTCCAGATGTCTTCAGATTGCCGTCTGCATCAACCATGTCATTATGACCCATGGCCTGCAGTACCTCCTTGAAATTAACTCCTTTAAGCCTTTTTGCATAGGCTGAAGGAGATGGAAGGTAGTTCAGATGAAGGGCCTCCCGAAACCCATCAAGTGAAATGATACACTGCTTGGTGCCTTCTTTTAAAGAAAAAGCAATGGAGTTTTCATCCTTGCTCAAAGTAGCAGTATACCAGAATTCAAGTAAGTATCTATGATACAATACTTGAGGATCAGCAGTCAAGGCATAATGGAGAGGGGATTCTTCAAAGAACTTGTTAATCCTCCCCATTAATGTTTTGTGTTTGGCATTTAGTGCGGCCACAAAATTGTTCATATTGAACCGAAGGGTCGATGGATCGAACCCTTTTGGCCATGACGCACTAGCCTTGACTACTTTAGATGGTTTGTATTCGAAAGCTATAAGTGATTTGGCTTGAGAAACTTTAGCCATTATTTCTACAAGGGAAAACTGAAATTGATTGATGAATTTAGGGTTTTGGAATTTTGAAAAAGAGAGAATGAGAGAGAATGATGATTGGGAGTAAATGTAAAGATGAGTAAATGAAGGAATAGTTTTCGAAAATGGTATTTATATTTATGATGGAATACAAAGGGTTTTCCAAAATAAATAAAATGAAAATATTTTTGAAATTCAAACCCATAAAAAGAAATATTATTTAATTGAAATCAATTTTGATCGGGTTTGAAATCCGAAATAATTTTGGGTTACACGTCCGCATTTAATGCAAAGACGGTTAGGGCCCACATTTTGGAAAACTTTTCAACTTTCATTAATAAAAAGTGATCATCACTTTTACATTTACGGCGCAACTTGTGTGACACGTCAGCAAAAAGGTATCTTTATTCAAACGTTATACAGTAACTGTCACGTGTTCACACAACGACCAAGTATCCAAAAGACATTATAAAGGACTGATTTATTTCAGAAATGACACAAAAATCTGAGCATGATCAGATTTAAGGAATCTGAACCATCTCAGTTTACACAACTATTCTAAAATCATTTCAGAAATTCTGAGACATTTCAGTCAAAATATTTTTCAGAAAGCAAAGTTCCCCCTTAGAGAAAAATTCTTTCAAACACAAAAATATTTGACACTTCCCCCTGAGGTGATGCTATACAGGATTTAGCATACCTAACTCACTGATAAGATGTTTAAATGTTTTGACATCCAAGGGTTTTGTAAAAACATCAGCGAGTTGTTTATCAGTGGGAATGAAATGAAGTTCAATATCACCTTTAATAATGTGGTCTCGAATGAAATGATACCTGAGGTCGATATGCTTGGTTTTGGAGTGCATTACAGGATTGTGAGAGATGGCAATGGCACTGGTGTTATCACAGAATATTGGAGTTCTTGTATACTTAACACCATAATCAGTTATTTGGTTCTTCATCCACAAAATCTGAGCACAACTTGCTGCAGAAATGTATTCAGCTTCAGCTATGGAGAGTGACACTGTAGTTTGCTTCTTGCTTGTCCAACTAACCAATTTGCCACCTAGGAAATGACAACCACCTGTGGTGCTTTTCCTATCTATTTTACAACCTGCATGATCAGAATATGAATAACCCATTAGATCTAGACTTGAGCCTTTGGGATACCAAAGACCAAGTCTGGGGACACCTTTAAGGTATCTGAAAATCCTTTTAACAGCATTTGAGTGTGCTTCTCTGGGATCAGACTGAAATCTTGCACAAAGGCATGTTGCAAACATTATGTCAGGTCTACTAGCAGTTAAGTACATGAGGGACCCCACCATACCACGATATTTTGTGGGATCCACTTGTTTTCCATTGGGATCTGAGTCCAAAGTTAATGGTGTAGAAATAGGAGTATCTTTTGATGAGACTGAATCAAATTGATATTTCTTTAATAAATCTCTAACATATTTTTCTTGATTTATAAAAATACCATCACTGGTTTGTTTCACTTGGAGACCCAAGAACTACGTTAGTTCACCCATCATACTCAGAAGACATTATTTCAGAAAACTGTTTACACATTTTGTCATTTGTAGACCCAAACACAATATCATCAACATAAATTTGTACAAGTAAGATATCACTTTTATCATGCAAGATGAATAAAGTCTTATCAATTGTACCTCTTTTCAACCATTTTTCAGAAGATGTTTAGTAAGAGTATCATACCAGACCCTGGTGGCTGGTATACATACACAACTTCTTCTAATTCACTATTCAAGAATGCACTTTTAACATCCATCTGATAGACTTTGAACTCATGATGAGCTGCAAAAGCTAAGAAAATTCTGATAACTTCTAGTCTAGCAACTGGTGCAAAAGTTTCATCAAAGTCTACTCCTTCTTCTTGAGAGTAACCCTTTGCAATAAGTCTTGCCTTGTTTCGAATTACATGTCCATCTTCATCCATCTTGTTTCTGAAGACCCATCTTGTCCCAATTGGTTCTTTCTTCAGATTGCTGGGACATGGAACAAGTTCCCACACATCGTTCCTTTTAAACTGATTGAGCTCATCTTGCATGGCTTCAATCCAGCTTGGGTCTTTCATAGCCTCATCAATCTTCTTCGGTTCTATCAGTGATAAGAAGCTGACATTTAAGTATTGATCGCTTGTGGCTCTTCTGGTCTGAACCCCACTAGTGGAATCTCCAATGATTTGATCGATTGGATGTGCTCTAGTCCACTTAGAGTAATGACCAGGATGAACAATGATATCAGTGCAAGAGTTCCTCTGATTTACTTCAGGAGGAGGTTCAGAAAAGACTATTTCAGTCTCATCATCTTCCTCCTGCAGTTCATGATTTGTATCATGAAACTCTTCAGATTGGGGTAATTCAGTGGAAACTGATATCTGAGGTGAAGCAGCACGTACATCTGATCCAATAGTCAGTTCATAAGGTAGTTTAAAGCTGACTGAAGGATAGAATGGTATGTTGCTTGTCTTGATTCTTGTTGGTTCTGAACTGAGATGTTCAGAAGCAGGTTCAGGTGACTGATCAGATTGAACAATTGATCAGATTCACCAAAACTGATTGGACTTTCTGAGGGTGGTACAGGAGTTGGTCTATTGAAGATTGCAGAATTTGATTCATCAAAGGTAACATGAATTGACTCATCAACCTTTTCAAGTCTCTTGTTATAAACTCTAAAGGCTTTGCGATTTGTTGAATATCCTAAGAAGTACCCTTCATCAGCTTTTGCATCAAATTTTCCAAGCTGACTGGAATCATTCAGAATGTATACTGGACATCCAAAAACATGGAAATATCCAATATTAGGCTTTCTATTTCTGAGTACTTCATAGGCAGTCTTCTTATGTCTTTTGACATAGACAGATCTGTTCTGAGTGTAGCAAGCAGTTGCAACAGCTTCAACCCAGAAATTCTTGGGAAGACCAGATTCATTGAGCATACTTCTAGCAGCTTCAATCAGCGTTCTATTCTTTCTTTCTACAACACCATTCTGCTCTGGTGTGTGTAACACCCCAACTAAGGCGGAACAATGAGATGTACAGAAAGTCGAGTATTTAAAACAAAGGGTTATAAATAACATTCACCATAGCTTTATTTAATAAAAGAATTTTACAAATGCACAAGCATGTGAACCAATCCCCAAGTACAATGCGTCCACCGCACTTGGATATTAAGTCCACGAGACAATTAACAAATACGTGAAACGATATTCTACAATGATCAAGGCGGATTCCATTGCCCATCACAAGGTTTGATCTTTGACTCCAAAGTGCAATGCAAACAATCATGGTGCATACATTTCCTCAAGGCTAATGCTAAATCCTGAAAAGCATGAAGAAAAAGTGTCAACTACGAAAACGTAGTTGGTGAGTGCATAGGTTTGCAAGTAAACCTCGTTACATATCCATTTCCAAACAAACTTAGAAAATATATTATTTCATGTCAATTCACCCAAACCACATGACCGACAAAAATTCCCATATCAAACCATCAAGTTTTCAAATACCATAACGTCATTTCAAAGAGTTGAGAAATCCATGGTAAATTATAAAGTTCTCATTTGTCACATTTATCGTGAGAGAAAAATATATCGATCGATTAATCATTCATCATACCAAAACCATTCGGTCATCAATACTTCAATATCGCCAATTTCAACAACTTTCGAGATTCCATATAAGGTCCAATACCCAAACCGTATGTTCAATCCATAATATCCAACCATAAGTAATAATCAATAATATTTAGCCAAAGGCATAATTCGATGAGTTTGTCTTGAGCCACTACTAAGACCCTTTCACGTCCAAATAATAATAATGATGATATGTCCTGAAGATATGATAACAGTAGCACATGCTGTCAATCACGTGCAATAATAATAATGAATGGGTCGTGCCATGGAGACGACCAATAATATATAAAGTAGATTAGAGCACCCCATGACCGACACCGTTGAAGGCGGCCACGTAGGCGGCCAATCAACCTGTCGCCACTGATGTGAGTGAGGGGACGAATCCTAGTTGCGCAACCCTCTAACTATAGGCCTCAATGAGTTAATAGTAGTGTACAGGGACCACCGTTTGACAGTACTCAAGCTCATCATATAACATATAACACGTTGAACATACAATATAATTCCCATATCATTATCATTATTTCAAAGAATCATTTCATAAGAGAAAGTCAATTTAATTAATCATGCTTTTCACCCCGCAAGTAAAACATATAAAAGAGTTTGAAAAGGGGCTATGACTCACCTTGATATGCCGCATATTATATTCACTTATCCAAAATGGGTACTTCCCATCTATAGCTTCCTTGATCATATATTCCATCATGGTCCTCAACCATACTCAAAGCCAAGACTATCCCTACGAGAGGACTAATATATGTAAGTTCCTATCTTAAGCCATCACTTAGAAATGCCACTATCATTAAGTTGTCATCAATTAAGGAATCCAAGTGTATTGCTAATATTCGTATCTTTTTGGTTGTAGGGATTGATGGTGAAAAAGGTCACTTTCAATATACATGTAGTTATAAGTTGTTAGAATTTCGGTAACTTGCCTTCATTTGTGGTTTCGTTTGGCATCTTAGGTTATCATATGGGAATGCCATATTAAGTTATATTATCCTTATTCATCATTTGATGTGTAACCGATTTTAGAACGAATTAGCATTTGTGATATCAATTTATAGTTTGGTTAACGTACTTACTTATGTCCATTCCGCTTAGTTATCTTTTGTGTTACTTTGATTACGCTTATCTTTTACTCGCATTTTCCTCAATGTCTTATGATAATTCGGGTTTATGAAATTCGCTTAGGTGTTATGGGCCATCACCAATTGGGCCTAAGTGTTATGGGCTTTTAAGTGACTTGGGCTTAATTTAGTTATTGGGCTTAACCTTATTTGGGTTATGTGCTTAATGGGTTATATTGGTTATTGGGCTACATGGTTTATTGGGCCAAGTGGGCCTACTGATTTATGGTTCAATGGGTTTAGTATTTGGGCCGGGTTAGCCCATTATGGTCCTTAGTGTATCTTTTAGCCCATTACACAAATTATTGGTTTACTTCAGAATTTTCTGTTTTTACTTCACATTTTTATGAAATGTTGGCTACTGTTTTGGGGTTAAACCGAATTATTTGGACCCTCCTGATTTTTATACAATAACCTATATGTGTCCACTTATTTTGTAATTTTTGGATTAATTTATAAAGAATGTTTACTACCTCTAACTATTTTTATAAATGGAAGTGGTCAAAACAGTCACTGTTTTGCATACACGAAAGTTTTATAAAAGTTCTTTGGGTTTCGCTCTTAATAAAAATTCCATGATTTTATTTTATGTTTAGGACACATTGAAATTACTTTCCACCAAGTATGGCCTCCTGGAACCTTATGGATTAGGAGATAAAAATTGTTAAAGTTGGTAAAATATTCAGACAAAAATACAGTTTTGACCCGTTTTAGTAGAAAAATCGTATCTTTTGTTTTGTTCAGTATTTTTGGGTGATTCCAGTTGGTGGTTAAACTTAACTCGTTTATCTACAACTTTTATTTTGAAAGTTTTTCTTGAAACGGCCCTCACATGCTCAGTTTATCCGTTCCAAGACAGAAGATGGATTCTGTCAGAAGGTGTTTTGGTTAACACAACCCACCAATGACCATTCTTGCTTAATTAACACTTGAGTTTATCATTTACAAGATTAATACTTTATTTTGTAGCTCTTAACATCAAATTTACAGATTATTATCAATTTCAAAATCATCAATCATCATCCAAAGATCCTTCTCACATCCTAATTCAAAATCAACATAAACTAGTATAAATCTAAGCATGCATGTTAAGATCTAACACTTTTGAACAAGATCAAGCTATAAACTTTAATCTAACTTTTGAAAATATCATTCTTGATAAAAAATCACAGAAATATAAGAGTGTTCTATTTCATAGAAAACCATTTTTATGAGACCCATTTAGCAAATATACAACAAATCTTACAACTACCAACTCTTGGGTCTTGTTCTTGTTGAATCATTGAATCCTTTCTCTAGATCTTTACATGCATGAACATGTGAGATAAGGATCTATCAACTTTGCCCTCATTGAGTTTATTTCAAGAAGAAAAATCAAAGAAAAACATGAGCTTTACAAAGAACTTTTGATAAAAGAACATTTGAGAAGATAAACTAGTTAAAGAGTTTGTAAATCAACCTTGATGAACTCGAAATGGGGGCTGTTTTGGGCAGCCAAACTCACGACCATATGACCCCAAAATGGACTCCTTAGCTTGCTTTAACACACCCTTGAATGATCTAGCATGAACCCTTATTATTATAGTTGATTTACTTAAGATTTTTGGGCTCTAGCTTGTGTTGTATGGATCGAAAATGAGAAGAAGAGGAGGAGAGAAAAGTGCAGAAAATTTGAGAGGAAAAGAGAGAGAAAGAGATAGGTTTGTGTGTGAAAAATTAATTGGAAGTTGGGGAGTGAAAGAGTGATTAAAGTGTGAAGGAATGGTTGGAGTGTAAGCTTGGGTTGTGTTGTCTTGGATTAGTGCAAGAGAAATCCTCTAGCCTCCCATTGATTGGGCACTTCGGCCATGGGGAAGTGGGGAGGGCTGAATTGTGTCTTCAAAATTCAAAATGTGTGTTTAATTTTGTAGTTGAATAATGTATGTGTATGTGCTTTTAGTTTAGATGCATGCATAAAGGTTTTGTTATTATTTTCCTAGTGTTTTCAAGGCAAAATTTTGTGGGTATATATATACATATGTGTGCCGTGTATATATATATATATATACATACTTTTGTGTTTTAAAAATTGTTACTTAATCCCATTATTTATAAACTTGTATTTATATTAGACATATATATACTTATTATTATTCAAGCACTTTTATGAACATTTTGGTTTATGAATATATTATGAGATAGTCATTTTATTTTCATGTCACATTTACTTAAATTGGCTTGGTGATTGAATTGTTGGACATTTTGTAAGATTTATTGACTTTGTCACAAGTTGTGAGTCTTACATTATTATTTATATAACTTGACTTCTTGAAATGAAGTTTTTGGTTCATTGACATTTCACCAAGTTCAGTTAGAACTAATTTATAGCTTGAGATTGTCTTGAATGATTATAGTTATTGTTTATGGCAAATCTAAGATAGCTAGTCATCTATGGTATTTCATTGAGCTAGAGGGCAGTTATCACTATGCCTTAAATGTCTAAAAGGTCAAATCTCTTAATATAACTCTAGGGATAGATACCTAGACAAATCTAAGTACATTGTCCTAGTCGGAAATTGGGGGTTGTTACATCATTACCCCCTTAACTGAAACTTCGTCCTCGAAGTTCGATCATTCATACGGTAGTAAAAATGGATAGACCAACAGTATGGGTGTCTACACGGAGACATAAAATGTGTGAAAGTCAAACAAGATTTTATCACGATTCTTGGTTTCTTGCGAGCTTTTAACTCTAGGGTTGGGGGCATCCATTCCTCGGTTCCCTAAAATTCCTCTTGATTAGAAACTTCGAAAAAGAGAAAGGTTACGAATGTCGCTCACTTCTTGAGACGACTGGAGATTAATCGCATGTAATCGTTGCGGGCTGTCAATCTTGCCTAGATCAATACTAAATAATGGGATGATAATAAGAATGGCAATACGGAGGTGTAAAATGAGCAAACGGCTCGTAACGTGAGTTACAATAAAATAGTGAGAGACGTTGGGATATCGATCGTTGGTGGCTATTCATTTCCATTGTTACTTTGCATATTTTCCTTTATCGTCTTCTACCCCAATTAAAGAATCATTCCAATAGCTTCTCGCCCACTTTCATCCTTCTTTGGTTTGACGTTGGACACGCTTGCCGCTTCTTGAAAATATTGGCGTCGTTTGTGACTAATCACTTGTTAAGGGATTACCCCTTTAACAAAAGTGATACTAACTGAGGTGCCGAGTTGCACTAAAATTGCAAAGGTACATCTTCGTAGTATCTCATTTTAGGGTTTTCTAGTGTTGTCTTTGTTATTTTATGGCGTGCAAGGAAATCATGAATTGGTTGATGATAGTTCCATCTTACTCCTCATACTCACCTTTGTCTTTTCAACTTCGTCCTTATTTTCCCAAAGTCACCTCTTTCATTATTCGCTAATTCATATCGTCACCAATTTCTCTTGCTTTTGCCGATATTGGCTTTCAAATCGTTTTAAGGTACCTTTAATTACTTCCTTTTTACGCTAGAAGGACCATTATCTATGACTCATCATCGACAAATCTCTTTTAACATTGCACATATAACCTATTCGGTGCCTTGACATATATTGAATAAAACCTTAAAGCCATCATCACACAGTTGACTGACACTGATCAGGTTATATTTCAAACCATTCACATATGCAACACGTGTAAATTTGACTTGTCCATTATTTAAGACACCATATCCCTCAGTTTGTCCATTTCCATCATTCCCAAAAGTTATTGAGGGCCCCTCTTGCACCCTATATTCCTCCAGCAGGGTTTTGTTACCAGTCATGGTTCTGCCAGCAGCGCTGTCAAGATACCATATGTACTTCTTTCGGTCTCCCTGCACACAAACAAAGATTAGTTCTTTTTGGGAACCCATCTCTTGATGGGTTCACTGGACTCTCCCTTAGACGTCTCAGATTTCTTTGGTTCAGGAGGAACTGAAGGATCAAAGGGGATTTCAGTCATGATCTCAGATGACACAAAAACAGTTGGTTTGATGGGGTTTTCAACCTTTTTCTTCTCAGATTTTTGCTTGATTTGTTTGGAAAAAGGTTTTGCATTTTGTTTAGGTTGAAGAGGAGTGGTTTCAACATTTTTCAAACGTGCATTACAACTTTGCACTTGTCTAGCCAACAACTGAAATTGACTCTCTAACCTTAACAAAATTGATTCTTCATTAGACACCTGAGCCTTACCTGAATCAGAGGTAGATGGCTCAGTGGGGGAGACATTTTTCTTCTTCTTTTGGCCTTTTGGAACCTTAGATGAAGACTGAGAGGATGGCTTTTTGGATTTAGCCTTCTTTTCTGAAACAGTGGTCTGAGCTGTTTCAGATTTGCCCTCAGATTGTTCCTGGGCCATTTCAGTCACAGTTTTTGAATTGCCAACCTCTTTAAAAGTGATTTCTGGTTTCATTTGTTTTGGAAGTGCATCTAAATCAGTGATTATAGATGCCAAGTGAAGATCACCAGATTCATATGCTGCTCTTTGATTTGCAAAAGTATTTTTAATGGCAGTATCTGGGTTGGTGATTTCATCCAAGATTTGATAATTTTTTGTTCTTTTTCAAGGACGGTTTTAAGTTCTTCCTTTTCCAATTCCGAAGTGGCAACCATAGACTAATAACTTTTTAAAGCCAACTGAACATCTTTCAG
>CM067168.1:147290785-147295785 GCA_034093135.1 Erigeron breviscapus
GTATTATGAAATCTTGAAAGTTGTTGAAATTGGCGATATTGAAGTATTGATGCCCGAATGGTTTTGGTATGATGAATGATAAATCGATTGATATATTTTTCTCTCTCGATAAATGTGACAAATGAGAACTTTATAATTTACCATGGATTTCTCAACTCTTTGAAATGGATATGTAACGAGAATTACTTAAAAACCTATGCACTCACCAACTACGTTTTCGTAGTTGACACTTTTTCTTCATGCTTTTCAGGAATTAGCATAAGCTTTGAGGAATTATATGCATCATGATTGTTTGCATTGCACTTTGGAGGCAAAGATCAAACCTTGTGACGGGCAATGGAATCCGCCTTGATCATTGTAGTATATCATCTCATGTATTGTTATTTGTTTCGTGGACTCAATATCCAAGTATGGTAGACGTATTGTACTTGGGAATTGGTTCACATGCTTGTGCATTGTAAAATTATTTTTATCAAATAAAGCTACGGTGAATGTTATCTATTATCCTTTGTTTTGAATACTCGACTTTCTGTACATCTCATCGTTCCGCCTTAGTTGGGGTGTTACACATAAGAGCCAGACGCTCACAACACTCATTACCTGTTTTCAACTCTACATTGTTAAAATACAAATGCACTGAATAATTACAAGAAGCACAAAGACATTGAAAGAGTACCACATATAAAGGGGATGATTTCCAATTTCCAGTATCGCTTTTCAAAACAGGTTGTCCCTTAACGTCGGCTGACCCATCTCCTGTATATAGATTGTTCTCACTCTACATAAAAAAAAAACTGTAAGGGTCAGGTCTAAGTTAGCACTTATGATAGTCAAGCATAAATATTCTACAGCTACTCTATATATGCTAGTAGAAGAAAATCATAGCTATTATATATGTTATGTTAAATATAGGACATCTATAATCTACATATTTTACATAATACCTAAAGCATACTTCTTATAAGTCAACAATATTCGAAACTATGTTGCAGAATCTGGATAGTAGGCAGTTAGACTAAGGTTAAAGCTTTCAAATGAAAGGTTAAAGAATATATGCTGGCACTCGCACGCTAGATTATATATTAATATATCTTTATAGTCCATACTTGTATCTCATATGCCGCAAATGGAAATGAGTGAGATAATACTTCATGAAAATGCAACTTATTTATATATTAACGGATCGATTTGGGTTGATTCGTATCTCAAATGGCGCAAATGGAAATAAGTCACAAATGAAAAGTTCAAACTTAACCCACACTTTCTATTACACTATTTGCACTTGTACCACTAAATAATCAAACATCAATAAAATGTGAAAAACGAAAGTACTCAGCACCCCAAGGAAAAAGTTACATAAAGAACAAATATATGATATGGATTTAGATAAACACTCACAGAGTTCTTTTCTTCGATGAAGCGTAAAATATCATATATTGGTATTTTTCCCAAATGAGAAACCTAAACAAATATAATCCTCTCCATGCTTCACCTAAATGAATGTAAACAAACTGTCAGGGACATAAATAACTATACATGTAGTTTGTATTATTTCAAAGTAAAAATCAAAAAATCTAGATAACTAACTGGCAAGGGTGTAAATTCTAGTCCAGATGCAACAAATGGACTCTTGCTATCATTCTCAATTACAAATCAATTTATGCAACACATCTAACTTCCTGACCTGCCTTGAGCTTCTATTGGATTTTGGGGAATTTCACTCCTAAGTAGTTCAACACACATCTGGTTCCCTTAGTCATTCAACGACCACTCATCTTATTCATAGCTTTGCAAACAGGCCACCCCAAATAGCTAATCACCACAACCTTTTATTACCACCTGTAAATCCACTACTCTCATGGGTACTCATAAGCAAGTCCACATAACCAGAACCGAAAACGTACAGGCCCCTTTCAATGCACACAGTTCCAAAAAAACAACTACAGGAGAATCAATGAACCCCAAGTTTAGCTTGGATTATTCTGCAATCCCACACAAACATTTAGCCTTTTTAATGGGCACAAAATAGTTACAAAAGCTTCACATACCACCCTACATTACTCGTATATCTAGAAACCATAGTTAATTTATACTCTGTACAAATCTCTCTAAATGAAATAACAGTTCATATATGGACCCAGGATAACCAATAAGGAATATTTGATTACATAACATATACTATGAAAAAAACTTTTGTTTCCTTCAATGAACTTGCAAGCAGAAAGTAGACATGGCAGTTTGCTCGTTAGGTTGGTTGGATGATAAGTGCTACAAATAAAATGAAAGTATCACTCAATAATGGGTCAAATTGTCAAATGGGTTGGAGCATCATAGACAGACCCAATGGGCGCCGAACCTACACATTTCTCATGATTCATTTTTCTTATGGGTATTTCGACCCATTTTCATTTAAATGGGTTGATCTGGGGTTTTGGGTTATGTTTTATCTCATCACAGGTAAGATAGATAACCTAAAACAATGTAATAACCAAATCATATTAAGAACCACCACAACGAAAATTTGAAGATGCTTTCCACTCGTTTGCTTCATGTTGTTGACCATTCATAAAATAAAGGGAAAGATGTAAAGGAAAATGGCATTTTGATGGTTATGCATACGTATCAGCGAATTACAGAAAGTATGATGAAAAAGGAGAGGGTGACGTACCTAAATCGGCTGCAATGAGTGCCTCCCCATCATAATTCGGCCCATCAAGAACAGGCCCTGATGGTGAAATTATGATACTGCAACCAGCACAAATATCAGATTCTAGTGCAAGATAATCTTCGTTTGTAAAATTATATGTAAATTTCCCTAACTGAATTATTTGATACTAATAATATATATGGATCTGTTTACGGGCTATTTACATTAACATCATCATTCATCGTAACAGCTTTAAAATTTTGCATCGGCATCAAAGCATCATCCATCATAACATCAAATGAACTCTCAGCGTGTCTCTTTAGTTCCATTGCCATCAAATGTTGACCGGATCCGGTTACAAATACTGTGCATACACAACAAAGTATAGCTTAGAAACAGGTTCCACGTGTATTTTGTTTTAGAAAATTCCAAGAGCAGGTTCCACGTGTATTTATTATTAGGCCTAAACCTTATGTCAGAATGCAAACACCAGGCATAACCCCTAAAAGATTTATTATTGTTTGGTACAAAGGATAAACACATGGCATCCATGAAATCTAAATCAAACTAGCCATTTTCAAATATTCACGTGCAAACCAACTTATTTTCAGGAGCAGGTGCATTATTTTGTGGCTTATATTCTAGTTTAGAAACTTATTGTGTATTAGAATTGCATAATAAACTTATAACTCAAATACACTAATAAGCTAACCCAAAGCCCCCCTCCAAAGCTGAGCTCATAAGCAACATAAGACGTAGCAATGGGCTTGTCAGCCTTTAAAAATTCCAAGAAACCGTAAAAATAAGCTATGCAAAAATACCTATAAGATTAAGTTCTCATTACCAAGTTACCTTCTTAAGGTAGTAAGATCCTAGATGTCGTCCTGTCAACTGTCTTGTCATTGTTTGTCAAAACTGAGAGGAAACGATGTGGCAACTCCTATGATGTCATGCATTCAAGAAGATTAGTATTTGGGTTATTGTCATAAGGTGGTAAAACTTGAAAGTGTCTATGGAGTAAGAGGTTGGTAACCTAAATATGGTATGCTTCATAACTGGCCTCAATCAGGCAAGTGTGGATTGATTTTGGCCTTACCTGTTTTTAAAAATCGGACGATTAACCTGTATGAAAAAACATATATTAGCGGCATATTTGTTGCAGTTGTTGATAACAATCATATGGTGGTCATTTGTTATCCATTTTAGGTAAACTGGATTAAGAAGCTATCTTACCACTTACCAGCCATTCGTGTCGGCCTTCGTTATCAGTGATGTCCCTGAATATCTAAAATTTCATATGGGAAGACATAAAATATCAAAATAGTAAACATTAAAATGCATAAGTTTAAAACATATATACTTTTCTATGGAATATTTTATGTGTTAGAAACAAATATAAAAGCCAATGAAATTGTCTAAGAGAATATAACAAAGTTTGGTAAACCAATATTATATACGCTGTATGACAGCTTCTGGTCCGTAAAACTGCAACTGTTTTTTCCCAGGTAATGTGCACCAAACAGTAGCAAAACATGGATCAAACAACGTTATTATTTTAAGTTCTAAAAAGACAGTTTAGATGTACCCAAACGACATGCAATAATAAGTTCTTGTGTGATCTCCTCCCTTTCAAGACCATCTTTTACTAATCCCAACCAATATTTCATTCCATAAAATTATAAATCACAAAAAAAACTTGGAATCCATGTTTTGTTGTAAAGAACTTACGGGGCCAGTCCACTTGGCTGCAATGGCTTCTGAGATGCTCTTTCTTTGTTCAAGGCTCTAAAAGCTCGTACCCATGGGTTGGGCCGTTTCTTTCGTGATTCAATACCCTCTCAAAATTCCTTGTCATGTTAGTTGCTAAGTATCTGCAGCTCTTCCTCACCAGAAAGCCCCTTTTCTAGATGCTTTTGTAACTAAATTGAGCCAGTCACGATGACAACGTGCTATGATCTTATGGGTAAAATGTCGTCTATCCCATCTTCTCGCATTGCAGCTGCACTCTTTGCCTCTACAAATGCATTACGTAAAATATAAACATTAAAACGCATAAGAAGTTTAAAACAAATGCATTACGTAAAGATATATATATCAAATAAATGAACCACCACCATATAGAAAGAAAGTAATTTCTCACTTAACGATAGTACTATGAGACAAAAAATGTGTCACCGGGTTCTTTTTTCTAACCTTTTATATGTAGATCATATGTTAATGAAAAATTAACAAAACCTCAACATAACAAACAAAAAAACTGAACCAAAAATCATGAATAGGTACACATGCTATGCAAATGAAAAATAAACTGAAAGGTTTTTATACTCGAATCAAGAAAACATTATAAAAAAAC
>CM067168.1:147308285-147333128 GCA_034093135.1 Erigeron breviscapus
AAATTCAAGCTGATCTAGTCATTTTCCAAACAGCATTTCATGGTGTTTTTAGTTCTGATGTATCTCGTGATACATTCCTACCATCTCATATCTCTGGCATACAGGTAATGGCTAAACTATTTTGATAGAATATAAATCTTTTATTTTAAACTCGAATAAAAGTTTTATATGTATTATTATCATGTGTGTTTTGTGTTTGTTTAGACATAACTTTGGACTGCAACTTCTTCATAAGCTTTTTGCACTATTCCAATTTCTAGTTTCTCTTTAGGTATGCATTATCTCATATCTCGTTTCTATTCATAGTATACTAATAGATTTACATGTGAAGCCTGCTTTAGGATAGTGAAAATGTACCATTTTTTGCATAAGTGTATTAGAAGTGATTATGTGATATACATTAAGTAGATTAGAAGAGACTGTTTAGATGTGTTTAATATGCATTTATGATGTTTGAGGTTGTGATAATTACTTATCTTGTGTGTTTAATATATACTGATTACTTAAGTCGTACATGTTAAACAGCTCGCACTTGATATGAAAACTATGCTGCAGCTAATGAACTCACTTCATTGTTGGCAGAATGTGCAATCATCGAGGCATTTCCCACAATAACCAGACCACCGTCTACACGTAATAGCATACCTGACATGATGGTGATATCGCAGAAGAATAAGAAACTTCTTAACATTTGTCTTGTTTAAGTTTTATTTGTCTTGTTTAAGTGATTTGTATTTTTAGTAATATTTGTAGAATAATGAGAAGCTTTCAAACATTTGTTTCAGATTTATTTGTGAAGGACAACAAATTCATATGTTTCAGATTTGTTTCAATTTTATTCGTAATACTACAATACTGCAATGGTGTATTTTCAAATTATTGTTCATTTGATTGTATATATATAGATTTGAGCAATTTAGGAATCACACATTTGTAGGTAATCTATTCATTTTTAGGTGTGTAGTTCTAATAAAATCTACACACTTAAAGATGTATACAAATAGCTTTTTTTCTTCACATTTAAAAGTGTGTAGATTTTTTTTAAATGTTCACTCTTTTAGGTGCGTACAATTTTAATTTTCTACGCACTTAAAAATGTATGCATTTCACTCATTTTTTCACACTTTAAAGCGTGTAGATATCATGTAATTCTACGCACTAAAATTTGTAAGGATTCTTAAATTCATTCTACGCGGCCATTTTTTATGCACCACATTAAAGTGTGTAGATTATAATTTTATACAACTTGTAGTGCGTACAAATGCTAAAATAAATGTGTAGAAATAATCAATTTGTTGTAGTGTTTAAGTTAGGGTTTTGCTGATCGGAGCCTGATATGCGGTGCATGGAATTTCCATGCGGGGCATATTCTGAATTTTTGAAAATATGCGGGGCATATGCAAAAGCATGAAATTCTCTGACTTCTGAAAACTCAAAATATGCGGCGCATATTTTGGCCATGCGGTGCATATTTGCCCAGTTTGGTACTTTTGACTTGTTTAGCTTATACACCGATCTTATACTCATTCTAGGTTGTCGGGAGCACTTAGCAAGCACTATAAGATACTCTTAACTTGTTGGTAAGCGGTACCAAGGTAAGATACACTACTTTGACACGTTGAGGGTTCAACAAAAACATAGTTTTCATATAATAACTTCCCAAATGGTATCTTATTTGCTTATGGGTATTCGGGATTATACGGGAGGTGATATGGGCTATGTAGATGAATATTGAAGCCTGAAATGTTACCCCAATGATATGAGATGATATGTATTGTTATAAAATGATATGAGATGACATGTATTGTTATGATATGTTATGGGATGATATGATTCTAGATGAGATGCTATGAAATGCTATGAAATGCTTTGAAATGTTATGAAATACGATATGCAATAATATATGATATGAGATAGATGATATGCAATGATACGCGATATGAGATGATAAATGATATGTATATGTGCATGTGTAGATGTGATGATTACATGGCTTGTTCATCTAGTTCACTAGACTTTGTAAGTTGCCATGACACGTGCACGTTTAAGGGCCCAAACGTTAAGATGTATATGTGATAATTGTTTAGGTAGTGTAAACACCTAAACTATATGAGATGTGAAATCGAGCTCGTAATTTAGATGTGAAAATGTTAAGCTTAACCCGTACTTGCCCTTGCCCGGCTAAGTGCGTAGATGTGGTTGCTTGGGTGGCTCCTTGCAACATGGTTTGAGATGTGAAGAGTAATACGGGAGGTCTGACCAGCCCCATTTGTCTTGAACATACGGATTACTACGGGATTGGCTTGCCATTCCTTAACGACATTGATGTACTGCGTAAGGTTTGTCCATCTAGTCGGGTGTGACTTATGTCACACTTAATGAGATGTATATGTTATATGATGTGTGTGATTTATGTCACAATTGCAAAGATGTTATATGATATGCGTGACTTATGTCACACTTGTAAAGATGATATGTGAAAAAGATATGAAAGATGACTAGGCACATTTAGGGTGGTTCATCCTATATGAAAGATGTTTAATGCAAGATGTGATATGATAGATGTGATGACTTGTGATGATATGTGCCTTAAAGATGAAATATGACTTTTCTATAATGATTAAATGGACAAATGTTTTATTAATGATGTGTTATCTTACTTAGCTAACACTTGTTCTTTTTTAATGTGTTGTGCCCTCAGGTCCAACATAGTGAGCAGGTAGATGTGAGAAGATGTGAGGCATGGGTAGATGGTCTTGACGCTGGCTTTAGTTTACCCATAGTTGTTTCTCATTAGACACATGATGTTTATTAGATGTTATTGACTATGTAGTTACCTTTGATGTCGGTTGTTTAATGTTGGGCAACCGTTGGATTTCCATTTGAACTATTTGTTATGACATTGCTAGGAACACCATTTAATAAATGAACCAAACACTTCCTTTTGGTTTGGTCATTTAAAGTTTACTTCCGCTATCTTTTAACGCCGTTAGGCGAAATTTTTTGAAAATCCATATTTTTAAATGACGGGTGTTACACAAAGTTTATTACATATTTTTTTGTTCATGATTCTACTGGTACCAATAGATCTCTCATTGGAAGAGAACTCTTCAATTAATGTTTTCGAATTGTCTTTTTATTGTTTTTCCAATTCGAGTAAAGAGAGATGCTAATGCAAACTCACACATATAAAGTGGGTCACATGGTTGTTGTGAGTGAGTCATGTGACCATTTGCCACTTAGCTCTTCGAATTTATCTTTTCCCGCCATCCTTGACTTACAAGGATAAGATTGACACTTCATTGTGACATAGACTTGCTGAGGGGTTGCTGTTGACTTACATCAGCTAGTCGTTATCAGCGAATGATAGTTGTTATCAGCGAATGATGATCCTAACAAAGGACGATATATATGGCATTATGTAGGCTGTGTAGATGATGGAAACATACATGAAAGGGCCTTCAATATATATCAAGGCTTGCTATTTGGATAAATACTATTTGTTACGCTTATTATCATAACAAAATAATAAAATATGCTTGATTTATGATGATCATGCAAGGAATTATGATCTCTGTAATAATCTTGTCATTTTTCTATCTTAATTAGCACGAAGGCTTACTATTTGGGTAAATACTATTTGTTACGCTTATTATCGTAACAAAATAATATAATATGCTTGATTTATGATGATCATGCAAGGAATTCTAGTCTCCTTAATAATCTTGTTATTTTTCTATCTTAATTAGCACGAATCAAACCACAATGTTGAGTCAAAATAGTGTGTGTAGTTTATTCAAAACAAGATACATATAAGCAGTATATATACTTACAAGTTCATTAATAGGTTATTTCAACCCAAGCGAGAAATGAGTAATTCTAGAAAAGTGATGTGTCTCAATATATACATATTTCTCACATCTTATTTGGACGTTTTATGCTGGTTTCATAGCCGTTTATACACGTTTTGTGGTGCTTTATGGTATTTGCTAGTGATTTCAGGTCTAAAGCAAGTTTATCGCTCACAAATGGTAGAAAACGACTTAGGAATGGTCCAAAGGCACTAACGGATGAAGCATGGTCGAAAACGAAGCTGAAACGACGATCCAGGGTGCAACTCGCGGCGCGACCTAGACCAGTAAACCAGCCCAGTCGTGGCGCAACCTTGGTCACTCGCGGCGCGAGTTTTGTGGTTTTCGGATCAGTTTTGCTCAGAAGCTCATCTCGCGGCGCGACGCATGACCCTAGCGGCGCAATTTCGTGCTGACAATACAATTTTCTCTCTCTTGGGGTATAATACCAACCACCACTCAACCCTAAAAAAAATCTTGGACACTTTGAGCTCACACACTTTTCTCCAGCCGTTTTTGAGGGTTTTCTAAGGGTTTTCACTACTCCAACATCATTCGAAGACTTGAAGATTAATTTTGGCTCTTGTTTAGTGATTGTGGCTACTTTGTTACCTCGATTTGGATTATTACTCTATATTTGGTACATTATGTCTTCCTTTTTACTTGAATCTTTAGCTCTTTTCATTATGAGTAGCTAAATCGTTATACATCTATGAAGATGAAATGAAACAATTAGTTATGGTTGCATAATATTTTGAATTCAAGTTGGTTTTACTTAACATTTTGTCAAGATCTTAATGAAGTGATTTCTCCTACTTAAACTTGTGTTATTGGTGATATTTGTGTTCTGCGATAGTGGTACTAGTTGAATGCAAGTATTATATTAGTTCTTTGTCTATGAATAACTCTTGCTAGGTCATGGTATGATAGTAAAGAATACAAGTCTAATAGAAATTACTTTGTTAAGTGGATTTAACGGTTGGTGGTACCACGTTTCTTTCACAAGGATAAAATTGTTATTTAAATAATCAAACAAACTAGTTAGTTCAAGGAATTGTAATAGGGTTGGTGGTACCACTTGTTGCAAGAAATTGAATTGATTAGGTGATTGAGTCGAGTTTACAAACTAGGTGCACCCGTTTGTGCTTTTGTCTTATCACGATTATTATCACCAACATATATGAATTTTGAGCTTAACCCAAATGCAACCTAGACTTTTTGTGGAACGGATTCGACATAGATGGCTTTTTAATTATTTGTTTACAACTCAAACTCTTTTCGTGTGCTCTCGCTAATACCGGTTGAGTACTTTTATTTACTTGTTAATCATTTAGCTTCCAGAAACGCAAAGTGACAATTCGGTCACACCAAACTTTTTACTTGTTTCATATTTTTACAACCTTTAGTACAACAATCAGTCCTTGTGTTCGATCCTGGTCTTGCCAGTTAGCTATATTACATACGAACGGGTACACTGCCCGTAAGTGTGTTGTAGTTAGTTAGCGGTAGATCTTGTTATAAATTTTAAACTAGATTTCACACATAAGTTTTTGGCGCTGCTGCCGGGGATTGATTTTAAGTACTTTTGGTTGAGATTCTGTGAATCGATCCTTTTTCGTGCTTTGCACGGAGAAGTTACTTGCTTTATTTTATTTTCAGTTTGCTTTAATTGTACCTCAGGTGCTATTAACGCGTTTTTTAGTTGTGTTGTGTTAGCATATTATTTTAGGTAGTGGATGAGTACTCGAGCTTCTGGGAAACCATTAGTGAAGGCCACCTCTAACCCTGAAAAACTCAAAAAGCGCACCAAACATAATCATCACAACCGTCATCATCCGCACCATTTAGCATAGACACCACTCCTAGACCCAAACCCAACTACATACTTCACGAGACTTATTACGAGTCGGGAAGTAACGAGTGGGGTTACCGTTCCGAAAAAGAAGAACCGTTTTCCGATAAAACACCTACTCCACCCGAATCACCAAAAGCGGACATTAACATGGCCGGTCAACAAAATGACCTTTTTCACACCAAAATTGAGGACATTCCTCGAACCATACCCACCTCCCGCCAATCAAGGCCGATATCAAGGTAACCCTTCTAACTCTTCTAATTCTCTTCCAACATGGTGGAAATTTTCAAGGCCGATATCAAGGTAACCCTTCTAACTTTTCTAATTTTTATTCTAACAATCGTGGTGGAAATTTTCAAGGCCGATATCAAGGTAACCCTTCTAACTTTTCTAATTTTTATTCTAACAATCGTGGTGGAAATTTTCAAGGCCGATATCAAGGTAACCCTTCTAACTTTTCTAATTTTTATTCTAACAATCGTGGTGGAAATTTTCAAGGCCGATATCAAGGTAACCCTTCTAACTTTCTAATTCTCTTCCAACATGGTGGAAATTTTCAAGGCCGATATCAAGGTAACCCTTCTAACTTTTCTAATTTTTATTCTAACAATCGTGGTGGAAATTTTCAAGGCCGATATCAAGGTAACCCTTCTAACTTTTCTAATTCTCTTCCAACATGGTGGAAATTTTCAAGGCCGATATCAAGGTAACCCTTCTAACTTTTCTAATTTTTATTCTAACAATCGTGGTGGAAATTTTCAAGGCCGATATCAAGGTAACCTTCTAACTTTTCTAATTCTCTTCCAACATGGTGGAAATTTTCAAGGCCGATATCAAGGTAACCCTTCTAACTTTTCTAATTTTTATTCTAACAATCGTGGTGGAAATTTTCAAGGCCGATATCAAGGTAACCTTCTAACTTTTCTAATTTTATTCTAACAATCGTGGTGGAAATTTTCAAGGCCGATATCAAGGTAACCCTTCTAACTTTCTAATTTCTCTTCCAACATGGTGGAAATTTTCAAGGCCGATATCAAGGTAACCCTTCTAACTTTTCTAATTTTTATTCTAACAATCGTGGTGGAAATTTTCAAGGCCGATATCAAGGTAACCCTTCTAACTTTTCTAATTTTTATTCTAACAATCGTGGTGGAAATTTTCAAGGCCGATATCAAGGTAACCCTTCTAACTTTTCTAATTTTTATTCTAACAATCGTGGTGGAAATTTTCAAGGCCGATATCAAGGTAACCCTTCTAACTTTTCTAATTCTCTTCCAACATGGTGGAAATTTTCAAGGCCGATATCAAGGTAACCCTTCTAACTTTTCTAATTTTTATTCTAACAATCGTGGTGGAAATTTTCAAGGCCGATATCAAGGTAACCCTTCTAACTTTTCTAATTCTCTTCCAACATGGTGGAAATTTTCAAGGCCGATATCAAGGTAACCCTTCTAACTTTTCTAATTTTTATTCTAACAATCGTGGTGGAAATTTTCAAGGCCGATATCAAGGTAACCCTTCTAACTTTTCTAATTTTATTCTAACAATCGTGGTGGAAATTTTCAAGGCCGATATCAAGGTAACCCTTCTAACTTTCTAATTTCTCTTCCAACATGGTGGAAATTTTCAAGGCCGATATCAAGGTAACCCTTCTAACTTTTCTAATTTTTATTCTAACAATCGTGGTGGAAATTTTCAAGGCCGATATCAAGGTAACCCTTCTAACTTTTCTAATTTTTATTCTAACAATCGTGGTGGAAATTTTCAAGGCCGATATCAAGGTAACCCTTCTAACTTTTCTAATTTTTATTCTAACAATCGTGGTGGAAATTTTCAAGGCCGATATCAAGGTAACCCTTCTAACTTTCTAATTCTCTTCCAACATGGTGGAAATTTTCAAGGCCGATATCAAGGTAACCCTTCTAACTTTTCTAATTTTTATTCTAACAATCGTGGTGGAAATTTTCAAGGCCGATATCAAGGTAACCCTTCTAACTTTTCTAATTCTCTTCCAACATGGTGGAAATTTTCAAGGCCGATATCAAGGTAACCCTTCTAACTTTTCTAATTTTTATTCTAACAATCGTGGTGGAAATTTTCAAGGCCGATATCAAGGTAACCTTCTAACTTTTCTAATTCTCTTCCAACATGGTGGAAATTTTCAAGGCCGATATCAAGGTAACCCTTCTAACTTTTCTAATTTTTATTCTAACAATCGTGGTGGAAATTTTCAAGGCCGATATCAAGGTAACCTTCTAACTTTTCTAATTTTATTCTAACAATCGTGGTGGAAATTTTCAAGGCCGATATCAAGGTAACCCTTCTAACTTTCTAATTTCTCTTCCAACATGGTGGAAATTTTCAAGGCCGATATCAAGGTAACCCTTCTAACTTTTCTAATTTTTATTCTAACAATCGTGGTGGAAATTTTCAAGGCCGATATCAAGGTAACCCTTCTAACTTTTCTAATTTTTATTCTAACAATCGTGGTGGAAATTTTCAAGGCCGATATCAAGGTAACCCTTCTAACTTTTCTAATTTTTATTCTAACAATCGTGGTGGAAATTTTCAAGGCCGATATCAAGGTAACCCTTCTAACTTTTCTAATTCTCTTCCAACATGGTGGAAATTTTCAAGGCCGATATCAAGGTAACCCTTCTAACTTTTCTAATTTTTATTCTAACAATCGTGGTGGAAATTTTCAAGGCCGATATCAAGGTAACCCTTCTAACTTTTCTAATTCTCTTCCAACATGGTGGAAATTTTCAAGGCCGATATCAAGGTAACCCTTCTAACTTTTCTAATTTTTATTCTAACAATCGTGGTGGAAATTTTCAAGGCCGATATCAAGGTAACCCTTCTAACTTTTCTAATTTTATTCTAACAATCGTGGTGGAAATTTTCAAGGCCGATATCAAGGTAACCCTTCTAACTTTCTAATTTCTCTTCCAACATGGTGGAAATTTTCAAGGCCGATATCAAGGTAACCCTTCTAACTTTTCTAATTTTTATTCTAACAATCGTGGTGGAAATTTTCAAGGCCGATATCAAGGTAACCCTTCTAACTTTTCTAATTTTTATTCTAACAATCGTGGTGGAAATTTTCAAGGCCGATATCAAGGTAACCCTTCTAACTTTTCTAATTTTTATTCTAACAATCGTGGTGGAAATTTTCATAATAGGTGGCAAAAGGATGATTATCATGGAGCACCTCAACAACAACAAGCACCACCATCACCTCCAAGGCGAGAAGAAGACGAGGGCGAAGGATCACCTCTCATGGCCATGATGGCCAAGTTTCTTGACAAACAAGACAAACGAGAGGAGGCCCAAGAGAAAAGGAATATCTCAATGGAGAATTATTCTAAGCTTTTGAATGACAAGATCGGAGGCTTGCATGACAAGATTGACATAAGCAATCGCAACAACCAAGCTTTGATCTCCAACTTGGAAAAGAGGATTGATAGGATGGGAAATCATCAGAGGCAACCGGGAACTCTTCCAAGCAACACCCAACAAAACCCGAATCAAGACAAATGCTCATGGAGGAATGGGGATGACAAATACAAAGGCCCCCAACACCGGAATGAAACCGTCAATGCCATAACTACGCGGTCCGGCAAGGTAAGTGTTCCTCCTAGTGATAATTCTTGTGCTTCTAACGTTTCTCCACAGGTTGAGCAATTTGATGAAAGATTGGATGACGAACTAGAGATGGAGTCACCACCGACGGAGAGCACTTCGGTTCCTAAAGCCGCACCGCCTAAGGAACCCGTATTGAAGCCTTATAAACCAAAGATTCCTTTTCCGCAGAGATTGGTGAAGGAAAAGATTAAGGAGCGAATGGATAAATTCGTAAGTGATCTAAGGAAGTTGCATATCAATATTCCGTTTTTAGATGCAATTGTGCAGATGCCAGGGTATGCAAAATGTTTGAAGCAAATTTTGATGAACAAGAAAAAGTTGGCTGAGGTGGAGACTACAGTTTTGGAAAATGTTTGCTCAGCGGCAGTGGCGGGTAAGTTGCCCGAAAAGCGTAAAGATCCAGGTAGTTTTACTGTTACTTGCAAGATTGGTGATTTAACTGTGAGTAAGGCATTGACAGATTCGGGTGCAAGTATCGATTTAATGCCTTCATCTATTTATGCTAAACTGAACTTAGGAAAAACCTAAACCCATCAACATGAAAATTCAATTGGCCGATAAATCCGTTATAAGACCTATGGGTATTTTAGAAGACGTGTTGGTCAAAGTGGGTGGTTTGGTCTTTCCTGTGGATTTTGTCATTATTGATGTGGATGAAGCATTAAACGTACCCCTTATTCTAGGAAGACCATTTCTTGCTACGACCGATGCTAACATTGAGGTCGGTCGTGGTAAGCTTACATTAAGAACGGGGGATGAGACGGTAGAATTCTTGAACACTTCTTCTTTTTCCTCACTTATTGTTGTTAATTCTGTCGAGACTACTTGTGTTAGTTCGATTGATTCTCAGATTGATGAACGGTTAGACAACAAGTTGGAGAAAAAGGGAAATGATGGGAAGACATCAACAGTGGTTAATTCTCAGCCGACGGATAGCCAAAGTACCAAGATCCATAAATTGTACAATCGTGTCAAATCTGCGGTTTCTCATTGTAATGTGAAGTTGTCCGAAGAACTTTGTTCGAATTTGTCAACCAAGGAGAAAGAGGAGTTGATGTTGGAGGTGTATGCTTTTGGGCGAGCAAATGATTGGATCCGGACAAAGATAAAAGATGATTGCTTCCCATCGATTAAGGATGGAACTCCCAACAACTTAAGTGTGGGGAGAGGGGTTAAAGACCCCAACTTGGTAAATCTTTGAGGTTTGATCGAGTCAAGCTGATGACTCGTTAATAAATAAAGCGCTTCTCGGGAGGCAACCCGTGTGTTTTCATTATTTCTATTTGTTTCTAGTACTTTTATTTCCATTTTATGTGTTTCATTGAGATTGACATGTGAGAAGTCGTTTTGGTTGAACCGATATGTGTAATGTGTGTCAAGGAACCAAAAATCTGACAAGTTGTAGCTCAGTCGCGGCGCAAGGAAGAAGCTCGCGGCACGAGTTTGAAGGACAGGAGGTCAGAGCATTTTCTCGCGGCGCGACTGGGTCGAAAACAGAAAAAGTCGCGGCGCGAGGGAAGGAGGTCGCAACGCGACTGGCCGCGTTCACGGTTTGAGAACTCATGTTTTGGCAGATTTTTGAGCAGTGATTCTCCCTTGCTGTTTTCTAATTATTTTTAAGACATTCGCATTTTATTTCTTTTGATTTGGTTGTAATTCCGCCGTTTAGGCGATGAGACATTTGTAGTTGTTTCTTGTATTTCCTTTCATTATGAACTATGTAGTTGGTTTGGTATTTTGTTTGTGGTAATTGTCAGGTGATTATTTCGAGTTTGCAAGTTGATTTGTGGGAGATTGCTTTTGGAAGTTTTTGGAATAAACAAGCGGGTTTATGCTGGCAGTCAGTTCAGCACCCACTTAAATTTTAGCTTCAACTTTGCAATGGTGAACTCGTGCTTTCACCCGGAGGTTTTTCATTGTTCCTTTCTACATTTTGCATTTTTCCTTTTTCCCATTATTCGCCTTAGTTATTCGTCCATTGAGGACAATGTACAACTTAAGTGTGGGGAGGGGGATGGTAAATTGGAAAAATGAAAAATTTTGAAGTTTCCTTCCTTTACTAGCATTTTGGTTATGTTTTTAAATTTTTTAGGCTATAGGTTTTGTGCAAAGACGAGAAATGAGGTACTTTGAATTTTGCTAATCTAGGATAAAACTTGAGATTGTTTACCTTTAGCTTTCCTTTCCTAGTGCTTGTGGCATTTCATCGTTCCAAGGGGTCATAGGCTTGTTCCGAACTTCAAATAATCTAGATTGCTTGCGAATTGTACCTTAATGATGAACCTAATGTGAATAATAGCTTCGCTAGATGATGTATTGGTAGGCACCGCTTGAGGTTTTCCATTTGATTTTGCAACTTGTGTGCATGAAAAGCTTGAAATGTATTAAATATACTTGTGGTAATTTGACTTAACATATGGTTTGCACACCGGATGTCCGGTCCTTAATTCTTATGTTATAGGTTGTGGCGATAGTCATTATGTTTGGTCTTCATATCGGGGTGTCTGGGGTGCTTCGGCATCAAACGGGTGGCACATGTGGGAATGCGTATAATCTTTTTCCAATAGTCTAATGCTAATGTGGTCTTTGAGATTCGAACAAGTAAGTCCTTGGGGTAACTTCGTTTTACCTAGCTCACCTAAAGCTTCCAACTTGGGATGGGTTGTCATAAAGTTCTCTACACGGGTCTCATCGAAAATCACGGGTGTTAAATTATAAAACTTTCTATTCTCACATGTGTTTGTGTTTAGAGCATGGTCTCTGGATATGCAACCCAACCTTGAGTTCTGACGTATGTCTCTTAACGATACTCACGTATCCGTAGCGAACCGCTGGCCGGACGCTTAAAGTGCACTTTCGTATGATCACCTGATGTGTGGATAGAGTTGTAATTCTAGACCGTAGGAGTATGTTTTGTCAAGGGACACATAAGTATAACGTAATGAAAACCTTATGGAAAACCAATGGCATGAGTGTTTAAGTGGACAAATATACCAATAATCATTGTGGAATATTGCTTATGTTGCCAATAATAATTGTGAAGCTTGCTAGTAGATTGTATGCTTAGTAGGAACGAGCTTAAGGTCAATTGGAATGATAGAAATGTTAAAGTGGTGAACACAAGCATAGGGAGGATTCTAATTGTACCCGAAAGATGGTTTTGCTCTAGATTAGTAGAATTTTCTGATTTCGTCTTAAACTTGGCTCATTAGTTTTTAAATGCATTTGCTTTTGGTATTCGACACCGCTTGGTAGGAAACTTCACATATAACCATGTTTTGGTTTGTGAAATCGTGAATTGTTTGGTTATTGAGAATTGATTAAAGTGCATACTTGCTTGAAGGCAAGCAAGGTTTAAGTGTGGGGAGGTTTGATGTGTCTCAATATATACATATTTCTCACATCTTATTTGGACGTTTTATGCACGTTTGATAGCCGTTTATACACGTTTTGTGGTGCTTTATGGTTTTGCTCAGAAGCTCATCTCGCGGCGCGACCAGGGCTCGCGGCGCGAGCCAGTAAACCAGCCCAGTTGCGGCGCGACCTCGGTCACTCGCGGCACGAGTTTTGTGGTTTTCGGATCAGTTTTGCTCAGAAGCTCATCTCGCGGCGCGACCCATGACCCTCGCGGCGCGATTTCGTGCTGACATCACAATTTTCTCTCTCTTAGGGTATAATACCAACCACCACTCAACCCTAAAAAAAAACTTGGACACTTTGAGCTCACACACTTTTCTCCAGCCGTTTTTGAGGGTTTTCTAAGGGTTTTCACTACTCCAACATCATTCGAAGACTTGAAGATTAATTTTGGCTCTTGTTTAGTGATTGTGGCTACTTTGTTACCTCGATTTGGATTATTACTCTATATTTGGTACATTATGTCTTCCTTTTTACTTGAATCTTTAGCTCTTTTCATTATGAGTAGCTAAATCCTTATACATCTATAAAGATGAAGTGAAACAATTAGTTATGGTTGCATAATATTTTGAATTCAAGTTGGTTTTACTAAACATTTTGTCAAGATCTTAATGAAGTGATTTCTCCTACTTAAACTTGTGTTCTTGGTGATATTTGTATTCTTCGATAGTGGTACTAGTTGAATGCAAGTATTATTTTAGTTGTTTGTCTATGAATAACTCTTGCTAGGTCATGGTATGATAGTAAAGAATACAAGTCTAATAGAAATTACTTTGTTAAGTGGATTTAACGGTTGGTGGTACCACGTTTCTTTCACAAGGATAAAATTGTTATTTAAATAATCAAGCAAACTAGTTAGTTCAAGGAATTGTAATAGGGTTGGTGGTACCACTTGTTGCAAGAAATTGAATTGATTAGGTGATTGAGTCGAGTTTACAAACTAGGTGCACCCGTTTGTGCTTTTGTCTTATCACGATTATTATCACCAACATATATGAATTATGAGCTTAACCCATATGCAACCAAGACTTTTTGTGGAGCGGATTCGACATAGATGACTTTTTAATTATTTGTTTACAACTCAAACTATTTTCGTGTGCTCTCGCTAATACCGGTTGAGTGACAATTCGGTCACAACCAAACTTTTTACTTGTTTCACATTTATACAACCTTTAGTACAACAATCAGTCCTTGTGTTCGATCCTGGTCTTGCCAGTTAGCTATATTACATACGAACGGGTACACTGCCCGTAAGTGTGTTGTAGTCAGTTAGCGGTAGTTCTTGTTATAAATTTTAAACTAGATTTCACACATCAAAAAGATTGAGGCTATGAAAGTGTAAGGGCACATTCTGTGCTCAGTTATTGTCCGTTGCAGTGCAATTCTAAGGGCTGTTAGAAGTGATGCAGAGATGACATCAGCAAGAGTTATAAACACGTGCTGACGTCATCATCTATACAAAATAACTTCGCGATGCCATTATCCCGAAGTACAAGTTCGTGTGAAGTTGCTTGAAGCCCACGAACTCGTTCAAGGTCCAGCCCAAGATCAGCCTATAATTAGAAGACTTAGGTTATAGTTTTAGGTTAATGGTTTTAGACTAGTCAGAAAGCTATTCACCGGAACGGGGTAAAGATCTATACCCCGTCCCACCATGATGTATACTCATTTGGTGTTTGTAATCTTATGATTAATGATAATATATGAGTTTTGCATATGTTATTATCTCATGTTCTTCATATATTCGTGTATATATGTTCATGTTTAATCACAAACCTCAAGCACGATTACAATTGTAATTCGCACCTTTGTAATCGTTTGATATCGGTTTAATCGGTCCCAAACCGTTTTAACAGAAAGCCACCTATGTACGTGAAGAAAGAGGAATAGAATTCTTTGGTAATTAAACAGAGAAGGTTGTTTAATTTCATTTAACTGAACATAAATGTATACTTTGATTGTTTCATTGCAACAGCTGGGTTGCGCAGGGAAGCATACCTTTTTGTTACCCCCTCCAGCGTCGCTCCGATTTTCCCCTGCTCAGAATGAGATGATTTTGGCAAAATAATTTGCCCAGATGATTATGTAATCAAGGATAAAGATATAGGGCATGTTGGCACAAAAGCTTCAAGCTGGGTTGTGTTCAGTGACGGATATAGAGATTTATCTTTGGGTGTGCAATATTTAGTTTAAATAGGTTACTTCACGAACTATTTATTTTTCTGGTCGAGTTTTATTGAATTCAAGGTATTCGTTATTTGTCTAGTTTTTCAGGTTTAAGTTTTGTTTTCCAATAATATTGATAAGAGAAAAACAATAAGATAACAAAAAAATGCGATTCCATATTTTTTTATAACTTTTTTTATTGTTTTTTTTCTCCAAAATAAATCAAATTATTGGTTATGTAGATTTTTTTTTCTATCAATTAACTTTGATGAATTTTTAATTTTACATCAAACAATTCACAATTAAGACATGATATATATAGCATAATTCTAAAGACTTTTATTTGCGTTTTAACTTTAAATCGTAAGTTGTCAAATATATGTCGAAGATCAAATTTGTTTATTTTTTTAGAAACTAGTTCATTCAAAATTTACATATTAAGTTTTTTTTATGAGACTAACATCTATAAACAACATGTTGATGAATGACACAAATTACAAGAGTCAAAATTAAAGGTGTAAAAATTCGAATACAACCACATGATATGTAAACTAAACCACGTAAACTAAAAAAATAAGACAAAAAAATCTTGCCTTCTCAAATAATCTGAACAAGAAATATATTATTTGTTTTCATAATTTTCCTAAAAGCATTAACAAAAAAGAAAAGATCTACTACATAGTGTATACGATGTACATAAAAAGTAAAGCTAAATCAATAAAGTAATACAAATTTTCATACCATCTAATAATACAAGTAGTGTATGGTATATACAACCAATTCAATGAATTGCTGTCAATGACTTATTATCAGATTAAGAATATAAAATACACGAGTATAAGTTCAGTAAGTCACTTACTAGGAGACACACAAAATTAAGACACGTAACTGAAAGGAAGGTATGCACCATATTTTTCAAGGATATGCACCACTATGTATTTTGTATATAAGAAAACTTAAGACTCAATATTTTTCTATTGGTCCGGAGGTCCATAGGGTATGCATTTGCATACCCTGTTGTCCATGTGCGTCCTCCCCTGGTTGTGTTTAGGGGCTTGGAGTTGAAGCTTGGAAATGAGCTAGGAGTTGGGGCTTTTATTTCAACCCTTCTTACACAAGCTTTTATTTTAAAGTCCCTCCAGGACTTTTAGGAGCTTTTTTTTGGGGCTGGGGCTTTTGATTTCAAGTTCATGTCCAAACAGGGTTACTATTTTGGAAAGAGCTTATACATAAAAGCTTGGGCTTTTAAGCTCCTAAAAATCCCCTAAAAACCCTTGCCAAACAGACACTTAGACATAGGATCCATGCTCTGTCGATGAGTATTTGGCTTACTTCATCATTTTACAATCATTTGATTTCAAACACTTGAACCAAAATACAAAAAATGAATAAAAACACTTAATACAACATAGGAATACTTGCATTTCATCAAGCATTTCAAGTCTACATTCAGGAGACCAAACGAGTCACTTACTCGCAATTACCCAAAGTGATAAAATGGGCTATTTGACTCCAAAATGATTATACTTCAAACATACATAATATTCACGACTTAAAGACTTGAATTTCATCATACACAACATTTTCAATACAACATTTAATATTTTAATGGGCCTTGAAAATTAATTAATAAATGTGACAAAAATTTTCTTAACAGATGCATTTCTAAAACCCTAAAAAAAAATCTTGTTAACTTTTTTAAATTTACAAGATGCATTAAAATGCATTTTTACGTGTGTTCATAAGACACATATTAAAAAGAGCTAATATTAAAGGAATAGTATGTAATTATTTGGTCCTATGTAGCTATGAGCTTTTAGCCCGGAAACCCGAGACCCGGATCAAGCCCGCCCGGACCTGGACCGACCCGACCCGCCCAATCACCATACGGGCAGATCTTCGGTTCACAGGAATGGTACATCTCGGGTTTCGATCCGGGTCGGGCCAAAACATGAAAAACCGCGGTTCAGCTCGAAAAACCCGAAAATGAAAGCATACTTTGGAGAAGAAGAAGGAATAAGATTATTGAAATCAGTAGCAATAGAAGATTGGAATCATAAGCAAGTTGAGAAGATGAGAATGTGGAAGTGGTATTCAACAAACCGCCGTTTTGTTACCTGGTTTTGGAAAGAATAGGGGACCAAACTAATATGAGAAATAAGCTTGAAGTGAATGTAGATTTATGGTCAACACCTTATACTACTTTATTTAAAAAATAAATAAAAAATAGTATACTATTATTATTTTATCCATGGGATATATATTGGGATGTGCAAACCGAAATATTATACGTGGCTAGTTTTAGTTCACTTGTTTCAAATTAACCAATTTTAATAAATTTTCACATCCACAAAGAAATAGGGTGTATCTATCTATCTATCGTGTCTATATATATATATATATTAATGTGTTAGTAGTACAATTTCCATCTTTTATAAAATAAAAAATAGTATACTATTATTATTTTATCCATGGGATATATATTGGGATGTGCAAACCGAAATATTATACGTGGCTAGTTTTAGTTCACTTGTTTCAAATTAACCAATTTTAATAAATTTTCACATCCACAAAGAAATAGGGTGTATCTATCTATCTATCTATCTATATATATATATACGTATATATATATATCTATATATACATATATATATATAGATATATATATATACATATATCTATATCTATATCTTATATATATCATCTATATATATATATATATATATATCTATATATCTATATCATTTGTATATCTATATCTATATATCATCATTATCATCTGTAACCATCATCTCTAGTAGTACAATTTCCATCTTTTATAAAATAAAAAATAGTATACTATTATTATTTTATCCATGGGATATATATTGGGATGTGCAAACCGAAATATTATACGTGGCTAGTTTTAGTTCACTTGTTTCAAATTAACCAATTTTAATAAATTTTCACATCCACAAAGAAATAGGGTGTATCTATCTATCTATCTATCTATATTATGTATATATATATATATCTATATATATATATATTTTGTAAAATAAAACAAGTATTAAAGTAAAACAAATAAAACAATAGGTTTCTCTTCACTGAAGATCACCGTGCATCATGAAAATCATCGTGCATCAATTGCTTCGTGAATCTTCGTGCATCAATTTAACCATGATCTAAGGGTCAAGATCTTGTCCTATTTGTTTTACTTTAATACTTGTTTTATAATACCCAACCCCTATATATATATATATATATATAATAGAGAGAGAGAGAGAGAGAAAGAAAAGAATGATCAAGTCTCTATCTTTTCTTATTTCACTTTCATTTACATTTACAAATCAAATATTCATAGTTTTCATCGGCAGCTTCAAATAACCACTCTCTCTTTTTTAGTTAAGAAGAAACAAATCACTTCTTTCTCCTTTTCATTAAAATGAAGCATCTTTGACATCAGCAAGATTCGAGTCAATACGATTTTGCCCGAGCCCGACCCGGTTTAAACCGGGACCGAACCGAACCGCCCGACAGGTTAACGAGTCGGGCTACGATTTTGATTTTTTTGCTTTTTCGGGTTTCGGGTCAAACCGGGTCGGTCTGGTTTGGGCCGTGTTTTAGCTCGTGCTCATCCCTAGTCCTGTGTGCCATTTTTGGTGAAGCCACATTAATTTAAGGTTCTTTTAATGATATAGATAAAAATCTAAGGCTGAACCTTGTATGAAAAAAATTACCGTACACCTTCACTCAAATCGTCGTTTTTGGTGAAGCCACTCTAATTTAAGGTTCTGTTTATAGTATAAGATAAAAATCGAGGGTGAAGCTTGTATAAAAGTAAAACTAAGTTACACATTCACTTCTGAAAGTTCCTTATCCCAATTTTGTCTTATTAATAATATTTATTTATATATGAATATAGGGGGATAAATTGAGTCCAGCTTAATTTTGAGTCCAAAAAGGGTCCATGTAACTTACACATGTGTAAGTTAACTTACACATGTGTAAGTCGTGGTGGCGGTGGTCGCCGTCGCCGGAAAATCATGGTGGTGGTCGGAGATGATGGTGGTGGTGGTAGGAGGTGGTTGGAATTTGAGGAGATGGAAGAAAATCAATGGACTCAAATTGGACTCAAAATAAGCTGGACTCATTTTATCTTTTCTCTGTAGGATAGGGGTATAAAATGAGTCCAGCTTATTTTGAGTCCAATTTGAGTCCATTGATTTTCTTCAATCTCCTCAAATTCCAACCACCTCCTACCACCACCACCATCATCTCCGACCACCACCATGATTTTCCGGCGACGGCGACCACCGCCACACGACTTACACATGTGTAAGTTATAACTTACACATGTGTAAGTTAACTTACACATGTGTAAGTTAAACTTACACTACATGGATATATATGTAAAATACATAAACACACAATACAACCTAGCCGCAATACAACCATACCTATTTATACCTACAAAACTTTTTACCTTTTACTTCATTCATTTCAATCAAAAAAAGCGTCTCAAGGAAAGGAAATTAGAATTCAGATTCTTGATCATATGGCAAGGAATGAGGCCAAAGCTGGAGAATAAGAAAAGAAAGTTGTCACTACACTAAGGTATTAATCAACATTTCTATTATTACTAGTATTTTATTATCACTAGTATTTTATGTATATATTTAATACAACCGTCAATATATTTATTTTCTGAATACTATGAATGGTAAATTGTGAAAATTATTTATTATGAAATAGACAATGAAAAAGACATAATAATTAAGTTTTACATTTACTTTTTTGAAAATTTCATTAGTTTATAGAAATGAACACCCTTTTTTTGTTTTTTTGAAAACTAAAAATAAAAAACCAAAAAACTATTTTCCAAAAATAAAGACATAATAAATAAGTTTTACATTTTCTCTATTTTTTTCATGGACAATGAAAATAACATTTTAATTTGAAATTTTCATTTGTTTATAGAAATGAACACCCTTTTTATATTTTTGTAAATTAAAATAAAAAAAGCTAAAAAAAATTTCTATAAGCAAAGAGATAATAAATAAGTTTCACATTTTACCATTCATAATGTCCAGTAAATAAATATATTGGCGGCTATATATTGTATTAAATATAGACATAAAATACTAATGATAATAAAATACTAATAATAATAGAAATGTTGATTAATACCTTAGTGTAGCGACAACTTTTGTTTCGTATTCTTCAGCTCTGGCCTCAATCCTTGCCATATGATCAAGAACTTGAATGCTAATTTTCTTTTCATGAGACTTTTTTTGATTGAATTGAATGAAGTAAAAGGTAAAAACTTTTGTAGGTATATAAATAGGTAGGATTGTAGTGCGGCTAGGTTGTATTCTACATATATATATCCTACATATATAAGAAAATATTATTAATGTGACAAAATGGGATAAGGAACTTCCAGAAGTGAAGGTGTAACGCAGTTTCACTTTTACACAAGCTTCACCCTCGATTTTTATCTTATATTATAAATGGAACCTTAAATTAAGGTGGTTTCACCAAAATCGCCAATTTGAGTGAAGGTGTATGGTAGTTTTTTTCATACAAGATTCACCCTTAGATTTTTATCTATATTATCAAAAGAACCTTAAATTAATGTGACTTCACCCAAAATAACACATAGAATCGAATATTTACATACTATTATTGTATTATTAGCTTTTCTAATATGTGTCTTATGAACACACGTAAAAAAATGCATTTAATGCATCTTGTAATTTGGAAAAATAGATTGCTCGTTGGAGCAATATGGGTTGAGAAGAGCTACTCGTTGGAGCAACACTGTTTTTTGTAACACCCCATCGGTGGCGGAAACGTGAGATGCAACTGAAACAAGCTTGCAAATGGATATTACTCAGAGAAACTACATGATGTCCATATAAAGCTACAAGTTGACATACACAAGTCAAGATACAACAATAAGAATCCCATACAAGGTAAAACAAACCGAGGCATCGTGCCCGAGTCTAAAGATATACAATGCAACCGATATCCATTAAGTCCAACTATAGGCCTCAGCTCCTAGCTTGTAAGCGATTTCGTGTATACCTGAAAAGATACTAAAAAATGTCAATACTAGGTTGATGAGTTCGTAGGACCACATAGTTTCAAGTTGAGCCATAGATTTGATACTAGTGTATATACACCTATATACATAATTACATCCATAGATAAGTGAGTATCGAATAGCTGAGCAACAGAAGTCCCGCACCGGGAGATATTCCACCACATTGGAATATCACGAGTATCTCATCCAAAAGCTACACCAAAATCACAAGAATCATACAACATATAACACATCAAATGTCTAGATCACAACCACAATGATCGCCATACAACAACTATCGACATCAAGATCACACAAGGATACGAAACCAATATAACATATATATCAAATGAAAACCACGTGGAATCCTTTACACGTTTCTAGTAGATTGTACCCTTGAGGGCACATAACTAGCATTTCTAGTAGATGATTAACTAGCACTTCTAGTATCTCTATGGGAATACAACCCAATAACCAAGAATCACTATGGGAACTATGCCCAAGAATAAAATAATCACCATGAGAACTACGCCCAAGAATCAAATAATCACCCCGGAAACTACGCCCAAGAATCAAGTATCACACAAATAATTAATGGGAACGCGTACCAAGCATCAAGATCACCTCAATTAATCACCAAACGAACCTCGGTACTTATATGCTCTTTGGGTATTGACAGGGTTTGTATACAGGTGATACCAGCGGCTTTCCCTCCACCCAACCAACGCCCATTAAGCATACCAGTACCAAACTCTAATCCTATAAGTCCATCAAAGTATCATATGCCACATCAAAAGATCATCCTAGCACAGGCTACAACAATCTATACATTTAACAACATTCACAGTGTTACCACTAAGATATATGTCTACTTATAATCATGCAATCGCACCAAAGTCATATGCGCGTAGAATTAACATAAACTTAATCTACGGCATAACACATAAGCACATAGTGAGTATCTTTCCACCCCAAAAGCATGCAAATAGTAGGGGCTACGAACTCACCTGTGACGAGCAATGAACCTCCAAAGATTGACGAGTACAATCTAAACTTCAACGACGATCACAACCTACTTTATAACATCAAATCATCACAAAGGTATCCCAAATGATAATGCCTAGCTTTCTATACTATGCCACAATCCCCAAAGACACTTTAGAAGTGACTTCGAAACATTTGAATCACAAAGGAAGAGTTATGGTTAAACTCGGTTCAATAACTTAGCACCAAAATTTGACGTGAAAATCAAAGTGTTTGAAATGTGTTTAATCAATTTTGTTGACCTTAGAATGTTAATATAAGACCAATAAACAAGTTTTGGATCATTAAAAGTCGACCGATAACCGAACAAAAAACGTTGAGGAAGGACAGAAAGAGTGTGGCCGCTTGCACGGTCGGCCGTGTGAGCGTCTGTATTATGGGAAAACTGGGCATGTTCTTTATAATAGCACGGCCACAAGCACGGTGCGTCTGTCTGAGCGCTCGTGCTCGACCTGCACACAAATCTTGAACCAAACACGACCCAAATTCGATCCAAACTCGTTTTTGAACATCCAAAGACCATTTTGAAGCTAGGAAACATGTTACAAACATATTTTTGACAAAACCCATCACCAAATCCTTTCCAAAACACAATCTAACTCAAATCAAACCCTAGATTCCAACCCAAAACCCTAGAAACCCAAAATTCGATTTTGACAACCAACAAGACCAAGGATGTTTAGATTCGACCAAGAAACATGATAAGCAACATATAATGATGATTTTGAGCTAAGAAACACTTACCAAATCGACCCGAAGCTTCAAATCCGAATTTGGAGCTTTAATGGAGATGAACACTTGATTATACCCAAAGATCTTGAAGTTTTGGAAAGAAGGATTATTATCCAACAAATTTCTAACACTTTTGATGTTAACTAAAGCCTTGGATCTGAAAATTTGATGAAGATTAGATTAGTGTGTGTTTGTGTGTGTCCTTAAGATTGAGAGAGAAAGGAAGAGTGTGTGTTTGTGTGTGTTAAGAGATAAGGGGGAGAATGGGAGGTGGGGAAAGGATACCCACTAGCCAACACACTCACAAACCCTTGCACCATTATTCTACTAGCTAATTACCAAGCGGTATCCCGACTAAACACGTAAATGCAAAATATCACAAAATTTACACCAAGTCTCATGAAATTAATTCGACTTTTATTAATCACATAAGTTCTCAAGTATCGATGTAAGTGCAACTCGATGTGACAACAGCAACGTAGATTTGATTAGTCATTTTATTATTTGGTTTATTTGTAACGATGGACTTTATGGACTTTATTGTGATAAACGTTTATGTTTTGGACATTTATATTGTTAATTGTTTTGTTCGAAGTTATTATTGATCAAGTTTAATTAGATGGTCATTTAAGGATTATGATTAATTATAATATGTGTGTTTGCCGAATTAGTTGTGGACATTATTGTTTAGAGAATTTAATATAACTAAAGTCTATATATTACACAGAGTATATGTTGCAAAGAGTTTAATGTGACAAATTGTTTCACAGAGAGTTTAGTTAATGGCCGAAATTTATAAGTAAAAGTGCACAGAGTTTAGCAAGTATATGAAGTACAGAATTTGTGTCATGCTAACTAAATTCTATGAATGGACAGAGAGTTTATGAGTGGATTCATTATGGGCTGTGTACCGTATGTAAATGTTTAGCCCATCATAATACAGAATTTGTTGTGACTATATAAACAGATAACCCTAAACAATGAAATAGCTTTTTAGTTATACAATTTCAGTCGACTAGTCTTCCCAGAGAGTTTATTCATTGTGTGTGTTCGATTGATTATTCTAGCCTAGAAACAAAGTGCATCTTGCAGATTGTTTGAAGGCTATTCGTTTGTGTTATTGCGTATTGATAATATTGATTAAACAAATATAATCAAAGTTATCTTGAGAGGATTCCGCACTCTCAACATAACCATACAATATCGTTAATGATCTATACGTTACCGGGACTTTCAAGTGGTATCAGAGCCACCGGGGGCGAGATTGTTTGATCATATTTGCTGTTTTTCCATAGATTTGTGTTTACATTCAAAAGGGAGAGCTGTTTTTGTGTTTCTGTTATTTCGATCGGCTGTCAAAAGTGTTAGGGTTTTTGCACAGAACTTGTCCATAGAATTTGTTCAAGGAGTTTATTTGGAGAGTTTAGTTCACAGAATCGTTCTAAATTTTTCCCCAGAACTTGTTTGGAGAAGTTATTTGGAGAATTTGGAGAACTTATTTGCACAGAATTTAGTTCACATAATCTGTCCAAATTTTTCCACATAACTTGTTTGGAGAACTTATTTGGAGAAGTTATTTAAAGAACTTGTTGGACCGAATTTGCAAAGACTTTTTGCACAGAATTTAGTTCATAGAGTTTATTCAGAGATCTTTTTAGGACCGAATTTGCAAAGACATTTTTGCACAGAATTTATCTATACAGAGAATTTAATTCGGATAACTCTTTAGCACAGAACTTAATTCAGAAAATTTAATCCATAGAATTTAATCACACAAAACTTATTTCTATCAGAATTATTCAAAATGGCGGCTAATAACAATTATCCTAATGCTGAACTTATCAACCAACTCATCATGCACGACCATGAAGTCGGTCGTGGCAACTCTCCGCCAAAGCTGTTCCGTATGGAAAATTACTGGATGTGGAAAGAACGATTTGAAGATTACATTCGTCTGACTGATATAGATATGTGGTTGATGGTAACTCAGGGATATGATTGGCCAACTTATGAGAGGAATGGAGTGATTGGAAAGTATACTTATACAGATATGCCTGATGACGAGA